>CM053582.1:154484755-154545142 GCA_028627135.1 Pseudochirops cupreus | reverse complement strand
CCAGTTCAGCCCTCTCTCTTCACATCAACAAGTTCATCCCACAAGTGGGATTCACAAGCTCTGGGTTTTAACACTCAACCCAAAAACCAAGCCAATACAGGGGCATCTCCAAATTCCATTACCAATACAGGGGAGAAAGGAGATTTGAAGATGATTCCAAAGTTGTGAACCTGGCTGCCTGGAAGAAGAGTATAACCACACCCTTGACAAAAGTGAAGTGAGGAAGAGAGAGAGGTTTTGGGGAAAGGATGAGTTCTGTTTTGGATATGTATAGCTTGAGATACCTTTTTCTTTTTTCTTTTTTTTTGTTAGAGAGGGGAAGGTGAGGCAATGGGGGTTAAGTGACTTGCCCAAGGCCACACAGCTATTAAGTGTTAAGTGTCTGAGGCTGGATTTGAACTCAGGTCCTCCTGACTCCAGGGCTGATGCTCTATTCACTGCACCACCTAGCTGCCTTTTTTTCTTTTTCTTTTTTTTTTCAGCTTGTGATACCTACGGTACATCTAGTTGGATGTATTTAGCAAGTAATCGACTATACAGGTCTGCCGCTCAGGAGAGAGGAGGGCTGGATATATAGATCTGAATCATTTATGTATATGTTCAGTTATTCAGTTGTGACTGTCTCTTCATGACCCCAGTGGGGATTTTCATGGCAAAGATACTGGAATGATTTGCCATTTCTTTTTCCAGCTCATTTTTACAGATAAGAAAACTGAGGCACACAGGGTAAAATGAGCTGCCCAGGGTCAGACAGCTAGTAAGGATCTTGGACTTGAACTCATGTTTTTGAGCACTTTATCCACTGAGTCATCTAGCTGCCTCCCAAATCATGTGTACAGCAATGATAAGAACGCACAGTGGCTGAAATCATCAAGAGAAATCAACGAGGCATCTCAGAATGTCCCAAACAGACTTCAGCATCTTCCCCTCCTCCTGATCTTCCCCTCTTCCAAATTCTCCTAAGTTCAAAGCCAACACTATCTTCCCAGTCACTCAGGCTAGAAATTGGGGCACCATCTTCAATCTTAAGTCATCACACCCCCCACACACATACCTACTGCCAAGTAGTATCATGTTTACCTTTACAACATCTCTCACAGCGTCCCTTTCTCATCCTTCACACAACCACCACTCTTGTTCAGGCTCTTACTACCTCAATCTTGGTCTGTGGCAATAATCTTCTAAGTGGTCTCCCAGCCTGAAGTATCTCCACACTCCCATATAATGTCTGCTCAACTGCAAAAAGTTTCTCCTAAAGCGGAGGTCATGGCATGCCCATACTCTATATAATAAACCCCTGTGGCTCTCCAGTAGTTCAGGATCACATATAACATCCTCTGTTTGGCATGTAAAGCCCTTCACAACATGACCCCTTCCAACCTTTCCAGTCCTCTTATACTTCACGCCCCTCCATGTACTCTATGATCCAGCCTCACAGGCCTAAATGCCGCTCCTCCCCCATGACCTTCCATATGCCAGCCCCATATGTGTTTGCACTGACTATCCCCTACACTTAGAATACTGACCTTCACTCTGTTCAGGATCTTATTGCTTTCAGACAATGAACCCAAGTCCCCCATTTTCTACCTTAATGAGGTTCACATCTGGATCACAGTATTTATTCCTCTCCAGCCTAAACTCTACTTTCATCCTTGGTGACCTTTCACCATTACCCTGAACTATTTTACCCCAAAGGTCTTGAGCTCTGACATTTTCCTCTCAGACCACAATCTTCTGCACAGCTACTCTCTCCAAATTCCTTTCTTAGCCTAAACAGCTTTTTGTTTTGACATTTTATTAAAGCACTTAACATGTACCCCAAACTCTGCTAAGTGCTAGGGATATAAAGAAAGACAAAAACATGCCCACAAGGAGCTCACATTCTAACGGGGAAGACAGCCTGCAGACAAATACAAAAGCAGGCTGAAACGAGTGAACGAAACATAGACGAGGGAAGGCCTCCTGCAGAAGGCAGCATCTGAGCTTAGTTTTGGAGAAAGGCACGGAAGCCAGTGAGCAGAGTTTGTAGGCATGTGGGGACAACCATTGAAAAGGAAGGGAGTCAGGAGAAGGAGTGCTAAGGGTGAGCAAGAAACTAGAAGGCCAGTGTCAGTAGATAGTAGAGTATGTGGAGGGGGTAAAGTGTGAGAAGACTGGAAAGGCAGGAAGGGGCTGCATCCTGAAGAGCCTTGAACACCAGAGGATATTATATTTTATCCAGGAAGTAACAGGAAACCAGGCAGCTAGGTGGTAAAGTGGAGGGAGTGCCCAGACTACTCTTCGTGAGTTCAAATCCAGACTCAGCTATTTACTAGCTGTGTGACCCCTGGGCAAATCACTTAAGTCCGTTTGCCTCAGTTACCGTATCTGTAAAAATAAGCTGGAGAAGGAAATGGAAAACCATTCCAGGATCTTTGCCAAGAAAACCCCAAACGAGGAGTCGGACGTGACTGAAATGACTCAGCAATAGGAAACCACTGGAGTTTGAGTTAAAGGGAGCTGTGCTAAGAAAATCACTTTGGCAGCCGAGTGGAGGAGGCAGGCAGACCCACCAGCAGGCTATTGCAATAGTCCAAACACAAGGTGATGAGAACCTGCAGCAGGAGGGTAGCTGGGTGAATGGACAGAAGGGAACACTTAGGAGAAACCCTGGAAAGGTAGAAATGACAACTCCTATTCCTCTCTTCTCAGCAGAGGATTTCACTTCCTACCTGATGGAAAACGCTAAGGCCTTTCAATGTGACTTCCTTCATGTTCCCTTCCCATAACATCTTAAACACTTTGTACATCTTTTATCTGTCCTTTATTTCCTCCTCTCCTAGGATGAGAAAGCCTTTCTCCTACCCAAACTTAACCTTTCAACTCATGTCATTCATTTCTTCCTCTTGTTTTCTTTGACAGATACTCTATTCATTTAATCTGAGATTTCTCCCTATCTTTAGGTACCTTTCCCACTGCTTATAAATATGCTCATGCCTCAGCAATATTTAAAAAAACAAACTGCTGTTGGTCCCCCAACATCAATTAAAGCTATTACCTTCATCTCCTTTCCCTTTCCTTTTCCAGTTAAATCTATACTCATTAATCCATGTCCTCTCTACGCCCTCCTCAATCCCTTGCCATCAGTACCACTGTACTGAATCTGCTCTTTCCAAGTTTCCAAATGACCTCAACAACTAAATTTAATGGGTTCTTCCCTTAGTCCTTATACTCTTTGACTTTTCCGCTACACTGGATGCCACTGACCAATCTCTTCTATTGCTGTAGTTTTTTGTCTTGGCTTCTAGCCACCTGCTCATTCTTGACCTATCTTGACATCTTGGTTTTCATTGGCTTAATGTCAGACTCCTAAGCATGTGTCCTCCAAGGTTCTGGCCTCCCTTTTCTACTGCTTTAAATTCTCTCTTAGTGATCTCATGTGCTTCCATGGGTTCAACTGTCATCTTTATGCAGATGAATCTAAATTCACATATTCATTTCAATTCTGCCCCCACATCTTGAACTTTATTCTCACAACTTACTGGAAATTTCTTGGTCCAAAACTGAACTCATCTTCTTGCCCCTTAAACTTGTGCCTCCCTTCCCAACTTCTCTATTTTTGTGGAGGGCAGCACAATCTTTATAGGTACCCACATTTGAGACGCTGGCATCACCTTTAATTCTTGGCAATCTCAAATCCACACATCTCTCACATCAATTCTCTATTCTATGCTCACAGACACCAATGCAGTTTGGGTTCCCATCAACTAGGAATCTGTCCTTCATTCTTCATCCATCATTTTCTTGGTTAAAAATAAAATCTCCGGGGCAGAGCCAAGATGGTGGAGTAAAAGCAGGAACTTGCTTGAGCTCCCACTCCAACCACCTCTAATACCGGTGAAAAAATGACTAAACAAATTTTAGAGCTATAGAACCCACAAAGTGACAGAGAGAAACAAATCTCCTGCTGAAGACAGCCTAGCAGGCTGACAGGAAAGGTCTATTGCACTGGGCTGGGAGCAGAGCACAGTCTTGCATCAGCTGTGCCAGCCCAGACTCACAGCCCAGACCGGCCTAAGCAGACTTCAGAAGAGTGAATCACCGGAAGCTGTGGCAATTTCCAGACTTTTCAATCCATAAATGCCAAACAGAAAATAAAAGGTCAGGAGGGAGCTCTGTTGGAACTAGGTGAGAGAAGAGCATGGTCCGGCCCATGCCCCCAGGGTGGCAGAGGTGGTTTTGGGATGAGGGCTGCAGCTACTGCCATGTGGCTGCCTCCGGAGCTCCTGGCCTACAGATGTGTAGGGGGGCCACGTGACCATTCAGAGGGTAATCACTCTGGCTTCGGACTGCTTGGATCTGGGTCACAGTCTTGGGTGGCAGTCCTGGGGTGAGGAACACTAGTGTGACAGAGCTTGTGGTGGCTGTAGAGAGAGCATCCTCCTCATAGCTCTGACAACAGCTCTCACAACAACTGTGAAAACTCCAGCAATTTGGGACATATCTCTCTCTCCACTCTGGAAGCAGAGTTCTACCATGGCAAAGAGCTCAAAAGTCAAGTAATTGGTTGGCAAGATGAGCAAGTAGAGGAAGCACAATCAGACTAAAGAATCTTTTTGGGGGGATAAAAAGGATCAAAACATGGAACCTGAAGAAGACAACAAAATCAAAATTCTTGCATCAAAAGCTTCTAAGAAAAATATGAACTGGTCATAGGCCATGGAAAAGCTCAAGAAGGGTTTTGAAAATCAAGTAAGAGAAGTGGAGGAAAAATTGGAAAGAGAAAGAATGACGCAAGAAAATCATAAAAGTGAGTCAACAGCCTGACTAAAGAAAATAACACCTTAAAAAACAGACTAACTCAAATGGCAAAGAGACCCAAAGAGCCAATGAGGAGAATGCCTTAAAAAGCTGAATTGGCCAGATGGAAAAGGAATTTTAAAAATTCACTGAAGAAAATAATTCCTTCAAAATTAGACTGGAGTAAATGGAAGCTAATGACTGTATAAGAAACCAAGATACTATAAAACAGATCCAAACAAATGAAAAAATAGAAGGCAATGTGAAATATCTCACTGGAAAAACCACTGAACTGGAAAATAGATCCAGGAGAGATAATTTAAAAATTATTGGACTACTTGAAAGCCATGATCAAAAAAAGAGCCTAGAAATCATCTTTCAGGAAATTTTCAAGGAAAATTGCCCTGATATTCTAGAACAAGCCAACAAAATAGAAATTGAAAAAATCTACCAATTGCCTCCTGAAAAAGATCCCCAAAAGAAAACTCCTAGGAATATTATAGCCAAATTCTGGAATTTCCAGGCCAAGGAGAAAATATTACAAGCAGTCAGGAAGAAACAATTTAAGTACTGTGGAAACACAATCAGGATAACACAAGATCTAGCAGGTTCTACATTAAGGGATCAAAGGGCTTGGAATTTGATATTCTGGAGGTCAAAGGAGCTAGGATTAAAACCAAGAATCACCTACCCAGCAAAACTGAGTATAATGCTTTGGGGAAAATATGGTCATTCAATGAAAATAGAGGACTTTCAGGTATTCTTGGTGAAAAGACCAGAGCTGAACAGAAAATTTGACTTTCAAGTACAAGAAGCAAGAGAAGCATGAGAAGGTAAACAGGAAAAAGAGATCATAAGGAACTTATTAAAGTTGAACTATTTATATTCCTACATGGAAAGATGATAATTTTAACTCATGGGACTTTCCTCAATATGAGGACAGCTGAAGGGAATACATAAGTGTATATATATGTGTGTGTACATGCATACACAGACAGAAGGCACAGACTCAGTTGAATATGAAGGGATGATATCTAAAAAATAAAATTAAGAGGTGAGAGAGGAATATATTGGGAGAAGGAGAAAGGGAGAGATAGAATAGGTTAAATTATCTCATATAAAAGAGGCAAGAGAAAACTATTACAATGGAGGGGAAGAGCAGGAAGATGAAAGGGAATGGGTCAAACTTACTCTCACTGAATTTGGTTTAAGGAGGGAACAACACACATACTCAATTGGGTATCTTACCCTACAGGAAAGTAGGGTGGAAGGAGATAAAAGAGGGGGGATGATAGAAAGGAGGGCAGATTCAGGGAGAGGGTAGTTAGAAGCAAACACTTTTGAAAAGGGACAGGATCAAAGTAGAAAACAGAATAAGTGGGGGGCAGGATTGGATGGAGGGAAATATAGTTAGTCTTTTATAATATAAATACTATGGAAACGTTTTGCTTAACTACGCATGTAAAACCTATATTGAATTGCTTGTTTTCCCAGTGGGGGTGGGTGAAGAGGGAAGAAGGGAAAGAATCTGAAATCAGTTTTAAAAACAAATGCTTAAAAAAAATTGTTTTTTACATGCAACTGGGAAATAAGATATATAGGCACTGGGGTACAGAAATCCATCTTGTCCTACTAGAAAGCTAGGAGGGAGATGGGGGAGGATGTAAGAGAGAACAGATTGGGGGAAAGGGTATTCAGTAAGCTCACTATCTTGGGGTGTAGGGTACGGAAAAGATGGTCAGAAAATCTGTAACTCAAAATCTTGTGGAAATGAATGTTTAAAACTAAAAAAAAAAAGATATTTGAAAAAAAAATTCCCATTGCTTTACAAACATCAGGTACTTATAAAATGTTGAATTTAAATTAGGATGGAGGATTTGCCTCTGGCCAAAGTTACTAGCAGCAGAGCTAGGATCTGAACCTTGGTCTTTCAAGACTCCACCAAACCATTAAGCCCTAGCTCTAGGTTGGGGCTTAAAGCAAAAGCTAAATTTACTAACACAACATGCTAGGTCCGTCAAGTTATTTAAAATTTTTTTATTATGACAACTTAACATGTCATATTTATATGTAATAAATGACAGAAGGTATTATAACAAAAGCATTATGAAAGAAAAAGTTACACAAGTAGGCCAGCAGCTATAAAATGGCTTTGGGCCTAGTTTACACACCAAGAGAGTTCTGACCAGACTGTAGTGAGACAACATGGAACATTTCATTAACAAAAATATTGGCACCAGCCTTAACATATTCTGTTTTTCATTTACAAGGTATATAGTATTTAAAGTTGTGCATTGCAATTTTAACACATTAGCTGTTCATAAATTGCAGTTTAACCCCTTAAACACTGAGGCTACCAGGACTTCTTCCCACATTATTTTTATGCACAAAATTTACATGCTTGTGATAGCGTAGTTTTGGGGGAAAAAAAAAGTGAAAAGTGTCACCGATTTCTGTGCAATGAGTCACACTTCCAGTTCTTAAAATATATTCTCCCACTACCACATTCATATATATATATATATATATAGAAGAAACCGTCTTAGGTCCTCCTTTCAGACTTTCAGCAACGATCATGATTCTGCCAAGCAATGTAAGTTCAACCTTCTGGCAAGGCGAAGACGTCTATGACCGTGTCTGCCGAGCTTTTTAACATTCAACACTTGTCTGTCAAGAACAAGACAAATAGAGGCATCCCCTAAATCTGAGAACCTAATCCACAAATCTTATATATCTTCTTAGAAACAGAAACAAAAACCCAACAAAACAGATGCAAAGTATAGGAGTAAACAGAGTGCTTCACATAAGCGTATCTTCAGTTGCAAGGCATGTTCTGGCGCCTCTGATCTGGTAAGTTCTGCATGCCAGATACTAGTATTTAAATAAACAAACACACACAGAACCCCCAAATTCCTATCTGCCAGTAAGTAATCTATATTATTTATGCCAAGGCAGGAGACTCAAGATCACCAGGACTGCACTGATAAATCCACGGAAGAGCCTGTCCTGCCTGAAAACAGCTGCAAACACAAGCTGCACAACGGTCGGCTTGATTAGATGTTTATTATGACACCCGTGAAGATGAATCTGTCCTAAGAGCAGCATTGTGCTACATAACAGACACTGGCATTTAAACAAAGAAGCATTTTATTTTTTTTAATAAACTATGGCTATGTACTATTCAAAAGAATGAGATTCCAAAACCCATTTTTATTGAAGGAGAGTGGAATTAGAAAATAAGTTTTGCTTTTTTTTACCCTATTTTAAAAGCACACGAACTAGCATCCATTAAAAGCAGTAGTCTAAGTTATAAGTCATAAGCAATTATATGCCTTCCACGTGTTCCAAAATAACAGTACTACCCTGTCCTTGATAGATACAAAAATCACTGGTAGGTTCTTCTAAAATGGAAAGTCCAAAGTTGCAAATGGCTATTGGAGAGGAGAAAAAAAATCAGGCCAGCTGTGATATTCCCTTGGAAAAACCAGATAGTTAGAATATGCTCTAGTTCTTCTAATCAGGGTCATTCCAAACCCCTGGATCCCCATCACTCATTTATATGAACAGACATCACAGTTTTGTTTCAGTTTCTGGGAAATGCTTTTGGGGATTTGGGGATGGTGCTTGTGTTAGTTTCCCTGGTTTTGTAGCTCCTTTGTGTGGCAGAATTGATCTGTAACTGCAAAATCCAGTTCTCAGGAAGGAGGATGAAAAACACCATGGCACAAATTGTTAAGCAGTTTTAGTTTTAATTACAGCATAGACCCATGGATATTCTATCACAAACACAATTGTAAAAATCTACAATCTACTTTTGGGTGTTATTTCCCCACCTCCCACCCCCTTAAAAGCTGTACACAATTATAAAAAAGGTCACTCTAAGCAAAATAAACTTTTTTTTTTGCAACGTACAAAATAAGTTAAACCATTTCTGAAGCTCTTGAGTGTTGACTTAAATTTCCAAACAATGGTTTTCTGGATGGCTGTATTTCTAACATGCAGCTACTTGTTCTACCACCAGAACTTAATAAATACAGATTTTAAAACACAATTTACAATAAAATTAAAATTTCTTAATAAACTGAGGAAAGTTAAGAGGAAGTATAAAACTGGAGCTGACAATTCCATTCTTAACTCACATCATCCAGTGGCAAAAGGAGTAAGACAGACCTCAGCATATTTTCCAAACTGTGTTAAGAAATATGAATTTGAAGTTTCTACTCTACTGAAATTTCTGTTCAACATCTTTTTTTTTAAAGTTCTTATCTCCAAAGACTAAATAGCTTATTCAGAAATCACAAATAATTTTTACCCACCCAATAATCTGATATATGGAGGATTACATATTCCATACAATTTAGAGTATTTCTGTGCGTTAAATTATAATCATTGCAAATGTGCCAGGACTGCTTTTGTAGTGCTTACCATTGTCACTATTTTCAAGGAACTGCACAAAAATGAAATGGTAAATAAGACAATCAAACCTATGTGAAAATGGCTTTTTAATTGTATATTTAGAAATAAAAATCTGCTGAAGGTAATCTAAACAATGCTTAACTCATAATTATGGGGAGGTGTAAAAGAAAAAAAGGCATTACAATGTAGAATCTAAGTCATTTATACAAGCTCACTACGAAATATTTCTGGCCTGTAGTGACTGATGGCAGACCTATTAGGTCCCAAGGACTTGTTCTTTCTCTATAAAAAAAAAAATGACAGCACCTAGCAAACTATTGGCACTCAATAAATGTGAAGTGATAATGCTAACAATAACTTAAGGCAGAGCGGAAGGAAAGATTCTTAAAACAATTACAGTATATAGTCTATACATTGCTGACCACATTTAAAACTTCTTTTTCCAGGATTACGTAACAAAGGAAATCTACAAAACTCACCCTCCACTTTCAAACCTAGTTGACCTTTAACACTGGGGATGGTGGATGACTTTGCTGCTGAAGAGAAGATGGATTTTCTTAGGATAAATGATGATTTTTAGCTTAGAGAAACTCAGCCACAAACTCAGTAAACCAGAGACAAATGATGCAACTTTGGCAATCGCAGCCTACTAGAGAACAGCATTACTTTCTGAAGATGTCAGATCAAGGGGAAGAACATTATTATCTGGTCCCGTGGCAATGACAAAATCCTGTATTTTAAACACTGTTTTCTGTGGAAAAAAAATCTTTGAGACACATTTTCCTCATATATGTATGTGCACGCGCCAAATTAAACAAATATAAGGCGCTCAAAGAATGCATTCATCATTTTTCTTTATGTAGTAGTACTTCTCTAAAGTGGAGATTTTTAACGGTGAGAGCTTGTTCAAACAAAACAAGACTCCAAGTTTGAATGGATAACACAGGGACGTGGAAATGTCACAGACACTCCTGAGAGCGGAGCTAAGTTTATTATACTTCTATACTTTAACTTCATTTTCCTCTTCATATTGAGGACTGAGTAAAATAAAAATCATGGGAAGAATGTCCCTATTTCTAACAGAATCTCTTACATGTGCAACACAGGCTTTAAAACGCTTCTCGTGATGTAAACAATACCAATAATTCCACTTACACAGACCTGCTTTCCCCCCCATCAACTAAGACTGAAGTGACCAATCACATTCCTAATGTTATTAAATAAAACGGGCTGAGTTGTGACAACTAAGAACTAGTCAACAAGAGAAATTATTCGGCAATTATTTCATTTTAAAACTTTGAGGAGTTTCTAGTGGTTTTAAAAATATTTGAAAATCTTTTGAATATTTACATATCCCTAAACTAAACCACTCTTATTTCCTCATCAAGACTGCAATCTTAGCTAGGTCATACCATGTGGAAAGCACACAGTTCATCCAAAGGATCTCCATTTGGTCATTAACTGTATTTCTTCCTTTGGATTTGCAGTAATACGCGAGAACCAGTAAATACTACATTGAGCATTATTCCATCAGCAGAAAACCTTCAAAGCCAAGCTGCAATTTATACATGTCCTATTCTTTTTCATGATCAAACTGATTTCATTTTAAAGTATTTAGTAAAAAAGGGAGACATTTTTATAAGAAATGAAACTTCTATTCTTAAATACTTCAAATCCTGACTTAATAAGGCCGAATAAAATGAATACACTAGAACCTTTTACAGATTTGTTATAGAATAGAATTGGATATAAGGAGAGTCTAGTTTGGCTCTTATCCAAGGGGGTTTTATAGTATGAAAGCAGCTTTGTTATATGGCGACCATGGAATACTCAATGTTACTTTGGGGGTCTGGGGTCGTCCTGAATTATTTTATTTTCTTAATATTTTTGTGAAAGCATTTGAGCTTTTCTCATTATTTTCACATATCAATGAAACGATATATTTAGAATTCACATTATGGTAAACTTACTTCCTTTGTGGTGATCAAGAAACTCAAGCTTGAGTGTGCCTAACAAGGGGCAGAGCCAGTCTAGGACTGCTAGTTTTCAGCTGAGCTAATCAGCTATATGATGTACAAACTCATGACGATCTAGAGAGCAACATTGTAGGTATCAGTGGCTCTAATATACAGATAGGTAGATGGACCATGGCTAAAGAGTTCTATGGTTGGAATAGTTCTGCCACTTAGCATACAAACACGGATCCAAAGATCTTAAATACCAGCTGGTCCAAGTGGCCTAACTGCAACTTGCAAGAAGCTGGCACCACAATCAGTATCTATCTGCCAAACTATTACAAAAATTCACAATTTTCTGCAATGGAGAAGTACAAAGAACCTTCTAAATTTTGGTACATCAGGTAAGTAATGAAAACATATTAATCCTATAACAGTCACATTTTCTGTCTATGTGCCTGAAGTGAAAGTGGTAGAAGTTGGGGCTGGTGGGTTTCTGGGGTGGGGAACACGGAGAAGGTATATTATCAAAGGGAAGTTGCCTGTTGTGGTTACCATTACTCAGGTGCAAAACAAAATTGGTGCCGGCAGGTACCTTCTCTCTGCCACCTTGCTTTAATGAAGTTAAAATGTTAAACCTCTGTAATGTACTTTAAATAACAGACAAGGAACTTGAATTAAACACTGCATGAATTATAAAGGCATTTGTGGCCTGTTAATGCAAATCATTTCTTCCCCTTAAAATGGGACATTCTCTTCAAAATAAAAAGTCACAACATTCTTAACACAGCATACTATTAGTGCATCCTAATTTTAGGCTGCCTTTGATTATTTTATTTTATTTTTAAAACAGACGAAATATACATTGCTAGAATCCAACAAAAATATTAATGGACAGGTGAACTACAGAACTAAAACGAAATAGAATAAAACAGTAAAGAACCAACATCAGTCAAAAAAAAAACCAGCTATAAACTTTCAAGGCCAAAAGTTAAGTCTGCAGATTAAATTGGGGAGGGACACAAAAGGCAGGCAGGCAAAGTCTTCTAGAGAGGTATGTATATGTAGTTCTAGTGCCAGCTTTTAAAAAATTTTTTTGAAAGAAGTGCTTAATTATGGATTGGCTAGCACACAAAAAGTTTAATTTGGAGAGGAGATAGGATTGTGACCCCTTGGTGCCATTAGCAGGTAACATGCATCCATTGCCAGCAATGGACAGAAAAGGGGGGGAAATCTAAATCCCTCTGCAAAAACAAGGGCTGCCCAAAAGTGACCATCTCTGGTTTCAAAAGGACAAACAGAAGGTTCATCATAAAGACTATGCTTTGTCCAAATGTTAGGGCTCCCACCTGAAAATTCACAGGATGATACAGAGGCTGAATACGATGAGGACCATGGTTAGGGTCAATCAGGTGCTCAACTGTCCACTTCAATTCCCTACCTCTGCTTAAAATGACAGGCTTCACTTTGCCTTGAGAGTGTCAAGGTATGTTAAGTGGATGTTATGCCCATAAACTTAGGAGATACACTGGTTGCTTTCCTTCTTTTTTAGGTTGGTCATGTGAGTAGTATAAATTTGAATAAAGTTCTAATAGCCAAAGGCAAAAACGACATTTAAAACCTGCTAATAAATCCAGGCAGATAATGCTAAAAACATGCGGACATGCATACACAGGCTCTCTCTCTCTCTTACACACACACATAGACACACACACACCCCACACACAAACTCAAACTAAAAACCTCCCAAAGGAACTGCTTGGTTTGTAGACTTCAATTTGAAGTAGATACTAAGGGCAAGAATAGATTGGTTAGGAGTCACCTGAAAACCCACTCCCATCATCAAATGTGCTAAAATCCTACTGTCAGCTCGACGTCTCTTGATGTATGGCATATGCAGATATCTATATCTATGTAGATATATATATCTTTAAAATGACCTTTTAAATGTTTATACATTAAGTGGTCAGTTGTTAAAATAATACTTATGCTATCTGTAATGGTTACACTACCTCTTTTGTCACATTGACCAAATATGTACAATCATCACACTGGTATTTTCCTTCCAGACGTGGTACCGTAGGGATGATCTGATCCAATATGCATAAAGCCACTTTACAGAATTTGCTGCTAGCACAATTTGGCTGTCCAAGCTTCATTATGTATGCTTCATGGTACAAATGCTTTTCAGATGATTATTAAAAACAAAACAAAACAAAGAAACTCCATTGTAACAGATGCTTAAATTAGAGCTCTTACTAATGGTATTTTCTTGGTCTCCTTTTCATTAAGTGTGGTTATCTCCAGTATTAAACAAGTTGATTTCATGAAGGTTGTTACTACATGAGCTATGGTATGATGTTATCTACAATTCACAAAATGTGATAATACAGACATGTACTTTTAAACTGTCTGTTAATTTTAATCTGTTATGAATGCTTAAATATAATATATATGTGTGTATATATATATTTAATATGAAAACAGTAAAGCACAAGTGCTTTTTCCCACCCCCAAATTCCATTTTGGGCCCTGACAGATTTGGAATGCATTCTTATCCATCCTTTATCACAAAGTCAGGAGAACTCAGGAACTATAAAGTCAAAAATATACAACTCTTTTGTTGTTATTAGAATATGGGTTTGTGTGTGCATTTGTGTGTTTTTTCCATGAATGAAATTACCAAGGACCATCAACTTGGGGGAAAAAAGACAAAAAAAACATCAAAGGGAATTTACAGCGATTATTTATCTTCAAAGTTCAAAACTGGTCACTTCACAGAAAGACTGCAGGGATTGGTGAAATTTTTGCTTCTAAAAAGTGATCCTGTAGTGGAGAGTTTTCTAAGAAAAATAAAACAGCTTTTAGTAACTGGCCCGCTGGTGTGAGAGCTACCGTGGAATAAATTAGCACAAAAATGGAAAAAAAGTCTTATAACTGTTCACTGTTACAGACATAATCAACAAGGTCAGTCACTCTTAAAAGTTCATCTTCTTCTTCTTCTGGTGCTCCTACCTCCTGCCCACCACCTGTTCCATTGGGTGCTAGGCTGGCGTTGGCTGTACTGTCCTTGGGGGCTTGAGGTTTTTCAGATGGTTTACCAATTAAGTTTTCAATAGCCTTGCCAGGGCTCTGTCCATTGGCAGAAGGCAAGTCCACTAAGCTATAGTCCAACGGGCTTTCTACTTTCCCAACGTTTTCAAAGTCCTCTTCCTCATCACTGTCTATCCTATAGGGCTTCCTGGCATGATCATGTTGCCCGTGGGATGCCGAGTGCTTGCTGGCTGCTGCCCGCTGCTCCACATTATCATTAGCATTCTCACCATTTTCCTCCTCATCTGTCTCAATACGATGCAGTCTTTTTCGGGCAGGTCGGCCATCCTCCTCTTCCTCCTCTGCTTCTGAACAATCATTTGCATTTCGACCTCGCTTCCGAACCGACCGCTGAGATTCTTTAGCTGGCTCATCATCATCATCAGAATTCTTGGACATGTAGCTCTCTGGAACAAGTAGCAGACTTAAAGCCATTAGCAAATCTGATGGCAAATAGATTCTTTAAAATTGCTCCCCACCCCTTTGGTGCAGGCTCATTCAATTCATAAATACAAGTATTCATTAAGCCCCTAAGATGGGAAAATCCCCGTCCTAGGCACTGGGAAGGCATACAAAGTTTTAAACCTGCTCTCTGCCCTTAAGAAGCTGATAACATGGTAAATAAGAAATGACATTTAGTCCCCTATCCTTCAATTCTTTCACAGAGAATATCATATACTGTCTTTGTGACAATTCACAAGAATTGTTAGGAATTATTCCAATGTTTTTTGCTCCCCCTTCTCATACTAAGTCTAATGACTCAGAAATCTTATACTTTGACTCCAATCTGGAAGGTTGTATGTGACTTCTTTCATAACCAACTGGTTTTTTTCAATAAACTGACTGACTGTTCAATAAACTGATTGTACACTAAGAAGATAACCTTTCTCTTCCCCTTTCACCTCTAGTCCGCAAAGTAAGGGAAAGTATTGTGTATACGGTTATTACATCGTAAGCTCATCAGGAGCAAGGAATATGTTTCAGTTATCTTTGAACCCCCTGCAGTGCCCAGCACAGTGCATTACAGAGTAGGCACTTGATAAATGTTTATATAGATTTTGAATTAAATACATGTGCATAACTCAGATTCTGATGGCTGAGAAACAGGGTAGAATTAGACATCAAATTCAAGGTTACTATATGTTCATATATGACAAGAACATTTAACTCATCATGGAAACCTTAATTACATATCTTTAAATCCTCATAGAGAATATACATTACTATGCCAAAATCAGTGCTTTTAACCACTTAAGGAATGAAAAGTTTACTAAATGTGGTAAAATACCAACACTAAGAAACAATATAATAAAAAGCAGGGAATTATGTTCTATTTACTTTTTCTTCATTTTATAACCAATTTAGCAAATGCTCAATTAATGTTACTAATGGAGAGAAGAAATAGTGCAGACAAAACAATCTAATTCACCAATGATTAAATGCTGAGCATGTGCAAGGCACGATGGATAATATGAAATTAGTTTGTTTTTGGAATGTAGATATACACATTCCTCAAAAGACATTTCAACTCTTCTGTCCAAAATATCTCACACTTAATTTTCCCATGAATTGTTGTGTTAGCAGACCAGGAGCTAAAAGAGCAGTGAATGGGTGGGGGGTAGTGGGATAAGAGTAGTTTGGGAGAAGGGAAAATGGAAGGATAGAAACAACACAATGTATTTCAAATAACTGTAAATTTGCAGCCTAAGAAAAGACTGAACCAAGTAGCGTTCACAGTAAGTTCCTAAAAAGTTGTCAACAAACTGTTTCAGACTTCTTAAATATTATCACCTCATATTTTCATCACTTTATGAATACATAATTTTGTATCTGGAAGGAATGTCTGAAGTTAGCTAGCCCTATACTGTATCCTCCTGGCTATCCACTTTTTAAAAACATAGAAATATTGTTTTAAAAATATCTAGCTCAAAGAAAAAAAGACTTTGGGAAGATATAATCTGTCTTGCCTTGAATCCTGCCTTCCCCCTAAAATCCCTACACTAGCTCAGAGCACCCAGAACCCATGCAGGCTGCCAGAGAGCTCATAGGGCTTGGATGAGATGGAACCAAGGATTCGGTTCCTCCTGTGGAGACCACTAGCTAGGCCTTACCATTTGGACTGCGACTAAAGTTGCCCTTACCTCTATACCATGCAGAACTCTATACTCTTGAGTTACTGATGTTGCCAAAGGACCTCTGGGCTATGCCATCAGCCCCACAACTGGGCCCTTAAGATTTCTGGGCCTTTCCAGGCAACCTTTAGCTGAACTCTCCTCTCCCAGTAAGACTGTGTGAGGTCTTTGAGAAACATTTTCTATCTGTATGCCTAGCACTTAGCACAGGGTTTGGCACATAATAAGCACCCAATAAATGCTTTTTTATGCATGAATAGTGCTTCAAAACAGTAGGAACTATACTAAATGATTCCTCAGAGTTCATTAAACTCTGAGAATCTCTAAACTCTAATCTCTAAGAACTCTAGAAAAGGATCCCATTTTATTCACCATGGGTGTGAAAAACAGTTGTAATGCTTAAAAAGTTTTAAAAAGATGATTTAATTTCTAATAGAAACTATACGATTTAAGCAAGAAACAAAAATTATGTAGTTTTTTATATATACCTTATTTACTTTAAGCATCTGTAATTTTATCAGTGTGAGCACTTCTTCTAGCAAAGCAAATTATCAGCACATCTATGAGTTGGTAAATGGCATTTAAGAGTTGTTGTGGCCAAAAGAATTCATCACAGTGTGGCCAACCTGGTGAGGAGCCTCTCAGAGAGACAGTCTATAATACCAGGGCTATACTCACAACCCTTCCAGAACCACAGGACCTAGAGTAGTATGCTCTGGACTCTGCTTACACAGACTTTGAGATGACATGGTAGAAAAGCCCGAAACAACCACATCACATATGTATGATAAAAGTATAATTAATAACCAGGAAAACTAAGAAGTTCGGTTTTATGAAAATTTTCTTATAGTATATCTCACCATAAGCTTGCTTTATTCTTCATGTCTTATTTGGGGCCAATACCCCACCTCCAACAACGTTTCAATAAATTGATGTCCTATTCCTTACCTTCACTATCTGAGCTGGAAAGCCTGCGTTTGTGAACTCGTCTCATTTCTTTTCCATATCTGAAGCTCTTCTGGGAACCATCACTTTCTGAGTCTTCCTTATAGTTAACTTGTCTTTTCTGGTTCCTTCTTGACCGTCTCCGTCTAGTTTCCAGGTAATCTTCACTGTAATCACTATAATCACTCTCTGTAAAAGGATATCGAATAAAACAACAACAAAAAGAGAATCTTCTTAAGTTTTTATTAAAATTAGAAATTTTGTACATTAGAAACTACAGTTTTCACTGTGTTATATAGACTGCTGCTAAAAGGGTCATTAGTCTTCAGATACACAGTCAAACATCAATAATTTGCACGTTTATTATTTTCCTTAACTAATGTGTATCGTTCAACAAGTGCCTATAAAATTACACAACAGGTTCCCCAACCAACTCAGGGCGAGAAATGTCGGAACTTTTAAGTGTTTCCCTGGAGGGTGTCTGGCCCAGAACGGGGCTGCAGAGGCAGCAGCCCAGCCGAATTCTCCCAACATTCCCCTCCAAACACCTTTACAGCAACATCAAAACAAGTTCTGGAGCGGCACAGCCAACAATAAATCACAGTGGGAAATCTTTCCAGCTGAGACAACTTAAGCGCTAGACAGGAGCAGTCTGCGGGTAGATGCTGAGCGAGACAGGGGCCAGCACAGAGACCGCATGTTTCAGCACCATCAGCAAGCCACAGAGGCGCCTTCTGGGGTTTTCAGCCCTGAGATGGTGAGAGCACACTAGACAACTGGTCAGAAAGAAACGACGGGAGAGTCTGAGCTGAGCCCGGTACTGTTTGGAAACTCTACTGCCCACACTCAGTTCTGGGTTACAGCTCCAGGGCAAAGAAGAGTTTGCGATCAGTCACCAGGTAACAGAAATCCTGGCCACTGGGGAAAGAGCAGAGTGTAGTAAACTAGGCCAGCAGGGATGACTTCTCTCCCCCAGATAACATCATTCTGGAAGCACAAAAACCTTGCAGTCCTCTCAAACCAGCTCTTGAAAAGAGCAGCATGAAGAAGCCTGAAGTTTGGGACAGTGCCTCACCACCCACCCCCAAGGTGAGCAGAGGTAAGAGC
This sequence comes from Pseudochirops cupreus, assembly GCA_028627135.1. Lineage (NCBI taxonomy): Eukaryota > Metazoa > Chordata > Mammalia > Diprotodontia > Pseudocheiridae > Pseudochirops > Pseudochirops cupreus. The sequence continues at coordinate 154,526,715 of CM053582.1, read as the reverse complement.
GGCAAAGAAAAAACTGGGAAATGAAATAAGTGATGTAAGAAAATTACAAAAAGAGGATGAACAGTTTGGTAGAAGAGGCACAAAAAAAAAACACTGAAAAAAATAACACCTCAAAAAGCAGAATTGGCCAAATGGAAAAAGAGGTACAAAAGTTCAGTAAAGAAAATAATTCCTTAAAAATCAGAATTAGGCAAGTGGAAGCTAGTGGCTTCACCAGATTTTGAGAAACAATAAAACAAAGTCAAATGAATGAAAAAATAGAAGAAAATGCGAACACCAGGAAAACAATTGTAAAAACAACTGAGGAGAGATATTTTAAGAATTTTTGGAATACCTGGAAGTCATTAAAGAAAAAAAAAGAGCCTAGACACCATATTTGAAGAAATTATAAAGGAAAACTACCTTGATATTTTAGAGTCAGAAGGGAAAATAGAAATTAAAATCTACTGATAACCTCCTGAAAGAGTTCCCAAAATGAAAATTACCAGAATTAAAGGAAAATCTAAAAACTCCCAGGTCAAGGAGAAAGTGTTGAAAGAAACCATTTTATGGAGCCATTAGCAGCTTCTATGTTAAAGGAGCAGAGGGCTCAGAATATGATATTCCAGAATGCAAAGGAGCTCGGATTGCAATAATAAAACTGAGTATAATACTTCAGAGGGAAAAAAGTATACTTATGAAAAGACCAGAGCTGAATAGAAAATCTAACATTCAAACACAAAGCTCAATAGAAGAATAAAAAGGTAAGTAATAAAAGAGAGATCATAAATCTGAATCAGTTTCCTACATGTCTTAGTTACAAGGTTGTAAAGATCAAATGAGATGTCTGTAAAAATACTTGGTAAACCTTAAAAGTGCTCAATATTTTTGATAGATAGCTAGGGATTGGACTAGTGATGTCACTGGTAGAGGCATAAGAAAACTCTCTCTACACCAAAACAAAGCAGTTCCTTATCCGCAAGTTAAGTCTTTAAGAGACGCCTTGAGCACCGAGAGGTTAGAGGACTTGCCAAGGATCACACATAGGTCAGAATAAGCAGGTATACGCCAGGTGGTCCTGGCAGGCTCCCCATCTGCCATGCGACACTGCTTCTTATATACTTCATTATGGGGAATTATTATTATTATTAATCATGAACAGGCCTTAGCACACCTTCACTTGGTTTGAAGGTAGAAAACTTGGGTTCTAATCCCAGCTCAAATTAACTACCTATTTTATTCTAGGCAATTTGGTTTCCTTATCAGCAAAAGAGAAGAGGTTTGGAAAAATCACAAAAGACAAATCAGAATATTTTGATTATGTAAAATTAACATTTTATATGCATAAAATCAATGTGATTAGAATAAGAAAAATGTCATCCTCAGAATTCTACCAAATTTTTAAAGAAAAATTTCTACTCATACTCCACAAATTATTCTCAAAAATTGGTAACACACTCTACAAGAATTTTTTTATAAGACAAATATAGTCCTGTTACCTAAAGCAGGGGAAGATAAAACATGAAAGGAAAACTAGAGACAAATATCATTAATGAATACTGACTCAAAATTTTTAACCAAAATCCTGTCAAACACACTGCAGTGATTTATCTAAGAAATCATTAATTGTGAGCAAAGGGGATTTATACCAGGGATGCAAAGATCAACCTTAGGAAGTCAATCAACATAAATAATCATATTAAAGACCATGCCACCCCAAACCACATGATCATCATGCAGAAAAAACCCTTAACAAAGCAGAGCACTCTTTTCTTGCTAAAAACCCTACAAGTCCAGGCATAGAGGAACTGTTTATTGGTATCACAAAAATTTATGTATCTAAAACCAAATGTCACTAGGTGGTGCACTGGATAGATTATTGGGCCTGGAGTCAGGAAGACCTGAGTTCAAATATGGCCTCATAATCTTACTATAGCTATGTGACCCTAGGAAAGTTATTTAATCCTGTTTGCCTCAGTTTCCTCATCTGTAAAATGAGCTGGAAAAGGAAATGGGAAACCACTTAAGTATATTTGCCAAGAAAAGTCCAAATAGGGTCACAAAGAGTCAGACAAGACCGAAAAACAACAACAAAAAACCAAACACAAGTACCATATGCAATGGGGTAATACAGACTATAAGAGGCTCATTTCAAACAAACATGGGACTGAAGTAAGGATGCTTCTATTCTCAGTGCCACCACTTGCTATAGTTCTGGAAATGCTAGCAATAGTAAAAAGGTAAGAGAAAGGAATCAAATGCATAAAGATAGGTAAAGAGGAGATAAAACTATCCCTATTTGCTGACTATCTATTAGCATGCTTGAAAAATGTTAGGGAATGAGTAGAGATACTGAGGCAATTAACAGCTTCAAAATAAACCTTCAAAAATCAATAGAATTTTTATATAATAATAACAAAACCCAAGATGCTAAAACAGAAAATCCTATTCCAAATCACTACAAAATATATAAAATATTGGGGGACCAATCTATTAAACCACACAAAATACCTGTCTAGATTCAATTACAAAGTACTTCTTAAATCAATAAAGAGCAATTTAAAATAGCTGGAGGAATATTCAGTGCTTAGGGCTATGCTGTGCCAATATAATAAAAGTGATAATGCTATCAAAATCCAGGGCTCTTTCCACTGGGACCATGGAACTTAAGGTTACAAAGGAATCTCACCGATTGCCTAGCCCAAACTTAGATTTATTTATTTTTTTAAATTGTACTGAGGCTTTTTGCTTTTTATACTACAGTAATTTCTTTCTTTTTTTTTCTTTTTTTTGGGGGGGGGGGGGAGAAGGCAATCAGGGTTGAATGACTTGCCCAAGGTCACACAGCTAGTTTTTTTTTGGTGTGTTATGTGTCTGAGGCTGAATCTGAACTCAGGTCCTCCTGACTCCAAGGCCTGTGCTCTATTTACTGTGCCACCTAGCCACCTCCTACAGTAATTTCTTAATGTAATCAGAAACCCTCCAGGCAACAGAAAATTAAGTAAAACTGACTATAGAGTGACCATACCTGATAGCACATTTAATATTTATTTGTATATTTGATAATATGGGTATTTTTATAGCTAGTTTTTAGATGCCTTTTTTTTGTTTAAAATAGAGGAGCAGAGAAGGAGACAGGAAGAGAAGAGAAAATAAAGGTCTTTTTTAAATTAAAAAAGTAAAAATTAAATTAGTTACATAAGAATCTGAAAGCATATGGCCAATAAAAACGTTGATATGATTTATTTTTACAGAGGCACCTCCACCTCCACAAGACCTCTCTACACCTCAGCAAATGGTTTCATGAGTTGCTGTGGCTGAAAAAAAAATTATCACTTGATGTCCAATATACTGATAAAGCTCTCCAATGTTAAGGATGACAGACACATAGAATGTTCCCAGGCTTGCAAAAGAAGTTTTTAACTTTGGTAGGAACTTCCAGAGTCCCAGCACAGCCTTTGTGAACAAAAGATTACTTTTATGATGAGGCATTCAACGTTTGTTGCTTTTGGGGTTTTGTTTTATTGGGAGGGTTTCTGGGTGAAGAATAGTTCACAGAATAGGCTCTATTCTTTTCATCATGTCATGATGTATGTATATGGATCAATGATGTCACATTACATCTTGTGTTAAGTAGATAATAAAGCTCAAATTGACACTATTACTTTTAGGAAAGCATGAGCAAGCTGAGAAAAATAACATATTAAGAAGCTAAGTGCCACTAGGTAAGTCTCTGAAAAAGCAACTTAAAATAGAAAGATATTTTGTACCCTTTGCTTTGAACTATCAATGAGAAAATCTAATTTCTCCCTTCTCTGCGCTCTAGTAACACTAATGGTTCTGCACTACTCATTTCTGCAAGTGCTTTCTAATAACTTATATTTCTATATTGTTTTAAGATTCATAAAAGAAACTATTAATGACAGCCAATAAGATTATTTTATGTTAAGGTTTGCGAAGTGCATAAACCATCTCATCTGGACCTCACAACAACCTTAGGAGGTTAAGAATTACTACCTCCATTAAACAGAGAAAGAAACTGAGGGGGCACAGCCAAGACGGCAGAGTAAAAGCAGGAACTTGCTTGAGCTTATACCCCAACCACCCCCAATACCTGTAAAAAGTGACTTTGAACAAATTTTAGAGATACATAACCACAAAATGACAGAGTTAAACAAATCTCCCACTGAAGGCAGCCTGGCAGGTTGACAGGAAGTGTCTATCGCACTGGGCTGGGAGCGCAGCGCAGTCCTGCATGGGCTGCACCAGCATAGACCGGCAGTACTGACCAGCCAGAGGCAGACCTCAGGGAACTGAATCACTGTGGTGGTTTCCAGACTTCTCAACCCATAAAGAACCCAAAAAGAAAGTAAAAGATCAATGGGGAAGCTCTGTTGGACCTGGGTGAGAGAAGAGTGCAATCTGGCTCTTGCTCCCAGGGTTGTGGGGGTGGCCGTGGCTGTTTCTGGATCTCCAGGCCCACAGATGATGGGGGGGACAAGTGACTAACCAGAGGGCAATTGAAGGAATCTCTCTGTTCGTGCTGAGGCAGGATTCCCTTGCTTTTCCCGGCTTGGATCAGGGTCACAGTTGTGAGAAGTAGCAAAGGGTTAAGTTTCCAAAGGACTACAAAGTTGCTGAAATAAGGCTACCAATAAAAGTATGGTTGGCAGACCAGATAGTAGCCTTGGGAAGAGTTGAGACAATAGCCTTGGGAAGAAGTTGGATTCCCAGTTCCCACAGAACTCCTAGATAATACTAAAAGTAAAATAAAAGAAGTTGGCAACAGCAGGTGGATTTGACCACTTAGAATGCAGACAGAGGCCTTGGGACACTCAGGCCCAGATAAGGACACATCTAGGTTAGACCAGTTTGGGCCGGGGGAGAGAAGAGGGACCTCCAGTATTCTGAGGTTCTTACTGTGCTTGCTTAATGAACTTCATGTATTATGCATATTATCTAACAGAATTAGAGCCTCATTAGTAATAATGTATGATAATGGGGAGGTGTACCCAGAAGAGAACAAACCAATCAATCCTCTGAAGGGAGTGTCTGTACCAAACTAATGTATAAAACTTGCTTGGCTTTTGTATCTGGCACTCCTTTCACAAGAAGGAGGACAGAGTCTACTTCTAGCCAGAAGTGTTCAATTACTCTGGATTTCTCCTTAGTAAATTTCTTTTGATATCAGATTTTTGGCATCAATTGTGTTTTTGCATTTCCAGGTTGGCATTTCCAACAGTCTTGGGTCGTGGTTCTGGGGTGAGGAACACTGGCATAGCAGAGCTTGTGGCTACTGTAGAGAGGGTGTTCTCCTCACGGTTCTGAGGCAGGTGCCTAGAAGCTCTGACAACAGCTGTGTAAAAACCCCAAAATTTGGGACACAGCACTCACTACTCTGGAAGCAGAGTCCTACTGTGGCAAAGAGCTCAAAAGTCAAGTAACTGGCTGGCAAGATGAGCAAACAGAAGAAGAAAAATCTTTTTTTGGGGACAAAGAGGATCAAAACATAGAACCCGAAGAAGACAACAAAGTCAAAACCCGTGCCTCAAAAGCCTCCAAGTAAAATACGAACTGGTTGTAGGCCATGGAGGAGCTCAAGAAGGATTTTAAAAATCAAGTAAGAGAAGTAGAGGAAAAATTAGGAAGAGAAATGACAGTGATGCAAGAAAAATCATAAAAACGAGTCAACAGTTTGCTAAAGGAAACCCCAAAAAAATTCTGAAGAAAACAACACCTTAAAAAATTGACTAACTCAAATGGCAAAAGAGGTCCAAAAAGCCAATGTCTTAAGAAGGCAAATTGGCCAGATGGAAAAAGAATTTCAAAAGCTCACTGAAGAAAAGAATTCCCTTAAAATTAGACTGGGGCAAATGGAAGCAAATGACTTTATGAGAAATTAAGATATTATAAAACAGATTCAAAAAAATGAAAAAATAGAAGCCAATGTGAAATATCTCATTGTAAAAACTACTGAAAACTAGAAAATAGATCCAAGAGAGATAATTTAAAAATTATTGGACTATCTGAAAGCCATGATCAAAAAAAGAGCCTACACGTTACCTTTCAAGAAATTCTCAGGGAAAACTGCCCTGATATTCTAGAACCGGAGGGTAAAACAGAAATTGAAAGAATTCACAGATCACCTCTTTAAAAAGGTCCCAAAAAGAAAACTCCTAGGAATATTATAGACAAATTCCAGAGTTCCCAGGTCAAGGAGAAAATATTACAATCAGGAAGAAACAATTTGAATACTGTGGAAACACAATCAGGATAACACAAGATCTAGCAGCTTCCACATTAAGGGATCAAAGGGCTTGGAACATGATATTCCGGAGGTCAGAGGAGCTAGGATTAAAACCAAGAATCACCTCCCCAGCAAAACTGAGTATATATCTCAGGGGAAAATATGGACATACAATGAAGTAAGAGGACTTTCAAGTATTCTTGATGAAAAGAGCAGAGCTGAACAGAAAATCTGAACAGAAAATCAAATACAAGAAGCAAGAGAAGCAGGAAAAGGTAAACAGAAAAGAGAAATCATTGGGAACTTATTAAAGTTGAACTGTTTACATTCCTAGATGGAAAGACAATATCTGCAACTCATGCAAGAGAAGCATGAAAAGGTAAACAGAAAAGAGACATCATCAGGAACTTATTAAAGGGGAACTGTTTACATTCCTAGATGGAAAGACGACATCTGCAACTCATGAGACTCATCTCAGTATTAGGATAGTTGAAGGGAATATGTATGTGTGTATATATATGTATATATGTATGTAGGGGTGGGTATATGTGTGTATATATGTGTATATGTATACATAGACAGAGGGCACAGGGTGAGTTGAATATGAAAGGATGATATCTAAAAAATAAAATTAAGAGGTGAGAGAGGAATATATTAGAAGGAGAAAGGGAAAGACAGAATAGGGTAAATTATCTCACATAAAAGAGGCAAGAGAAAGCTGTTGCAGGGAGGTGAAAGGGAATGAGTCAACCTTATTAAGAAGGGAACAACATATACACTCAATCGGGTATCTTACCCTACAGGAAAGTAGGGGGGAAGGGGATAAGAGGGGGGAATGATACAAGTGAGGGCAGATTGGGGGACAGGATAGTCAGAAGCAAACTCTTTTGAAAAGGGACAGGGTCAAAGGAGAAAACAGTAAATGGGGGGGGGTGCGGGATAGGATAGAGGGAAATGTAGTTAGTCTTTCACAATATGACTACTATGGAAATACTTTGCATAAATACCCCTCTGGGGTAGAGGGGTCCCTGTCCCAAGCTTCAGGTTTTTTATGCTACTGTTTTCAGACCTAGTTCAGGAACAGGGAGGTCTTTAAGTTTTCAATTCTTCTAAGGTAGTATGATCTAAGGAGAGGTGTAATCATTGGTCTCCTGGTCTATGCTCTGGTCTGGGAGCAAATGAAAACACTGTTTTCCTCCCTGGAACTGTGACCAGGGTCCCTGTTCCTGCTAGTGCTCCCCCTGGGTCCTGATAATTTAATCTGAACCACATATGGGCAATGTAACAGGGTCCTGCACCAAGTGCCAGAAAAAGGTCCTCTCTGATCAGTTGTCCAACTCCCTACCCCCTTACTGTCTGTGGGCTAAGAGCTCAGGAAGTTGCCTGTAGCAGCCGCTGCCCCAAAGGACTGTTGCTGGCTTGCTGCAATGCTTGGTCTGCACTGCACTCCACTCTTACCTTGGTGAGACAGACCTTTCCTGCCAACCTTCCAAACTGTCTTGAGCTAGAAAATTATTTCATCCAGTCCTTTTGTTGGTTCTGTTGCTCCAGAATTCATTTTTAGGCATTACTTAGAAAGCTGTTTGAAGGGGAATATGGGAAAGCTCAGGCAAGTCCTTGCCTTTACTTCACCATCTTGGCTCTGCCCCCGTGAAGTCTTTTCTCATCCCAACTATTAGTGGCTTCACCTGATAACAATCTTGCATTTGACTACTCTGCTAGGCTACACAGTGTATAAAATCAATGGACCTGGAGTCAGGAACATCCGAGTTCAAATTCCAACAAGCAGTATGTGTACCTGGCAAGTCACTTAAGATCACTGCTTCAGTTTCCTCAACTATGAAATGGTCATATTAATAGCAACTACCCCATAATGTTACTGTAAGAATCAAATGAGGTAATATATGTACAATACTTTTTTTTAAACTTTAGGGTGATAAATGAATAACTATTATTATTTACAATTATTCTCTTATTTTGTATATACATGTGTACTCATAAAGAGTTGGACATGACTGAAAAATTACTGAACAACAATTTAACCTGTGTGTGTGTGTGTGTGTGTGTGTGTGTGCATGACTGCAAGATGGGGGTAGTAACTATTTCATTCTTTACCCTTATATCACCAGCGCCTAATAGCACCTATTATGTACTTGGGAATTGTTTATCAATTAATTGATTGTAGAATCCTTTTCATATGGAATAAGTATGGTAAACAGACTTCTTCCTGTCTATGATTCTGATAAGATTTTAGATGTTACAAATGTTAAGAGAATGAATATCCGAGAAATTTTCCTTCAAATATTGATAAGACGAAGTTTGTGCATGGAAATATCTACTACTGACCTGGTTCAACAATCACAACTCTTTATTGCACACTATCAGCCTCGAAGCATATCCAACACACACCCTCAGTTAAATTCTTAGGCTCTATACTAGTGATTTTCAATTCAATTCAATTGACATTTATTATGTACCTCCTATGTGTACATTGGGCTAGGAGACATGTATGTGTCTCTTTGAGTGTACATCTTTTCCCACAAATTAGATTGTAAACTCTCTGAGGCTCAGGGAACATTTTACTTATTTTTGCAGCCCAAAGAACTTGAGGCATGGTAGATGCTTGGTTAATGTTGGCAGAATATAACTGAATTAAAAATGTAGAAACTAAAGAGAAAAAATGCCTGCAACAAAAGAAATCTCATACTATATCTGAACATTTCAGAATTGTCTTTTCTTATTTTAGGCATTTTTAAAATTACAGTCAAGACGTATTGGTGTGGTAAAAAATGCTGATAAAAGAGTCATTCCTACCAGATGCTCTACTATTCTCTTCAGAGTCTTCTTCTTCATCATCATCAGAGTATTTTTTTTTCACTGTCTTTCTTCTCAAACGCCTGCTCTGTCTCATTGGCTTGGAGTGGTGTCGCCGGGGTCTTCGGGCACAGAATTCTGTATCACTGTCATCATTTGAGGGCTGTTCTTCTTCAGTCTCATCTGGGTTTTCCTCTGATACAACAAATTCATCCTGAGATCTGTCCAAGAGGCAAAAATTATAGACAATAAAGAATGGACTATGAATGTTTGCTGAGAAAATCTAAGACTTGGAAGACCTAGTTTTAATTCCTAGTCCCTGTACTAATTTATTGTACCATCTTTAGCATTGGGAAGGACTCTAAAATGAACTAGTCATCATGTGCCTAAATTTTCTTTCTTATAAAATCAGGAAATTATGTAAAATGGGAACAAGATAGTCAAGCTACCTCCCCATCAAAATCTATATAAAGTGCTTTGAAATTATAAACATACTAGACTTAGATATATAACAAAAAATATAATTGTCAGATTTTAAATACCTGGGAGCCATATATTGTTTTATTTTTCTTTGTTAGTCAATTCAATGCAAAAAAACCCCAAAACAAACAAAAAACATGGCCAAAAAAAAATCCCAAACCCATTTCCTGCATCTATCTCCGTGTGTAGGGCACCATGCTATGCATACAGGTGCTAAAGCAACAAATTTGAAAAAGGACAGGTCATTCACCTGAGAAAATTCACAACCTAACAGGAAAAAAAAGATACTTACACCTTTAAATGGCACACTAGTATCTAGGGTGATTAATTAAAGTGGGATAAAGTTTAAAAACTGAAGCAGTTAATTCAAGACTGATTTTTGTACATTTGCAATGTATAAAGAACAAAGAACTTTAGCTCTCTGATAGTTCAAATTCTTTCTCTCTATTCAGCATCAGTAAGAAGGTCTCTGAGCATCTCTGGCTGGGTCACTGCTGGCCTATACCAGTATCTCTATCTCTCCACTTCCACCTTACCCATCACTGATCTTGAATTCGTCCTCGCTCTCCTCTTCATCCAGATTGCTGTCACTATCAAGATCATTCAGCCGCCGCCGTTTCTTCCGTCGGGCAGCAGCTGCCCTCTGTGGCCGCTTACTTTCTTTCCTTTCTTCTTCCAAAATGGTTGAGATGTCTTTCCCTCGGTGACCTGTTATGGTAGAAATATCTTTTCCTCTGCCAATTCCTATATCAAAAAGAGAAGGAAAAAAAATGAAGAAACGGAGCATTCACAGTTTATCTTTTATGTAAAAAACAACTCACCCTTCCTCGGCAACCCTTAAGCAGCTTTCTCACTACTTTAGCCTACTGATCCAGACCTAGTATTTATGCTGTAACCAGACAGTCAAGACAATGTCAAAGAATGGCTGTGGGTAGCTGCCTCTGGATATGCAGAACAAATCTTCTGTTTAAAGAGAAGGCTTGGCTACCCTGCCACTGGAATGATTAATAACAGTACTTTCGTGTTTGTGAAGCTTTAAAGTGATGATTACAGTTCAAGTTGACAACAACCCAATGAGACAGGCACTATGGGTAATAATACCCCTATTTCACAAATGAGGAAACTGAAGCACAGAGAGGTTAAAAGACTTGGCAATGGTCACAAAGATAATGATCATTAGAGGTAAGATCTGAAACCAGGTTAGTTCTCAGTTTACTAGGCAATACTATCCCTGAAAATGAAAAACAACAAAAACTCTGCTGGTAAAATCACAACACTGCTAACAAATTTAATTAAGTCTTTTGTCCAAAAAATGGTAGACTCCTTTGGCAAGGCCATTTCCACCTCTGCTGCCCTTCAGTTAATCTATATGGCAGACTGGTCTTTTTGAAAACTTTCCTATGAATGAACATGGTGTCATTATACTCCAGCTAGACAAAACAAGCTGTTATCATCTCGAGTTCATAAGTCTGGCTATCTTGACAGTGGTTAAAAGAAAAAAAAAAGCCACCAACAAAAAATCATTTGTAGTCAATAAAAGTGACCCTGTCCTTCACAAGGTCATCAAGTGAGGAGAAGGTTCATCAAATACAGTGAGACAAAGAAACTGTCAGTCTTCAAGGACCTGGTAGTAAAAAGAAAAGTACTTATATTCATATGAACAAGAAATGTTCTCATCAATGGACTCTACTCTCCTTCTCTAAAGCAGTGGTTCTCAACCTGTGGGTTGGGTTGCCTAAGACCATGGGAAAACACATATTTCTGATGGTCTTAGGAACCGAAACACTGCTCCTCTATCTGTCTCCAGGCAGGTCTGCCCACATGCAGATATGCCCGCATACGAGTATTAAAGGGTCGCGGCATTAGGAAGGTAGAGAACCACTGCTCTAAAGAAAGTGGCCAATAAAAACCAACAGCAGGAACACTCCAATGCAAGAACCTGGTCTGGTTACTTGCATCTACTAGGGGAAGGCAAGTTATTGTTGCATAATTTGGCTCCACAAATGGAACACTCATACCACCATCCACTATACAGATGTCAACATTGCTTTTCTGGATGTTATTTCTATACCGTGTAGGTTGTTTTGTCTCTCTGAATCCACACATTGTATATTCATGGGATAATGGGTACGTAGCTCTTAGAAGCAGAAGTATTGGTCTTTGTCTATCTCTGAAAACCAGAAGTCCTAAGATCAGATTATGAGCAGCAAGTGTGACTGAGTCTCTTAATTCATTAGGTATGAATACCCTTATAGTAACTACTCCACAGTCTTTTACTGTTACAAAACTTAAAGAGATCCTGATTATGAGAGCCTTGATTATTACATCAACGTGAAAAACCGATTGTCTACAATGAACTTTTATGAAAACATATACTCTAAAATCAACATGCTTCATGTGAAAAGTTTCCTTTGGTTTTCCACTCGGGGAAAAAAGTAAACACTTCTAACATTCATAATGAAAATATAGAATTTAGAACCAGCCACAGAATAAAAACTCCCTCATAATAAGTAAAGCTGGGTTTTATGCTTTTAACAATAATCAGGAGTGTTTAATTTGAAAGCACTTATTATATGCACATATTATATGCACTGGTAACAGCTACTATATAATATTTAAACCTGTTGTCCTTTTCCAGGGTATGTGGAGTGTATTTTCGACAGAGCTGAAAATAACAGAGACATACCCCCTCCATCAGCTTCTTTGATATCATCTTCAATTGCTTCATCAATTGCCTCATCAAATTCATCAAATCTAAAACAATCACATAATGTTTACATTAAAACTTGGATATAATTTATATAAATAACTAGAATTTTATGGTCTGAAATCATGTTTCAAAACTGTCCCATTTTGTTGATGTGAAAACCTGACCCAAGTATAGTTAAGTAACTTGCCCAACATTATATATCTGGTTAATGGTAAAGAAGAGAGGAAAAACCTAGGCTGCCCAACTCACAGTTGTGTGCTCCTCCCCTTCATGCATAAAGAGCTTCATGAATGGGAGAAACAAAAGAAAAGAACTTTAGAAAGAAAAAGTTAGTGGGAAATGAAGACCCATAAATATGCTCTTTCAAAGAAACAAGGACAGTATCTTTGTATTTAGGAAATGTCTTCATAAATAAAAGTTAACACAAGTTATGATGTGCACACCACACCACCTTTACTCAATTAATGTAAACATCTTGTTGATCATTTAAATTTTACCTTGCTTCTTCTTGAGTATTATATACAAAAGAATATAGCTTCACTTATATTAACTTACATTTTTGTAGTGTTGAAAATTTACAAAATAATTTCTTTATAAGTCTATGAGGTGGCAGGGCAAATTTTACTGCTACGTCACAGATAAGGAAATTGAACCTCACAGATAAGAAGACATAACTGGGTTTAGGGGGAGTATTGTGATACAAGTGATGAGAAAGGTTATAAATAGGAGAGATTGTGGACGTGAACTCGAAAAGCTTTAGCAACTGACTAGATATTGGGAAGGTGCATCAAGAGACTGTGAACTCAGGTGACTAAGAAGATAATAGAGGCTGAAGGATAGGTCTGATTAGGGGAGGAAATGGTTTTCATTTGGGCCAAATTGAGTTTGAGATGCCTATGCACATGCCTAAATTGACATGTGCAGAAGCCCAGTGATAACACAGATCAGGACAGTTCAGGAGACAGATAAATACTGGGAAAAAAAGCTAGGGGGTATAATAGATAAGGCACTGATTTAGGAGTCTAGAAGACCTGAGTTCAAAATGTTACAACAGAGAGAATTAAGAACTGGAAAAAAAATTTTGAGTTAAAAAAAAATCCTGCCTCAGATAATTACTAGTCTGACCCTCAGCAGGTTGCTTAACCTCTATTTTGGTTTTCTCATCTATAAAATAAAGATAATAATAGCATCTACCTCCCAGGGTTGTTATGATAGTAAAATGAATTAATATATGTAAGGTGCCTTGCCAACTTTAAAGCCTTATGTAAAATTTAGCTATTTTATAAATAACAGAGAGAGAGAGAGAGAGAGAGAGAGAGAGAGAGAGAGAGTGTATCTGGGAGTCATTTACATAGGAATGATATTCTAATCTATGAAAGCAGATGAAATCACCATGGGAAAGAAAATAATGAAAAAGGAGAAGGTTCAGCATGTAACTCCGAAGCACAACCATAATAATAGGATGAGAGACATTACAGCAAATGAGACTGAAAGGTGTATGAGCAAGAAGTGACAGTGAGTAGAAAAGATTCTTTCTAGGAGTCTGTCAGTAAAAGGGATAAAAGACAGGATGGTACCTTGACAGGATGACAGGATCACATAAGGCAGTGTGGTACAGTAGAAATAGTACTGCATTTTATAACAGAAGAACTACATTTTGATATGATTGCATCTTAAAATCTGTGAGACCTAAGGAAAACCCCTTCACCTTGATAAGCATCAGTTTTCTGATCTCTAAAATGGGAGGTCTGGATTTAATTATTACTAAAGTTTTTTCAAGCTCTAAATGTATGAAAAAATGAAGAAAATAGAGGGTAGAACAGAACGTTTTTGTAGGCAATAGGAAAGGACTCACAAGACAGAGTGCTGTTGAACATAAAGAAAGGAAATAATACAAAGAAAGGATTAGACAGGATAGGATAGAGCGCACAATCACAGGAGCTGGTATTAGCAAAGAGAAATGAGGGTAAAAGGGGAAAAGATAAGGTAGAAGGAACTGAGGCATGAAATAGGGTGCTTACAACGTATGGCCTTCATTTTCTCAGTAAGGTGGGAGGCGAAGACATCTGAAGGGTAGGGAAGGAAGTGAGCGTAGAAAGCATGATAAAATTTAAAATATCTGCTTCTGAGTGTGATTGCAAATCAAATAATAAAAAGGATTTCTCCAAATGAATTTTGTTATTATTCTATCTGCTCTATAAGCTGTCCTTTTTAGTATATTGATTTGGTAGAACGTTAAAACTGTAAATTAACTTTAATGATATTGTCATTTTTATCACATTGATAAAAGTCATAGTCATAAACATTAAATATCATTCCAGCTAATTATCTTATGCATTTTGTAGTTACTCTGAATAAGATCATCCTATTATTGCTTCTTAGATTATGTTATTTTATGGAATTTTTTTATCGATTATTTTCAGCAACTTTGCTGAAGTTACTGTCTCAACTTTCTTTGCCGATTCCCTACAATTTTATAAGGAATCAGAAAATATAGACAGCTTTCTCTCTTCTTTGCCTTTATCAAATAATAATAGGTAAAGTGTGCACCTCTGCTTTATCCCTGTATTTGCTTGGAAAACTTCAGGAATAGAGGTTCTTAACCTAGGCCCAGAGATCCCTAGTGGACTCAGAGATTTCAGGAGGTTGTGAACTAGGATGGGAAAAATCAAATCTTTGTTTTCACTAGCCTCTAAATGAAATTTAGCATGTCCCTTAACATTTAAAACCATTATTCTGAGGAGTCCAAAGACTTCACCATAATGCCAAGAGTCCATGACACAAAAAATGTTAAGAATCCCTATTCTAGATAGAGTGTCACCATTGCATATGATATAATTCATCAATGATATCAATCTGAATTTGTAAATATATATTCAGTTCATAGGTGCTTTCTTTTTCTATTTTGCTAATGTATATTTTTAGGGATGTAGTTTTTCCTCTGAGGACTGAATGACAACACTATAAAAGTTAATTTACAGACTTAGATAATCAGTACTCAAACTTCCAAAGGGAAATCCTACAGAGCTAAATAAAATGTTACCAAATTCATCTGGAGGAACAAAAGATCTAGGATATCAAGGGAAATAATGAAAAAAAATGTAGGAATGAAGGAAGAATAGCAATCCCAGACTTCAAATTACATCATAAAGCAATGATCATTGAAAACCATTTACTCTTGGTTAAAACCAGAAAAATATAACAATGAAACAAACTAGACAAGGGAGAAATGGAATAACAACCTACTGTTCAATAAAACCTAAAAGTATAAATTATTAAAAGAATTCATTTATATTTGTTAAGATTGCTGGGAAAATTATAAAGTAGTCTGGCAAAAATTAGGTTCAGGTAAGCATATTAAAGGATATTTCATAATACATTCAAAATGGATACATGACCTGAATATTCCAGATCATACCATTAAAAAAAAAACACATCTCTTTCACAGCTATGGGTAGGATACAAATTCTTAACCAAACAAAGAAGTGAGATCATTACAAAGGGTAAGATTAATATTTCCGATCATCTGAAATTGAAAAGTTTTTGTGCACACAAAAAATTAATGCACCTAGGATAAGAAGGGAAGCCATTGCCTGGGAAAAAAAATCTGTGTACCAAATTTCTTGGATAAGGGTTTGGTATCTTAAGATGTACAGACAACAAAGAGAAATACACAAAAACAAAAGCCATTCTCCAATAGAGAAAAGATATAAAGGACATAAACAAACAGTTCTCAGAAGACCTATTGACAAAAACCACATGGAAGAATGCTCCAAATCATTAATAAAATAAACACAAAGCAAGGAACCCTAGGTTTTTACCTGGTACCTAGCAAAATGACAAAAGATGATAAAAATTAATTAGGGGTCAGTGTGGGAGGGGGTGTAAAAGGAAAGGAACACAACTGAAATTTTGGAGAAGCTATAAATTAGCACAACCATTTAGGAAAGTAATTTAGAATTATGTGAAAAAAATGAGTAAAATGTACACACTCTTTGACCCGGGGGCTCCAGGATTAAGCATATACCCCAAGGAGATTGCTGACAAAAAGAAAGGTTCACTATACACCAAAATATTTATAGCAACACCTTCTTTGGTAGCAAAGAAAAATGTCCACTGATTGTGATGCATAAATGTAATGGAATATTACTTTCCGTTGCCTGAACTGATGCAAAGTGATACAGGGAGAGTCAGAAAAATATACATAAGGATTACAACATGTAAATGCAAAGAATAACAAGTATAAAAGAGCTGAGAATGTTGCAAAATTACAAAGAATAAGGTTGGCCCCAAAGCAGAGAAATGAGAAGGCGACTCCCTCCAACTCCTTTGCGATGGTGGCAGGGTCCATGTACCTGCAGCACTGCGTGTAATTCATTTCGCTGCATTATTTTTTTCTCTTCTACCTCCATTTCTTCTGCTTAAAAATATTTTTTGTTATGAGAGATGGCTCTCAGTGGGAGGGGCACAGGAGGAAGTCAAAAGAATAAAAGAATTTCTGTGCAGCTACGCGGGCCCGGCAGAGGCAGGGTAACATGAGCTGGCAGCGCTCCCAGCACAGGGGCATAAGTTCCATGAGGAGCACTCAGCAATGGGGCGGCTAGGTGGTGCAGCGAATGCAGCACCGGCCTCGCAGTCAGGGGGGCCTGAGTTCAGTGTGGCCTCAGACACTTGCCACACCAGCTGTGTGGCCTTGGGCAAGTCACTTAACCCCAATTGCCCTGCCTTACCCCCTCCAAAAAGCAAAAAGACGAAAAAAAACAGATAAAGGAGCACCCAGCAAACAGAGATAAAGAAAGCTGACAGTGGCTGGGAGCAACTCGGGGTTGAAGAATTAATGGCAGGAAACGAATGGTAGAGGGTGACGTGCAGCCGAACCCGTTAACTGTAAAGGGAGTTAAGTAAGAAGAGAATGAGGGTCATGGACTGGGCTAATGGGTGGATGAAAGGAACTTAAACTGCTGTGATGATGAAGAAACAATCTATCAATACGCATTTATTAAGTGTCTATTGCATTTCAGGTACTATACTAGGCACCTGCAATTCAAAAAAACTACCAAAATAATTTTTACTCAAAAGTTTACTATCTAGTAGAGGGGATAATAACAACTAATATTTCTATAGCATTTACTATATACAGTGTGTGAAGTGATTTACAATTATTATCTCACTTGCTCTTCCCAACAACCCTCAGAGGCAAGGACTGTTATTATACCCATTTTACAGACAAGGTAATTGAGGTAAACAAAGGCTAAATGACTTAACCAGGGTCACTAAGATAGCATGTGCCTGAGATTAGACTTGAACATGGGTCTTCGGGATTCCAGGCCTAGTGCTCTATCCATTGCACCACTGAGCTGCCTAAATAACGAATACATATAGAAGTATATACATAATAAATAGATAAAAAATAAATACCAAGTATTTAGGGAGGAAGGGAAATTGAGGGATCAAGAACAGTTTCACAGAGATGCTACTTAAGCTGTGTCTCGAAGGGATTCTCAAATTAGAGGTAAAGAAGGACATTCCTTGTCCCCTTTCTTTGAACTTCCATCAATTAAGGACAGCATGTGGCATATGTAGGCACTGAATAATGTATGTTGACCATCTAACTGGCATGGGGGAAAGCCAGTGCAAAGCCACACAGATGGAAGATGGCATGTAGGCCAATTTGGCTGGGCTGTTAGCTATCAGGAAGGGAAGAAATGTAAAAAATAGGTTTAGGAAGTCTGACATAAGGGAAGAGATCATAGGAGATTATGAACAGCGAAAAGAATTTCACAGCTCAAAAGCATGGAGGCAGCAAACCCCTGAAACGCTGAGTCCTAAGGAATTACTATTCTTGAGGGTGACTGTGGTAAGACAGGTTGTGGGAGTTGAGTATACTAGTCACCTAACGGGATGTATACATTTTTGCTCAGTATGAGGGAAGGAGGTAAGCAGGAAGGAAACTATTAGGTACTAAATTCCTAAATAAAGGAGGGGGACTAATCTGGATTCATGTAGATGACAACCACAATAAGGATTTGGAGTGGGTGATACAAGTGAATGGGATAAACATAAAGGAGGGTTTGCTGAGTGACAGTGGCAGAGGAGCAATGTGCATGTGGCATCAAGGTATAAGAAGTGTGCTAGGAGTCAGATCTGTGTCCCTAGGTAAAGACTGAGTTTACACATGGCCACAGTTCCTTAGCTGAACATCAAGATGGCTGAGGATGACACAGACTGAGAGAGATCAAATATGCACTTGGTATGAAAGCCTTTGGTCCTTTCCTTCAGTCATTAGACACTGGATCTGAGACCCTGGTGAGGACAGCACCAAACTTGAAGGCCCGCTGCTTTTGCAAGAATTCTATTCTTTGTATCTCTGGACCTCCTAAAGCAGTGGAGGTTTCTAGTGGAACCATAAGCAAATTTGTGAAGATACATACCAGAATCAAGTTCTTCTCTTAAAATATCTTCATAAATCAACATGGATTCCTCACTAAGAAATCTAGGTTACACACACAGTTAAGTGTGTATGTATGGGCTTTTGTCAGATTATGCCAAAAGGCACAGTGAATGAAGGATTGGCAGTTTAGGATTGTTCCACTGTATCACATTCCCCCATGGCATGACATGAGGACTTCTGAAGAAAAATAGGGGAGTCTGGAAAAGAAACACTTTGGGGAAATATGTCAGTTGTCTTCATGGGACAATGTCATGGATCTTATTCTGCTTGGCCTTGATGGGCAGCAGTTGCAGAGAGACAAATTTAGGCTTGATGTTAATGAAAACCAACTAACAATTAGAAATGTGTCAAATGGAATGGAAAGCCTCAAGAGAAGCAGGCTTTTCCCTATCAGAGGTCTTCAAACAGAATGTAGGGGAATCTCTTTTGGGCTATCTTTTCCTCTTTCTTTTTTCTCTTTGATATTTAGGCTCTGTAGTGGTATTACTGGGTCAAAGGACTCACGTAGTTTAGTAACTTTGGGGGCATAGTCCCAAATTGTTTTCCAGAATGGTCCTATCATATTCAGAAGATTCATATTCAGGTATATGTTATACTGACTGGTCTTCTAATGCTGAAATTCTGTGATTCTCATTCCCTGATCAATGATGAAGTCTGTGAAATAAAGTCAAGGAAACATACTATCGAATGCTCTACAAAAACAGTTCTTAGTCTCATAGGTCTTAATTGAAAAGAAAAATGGTGCCTTTTCCAAGATAACCAGCATGTAAATCCTTTAGGGTTTTAAAGTCGCATGTGTTAAGTGGAAAGAAGAAGAAATCTGAGATCAGCAGAATAAAGATTTTTATCTGGATGTTGCTACTATCAGGATGACTGACCAAGAACAAGTCACTTAATCTCCCAGAGCCTCAACTCCCTTATTGGTTTTCTTTCTTTTGTAAAATGAGGGAACTGGAGTACAAGACTTACAAGGTTCCTTCCAACTCTAACACTCTAATATGCTACAGACGGCTAATAATAGATATAAATACAACTCTGATCACTACAAGGAGGAAGCACAGCGAGCTGATTTCAGTAATAAAAAGTCTCTTAGGTTTTTTCCCTTTATTATAACCATGGAAACAAATGTCCTACCTATAACTTATACATTTCCTTGTTCTTGTTGATCGCCTTTCAAGAAAGTGTGTTTTGGATTTTTTGGAATCTTTCTTCTTTTCTTCATGATCATCAGCTAATTCTGGTTCCTGTTTTAATAACAAAATATTGATTAGGTAGGTAGTGCTCATGATCAAACAGACATTTTACTTATAAACCTTAACAGAGTTCTAACATCTCAAAATGATAAAACAAATGTGAGGTCTGTATACATATTACTTCTTACTTCAAATATACCATAGATTTATGTTTTCATCCTCTTACAGATGCAGACTGAAATTCCCTTCTAGGCCTTAGGAGATAAATTTTTCATTGAGTTGCTTTGACTAAAAAAATTCACCACTTAGGCAACCAATTCTATAACAATTAGCTTTTATTTAACTTAACTAGGTCAAGCTAGTCCTTGGTTGAAAAACACAGTCTATCATTGTGCCATCCCTGAGGCCTTTCTTGCTTGGTAAGATTTGTCAGAGATCTGTGATCTGTTGGTTTAGCCTCTGAGAAACCAATACTGCCTTTAGGCCAAATTGCTGTTAAAGTGTAAGCAGCAATACTAAACACAGATGAGATAGAAAACCAATGGCCAAGTGAGGCAGATTTGCTTATTTCAAGCCATTATGCATCTGTGAGCTCATCATTTCTCATATGTATATTTGTTTGACAGGTAGAGAAGAACTAGAAATGTACTGCAATAAAATTTGCAAAGACCATGTTCTTTCCATCACACTAAGTTTTAAAAAATTTACAGATATAAGCAACTAATCAAACTAAATTCTGCAGCACCTTGCATTTACTAGAGAAAAGTAAGAATTTTTTAACAAGTGATCTTGTACTATGCCTTACCTAAAATTCATCACTTGGGATGGGAAGGGAAACAGCTGGGGGAGGGGGGGGAATCTTTGTAGTAAGTTTCTCTGAAAAAGGTCTCATTTCTAAGATATAGAAGGCACTGATTCAAAAATATTAAGAATAAGAACCATTCCCCAAATGACAAATGGTCTAAGGATATGAATGGAAGTTTTCTAAGTAAGAAATCCAAGCTATCTATTTGTTGTTGTTGTGGAATTGTTTCAGTCGTATCTGACTCTGTGGCCCCATTTGAGGTTTTCTTGGCAAAGATACTGAAGTGGTTTGCCATTTCCTTTTCCAGCTCATTTTACAGATGAGGAAACTAAGGCAAAAAGAGTTAAGTGATGTGCCCAAGGTCACACAGCTAGTAAGTGTCTGAGGCTGGATTTGAATTCATTAAAGATGAGTTATCCTAATTCCAAGTCCAGTGCTCTATGCACTGTGTATCTAATTGAGCAAATTATCTATATCTACAGGAAAAAGTGTCCCAAATCAAAGAGAAAAAGCACAAATGTTAGCAGTGCTGTGGGAAAATAGGCACGCTGATGTAATAATTATAAAAGCTAGCATTTATATAATGATCTCAGGTTTGCAAAGTGCTTTACTTATAGGCTAACTCGTTTATCTTGTTGGAGGAGCTGTGAATTGGCCTAGTCATTCTGGAAAGCAGTATGGTACTATGCCCCCAAGGTTACTCAACTGTGCCCACTACCAGGCCTTTATGTCAAAAAGAAAATGCAGGGCAAAGCCCTGTATGCACAAAAATACTTATAGCCAATCTTTTTGTAGTATCAAAGAACTAGAAACTGAGGGGGGTTTCTATCAACTGAGGAGGGGCTAAACAAATAACATTACACAAATGTGATAGAATATGATTGCTGAAAAAAATTAATAGTTTTAGAAAAACCTAGGAAAAATTTTATGAACTGATACAGAGCGAAATGAGAACCATAAAAATTTATACTATCAATACTGTAAGAATGAACAACTCCAAAAGACTTAAGAACTCTGATCAATGCAACAAATAACCATATTTCCAGAGAACTGTTAATGAAGAATAGTTCATGATAGAGGAATGAGAAACATCTGAGACACATTTTTGGACATGGTCAAAATGGGAATTTCTTTTGCTTGACTATTTGTTATTACAATTTCCTTTTCCTTTCTTCTCTTTTTTCTAGGAGGGTTAGGGATGAGAGAAAGAAAAAAAATGCTTAATAATTGAACAAAAAAACTTATCAACCTAGTCAAACCTAGAATGATCAGCTTTTTTCAACTTACCCGGGCCAGGCTAATACTTAAACACACACATAGTCTATCACTACGCCTTCTCTCTTAGTGAATAGTCAAGTGCCTCACACATAGCAGGTACTTGTTAAATTTAATTTATATCTACCTTTGCTAAGCTGTATGACCTTGGCCATATCATTCAAATTCTCTGAGTGTCAATTTCCTGATCTGTAAAACAGGACAAAAATCTTGTACCTATCTACCTCACAAAGACTTTTATAAGTAAAGTACTTGGCCAATTATATAGTGTAGGTTATGTACTACTCCACTGGTACCTTGAAATTTCAGGAGAACCTGAGGAAGACCACCAAAAGGCTAGTGCCGGTGTATGCATATGTACACACACACACACACACACACACACACACACACACACACAAAACAATGGACATGTCTCTCCCCTTAGAATGCAAGCTCCTTGAGAGGAGACTGTGTCATCCTCTGTACTTGTCTCCCTGGGGCCTTGAATCATAGGCATTTAATGCTTGTTGACTAATATCACAGCCAGGATCATCTTTCTTATGTGGAGATCTAGTCCTTTTTTTTCTCAGTATTGTTTAATTCTTCTTTGTCTATCGAATAAAGAACACATTTTTGCCTCCATCTATCTTTCCAGCCTTAGGCTATTTTCTTGCATATTTGGGAACCTTCCTCAAGCTGACCTACAGTTTCTAGAACATAGTGCTCTTTCCTGCCTATAACAGAGAGGGTTCCCACCATTCCCTCAGTCTGGAATGTCTCCTCTGCTATTTGCCTAAACTCCAATCCATTTCTGAAAGTCCAATTCAATGCTATTTTGTGACACCTTCACTGAGTGACAAGAGTTGTTTATGATCCTCCTCCTGAGATCTATGACATCATTTTGTCATCTCTGCAATGTACCTATTAAATATTGTGATCACCCTATAAGACTGTAAACTACCTGAGCACAAGGATTATAACTTACCTAAACTTTGCATCACCTCCAGTGCTCAGTACAGTGCCCTACATGTAACAGTCATTTAATAAATCAATAAGCATTTGTTAGGTGCCTATTATGTGCCAAGCATTGGGCTAAATACTAAGGATACACACAAAGGCAAAAAGATGTTCCTGCCCTCAAGAAACTCATAACATGCCAGCAACTATGTACAAAAGAGCAATATACTGCATAAATTAGAAACAGGCAACAAATTAGCTTTTACAAAAGTCTTTCTATAAGAAGGTGGGATTTTAGCTAGGATTTGAAGGAAGTCAAGGAAGCTAGACTGAAGTAACATAAATATTAACCAAATGAACAGAATACACACGGCAAATAATGTTAATTGTTTTTCCCAAGATGATCTTATTTAGAATCCTTATTATAATCTAATTTTCTGGGAAAGAACTTAATTTGGCAAAGAAACAACTAAGTAAAGTGGCTAGGTGGCACAGTGAATAGAGCACTGGCCCTGAAGTCAGGAGGAACTGAGTCCACACTTGACACAAAACTAGCCATGTGACCTTGAGCAAGTCACATAACCCCAACTGCCCTACCTTCCCCCCACCAAAAAGAAAAAAAAGAAACAACTAAGTAAGAAAGCTTAAAACGCAACACGCCACTGATGATTAAATATTATCAGCTTTACATAGTTTTTTGGAATGTAAAGTTCTCTTATTTTTTAATTTCAGTAATGACTTTTAAGGGACGAAATTTTGGTTCCAAAAAAAACCCCAGCCTTTTGCACTGTTAAAACAAGACAACAAAATTTCATGCTACATTCCAGGTAGATTGATTTGCAGGAAAATTATCAATATTTTTACTTTATATTAGAAGCATATCACCTTACCTGTGGAGGGATGATGTTTTCAATACTGATACCCACATATACCAATCGCTCTTTCCTTAAAAGAAAAAGAGGAAGCAAAACAAAAAATTACCTTAAGAAAGCTTTGTAAATATTATCTGAGTTGTATAAAGAACTACCAATAAAAAACTAACTTTATACTAAAGACTAAGATCAAATTTATAAATGACACATTGTCTTTATATACCAACTGAACAAGATTACCGTTTGTTGGGTTTTTTTTTTGGGGGGGGGGGGAGGATTCATTTAAAACATGGGACTGATCTCAGGTCTTCCTAACTATAAAGATGGCTCTCTACTCATTATGTCTGGCTGCTTCACTTAAAGAAGGAAGACATTTCCCTAGGGTCAAACCTTGGTCCTATTGTCTTACATCCTAATTTATCTGCAGTTTCACTATCATATCTATTTAGAAAAATATTGAATTGTTACTATCAGGAAGGATTTTAGAGTTCATTAGCCCAATTAGTTCATTTTATAAATTAGGAATAAAGGCCCAGAGAGGATTACATCTTAGTTAAGACTGAGACTTTTTTGGACACCCTATAGAACAGTGGTTCTCAACCTGTGGATCTTGACCCCTTTGGGGATTGCCTAAGACCATCAGAAAACACATTTCTGATGGTGTTAGGAACCGAGACACCATTCCTCTACCCGTCTCCAGGCGGGTCTGCCCACATGCAGATACACCCACGTACGAGTATTAAAGGGTTGCGGCCTTAGGAAGGTTGAGAACCACTGCTATAGAACTAGCCTAATTTAACACAGAGGGTTAGCATCAGCTTTGATAAAAGTATCAACATTTTCCAACTCCAAGTTTCTAGGGCTTATTCAATCATTCCATATTACCTTTTTATTTCCTGTGCCTCCTAAATTGTGAAGGTATGAGGCTAACGAAGGTGAGAAAACAGAGTAGTTGAAACTCCAAATTTATTGTAAGAAACCTCAACAGCCACCAAGTCCAACCCTTATCTGAAGTGTTAAGTGCAGTTGTCCTACTTTTGCCCTTTGAATTCGTATAGAATAAAAGGGTTACATCTTTTCCTACACACATCAATTTTACAACTGTCCAGACAATTGGTCATCTAGTCTCTATTTGAAAAGGCACTGTAGTATAGTATAATAACAGAATATTAAAACATGTAGAAGCAGCTGGGTGACATGGTAGACAGCATGCAAGGCCTAGAGTAAGGCAAAACTGACTTTCCAACCAGCCTCTGATATTAACCAGGTTTGTAACTGGAAAATTTGCTTAACTTCTGTCAGCCTCAGTTTCCGTAAGGGTAAAACGGAGATAGTAACAGCACCTACTTTCCAGGGTTGTTGTAAGGATCAAATGAAATAATATCTATAAAGCACGTAGCACAGTATCTGTCACATGGTCTACACTTAACAAATGCTAGCTCTTGTTATTACTGATGATGATTAAGTGTGATGTCAAAACTTAAGTTCAAATCCTAGTTTTGCTATAGGACCTGTATGAATTTGGATTAGTCACTTAACAAATCAGGCCTTAGTTTTTTAATGTGTAAATGAGGGAGTTTGCTGTTCTTCTCTCTATAACATCTTATGACTTCCAATGATGCAGACTCATTACTTTATGAAGCCACCCATTCCATTTTTGCACCAATCTAATCTTTAAAAATCTCTTCCTTCTACTGAAGTCAAGCTTGCTGCTCTATAATTTAGTTACCTCTTCAGAAATCTTATGTACTCTGCTTCCCCCTGCTGGCAAAGCCTACTTATCTAAACTAAGGTTAGTAATAAATTTTCACACCTCACCAGTAATGCAAGTTGACTTTAAAGACGCAACAAGCATCTATCTGCCCATCCATTTTCCAAGGCATAAATAAATATTCAATGTATGGGATCAGCTTTATTACCGCTGAAAGACAGTGTAAGCTATGCTAAAAAAAAATGGCTCATACAACAGAAACTTTCCCTAAAATTGTATGCTAAATGAATGATTGTTCTCTGGGTTCAATAAAAGATTATAAGGGAAACAACAGTATAACTACATAGGAGTAAATAAACTCTAAGATGCAAAGGTGAAAGACAGGGGGCTCAACAACAAACCCACAGGCTACACTGTGTGCATTTTGTTTCCCTGTAAAAGAAAATAGCTTCACTTTGGCAAGACATGGTCTGAATATAAGTTGTTCTTTCTCCTTACATCTGACTTACATAAAGCATAAATATGGCCTATGATTACCTTTTAGTCAAATATGCCAACAAAAGCAACATTTAAAAAGTTATGATAAAAATTAACGGAACACTATTATATGAACTGAAATAAATGTTTAAAATTTGATGTTTTATCATATAATTAAAGAAAAAATAATTTTGCATGATTACGCTTTAATTTGTCAAAGGATCTTGGCATCCTAGCCAATGATATACTCTTCATATAATGCCATGTTCATTCTCAGTGAATTTCACCTATGTTCTCCAATAAGTTCACATTTGATCACAGACGCCAAGAGTTTTACTGGAGTTATCTTGACATCATGAGGATTCCAACAGAGCAAGCACAGACTATGTCACTCTCACCAAATAAACATCACCTCATTTACAAATCCTCAATTACAATGTGTCATGACATGCTTAGGCCTCACATGCATGGATCTCCCTGTTGCATTTTGCCTAATCTCTAGCTGAACTATGCTTGAATCCCATCTCAAAGACTTACAAGCTGCAGCACAAAGCCTATAGCACAGCAGGTGCTATGCTTAATGCTTAATGACTGATGAGGAGGGTAAGGAGTGGACGATAAGGCCGTAGAGACTAAAGGAATGGTGGTGCTGAAACTGTAGACCTGGGAGAGCAGAGAAATGGAAGTACCTTGAGAGTTTGTAAGGTGGAAGGCAGAAAAGAATGAGCTCTGTATTCCCAGGACATCCAGCTTGAAATACCTAATGGGCAAGTTGGTGATACAGGACTAAAATGGGAGAAAGTAGGACAGGAACAGAAACTACAGGTACAATCACTCTTAAGCAGCATGTGATGAGCCAGCAAATGAGACTGAGTGGAGGTAAAAGGAGAACCAGAAGACAGGCTTGTCATCAAAAACCATAAGTACAGTTACCCCTTCCCCATCACAGGAGGTTACAGGTGTAGCTCCCTTGTATCTGAAAAATTCATATAAAGCGTTTTGGTCCTCCCTCTATACCGGAGGAGAAATCTCAATTATTATCGTATTAAAATATCAAATATGTTGATATCATACAATATTATACATATATTCTATGCATTTCTGAAGTGTCTTTTTCTCTGCTGTCTGCTGGCTTTCACATATCATCTGAAGCTTTCACAAAAATCCGAAAAAATTCCCATTTAATTTCTTATGTTGATTCTCAGTATTTTCAAACTGTGACGGGGAAAGTTGTGATGTAAAAGAGATAACTGTACATAGGAGGAGACCACAGTCAACAATGTCTCCTACTGCACAAAGTTGAAGGAGAATGAGAACTAAGACCATTGGATTTGGCAATTAAGAGCTCACTGATAACTTGGCAGAGAGGAATTTGAGCTGGGTGACAAAGCAGAAAGCCAACATGCAACTCTGTGTTTGATCCAGGAAAGTGGTTAATGCCAGTTTTATGCTGCATTTAATATTAATGATCAAAGGACTACTGAACACAATTTTCATTTTTGTTAGGAGAGCCTTTAAGTTTTTTTTCCTCCTTTATTGAGTAAATACTGTTTTAGTCAACAGGTTAGCATGGTGGGATCTTGTATACTCTGAAAGTCTGCCTAAACTCTTCTAATGTCTTCATAAAAGACACTATTGATACTTGTGGGTTATTCTCAAAACAGCATTATACAGACAGGAAAACAGATATGCTGATCAGTAGTTATTAATGTCCTCTTAATTGTCCTTTTCTGGGGGTGATGGTAATGATAACATCTGAGATGCTTTTTCTTGCAGACAGAAGCTTGTATCTGTTCAGTTTCCGTAACATTGGTATCTTCCCCCTTTAGAATGCTCAAGAGTCTATCCATCAATATCATCACAACTCTGTCATCTCTGGCACAGGCCTCTTTGGTTCAGCTTTTCCCATGTTGGTTGTCTTCAATTCCACTTCCACTAACAGCGCGTCTGGGACTGTGATGTCAGAATTCAAATGTGGTAGCTCCACTGTCCTTGACAGGGAAGATATTTACACTTCTTTCCCATTTTTGGTCTGTTTGCTGTCCTTCCATTCTGACCTTTCAACATTCTCAGGAGGATTTTGCTATCTTTAAACTGGTTCTTCCCTCCACTGTTTGTCATTTTTGTATTAGGCTGATAACACACTATTAGCTTTCTGTCTTAAATTTTATAAATGACTTTATATTTTGAACTAGTGTTGTCCTTGGCTGCCATTCCATGTCAGGTGCTTGCTGGCTAACAAGTTTTTAGGTTGTGTGGTCTTCTCATAAATCTCTTCTGATTTATACTGGTCACTAATATATTTAATTAGACCAGGTTAACACTTTTTTCTCATTTTCATTCTTCTAGTTTTGTATCAATTTTGAGATACAGGACTTCGTGTCCTTTATCAATTTTGATCTTTGCTCTAACAAAGGATCTACAGCTGACTAAAAAATTACTCCCACCATCAGTAATGATGGTAAAATACAATTCATTTCCTGTCATGCTCCTTACTGTGCAACAAGTCCACTGCATTCTGATTATTTTTAAAATGTTTATAACTATATAGATATGAGCTTATATCTAAAAGTTTACAGTCTCAGGGCTCTCTCATTCATAACTCCTTGACGAAATTTCGCAATATAGATTTTTCTGTCCTCACTTATACCCATCTTCACACTGAAGCTATGAAGCATCATATTATATATTAATTTAATTTGGAGAGGTTTATAAAGTTCTTTGTATAATTTCTCAACTTCTCCATGGCAATGGATAACTATTTGCATGCTGGTTTGACTGAAAATATTTTTCATGAATACTGTAATATGAAAGGACAAAATATCCAATAAACTTGTGTTTCTTGTTGACTTTGGATGCATATTAAGACTCACTGTTTGCTCCTTTCTTTGCCTTTCTAATAAACTGGAAGTGTCCTTCCATTTAGATTTAACTTCCTTTTGAATTCTGGTTTTGTTGAGCACATCTCAAAATTGTCAAGATTATATTCACCTGGTACAGGAGTTCTTACTTTGAAGTCTATGAACTTGGATTTTTAAATCTTTTCATACCTGTTATTTCAATAAAATGGTTTTCCAGTCCCATGTACTTTATTATATTTCGTTAAAAACATCATTCTGCAAAGGGATACACAGGCTTTGCCAGACTGACTGCCAAAGGGCTTCATGACACTATGAAGGTTAAGAGTCTCTGCTCTTGTATTATGACTATACAATGATTGTTGGACCTTACATTTAATAAGAACAGTGACATTTATCAAAGACTGTGTAGTTCTTAGAAGCACAAATAGAAGAACTGGGGGCCATTTTCTACTTTGCTTTGTTTCATGGGTGGCCCTATCTAAAAAATTCCTCACCAAGTGATCAACCTATTAGTGATATGCTTTTCTGTACACATCTAGAAACTGTTCATTGCCATAACTGGATCTGAAACCTTTCCAGTCCGGCAAAAACATACCAGAGCATATATTCTACTGATATAGTCATTGGACAACCTCTACAGCCACTTCTATGTAATTGTGTGGCATCACAGTGAACTTTACATAATTATTATTTGATTATAATTTTATTTATCCAAGAATCTCATTTTAGGTCCTCAATTTGGAGGACCTATATACCTGCATATAGAGACAGACAGACAGACAGACACATACACACACACCCTTATGCCTGTAGGGTAACTCCTTCAAAACAGTTAAATATAGGTAAGATTTATATTCTCCTTTACCCTCCACATTGTTAAGATATATATAATGGACCTTTAAGAAACACTGGCTAGTTAGGCGATTTAAAGTTCTGCAAGATGAATCAATGTGAACATCCCTATACAACCTTTAGTACCTTCGTTCAGCACGTTCCTTCTTTTTCAAGGCAACATCCAAATCCTGCAATTGCTCCTCTAGCTTCTCACAGAGAAGTTTCTGTAAGGAAAAAGAGTTAAGGTGTCGATTTTCTGTATGAGGAAAACACTTTTGCTAAATAATCTGACATTTCTAAGTTAACTGACGTTAATGACAATGGAGGGCTACATGTTGCATGAGCCCGGTGAAACGCTGGGACAGATAAACTAAAGGCCCAGAGCTCCACTGAACTCAACACAAGTTCTACCTCTCTGAAGTGAAGCATTCTTGAGGGTAAGAGGTAACGATCAGTTATGCAGGGATACATACTTCTTACACAGACTGTTGGCAGGGATTCATGCTGGAGCAGTCTCTGACCAACACGTATACAAAAAAGAGATAAAGAAAAGAAAAACTAAGATATCAGAGGGAGAAAAATGGATACTGAGTTAAAACAGAACTGATCCATACTGAACTGATAAAGATGTGCCTGGATGTGGCAACTTCACTTCACTGAGTAATACAAAAACTTCATTCATCTGTAAATCAAAGCCAGGACATGAAGTCTATTACATTTGGTGAGAGGTGCAATAACAGGCCTCCACATGAAGTCCTATATCTCATCCCTTCAACACTGCGAAGGAATTCATTTGGATGAACATCCAAGAGAAGTGACATTTTTATCCCTCCTAAAGCAAAAAAAAATTGCAAGCGGAAAGGCAGAAAACAAAAGGAGAATGAAACCAAAGACGAATGAAAAGTAAAATATTTACTTGCATTAATTTAAAGCTGGAGCAAGTATGTAAGTCTGAGACAAATACAAATCAAAATAAAGCAAAAATTAAGAATTACATACAAATGAAGACGAATGGGGCAGGGAGAGTGAGAGGGTTGCTTCAGAAAAAAACAGTATCTTAAGGCATGCTATTATATTTTTTTGATAATTCATCAGTTTCTGTGAGTACAGAAATCTATACAAGACACAAATAGTGTTTACAGATTACTCTGAAGATAAGAGATTCCAGGTATTATTAATTTAAATCTAAAAACACTGATTATATATAGTGAGTACAAACAAAGGTCTCATACGTGTTGGCAAGGGGGACAAAACCACTCTCCATCAGGAATTATCATCAAGGGTGGTCGAAGGCAAGCTGTATGGTATCCACTGTCACATGAGTCACACAAAAGAATCTAGAAATAAAAAAAAGATCAATGTCACCCAAATTCTATGGGAAAGATTAAATTACTCCATTTTCAGAAGAGATAAAATCACAGAGTTACAGCTTAGAGAGACCTCTGAAACCACCTATTTGAATTCCCTATACTCCGAATTTTTTATATACAATGAAAAGGAGACTGGGCCAGGGTTATATTACAAGTTAGAGATAGAACAAGGGCTTCACTCGAAACAGCCATGGCCCTCAGGACAACTGCTTTTCACCACGGTACTCTTTCTCCAGTCTCTTCAAAGTCTTTCAGAATCTTTATTTTTCCACAAATCTCAGGCTGGCTATAAAGCTCACATATACAGAATGTTACAGTTTACAAAACATTTTCTCACAATAATCCGAGCATTATAATTTATGTTTTAAAATGAGTGTTAATGCGAAAGGAGAAGCCTCACGTAAATCCAAGTCTTTAGGCTCAACAGAAGCATCCAGCTTGAGTGCCTGTGGAAACTGAAGACAGGTGTGCTTGGAGGCAGGAGATAAATGTGAGTGAAAGGAAGACGATAAAGTCTACTTAAAATTTTTCCAATGTGCCGGTCTCATTCCCTGGAAAAGAGGAGGAAAAGTCTCTTCTTTGACCTCCTCCAAATCCCTCTCGCAGCCTATGCTTCCAGATTTATGAAAATGATTCATGTCCATAACAGTAACAGCTCACACTTGTACAGTGCCTTAAGTTTTCTATAGTATGTCCTCCCTCTAGCCCTAGAAGGAGTAAAAGTATCATCTCCATTTTTCAGATGGGATATATCACATGGCCTTGGATAGTTTCCACTACAGACTACAATGTTTTTTTTGAGGTGTGCTGTTTGGCATTCCAACTGATGTGCATTATATAGGCTTTGCATTGCAGGAATATGGACCTAGGACACAAAGTACTACTTATAACATTGTTTTTATAGTGTCCTAAGTTGTGACTGATTCAACTGGGAGGCAATGTGGTTTAGCTGAGAGCACTGACTAGGAAAGAGAAGACTGGGTTTCTAGTCCTACTTCTGCTATTTACTAGCCCCTTCATTCCGTATGTGACCAAGAGATGCTCGATTTCCTGATATCTTTTTAAGTGGAAGTTAGAATTGTCAATGTAGGACAAATTTGCAAGAAACTACTCACTGGAGGCAAGTAATGATTGATCCCCAATGAGCACTAAAAGGTGCCGACTTCATTTATTTTGTAATTTGTTTATCTTGATGCAAAATTAAATCACCATCCTGCAGCTTCTCTATTGAGTACTCACCATGGAAACGACCTTCTAAATTCATGAACTGGTAAACTCTGTAGTAATTACTGGCCTCCTCAAATTTTCCTAGCAATACCCCTTGACTCTCATAGCAAACTTATTTATGGACATATCACATCTACAATGGCTGGTAACTTCCTTTAGGAGGTATTTTCAGTATAGCAGTGATTTCCTCACAGGAGGCATTAAATGTTTGCCAAATTAAATTCAGGTTACTTAAAAAAAAATAGCTTCCTGAGGCTCAGTTTACTAATTTGTAAAACTGAAGTTCAGAGTTTGATGTGACTTTTGTCTAAGGATAATACCTACCTTGACATTCAATAGGTTGTAATGACATTACATAATATACATATGCAAAAGTGCTTTAAAGCATGATAAAGTTAGATAAACATAAAGCATACATAAACTTTTTGAGCAAAACCCACATTCAATCTGTGGGTCCCCTATTTTACTGACTGTACATACAACAGATCAAATCTCATCACAAGGAATACCAGCACAACACAAATTTCATTTTAAAATTGTTAATATATTTATTTAATTCTAATTATATTGGTAGCATCATGAATGTAACGATCAAATGAGATAACATATGTAAATCCTTTTGCAAATCTCATTGGAATACAAGCTCCTTGTGACTAGGGTCTATTTCTTTCATTGTGTTTGTATTGCTGGCACCAGGCAAAAAGGAAGTACTTATTAAATGCTCGTGAGCACTGGAAGGGATGCTGGTCGGGCCTCTAGTTTAACATAATTTCACAGATGAGGAAACTGTGGCCCACGGAAGTGCCCTGCCCTGCTCAAGATCACAGAGTAAGTTTTGGAGATAGGACTGGAACCGAGAGCCTCTGACTCCAAATTCAGTGCACTTTCTGCTTTAACATACACACTGCTTCAGTGCATTATTAATAAAATTTCAGGATAACAAATCATTTACATGGTTGCTTAAGATTATTTTTAATTAAATTTAAAATATTTATTATTAACTCATAAGAGTGCTGTTTTGTAAACACTTCTCCATTTTTTTGGTCCTTGGTATAGAGGGGAAAAAAGGGCATGTGTCCAAAGTACTCCATGCCAGGAGCAAATACTCAAGGATTTTATTCTTTAGGGAGAACTTTAGTGCATACCCCTAGAACAGTGGTTCTCAACCTGTGGGTCGTGACCCCTTTGGGGGTCGAACTACCCTTTCACAGGGGTCGCCTAAGACCATCGGAAAACACATATTTCCGATGGTCTTAGTAACCAAGACACTGCTCCTCTGTCTCCAGGTGAGTCCGCCCACATGCAGATACACCCACATAGGAGTATTAAAGAGTTGCAGCATTAGGAAGGTTGAGAAGCACTGCCCTAGAATATGGTGAGCACTTAAAACTTACTAAAATCAATGACCACCTGCTCAGTATAAGCAGTTCATGGATTCTATTGTCAGGGCCACAGTCACTCCCCGGCAGTAAGTTAAACACTTGTCAGAAGAATGCCAAGGATAAGGGTGCTGTAAGATTTACCAATCCACTCATCATTGACCACAGAGATGTACAGACATTGGACAAAAGATGCTAGAGTCCATCTTCATATTAATTTCCCATTATATGCTTATCATGGCAGATTTATTATTATTTAGTACTATTACTGATGCTCCTATGTAATTTAAATTTGTGTCACTGAAGTAACAATCACAAGTTGAACCTAGAAAAGCATCCTAAGAATCTACATTTGAGAGTACAAATGAAGAATCTTGTGGTTGTCTAATAGTACACAGCCTCTATTGTGAACATGACACAAAATTCTATCCCAGAATAGCTTGCTTTAGAGTCATAGTCTCTTCACTGTTTGGTATTTACAGTCTTTACCAAGAACATTTACTCGAATGTCATGTAATATATTGGCTAGGTAGTCATGGTTCTCTTCTCTTAATATCCCAATTGCTCTAACACAAACCCTCATTACTTTCCACGCAGACCACAGTAATAGCTACAGAACAGATTCCTACCTCCTCTTTCTTCCTTATCCAATTTTT
This sequence comes from Pseudochirops cupreus, assembly GCA_028627135.1. Classification (NCBI taxonomy): domain Eukaryota; kingdom Metazoa; phylum Chordata; class Mammalia; order Diprotodontia; family Pseudocheiridae; genus Pseudochirops; species Pseudochirops cupreus. The sequence goes on along the minus strand of CM053582.1, from coordinate 154,492,435 downwards.
CCTTCACTATTGCCTGAGTATTTATGTAGAGATCTGGTTACATCATTCTTTTGCTCAAAATCCATCAATGTCTTACAGCGAATAAATTCAAACAAATACTCATCCAGGTATTCTAAACTCTAGGCAAAACTGTATGACTCTCTATGCCCCCCCAAGAAGGCTTCACCACCAGATACTTAAGAATTTGTCTCTTATGTCACGCAAATAAATCAGATATTAATTTCTAGTTCTCCTGACCTGGGTCATTCATTTTGAAAAAGTAAGCTCAACACAAAAACAAAAAAAATAAGTCATAAAAAGCTACCAGTATTCCTCCTGAGCAATCTTGTATAATTTCACTATTTTATTCTGCCTATTTGGGCTGTTTATTTTAAGGCAACAAGAATGAGTATCTCCCTGTGATTCAATCAAGACTTCAAACATGATTTACATATGCCAGAAATGCTATTAATATTAAAGAACTTTTAGGATAGTGCATCATTTCAAGAAATTATTTATAATTCTATAAATATCCTTCTCATTCTTAGTCTTAACTTCAATATATGCTATGATGCAGCATAGTCTAATAAAATAGACTGGCCTATTGGAGTAAGACTCCTTGGGTCTGGATTCTTCAGCTGGTCCTGTTACTTACTATCGAAACGACTAGACAAATCACCTAACTTTCCTGAACCTTAGTTTCTGCAATTGTAAAATGAGGAAAATAGGATCACAGAACTTTTTTTTGGGGGGGGGACTTTTTGGAGGAAGAAAGCAGGGCAATTGGGGTTAAGAGACTTGCCCAAGGTCACATGGCTAGTAAGTGTTAAGTGTTTGAGGCTGGATTTGAACTCAGGTCCTCCTGACTCCAAAACCCATGCTCTAATCCACTGCAACACCTAGCTGTCCCATAGACACTGTTTAAAAGTTCCTTTTATAACTCCTTAAACCATGTGGAACATAGGGAGGACAAAAGACAGAAAAGTAAGAAACATATAATTCACATGCTACAACTAGGATGTTCAGTGACAGCTATTAAAACCCATGGATTTGAAAAGGATGAATTTGTAAGAGGGACATACTAGTTCAGGATGATTGGGAAGGCCACATTTCTTGCATGGTTCATCATCATCTGCTGGCACAACTTCCTCAGTTTCTTTTTCTTCCTCCTCCTCTGACTCTGCAGATGATTTTTCACTCTCAGATTCTTCACTTTCATCATTGCTAGAATATTTCCATCGACCACGTGTTCGAGAACCCGTCCATCGGACTTTGTTCTTAGATTTCATCTAGGATAAAATTAAAAGTGGGAGTATGTTTACCTTATAACACTACGTATGGATCACTGTCTCTCACAAACTGTTGTTATAAAAACATTCTAATTAGAAATTAAAGGGAATTTAAAAATCTAAATAAGTCAGAAGTAAATTCTAGAATTGTAGAGTTGTATGAGACTTTAGAAGTCATCTACTCCTACTCTACCAGAGGCACAAATGCCTTTCACAGAATACCAGAAAAGGAATCATCTAACTTCTATTTGAACATTTCTTAACACAGGGAACTAATTCTCAAAAAAGGAGACCCGGGACAATCAGCACTTTGCACATATTAGGTGCTTTACAAATGTTTATTTAACTGATAATTAGACAATTTTTCTTTAGTGTGAGCTAAAATTTGTCTCAAGGTAATTTATATTCTCTACATTCTGACCTAGTTCTGCTTTGGAAGTCTACTCCCTCTTCCACAAGACTGCTATTCAAATATTTGAAGAAAGTGATTATGTTCCCCCCTAAGACTTTCTCTAGGCAAATTACCTCCAATTCCTTTAACCAATCATCTTATGACAAAGTTCATGATATTTAAAGACATTTAAAAGTTCTGTTTATTCACAGAGCAGAAAACAAAAGTCAATTCGATGCATACATTCTCTAAATCTTGTATTACTATCACATTACATATTCTACACCACAGATTTACTAGGATAGTGCAAAAGATTCTAACAGAAAGAAAACAACATTTTTGTTTTGAGAGTTACTTTTATGTTCCTTATGCCAATAAAACAAAGGAAAGAAGACAATGGAAACATGTCTTTTTGCCACTTTATAATAAATAGGATGATTGTGTAAAAATGCAGAAAAGACTCTAAAATAAAAATCAATACTTCCAAGTAGACTATCAAACTCTATTAATAACAAATTTTGAGGAAGCACATCTAAATTATTTATGTTACACCAGTTAGTATTTTAAATCACTGAACCACAAGCTGGGAGAAATCCTGGCTTCAAGAGTAAATTAAAATTATATTTAAAAATGAACCAAATCTTATATGACCTGAGACCTGGTATCATTCTGAGGATGCCTAAAAAAAGACATTCAAGTTACCATGTTCATAGAAAGAAAGGATTTAGATCAAGACGCTTAGGTCTACTTGAATGTCTTCATTTTCTAGAACTAGATATCTGAATTTAAATATCACCCATCAATTAAAATCAAAGAATTGTAGGCATACAAACGTTCAAATATTTCGAACTAAAAATGAATCTATTCCTGGAGTCAAAATAATGAGTATATAGTTTTACCTTGTTGACTTTAGAATTAGTATCTTTGTCAGGTTTCCTCGAGTTCTCCTTTTTGTCCTGTTTTTGGACAGATGCTGAGTCTTCTCCTTTCTCTTCCTCCTCTCGTTTTTTATCAGCTTTTTGATCTCTTATCTCAGCCACTTTTGCTGTGGGTCTAGATATTCTTGGTGATCTTCTTAAAGTTCGACCAGGAGTTACTTTCTCTTCCTCCTTTTCTGTCTCCTCCTTTACTTCTGTATCTAGTGCCTTTGGAGAAGAGTCAGGCTTTTTCTTCCTGCTAGAGATTCTGATTGTTAACTTGATGCCTTCTTTCTGCCTTTCGGATGTTATTTCCTTATTTTCTGTTTCAGTGGTTTCTTCCTCAGGAATCAATTTATATTTAAATTTACTTTTTTGCATGGTGGATCCCTTTTTGGCCTCTGAAGGGTCTTCTATTTTAGAAGGCTGGCTACCATCTAATTTATCAGTTCCAGCCTTGGTAAGTTCCACTTCTTCCTTGAAGACCTCAGGGTCCATTTTCTCCAGGGCATGGCTATCTTCATTAGGCTTTGTATTTTTGGAATCTAACCCATCCTTTTCAGAGGCTGCCTTCTCATAATCAGGAGTAGCAGAAGGTAGGGAGATCTCTGCCCCCTCTGGAGAGTACAATGTCTTCTCTGGATCTACAATGCTCTTTGCAATCTCTTCAGGTATGGGACTCAATTTGGATGCGTCTTTCTCAAGAATGGTCTTCTTGGACTTCTCTAACTTTTCTAGACATTCTAGGAGTGGAGGCCGTTTGTCCTTCTTATTTTTGGCTAAAGATTTCTCTTCAACTTTCTTGGCACAGGCTTCAGTGGTGGAGAAAGCTGTTTTCAAAGAAAGACCCTCTGCCATCTCTGAAGTGTCCTCAAGAGTTTTTTCAGTTTCTGGAGGACCAGGTTCTTCCAGTCCTTGTCCTCTCTGAGTAGGACCCTCTCCCTCTTTCCCAGATTCACTTGTTTTAATGCTCTTATTTAGAGTCACCAAGGATTCTGCCCCATTGTCTACCACCAAGCCATTTTTCTCCTTGGATGGGTGACTACCCCCTTCCTTTATGCTATAGAGCTTGGTTTCTAATTGCTCTGTCTTATTCCTTGGAGTGTTTTTTTCACCACTAACTTCTCCATTAACTAGCTGTTTCCCCTCAGGACACAAAGCCATGATTGTGGGAATTCGTTTACAAATCTCCTCCTCAGCTTTCACTTCCTCTTTCAAGGTATCTTTTGTTGGAGTCACTGATTTACACAAAGGTCCCTTGACTGGGCTGTCAAAATCATCAGTCAATTTGATCTCACGTTTTTTCAAGGGTATCTTTGCTTGCTGGTCATTTTTTAATTTTTCAGTTTCTTCGGTTGATTTCTCCATAATTTCTGGAGGAGGCTTAATGCCAATCTCTAATCGCTCAGGTTCGTGAATACTCATTCTCTCTGTGCTACTTTTAACATCTTTTGGTTCCACTTTGCATTCCTTTACCTCAACTTTAATAGGTTTAACATTCTCCTTGAAAGAATCACTTTCTTCTTTTGTGATCTTTTTTTCCTCATTCTCCAGTGAAGGTTTTTCTAGCTTCACTATGACTGGTGTTTTCACAAGTTCTTTTTCTTCTGGTTTCTCAATTTTCACAGGATTCTCTTCCAGGGTAGTAGGTACAGAAAGATTTTCTAATTCTTTTGCTGGTTCCTCCATTTTCACCTTCTCATCTTTCAATTTTAATTCCTCCTCTACAAAAACAGATAAAGGTTAATTACACAAAGGCTTTTATGGTTCTCACAAGTCTTAGCATACATCTCACTTTGAAGTTTTTCTCTTTCCCCTCAGAAAATCTTGGCTTTTCTGTCAAAGGAAATAAATGGCAAAATTTACTAAACAGAACCCTGAAACAGACCACGTACATATCAGATAATAACTGTATGTAAAAGTTTATATTTCTGTTTTAAACTTTGTATAATTTCAAGAGTATTACTATTTTAAACCACAACAGATGCAGACAGACATAATGTGCACAACTCAATTACCATTTTCAAGTCTATTTGAGTTACAAGAATACCCCATAAAAGGATATTACAAAATAGCACCGAGAAATATTTGCAAACATCCATCTTCCTTAAGAAACTTCTTATTGAACTGATTTTCATCATTATTACGTTTTCTATTTATTTCACAGGAGTCACAGGAACAAAAGGTAGGGTAAACAATCTAGCTGTTGACATTTTATGTTATAGATGACTGTCAGTATTCACTGCTACTGTGTGAAGGATGCCTCCCATTTACAACACATTGAGAGTATATGGAATACCACCAGGGCAGCAACTTACCTCGAAGAACACAGTGGTCAGGATTAGTCTCTTTTAAAAGTACAGCGAAACATGTATTTAACTCATTAAATGTGGTGGAAAAAATATAAATTCATGCTTCAGTCTTGTTTATAGAATTATAGAGATCTGAGAGATCATCTGACTCAATTCCCTTATATTTTACAAATGAGGCAGCTGAGGTATAGAAATGTTAAGTAATTTGCCTGAGACCTAAAGTCACATGGGTGAAAAAGTGGCAGAGCTGGGAGAGAACTTGAGAGATACCTAATGCCAAATAAGACATTAGGCAGCCCCACTTCCACCCACCTAACCCCAGAAACTAACACAGTAGATAGCTTCAGAGAAACTATGTTATATATGATAAGATACCATAATGTTAGAGTGAAGTTTGGTGAGAATATATAACAACGTTTTTGTAAAATAATGTTGGTTGGAATATCCTTACACAAAGTAAGGATACACAAGTGTGGGGTAGAAATAGAATTACTATCATGATGCAATCATAAAATCAGAGACTCAAGATTGTATCAAGAATAGAGCTGGCAGGGCAACTAGGTGGCATAGTGAATAAAGCACCGGTCTTGGAGTCAGGAGGACCTGAGTTCAAATCCAGTCTCAGACAATTGAAACTTACTAATTGTGTGAACTTGGACAAGTCACTTAACCCCGACTGCCCTGCGTTCCCCTGTCTAAAATCGGGGGGAAAAAAAAGAACAGAGCTGGCATAATGATTTAAAAGAGTATGAGTTTAGTATTTTCAATGTAAACCAATTGTTCATTCCAGCTGATCCTACCACAAAATACGGCCTCTACTTACAAGGGGAAAAGTTCAATCCAAACAAACAATTTACCAAGGTAAAGATTGTTTAGAAGTGCCAAACTACCTCATGACAAAGGATAAATTAAGAACCTAGCTAGAATTTAATTAGAATAAAGCAGAAAGCGTGAAGAAATGATAGAAAAGAAGTCAATATTCCTTTTTTTAAACAAAGTTAACATTTTTATTACAAAGCACCAGGTTTATACATGTAATCATGTTACAAACAGAGGCTTCAAGCACCATTCAGATGCACTAAAGATCCTCAGCCAGGCATAAGAGTACCAGATATCCAGTGATTCGTCATTTGACACCAGCTGGTGAATTAATAAATAGATGGCACTGAACAGAGAATGAATCTCTGAGCTGGCAGGAACTCTGCAGGTCATCGAGCACAAAAGAGAAAATGTAGGTCCTAATACTATTGTGCTATAAGAAATGGGGAGGAGATGGACTTCATAATTATATGGAGAGGCTTATACAAATTGATGCTAAGTGAGAAGAGCAGAACCAGGAAAAATTTGTACACAATCACAGACACATCGTATGTGTGATGACCAACCTTGATAAACTGGACTCTTCTCAGCAACGCACAGCTATAAGACAACTCTACAAGCCTCAGGATGGAAGGAGATATCTACATTCAGAGAAAGATCTAGAAAGACCAGAATTTAAACGGAGACTGAAGCAATACATGGTATCGTTCTTTCTCATGTTTGGTTTTTTTCTTTCTTTTTTCCCATTGTTCACTCCATTGGTTACAACCCTTCTATACAACCAGACTATTGTACAGTGTGAAAGTATTTGCAGATGCTATACATGATTACACGCCACCATGCGGGGGGGGGGAGAGGGAGAGGGATGGGAGAAAATTTGAAACTCAAGGGATTGTGGAACTGAATCTTGTAAACTAAAAGTAAATAAACAAGTCAATGGAAAAAAAAGAAAAAAGAAAAAAAATTAAATTATTTTGTATTTAACTTAAAAAAAAAACGGAAAGAAAGAAAATGTAGGTCCTAGAAGTGGAAACAACTCTGCCACATTTACTAAGAGCCAACGAATGGCCAGACTAGGGCTGGAGTGACCAGAGCCTGAAGCTGAGGTGTCATGGCTATGCCCTGAAGTGGCATCAACTAATGTGGCTCACTGCTTTCGTTCTTCCAATGATGTGAGGCAGGAAAGAGGTTTCCACTTGTTTAGAATAACAGAGAAGACGAGGAGCCACAGGACAGAGCCACATCGAGGCTGGCCTTTGGCGCATGCGTGCACACACACACACAAACAGCCCTCCCCCCACCCCAAACACAAGTTATACACCACTGGCTAACCTGCCTGGCTAGGCCAAGGGAGCTGTCACACTTAGAATCTTTATTAGACCAGAGCCAAAAGAAAATTTAAACAGTAAGAGATAGTATCTTTTGACTAATCATAAATTCTCAATAACAAGGTATGATTTATAAACTACATGAAAAAATACTTACAGAATTAAAATAGGGTCATGTCAGTCAATCCGTAAGCATTTATTGAGCGCCAGGCGCCGTACTAAGTCCTGGGACACAAAAGCAGAAGACAGGGCAGGCCCTAAGGGAGCTCATTATTGAGCATGTTAGTCAATCAATTAACGGACATTTATTAGTTGCCTTTTTGCCAGGCACTGCAGACACAAAAGATAACCATGAAACAGAACTTGCATTCAGGGAGCTTAGAGTCTATTGCAGGAGACAGTGGGTGTGGGTGTGGGTGTGTGTGCACATATGTAAGTGGGCATATAAAAATACTGGCGTGACAGTTTGGGGAACACTACAGTGTAAGAAAAATGTTCATGGGGGGGGCAGAGCCAAGATGGCGGCGTAGCAGCAGCAACATATCGCAGCTCTCACATAGCCACCCCAAAATACCCATAAAATAGGACTCTAAACCAATCCTGGAACTCCAAAACGCACACAAAGATACTTCCCACTAAAGTCAG
>CM053582.1:154448598-154484255 GCA_028627135.1 Pseudochirops cupreus | reverse complement strand
AGAAAGCCATGACCAAAAACAGAACTTAGAAAGCATCTTCCAAGAAATTCTTAGGGAGAATTGCCTGGATATTCTAGAACCAGAGACCAAAATAGAACTTGAAAGAATTCACTGATCACCTCCTGAAAAAGATCCCCAAAAGAAAAATGTTCATGTAAAAGGTGGTACTTGAGCAGAATTCTGAAAGACGTAAGAATTTCTAATGAGCAGAAGTGAGGAGGGTGTGCATTCCAGCCACGGGGTACAGTCAATACAAAGGAATGGAGACTAGAGAAGAATTATCGTGTGTGAGGAACATTAAAAGGGACTAAAGACTACAGCAAAGGTACTGTAATCATGTATAACAAGGTTAGAAAATTAGATTGGGACCATATCGTGGAGAATTTTAAAAGCTAAGAAGAGGAACTTATATTTGCTTCTAAAGGATCGTACTAGATAAAAGGAGTATCATGGTCAGACCTGCACTTTTGGATAAACGCTTTGGCAGTTACATGGAAGATGGATTAGAGATGAGAAAAGAGTAGGGCAGGGGGAACATTTGGTGGCTACTGCAACTATCCAGGCTAGAGGTGAGGAAGATCTTTAGTAGGCTGCTGGCCTTATGAGAAATATTATGGAGACAGAAATGACAAGATTTGGCAAGGGACTGGCTATGTGGGATTAAGGAGAATGAAGTCAAGTAAATTTCAAACAGAGGTGGGTTGGGAGTGAGAAGACAGTGAGTTCAATTTTGACCTGCAGAGTTTGAGAAGCTTAGGGGAACATCAGGTTTTGAAAAAACTAATATGCAGTTGGAGATGCATGACTGTAGTTCAGGCTTGTAAACACAGATCTGGAAGTCATCTGCATAGAGATATTAAACCCAAGGGAGACAATGAAAGAATAGAAGCAAACGCAACATACTCAGTTCGGGGACATTACATGCAGTATGAATCAACAAAGGGCACAAAGTCCAACAGATAGAAGTGGCTAGAACACTGAATCTGGAAATCAGAAGATCTGAGTTCAGAACCTACCTCAGGGATCTCCCCAGACAAATCACTAAATGGTTGTTTGCCTTATTTTCCTCATCTATAAAATCAGGATAATCATTCATCTATCTCCCAGGACTATTGTAAGGATAAAATGAGCTAACATTTTCAAAGTGCTTTGCAAATCTTAAAGTGCTATATAAACTGGAAATAGAAGGGATGCCCATCAATTGGCAAATGGCCGAGTAAGTTGTGGTATATGATTGTGATGCAATATTATCGTGCTAAAAGAAATGACAAGCAGGATGATTTCAGAAAAACCTGGGAAGACTTATATGAACTTGATGCAAAGTGAAGTAAGCAGAACCAGGAGAATGTTATACACAGTAAAAGCAATATTGTACTATGAAGCAATGAATGACTTTGCTATTTTTAGCAACATCCAAGAGAATCCCCAAACACTCATGAAACATGCTATCCATCTCCAGAGAAAGAACTGATATTGATTGAATACAGACTGACGATGCTCTTTTTCCATTTCTTTCTTTCATTCTTTTCCTTTTGAGCCTTCTTGTATAAAATGACTAACAGGGAAATCTTTTCATGATCGCACATGTCTAACCTATATCAGATTGTTTATCATTTCAGGGAGGGAGGGAGGAATTTGGAACTCAAACAACAACAACAAAAAGATTGTTAAAAATTATGTTAACATGTAATCTAGAAAAATATTTTTAAAGTACTATATAAACATTAGTTATGATTATTGTTATTATCATCATCATTATTACATAAAAGCCATGTCAAAAAAGCTCAGAGATAATAAAATATCCAGTAGGGAAAGGGGAGTCTGGTTAAGAGTTTCACATACTCCAGAGAGGTTGAAATAGATGAAAACTGAGAAAAAGTCTTAAGATTTGGCAACTGAGAGATCACTGATAACTTTAGAAAGAGCAGTTTATAGTATTTCATCCCATTCTTATACCACAATTGATTAAACCATTTCCCAATCAATGGATAGGTTTCCATTTCTTTGCTACTACGAAAGATACTATGACTATTTTGATGTGTAATAGAGGTTTCTATCTCTCAACTCTGATCTGTCTTTTCTTTCTATATTGTTACAATCAATAAAAATACAGTTGAAATTCTACCAATTTTGTTTTGCATCACTTCATAGATATATTTTCATATTTCCTGATGTGTCATATTTATATTTTTCAAAGCATCATAAATATTCCATTATACTGATATATCATAATTTGTTCAGTCACTTTCTAACTGTTTGACATGTGGATTATTCTCCTCTTTTTAGCTAACACAAATAGAAAAGTTATGAACATTTTCACACAGAGAGGTGGTTGTTTTTAAAGATGTTTTTACTATAAAGCTGAAACAATAAAATTTTATATAATGATTTTGTGACTCGTATTTTGCCATATTGCTCTAAAAAATGTCTGCCCCTGTTCTCAGCCCCACCATGAATTTAGTAATCTCCACTGGATTTTTATCATGTTTCTGTTAGCCATTCTGGAAATGTCTTAAGAGCAATAATACACACTTCTCTGATTGGGGTATCTGAGCACCTTCTCATAAGGTTGCTAGCAGTTTGTATTTTGTCTTTTGTAAATGTTTTATTCTTATCATTTAACCACTACTCTTGTAGGTGATGTGTAAAGTCACATAAATTTACAAATATTTCTTACAAACATTGGTTGTTAAACCTTGTCTATAATGCAAATATTTTCTTCACATTCTTTTATTTTTATATCACTATTTGGTAAGTTAAATTACTTTTATCAACATATGAAATCTTTTACTGTTTTTTCCATCGTTGCTATAACTTTTTTCTCCATTAAAAAAAAGAATTTTTTTCCTATTTAAGAGAGACTGTTGTTGAGTCAGGTCAAGTTTAGTGTGGTATATGGTGTGAGGTACAAAGCCAAACTGATTTTTGTTTTTGCCATAAAATCTGCAATCTTCTTAAATATTTTAATTGAATTTATTTCCAGTGTTTTTGTAGGTTTATAAAATATTAACTTTAAAAAATTATTTTAAATGACTTCTATACTATGTCTACACGTAATTATCCAGATTGTGCTTGAAGAGTTTTAGGGAAGAGGAATCTCCTCTGCAGGAAGCCTGTTCTACTTCTGAACAAGTCAGGGAGTTTTTCCCGACATTAAGCCTGAATTAAGCACTGAACTTCTACCCACTGCTCTGAGTTTCTTGTCCACATACTAGGCTCTTCAAATGTTTGATTAGAGCTATTATGTTCCTTCTAAGTCTTTTCTGCTGCAGATTACACATTCCTAAGAGTTCCTTCAAATCTGTCCTCTTTTGGAGATTTTGGGTGACCTTTTGCCACCTAACCAAAAGGTATTTATTAAATATCTACTATGTAAGGTACCGAATCTACAAAGACAAAACAAAATCAAAATCCCTGTCTACAATGAGCTGGTTGCCTTGCTCTGGGACAGTCTCTAGTTTATTCAATCCTTCCAATTCATCGAAGTCTATTTGGTAGTGGTAAATAATTTACCGTATTCTATTTCTGCATAAATATTCATTGATTAAACTGGTATACAGTTTTATTTTCTGACTTTGTACTTATTTAAAGAATCAAAACAATACAAATCTATAAGGAGTTGAGTAGCCTACTTCTTTCATATATTTTGCTAGTCATACTATACAGGATGTCTCAAAGTCTTCATGTATTTTTAATAGCTTAAAAAGTTTGAGATATCTAATATATGTCCGCCTAGTATCTTTATTACTTGTTTTTCAAAAATCTGGTACAGTTTTTCTGGCAAACTGTAAGAATTCAGTATCTTTAGAGAGGAAAGCACTTTAATTAGCAATAGAATTTCTCATTTTGAGATGAGTGTATTTGGTTTATGAAATTTCTTGTTTCATAAGTTTTGGTATTTATACTTCTACAGATAATTACTGGACAATTATCCATTTAAGATCCTCAAATCTATTAACCCGGAGCTAGGTACAGTAATATTAGATAATTTTCTTGATTTCTTTACATATGTGATCTCAAATTTCTGATGTCTATTCTTAGTGCTCTATATTTGCTTCCTCCTTTTTAAATTAGATTTGCTCACTGTTTATCACATACACATATGGGTTGCCTCCACTGCCTACTACATCTATGCCCAGGTCTGGCTATGTTTAACTTCATTCTCTAGCCACCTTCTTCCTCAGTTATTTTGCTTCCTAGACTAGAAACCATGACCTTACCCTAATATTTAACCCTTACTTACACACACACACACACACACACACTCTCTCTCTCTCTCTCTCTCTCTCTCTCTCTCCCCAAAGGCCCACCGTCTTAAAAACATCAATTATCTTTACTTTTGTGTTTCTACCCCTAGTATTTAGCACAAGGTTTGGCATAAAATAAATACTTAATAAATTATTCTCAATTTATACATTTTATTGAGGTGTTTAATAATCCATTTTATTTTTTTCCTTTAAACATTTCTATCAAAATATAATTTCATGTTGTGATTTCTATGCTTAATTCAAATGAACAAAACACACACTAAAGTTAGTCTTATATTAATAAGGATACAGATTCTTTTAAATTAAACTTTTCCTTAATCAAAGACAAGAGCTTCACCCCCTAAATATTGTGCCTATCCTACTTCTCTTCCCCTTTCCATTTCTCCTTCTTTGCTTCTCTGAAATATCATTCTGGAAAAAGTTAACTTTTCAAACTCTGTATGTTTCATTCCCATTTCCTATTTTCTGTTTTGTTATAGCATGCCGAGTTTCCTGAATAGATATTACTTGGTCAATCAAATCCAAAACGCGCTGGCTTTTAACGCTCTTTATAATCTGCCTGCCATGCCATACTTATTAACCACGTATATTCTGTGAATACTGGCTAGTAGCACTGATCTCCTTGATGTTTCTCAGGTCTCTGGACTGAGTGCATTTTCACCAGCTATCCTCAATACCTGGAATGTTCTCCATGCTCATCTCTCTCTCCTTCTACATAAAAGAAGTCTTTTTCTGATCCCCCTGAATGCTAGTGCCTTTTTTCTGTAATTAATCTACAATTTATCCTGTATATATGGTTTATGCTGTTAATTGTTTGCATGGTTTTTGCATTTGATTGTAACCTCTTTGAAGGCAGGAATGTTTTGTTTTGTGCTTTTCTTTGTATCCTTAAAACGTAGCACATTGCCTAGCATAGAGTAAGTACCAATAAATACTAGATTTGACCTTCAAAAAATTCTTGCATTGAATATTAATTTTTATTTCCTTCAAAATTCTGGTCATTTTCCTAACGACTTCCTCAGGATGATCAATAATTTTCCTAAAATGTATAGTCCAGAACTGAAGAAAATATTCAATGTGAGGCATGAGGACAAGTGTTATAACACTGCTTCTAGCCATGTAGCCTCAAAATGAACTAGTTACTAGGTCACTACATCACATGTAACTCCCAGCAAAGAAATCATCTGGGGATTTTAATTCCACCCCGACAAAAACTGTTCTCTGGTTGGTTTCCACCATTCATATTTTATGTGGATGACTTTGAGCCCAGATAAAATATACTTCGTATTTATCCTCAATTAGTTTCACCAAACAGTTAAGGATAACATCCATGACTATATCACTCTAAGACTGACCTCTCTTATTTAGGACAGTCTGTTGAAGTCTATTTGATTCCATACTTTTCCAACATCTAACATGTTTTAGCCCATCCTTCTAGTCTCACATCATTTCCATACCTGGTGAACACACTAGGTATGATTATTGTCCAATAAATAAAAATGCTGATCAAATATATATCCCACTGTACTCCACAAAGGACCTCACCCTTGGAGGATGCTACTCTTGGTCTGCTCATTCAACACTTCAGGCCAGTAGCTTTTTTCCGTCTTGCTCACAAGAATAGCATGAAAGTGTAAAATGTCGAGCAGAAAACCAGATTAAGTGTAGGTTATAACATTCCTACAAAGTATCAATTTCATATTCCTATTTTTCCAAAAAGGAAATGAAATTAGTCTAATATCCTTTGCTCTTCTGTGTTTTTTTTAGTGAAGCCATTTTCTTCCTTAAATGTTTAAAACTTACCACTTCAGTTTTTTCTTACATTTTTATGTTTGGTTTTAACATTATAGAGTTCAGGAATAGGGAACCTGGGACCTTGAAGCCACATGTGGGCTTCTCGGTCCCTGGATAAGGCCTTTTGACTGAGCTCAAATTTTATAGAACAAATTCTTTCATTAAGGGAATTTGTTCCATGAAGTTTAGATTCAGTCAAAGGGCTGCTCTTAGGACCTAGAGGGTCATATATGGCCTTGAGGCAACAGGTTCCCCACCCATAATATAAGTTATACAATCATGTAATACATATTTTGACATTAGTCATATTGTGAAAGAAGAAACGGAAAAAAGGAAAAAAATACCCCCCAAAACAAAAAAGTTAAACAAGTATGATTCAATCTGTATTCAGATTCCACTGGTTCTTTCTCTGGAGGTGTACAGCATTTTCCAACATGAGTCTTTTGTAATTGTATTAGATCACTGGAATTCTACTTTTTAAGGAGTTATTTTCTTCGGGAAAGGAGAAACTACTCTAAATGCATTTTGCAAGCTAAAGTTTATACAAATAGACTACAAGAAGGCTTAGGGTACTGGGAGAGAGGCATCTAACCAGAAAAGACTGGCCTGCAGCACACAGAAGGTTTACAGTGAGGAGACCAAGGAAAGTCATAGATATCAACAGCCCACAGATATGGGCTGGAGTCTTCAAAGTGGAAGCTTAGACCTGGGTATAGCCAAGGATGTGTGAAACCTGATACTGTGGTACTCAGAAACCTGCAGGACTCAAAGAGGGAGAAGAATAATATAAGCATGCCCTGAATCAGACTGCCAAACATTTATAATGTCCTTGGGAAATACAGCACTCTAATGAGAAACAAGATGATGATTAGAATAATATATAGCATTTTTTAAAATTAAAAAAATTATTAAATAAATGAAACAAGAGAAAAGAAAAGGAAAGGATTAAGCAGCTCTTTGCTGGCAATGAGGGAGAATTCTCCTGTTCTGCCCACGCTTGGATCTGGGTCTCAGTCCTGGGGTAAGGAGAAGCACTGACGTGGTAGAGCTTGTACTGGAGGTGGAGAGGGAATCCTCCTCACAGTTCCAAATGAAAGAAGAGTGCCTGTGGTCACACACAGACCAGGAGAGGAGTAAACACTTCTCCCTTGATTACACCACCTTGGAAAAACTGAAATTTACAGGTCCCTAGAAGCATCACTGAAAACAGCTGCACTGAAATCCCTAAAGCTTGGAACAGTACACTCTCCACACTGCAAGCAGAGTCCAACCTTAACAAAGAGGTAAAAAGTCAAGTAATTGCCTGGGAAAATAAGCAAACGGTGGAAAAAAAACTCAGGCTACAGAATCTTACTTTGGTGACAAAAACATAAATTAACACTGCCCAAACCTACCTGAACCGGAAAAGAAAGTAAAAAAAGAAATACACTAGTCATTTCCTGAAAGATTTCCCAAAATGAAAATCCCTAGGAATATCATAACCAAAGTCTAGAATGCCCAAGTTTAAAACGTGTGTCTGTCTGTGTGATAGAAAACTTCCTAATATTCCTCATGAAGAGACCTGAGTAGAAAGTATACACAAGAGTCAAGAGAAATATAAAATAAAGATGAACATATCTTTTAAAAGAGAGGAGTAAGAGACTAAACAAGGGAAAAATATAACAAGACAGGATAGATGAATACAGAGTTAAATCATAACTGTAAACATGAAGATGATAATGAATGAGAGACATTTATGATAAATTCAATGATAAACAGAAATGGTTGGCAGAATGAATAAGAAATCAGAACCCCCCCCCAAAATGCCATTTACAAGAAACATGCTTGAAACACAAAGATTTACATGGTATTAAAGTATTTTAAAAGATTTAATTATTTAAAAGGGGTGAACAAGGAAAATATGTTTTAAGTTATCACAGAAAATGAATTTGTGTGTGTATGTGCCAGATGGTATAATATCTAAATATCTAAAGGTAAATGTAACTGATTTATTTATTAAATTAATTGGTTAATAAGTTGATTTATTAAAAAACCATGGGGGTAAAAGTGAGGGATTTCAACATACCACTCACTCTCAGACAAAAACAAATCTGACCAAGATGTACAATTAAATTAAGGACCTAAATAGATTTTAGAAAGTTAAAAACGACAGACCACTGGTGACTACTGAGTAGGGGGGAAAAAAGGAATAAACATTTTTCAGCATGATCATTATTTCAAAAACTGACCGTGTACTAGGCAGGTGTGGGGAACTTGTGGCCTTGAGGCCACATGTGACCCTCTAGGTTCTCAAGTGTGGTCCTTTGACTGAATCCAAATTTCACAGAACAAATCCCCTTAATAAAAGGATTTGTTCTGTAAAACTTGGGACTCAGTCAAAAGGCTGCACCCAAGGACCTAAAAGGTCACATGTGGCCTCAAGGAAGCATGTACCCCACCCCTATCCTAGGGCATAAAAACCTCAGAAATGCAAAAAAAAAAAAATCAGTATTATTTACTGATAATAATATTAAAAAGCCTATAAAGAATTAAAAATTTACTAGAGATTAACTTAATCCCAAAGAACAAATCACAAGAATAGAAAATTTCATTAAACAACAAGACACTGTATCAAAACTTCTGGAATAGAGTCAAAGTAGCAATGAATGGAACTTTTACCTCTCTAAACAATTTCATCAACAAAGAGAAAGAATAGATCAATGAATTGGGTAAGAAATAAAAAGGGAGAAAAAATTCCATAAGGCCTAGAATTTTTAAAAACCAACTAACTATAACTATAGAAAATAGATATTTTGAAAATCAAAGACAAGATTAATAAAGATGAAAAGAAAAAAATCATTAAATTGACAAATTAAAAAAGGTTGTTGTTCAAAGGGAAAAAACAATGAAATAGATAAAAATATATGATAAAAAAGTGATTTTTTAAACAGAGAGCTTTAAAAAAGAAAAATATTCACAAAGAATAAAGGAATTTACTAGAAAAAGATTTTTCCCAAGTATATGACAACAAAATTGACAAAAATGAATGGATATCTTCAATTACAAAACGCCAAGATTATAAAAACGAGAAAGAATTTAAATAACCTGGGCAACTAGATGGTGCAGTGATCAGCCCTGGAGTCAGGAGGACCTGAGTTCGAATCCGACCTCAAGACACTTGACACCTACTAGCCATGTGACCTTGAGCAACTCACTTAACCCCAACTGCCCTGCCCTCTCCTCTCCAAAAAAGAAAAAAAAAAGAATTTAAATAACCCAATATCAGAAAAAGAAACTGAACAAGTCATAAATGACTCCTAAAAGGAACTCACCCCCACCTCCAGCATTACATAGATTTGGGTACAAGTGAATTCTAATCAAAATTTAAAGAACAAGCTAGTCAGATGTTTCTATGTCAGAAATACACGTTATAAAGACTGTATTCATATTATTTTAAAACTATTTCAACAGATGAAGAGTTGTTTGGATGCCACAAAAAACAAATCCACCATATATACTGTGAATTACTGTTTTTCCCTAAAAATATTTGGAGGGAGATTAATAAAGCACTTTATATAAACGCCATGTTGCCTACATTTAATTCTTTCTATATACTGAGCAGAGCAGAGAAGTGAATAAGATGCAGACTGAGTTCAATGCAAAGAAACAGATCTAAACTGTGCTCTGAGGTAAATAGCCAGGAAAGTTAGTAAGGAACTGGGGGATGTTTTAACCTGGAAAAGAAGACTTAGGCCAGGTATAATGGTTATATTTAAGTATACAATACAAGGTTTTCATGTGGAAATGATCTGGACTTGTTTTGATTAAATCCAGATTGAATTTCAGAGTGCAAGTTATGTGGGCACTGATTTTGGATCTATGCAAGAAAAAATGTCAACACTTAGAGCAGTTCTAAATCAGATTGTCAAATTTCATTGTTTAAAATCAAAATGGAATTTTAAAGCATTTACTTTTTCAGTGGCAATTTCTCAAACACTCATAAATGTCAGTTTAGACATGAGGAATTAGTGAGCATTTACACATTTAGATATCATTCCTACACACATAGTTATCTATTCATTGAGCATAACAGCTCACATTTTCTACAGTACTTTAAGGTTTACAAAGCATTTTTTTCACAACCACCTTGTGAAGTAAACTGAGAGGCTCTGAGAGGTTGCTACATCTGCTTTCACACAGTTAACTGGAAGCAGAGCTGGGACTTGAGCATAAGCCTTCCACTCCAAGCACCTCTGCCATTATTATCAGCTACTATGTAAAGCTTATATTTTGATACGTGGCTAAACATTTTCTTACTGAACCCTCTTGGAATTCATCTTTATGGAGTTATATCATAATCTGTACATTTATGCTTTTTTTTTTTAAACGAAAGACCAGAAAATATTAGCTTCTTCAGACAAAGATGCTAATTTTGGAAATTAAAATCAGATTCTGTTGTATTTTGGGAGCTGGGGAGATACGTAGGTCAGAATGTGGGAGAGAAGAAAGATTTTAAAAAAAAAAGCAAAAAAACCTTGTTTAGTTGTTTCTCCATCTTTTTTAGTTTCTTCTTCCTCTAGGTTGGGGCTTTCTCGGGAGGAGGCATCCTGTTGGCTAGAGTTTTTCAAAAGTGCAGGATCTATCTGAGCTTTCAGGAGTTCCAGAGTCTCAGCCAGTTCATTTCTATTTCTAAATAAGGCAAAGAAATTAGACACCATGAAAACCCATTTTTCTGCTCACAAAAGCTATCCTAATGATTTCTATTTATAATAGTACAAACACCACCACTGACCCCTCAACAAGATAAGTATTCAAAAATGAATTCTTATTTCAATCAAATTCTTGCTTTCATCACTATGGCTACTTCTTCCATCAATGCAAATTCCAACTGCTGTTAACACTAAGTGTAAACAATATTAATAAATTGGCATTACTGAAAAATTAAATCATCTGTTGATTCACTATCCATTGACGACTAGTGTTTCTGAGCTGGGCTAGGCTGGCCAATACTAAATGCCAGCGCTGTAGGATAGGCCAAGAAGCTCACATCCAACTAGTAAAGACTTTCATATCATGGTGAACTGTCAGAATAGGACTTCAGTAGAGATACAAAGAGTGTCTGGTAATAAGTGCAATTATATACCATGCCCTGCTTAAAGTAACCCTGTGATAGGGGTAATGGAATTATTAACTATATTATATATTTATTTATGTATTATTATATTATAGTATATTATGTATTATATATTAACTATACTATTAATTATATAATAGAGTTATTAAATTTATTCCGTAGAAGAAACAGAGGCTAAAAGTTAAGGAATCTTCCTAGATTACAACTATCTAAATCAGTATTTCTTTTTTTAAAAATTTTTCCAATTACATATACAGACAGCTTTTGACATTATTTAAAAAATTTTTGAGTTCTCAACTCTCTCCTTCTCACTCCTAGACAGTAAGAAATTTGATACAGGTTATACATATACAACCATGCGAAATATATCTCCATCTGAGTTGTAATGTGAAAGAAAAATTGACAAAAAAAATAATAACATGAAAAAAATAAAGAGAAAAATAGTATGCTTCAATCTACATTCAGATTCCATCAGTCCTTCTCTGGATGTGGACAGTATTTTTCACAATGAATCCTTTGGAACTGTTTTCTATCACTGTTTTGCTGTGAATAGCTGCTGGAGTCCTCATTGATCATCATACAACATTGCTATTACTGTGTACGACGTTCTCCTGGTTTTGCTCACATAAAAGCAAACTTCACAAACTTTGTGAAGTTCATCTATGTCTTTCCAGGTTTTTCTGAAATCACCCTGCTTGTCATTTGTTAAAGTACAACAGTATTCCATTATAATCACATACCACATGTTGTTCAGTCATTTCCCAATTGATGGGTATCCCTTCAATTTCCAGTTCTTTGCCACCACAAAAAGAGCTGCTATACTTTTATACAGACATGTCCTATCCCCCCCGCTTTTAAAATCTCTCTGGGACACAGACTTAGTACTAGTATTGCTGAATCAAATAGTATGCACAGCTTGGGCATAGTTCCAAAGTGTTCTCCACGAGCTGGATTAGTTTACAACTGGTATTTCTTCCTCAACATATACTTATTAAACCACTGACCCTAAGAACCCTGTCATCCTAAGAACCAGGGTGACAAAGGACTACCTGACTTGGAAGACAGAATTTAGGATCCCCCTTTGAAGAAAATCTGTATCAAACTCATTGGCAAAGAGAACAGTCATATTTTAGTTTTAGATTTTGTTTTGGGAGAAAACAGTCAAAACAAAACAAATTCAGAGTTTTTTAACGAGTAAAGAGTTAAAACAGGGTAATGGACTCTTAGTATGCAGCCAACATAAAATTTGCTTTAAGGTATATTTATAATGATTCATCTTCTCTATTCATTTAGAAAATCATGAACTCTAAGCTAAATCCTAATATCAGAATTAGAATGCCGAGTCTGAAGTACCTGCATAGTGAAAAGATTTCAGCTTCTATTAACCAACTCCATGATCTACAAACCTAATCCATTCTTTTTATTTATTTATTTAGAAAAGGTTACATACCAAATTTATTGCAAAAAGACCCACAATCCTAGCAGCTGCATTATCAATAGGATTTCTGGTAGCAAGCCCGGGCTCCAGGGCCACCAAACTTCTTGGATTCACAGCACCTAGGGTCAGCCACCAGCAGTTTGGTCATATTGGATAAGGATGTCTTTTATTTCCTTCCTGGAGGCCTTGTCCACATACTTCTGGTAAAAGGCCACCAGGGCTTTGGAGAAGGACTGGCGGATAGCGTAAGTCTGGGCCATGCAGCCTCCTCCTTTCACGCAGACCTGGATATCTCCTCGACCAAAACGCTCCTTGCCTTAATAGGAGCACAGGCTTGAGCAGCTTGTACTGCAGGGTGCGAGGTTCAATCATCTCCAGGGGTCGCCCATTCACTTTGATCAGCCCATTGCCTCTCTTGCAGTGAGCCACAGTGGTGGCTGTTTTCTTTCATCCGAAGACCTGGACGGACTGGAGCGGCCCCTTGGATGGCATGCTGCTAGTGGGCAGCGCAGGCCCAGAACCGGGCTGGAGGCAGAGGAAGCAGCGGAGGAGGCAGTGGTGGCAGTGGCAGAAACCAGAGACTGGAGCTCCTCACCCATGCGGCGCCAAAGCACGAAAGGGGTGGTTGGGGATGCCCAACTCACTCTTTTTAAATAGTTAACTAAGTTTAAATTTATGAATTTAAATATCAACAAGGGCTTGGTACTGTGTTTTTAAAATTATCAGATAATTTCAGATATATCCATCAGTAAATATTTACTGAGCATCTACTATGTGCCATGGACTGCAAAGTGTTGAGAATACAAAAAGAAGCAAAGACAAATTGCAGCTTCAAAGAG
Organism: Pseudochirops cupreus; assembly: GCA_028627135.1. NCBI lineage: Eukaryota > Metazoa > Chordata > Mammalia > Diprotodontia > Pseudocheiridae > Pseudochirops > Pseudochirops cupreus. The sequence goes on along the minus strand of CM053582.1, from coordinate 154,470,803 downwards.
CTCACAATCTAATAAACATGTTTAAATAACTACACACAAAAATGCTATATGCAGGATAAATAGGAAATAATTAACACTGAGAAAGCAGTGGGATTAAAAGTGATTAGGAAAGGATCCCTATAGAAACTGAGATTTTAGTTTGGACTTAAAGGAATTCAGGGGGGATCAGTAGTCAGAGCAGAGGAGAGAGGGGATTCCAGGCATGGGAAATGGCTAGAGAGAATGCCAGGAGCCAAAAAATGGAGTACCATGTTCATGGAACAACCAAGAGGCCTGCATAACTGGATCAGAGCACACACTGGGGAGAGAGTTGTAAGAAGACTGAAAAAGTAGCACAGGGCTAGGTTATAACGGGCTTTGAAAACCACCCAAAGATTTTGTATTTGATCCTGGAGGCGATAGGAAGCCACTGGAGTTCACCGAGCAGAGAGGTGACAGAGTTGAACCTGCACTTTAGGAAAATCACTTTAGTGACTGAATGAAGGACAACAGATTGGAGTGAGGATGGACTTGAGGCAGGCAGACCCACCCAAAGGGTATTGCCATAATCCAGGTATGAGGGCATGAGAGCCTACATCAGTGTCTGCAGTGTCAGAAGAGAAATGTTGCAAAGGTGAAATAGAGAGGACTTTGGCAGCAGATTGGAGGTGAGGCAAGGAGAGACAGTGAAGAGTGGTAGACGATAACCTAGGAGCCTGAAGTATGGGGGCAGGACATTGTCCTCTACAGTAGTGGTTCTCAACCTTCCTAATGCCACGACCCTTTAATACTCACATGTGGGCGTATCTCCATGTGGGCGGACCCGCCTGGAGATGGATAAAGGAGCAGTGTCTTGGTTCCTAAAACCATCGGTAATATGTGTTTTCTGATGGTCTTAGGCAACCCCTGTTACCCCTGTGAAAGGGTCATCTGACCCTCAAAGGGGTTGCAACCCACGGGTTGAAAACTGCTGCTCTACAGTAATAGGGAAGGTAGGAGGTGGGGAGGATTTAGGGGTGGGTAACCTATAGCCTCAAGGCCACATGTGGCTCTTTAGGTCCTCAAGTACAGCCCACTGGCTGAATCCAAACTTCACAGAACAAATCCCCTTAATAAAAGGATTTGTTTTATAAAACTTGGACTCAGTCAAAAGGCCACATCCAAGGACCTAGAAGACCACATGTAGCCTTGAGGCTGCAGGTTCCTCACCACTGGTTTAAGGGGAAAGATAAATCTAGTTTTGGATATATTGAGTTTAAAATGTCTAAAAAGGTAGCTGGAGATACAAAATTGGAGGTCAGGAAAGAGGTTAGGGCAGGAAAGGTAGATCTGAGAATCATCAGCAAGGAGATGATAATCAAATTCATAGGAGCAGATGAGACTACCAAGTAAAGTAGTACAGAGGGAGAAGAGAAGAAGACCCTGGACAGAGTCCCAGAAAACAGCTACACTTAAAGGGCATGATCTACAGGAGGAATCAGCAAAAGGGACTCAAAAAGAGTGATCCGATATGTAGGAGGAAAATCAATAGAGAGTGATGTCCCAAAAACCTAGTGAGAAGAGAGTAACTGGAGAAGAGGGTGATCAAAGTGTCAAAGGCTACAGAGATGTAGGACATAGACTTAAGAAAAGGCCACTGGATTTAGCAACTAAGAGATCACTGGTAACTGGAGAATGATGAGTCTGAAGCTAGATTGTAAGGGATTAAGAAGTATGAGGAGAGGTAAGAAAGTGAAGATACCTATTTCAGACAGCCTTCTCAACAAGTTTAGTCACAAAGGGCAGAAGAAATAGATGACAATAGGTAAGGAGGGATGGGTCAAGTACAGGTTTTTTCAGGACATGGAAGATAAAGTTACATGTTTTTAGGCAGGGGCTAGTAGATAGGGAGAGATTAAAGATAAACAATAGAGTGAAAATGAAAAAGGGGATAAATAATATGTTAGAGAGAGAATGGAATAGAATCACTTGTGTGGGTAAAGGAGTTGGTCTTGGTAAAGAGTAAGGCCACTTCTTTGTGAAGACAGAGAAGGAGGAAATAGTGACAGAAGGCATCTGAGTGATAGGAGATGAGGAAGCAGGGAGAAGAGGGAACTCATGGAGAAAATCCTTGATTTTTTCTATAAAACATGAGGTAAAGTCCTCAACTGAGAGTGTGAGGATTAGGGGGAACCATGGGAGGTTTGAGGATGGATGAAAAGATTTGGAAAAGTCACTGTGGAGAGTGGAATAGTCAGTTAATAAGGAAGGTACAGGAGGATTCCCTAGCAGGAATGAGGGCACAAGGGAGACTGGGTAACATAAATCTGTAGCAGACACAATCAAAACACTTGTGCTCAAGAGCATGTGTATAGAAGTGAAGGCATATCCTAGGCTGAGATTTGGCAGAGCACAACTGGAAATAGGATGAGGGGCCTGAGAATCAAGAAAAGGATGGTGTAGAGTTGAACTGGTTCACCAAGATGTCAAGATGGGGAGAAGAAAAGAGAGAATGGATAGTACAGGGAAGAAGACCTGGGAAAGAAATGAGGGGTCAAAGGATTAAAAGTCATGCTGTGGATGAAGAGCAGGGTTTGGCAAAGGAAAACAGAGAAAGAGGTAGAAAGCCAACAGATGATGGTCAAATAAGGGGATTCTAGTATTCATTACTTAATTCTGAATACTACAAAAAATTTCACAAAGATTAATAGAGTACTGTGTCTGGCACACAGTAAATACCTGAAAAATGCTTGTTGAGTAATAGAAGGATAGAACAACAATAAAATCAAAGGCCCAGACATCCAGAGCTATGTCCTTGATAATTCAGTATCTTCTCTTTTTTATGGGGGAAGAAAGGAGGGAAAGAGGGAGAGAAAGATGTTGCCAAGTGTCAAAGATCTAAGGACCCACCACACTCAACTTGAAAGCTGTTTGGAAATGAGTAAAATTATTTTACTTTTAAGTTGCTTAGAAATGGAAAGACTACATTTCTGAATTTGTCATTAAGTAGCAGGATGACCTTGGGCAAGTCACTTAATCTTTATGGCCTTCAATAATAAGAAAATTTGTCTTTTTGTATGTCACATTTTATTAAATTACAACAGTAGTTTTTAACCTTTTTTTTGGTGTCTTGGACCCCTTCTGGCAGAGTCTGGCAAAGCCTATGGACCCCTTCTCAGAATCATGTCTGTTACCTACACTCATGACTGAAGGAAATGCTGAATTTCAATTAGAAGTTATTGGAAATAAAAATGTAATTTTCCCCCATCCAAATTCACAAACCCCTTTAGTGGATCCCAGGTTAAGAATCCTTGATCTTCAAACACAAAAATAGTATGATGTACAACATAGTATGAGGAATGACAGATGAATATGGGAAAGCATCATAAAATTCCCCTTTGTTTTATGTTATGAATTGGGAACAGATTACTAACAATTCTTTGGGATCCAGTTGCTTATCTAAGTAGAACAAGTTAACTCTACCAGGAGACAATACTACCACAGTCTGAAAGAAGCAGCTTTGAAAAGAAGTATTTTGAATTAATTTACATTACATCTGCTAAAAGGGAAAAGCTAACATACTCAGGTTCACCAGGAATCACACCAAATAAAAAGACACATTCAAAATTTAGTTATATTTCTTTTTTTAATTTTTAAAAATTTTTCTGAGTAACACAAACATTTCTGTATACAAAGAACAGGAAAATGGAACTGACTATATCTGATATCAATATTATGCAGAGGTTAGCATCATTTTAAAATATACATTAGATATAACAGTAGTCCCAATACTGCCTTGCCTGTCTGTATCCTTTTCTGAACCTCTTTCTGCTTACCATGTATTTTTGTAATGTTTCCTGGTCACTTTCCTTTCTTTTATTTTTTGTTATTATCACTATATGTCTTGGTCCCTCTACAAATCTCCCCATATTCAAATATAAGTCCTTCCTTGTAATAAATATAGTTAAAGGAAAACAAATCCACACACTGGCCATCACTGAAAGTGGAAGTATGTTTCTTCTTTAAAGTGTTTATTTAAAAAAACTGTTGAATCTCAAAGGAAGAGCACGCAGAGAAGTCACTGTAAGTCAGAGCTGTCTGCCTTTGTGTACCACTGAATTCTGAGTGGCTGAGTTTCCAGTATGGAAAACACAAACATTAGGAGAGACTCAGGGTAAAGACTGAAGTTACTCTAAGTGAAAAAAACAAAAAATTTTCCAACTCCTCCTTCCCCTTCACAAATGGCAAAAAACAAGTTAGGGTTTTTCAGATTCATGTGTCAAGTTAAGAAACTGAACTACCGTAAAATGTCAACAGACAGAATGACGCCAAAATGAAATGGTCATAATGAAACCTCCCATGGAGAAGCGGTTCTTCCCTTGTCAAATCTCTTCTGCCACTGCTGGACCACTTTAACAACTGTAACTGTATTTCAAATTGCCTTACAATTAATTACATATATGTATTAGCTCCCCAGTAAGCTCCATGAGAACAGGAACTACATGTTTTATCTTGGTCTATATCAGAACCTAACACCAGGATATGCATACAGTAGGCATTTAATAGAAGTATGTTGACTTGAATTTAAGCAGGTAATTTTTTAAAACAACAAATGTGAATTATGTACACTGGAAGAACACTGCATATAAGTGCACTAATCTGAATATTTGTATCTTTAAAACAGGTAATATAATAAAATAAAATTTTAATATTTCTATTTCCCTAAGAATAATATTTTGGGGGAAAAAAGAACTGTGTACTGACAATAATTTTACTAGCAAAGAATTTATTTAAAACAAAAAACGTACCTGACGATACATTTCCATGAAGACCCATCTTGATCATCTTGCTCTTCTATGTACATTCTGACATTATGATCTTGATCCAGCTGGTACCAATACATGAGACCATCTTTGTCTCGGCCAATTGGCTGGAGGCGCATGGCATCAGCATCCTCCTCATTAATAATGTTCTTAAACTTCAGATTGTCATCAAACTGACATTCACAGAGGTACTAGAAAAAAATTGTAACATGGATTTTAATATCTCATCTATGTTTTCCCACCATAGTAAGAAATAATGAATTAAATGCTCATCTCTTTTGAAGATGCTCCATCTCACTGTTTCTGTTTGGCTTACAGTAATTAAAAAGTAACAGTTCACTTATAATCACTTAAGGTTTATCAAGCACTTTCCCCACAAAAACAATGGAATAGTCATAGTGTAATTGTGATCAGCTGCAATTTACAGATAAAGAAGCAAAGATTCAAAGACTAGTCCATAGGCACAGAGCTAAGAAATACCACAGCTGGGCCAGATATAATCAAAATACTGAGATTCAAACACGATACCTTATTTAAGTAGATAAAACGTGAGCAAAAAATTCTCTATTTATTGTTACTTAAAATGGTAAGTTTAAGTAAGCTAATACCATATACAGTCATGTATGGCTGGGTGATTATATAGTTTCACAATTTCAAAAATTTCTGACTCATTAAAATCTTAAATAAAATTTAGGGAGAAGACATGTATAGCAAAATCTGCTTCTAAATTATTAAATAATTTCTTTTTTTTAATATAGGTAAACTTTCAAAAGCTGTTCTTTAAAACCTAGCACATAGTCTTTTAAAAAGATATTCATTCAGCAGATGTCTCCTATTCATTCTCTTAATGAAAATGATACTCATGTCTAATTTTTAACTGTTCATAAAAACAGCCGTCACTTTTTGTTTCAAGTTTCAGCATAATTGTTAGGTTCTATCTGGACCCTGAATCAGATTCCTTCTTCAAGTCCCTTGACAAATGTAGTTCATGCCCTGGTCACCCTGCTTCCTCCTTGTTCTAACCAACTATGGTCTTTTGCCATAGCATTGCCTGCGAGATTTGGTAACTGGCCAGTTCAAGTTATTAGGAGGCAGAGAACTCAAAAAGGTCAAGAAATCTATCACCAGTCTCTTCCTGGTCTTACTTGATTTCTGCTTCCAGAATTTTGCTACATAAGATTTCTAAAACAATTTCTATGATTCCTTGTATTTGATACTGGCACTAAACTGGAATCTGATTTTACTACATTTTTTTATTTCCCTAGAAGGGAACCTAATAGATGATCAAATCAGTCTATTGCTGTATGGAACAAGGGAGTGTCATGTATTACATATCCAACATGAGCTAATCTCTGAAAAGTAGAATGTTTACTTACATAATTTAAGAATAAGTATGTAATCTTGGGGTCCTTTGATCATTCAACCTGTTTATAAATAGCTTCTAATTTCAGAAGCAGTAAACCCTTCCTTAACCAGTCTGTGGAAAGGGTTCTTCCTTCACTCTGCTCATCATTTCACTCTTCAGTAGCCCTACATGGGAAGGAGGGCAGGGAGAGCAAGCAACACTCCAATTTGGATTTGGACGTACTAGTAATTTTATTTAAAATACAATGAGTCTACTCAATTAGGGAAGAACAATTATTTAAAATTACTAACCCAGTATCACAAACAATATTAACAAAGTTCTACTATAAACATTAGCAATTCTTGAGAAGGTTGAAGTTAATGGCTAAAATTAATTTGGAAATGCACTCCTATCCTTTCTATCACCATCCTTGTAAGCTTACATAATTAAAAATGGCTGGATTTAGAAAGCAATCAAAAACCATCTAGGTTAAAAACAGTTTCTTCTGTTCTCCCCAATAATGACAACATTGGTTTTCAGTTGGTCTCCAAATTCAACTAAAAGGGCTACAAAATGTTATAAAACAAAGGCATTACAAGAAATAATAAATTTATTACCTTTAAAAGTCCCAATTTGCATTCGACACTCATTTCAAGATAGCCCTTCTTCTCCATCTCCCATGCCCAAGTGCTATTGAACTCTTGGCACATCTGTCAGATAAATGTAATATTTAAATGCCTAAGAGCAATGCTCATGATACCTATGTCAAATTCCCTTAACTGATAATGCACATTTTTTCATTCAAGAATATTCAGTAAACATTTTTTTAGGCACCTAATATGTGACAGACATTGAGATTATAAGGATTAAAAAAAAAGTACTTTAGCCTTCAAAGAACGTACAACTCAAGAGGAAGAATTACAAAGACAGTTATTTCCTGAGTTTCAAAAAGGCAATCTATGTCAGAACCAATTTACTGACCCTAGTACAGTACATCCAATGTTTCCTTCATAATTAGATGAACATAAGCTGAGGAAAAATAATAGAAGGTAAACTTTTTTGCTAAAGATGTATTTTTTAGTATAGACAAGTTAAAGTACTCCTTCCTAAAATTGTAACTATTACTTTCTAACTTCTGCAAGACCTTTTAATTATCTGAAATCTTTCTCAATTTTAATTCTTAATGGGATAAGATTTGCTTAGAATATAATAGGTGCTTAAAAAATACTTGTTGACTTAATTTTTTACATAACCTAAACCTCCAAGTGAGAACCTGAAAAGACTTTAGCTTAAAAAGACCAAGGTTTCCCAATGTATCCTGGGCCATCTCCATTCTCCTGATCAACATGTGGCCACTGGACCCAGATGGTTCTGGAGCAGAAAGTGAGGCTGGTGACCTTGCACAGCCTTCCCTCACTCAAATACAATTCAATTGCAAGTCATGACATCATCTTGATATCATGGTCCTCTTTGAGAATGAAGGACAAACCACAATTTTCCCCTGTAGCCTTGACCTCCCACTTCCCTTCTGGAAAGCCATTCCATAGCAGAGTCAGTCTTGTCTGTCTGAATAAAGAATTCATTTTTTCAATTCTAGAGGTAAGAGGAAGCCAGTGGAGTTCATTTAGCAAAGGAGTCACAGGTCTAAGTTGCAAAACTAAAACTCTTTTCACTCTATGACATTTTGAGGTGTTATGGTTTATGAGACTCCTAATGATCTTGATGAAGACAGTAGATAGAACAAGGGATTTAGAGACACAGACACGATTAAGTCTTGTTTGGGACACTTGCTAAAATCATTCAACCTCAGGTGACTCACCCATCTAATAAGGAAAATAATACATGCAATAACTGCTTCATAGGGTTATTTTCAAGAATGTTAATCATAAACTGTAAAGTATGACACAAATGCTAGCCACTGAGATTTTCTTAAACTATAATTTAGATTAGTATATGTCTCTATTAAGTTTCATGTACCATATATTTCTCAAGCACTTATGTGCAATATAATGGACATGAAGACTAGGAAATAAGTCAATTTTGTCCCACAGAAGTCACTTGGGGCCAACAGTGCAAACTCCTTAGCAAGGGAGAAGACTGACACAGTTTTGAAGTTTAACCCTGAAGGAAACTGCCATAAGAGGGGAACGAGTCAGAAGTAAGCAATAGGAGAAATATTAGGGGCAAAGACTGAAATTACTAAAGATCTCAGGAGAAAGACAAAAGTTAAAGACTCCAAGCATAAGCATACAAACAAACAGGGAAGATACTAATAATAAAACAGAATATGCCCTCTAGATCAGCTATAAGTCTAGATACCTATGAATAAATACTGCAAGACAAAAAAGCAAAATGAATCAATACCAGATGAAGCAGAAGGCTCTGTGGATTCCCAAGAAAGCTTGGAACCACAGCAGGGTGTTCCTAAATGGCTTAAAAAAGCAATAAGAATTCTGAAAGCAGGACAAATATCCTGCATAGCCAAAATAATTGGTAGAATAGAAAAACTTGAATCCATAAGTGGCATTTGTTTCTCACCTAAGAAACAAAACAGAGAACAAATGATTGGGAATGCAAATACACACAGAAATAAAGGAAAATCTGGAAAAAGAGAAAAGCAGTAATTTTCAAGAAAATGTGATTTCTAGGTAGGCAAAATATGTTGGTCTCAAAGACAGCATATGTCAAGACAACTTAAGAATTACATATCTCTCAGGAAAAAAAAAGTCAAAAAACTTGAAGACCCTAATGTAAGAAATAATATAAGAAAACTTTTATCTTCACCTCTCACCTGGATTACTGCAACAGAATCCTAATTGGTCTCTCTGTTCCCAGTACCTCCCCTCGCTGATTCAATCTCCATAGAGCTACCAAAGTGATAATATTAAAGTACAGGTGTGATCCTATCGCTCCTCTGCTTAAGAAGCTCTAAGGGCTCCCTACTACTCTAGGACAAAATTCCTTTATTTGGTATTTAAAGGCCTTTGTAATTTGGCTACCATCTATCCTTCCAGGCAGATTACATATGATCACCCTCACGTATTCTGTGATCTAGCCAAATTGCCCTACTTGCTGCTCCCCGCACATGACATTTCATCACCTGCCAGTGTTTTCACATAGGCTGTTCCCCATGCCAAGAATGCACACTTATGTGCTGCCCTCTCCCTCCACCTTTGCTTCTTAGAACCCTTGGCTCCCTCCTGAAGAGTCAAAATTAAATCACGTCATTCAAGAGGCCTTTTCTATATTAACTTATATATGAACATGCTGAATCCCCAGTAGAATATGGGCGCCTAGAGCATAGGGACTATCGCTTTCCGTCCATATCCACAGGAGCTAGAATAGTGCCTGACACAGAGAGCACTTAAATGATTTGCTTGACTGATCAAAGGAACATCAGAGCAGATGAAACAAAAGTACCAAAGGTTCAAAGCACTCCTTCAACTGTAAATTCATCAGGTTCATCAGGCAACCCTGATCAACTCCCTTACAGAAATATTAGGTAAAACATTTTTTTATGAAAATACTTTCTACACATACAACATTATCTTATGAAAAGAATTACTCTTTAATCAATCTATAAAGTTCTAAAAGGGAAGAAAAGAAAATAACACAAAACTAGAAGAAGCCAACTTAAATGACTACCTATATAGAAAAATCATTTTTAGAAAATATTGATTAGTATCTTAGAATCCAAAATTAGACCTCTAAAATTAAACACTTGAAAGCATTGGAATAAATGTATTTTTCCTTAAAATGATAAGTATCTATATAAAACCATTCAGCAAGCATTATGTGTAATAGGGATAAGTGAGAAGCCTTCCCAATAAGATTAGGAGTGAAACAAGGATGCCCCAAATCACCAATATTATTTAATATTGTATTAGAAATGCTAGCAATTATAATAAGAAAAGGAAAAAATAGAAGGAATCAGAATGAGCAGTGAGGTAACAAAACAATCTCTTTTTGAAGTCAATATGATGATAAACTTGGAAAATCCTAGAGATTCAAATAAAAAGTTAATTAAAACAACTAATAATTTAAGCTAAGTAGAAGAATATAAAATAAACCCACATAAATCATTGGCATTTTTATACACCACCAACAAAGCACTACAAGAAGGAAGGGGGGAGAGGGAGAGAAGAAGAGGGAGAAGGAAAGAGAGAGAGAGAGAGAGAGGGAGAGAGAGGGGAAAAGGGAGAGGGGAGGGGGAAGGGGAGAGGGAGGGAGGGGGAAGGGAGGGGGAGAGAGGGGGAGAGGGAGAGAAGGAGAGAGGGAGAGAGGGAGAGAGGGAGAGAGGGAGAGAGGGAGAGGGAGTCTGTGGGAAATGTTGGCTTTCCTGGGTCTGGTGATTCCAAAGGTCAAAAAGCTTCTTACATGAAATCAGTGAATGTCAACAATTAAGAAAAAATAGCAAAAAGGTTAAAAATATTCTTAGGGGTTTGAACAATTACCTAACATCCTGGTCCTTCCAAGCAGATATGAACCAGAACAAACCATTAAATGTTCTCTGAAGGTACAGATGTTGCAGTCAACTAAAAAAGGGGGGGGGAGGGGGAATCCATATGCACAAAAATATTTATTGCAGCTCTCTGTGGTGGCAAAAAACTGAAGTTAAGGGGATGCCCACCAAATGGGGAATGGCTAAACAAGTTGTGGTATATGAATGTAATGGAATACTATTGTGCTATAAGAAATGAAGAGCAGGGGTGGCTAGGTGGCACAGTGAATAAATAGAGCACCAGCCCTGGAGTCAGGAGGACCTGAGTTCAAATTCAGCCTCAGACACTTGACATATTTACTAGCATGTCACTTAACCCCAACTGCCCTCCAAAAAGCAATAAAAAAAAATGAGGAGCAGATGGACTTCATATTTACGTGGAGAGGCTTATACAAACTGATGCTAAGTGAGAAGAGCAGAACCAGGAGAAATTTGTACACAATCACAGACACATCATGTGTGAGGACCAACTTTGATAAACTGGACTCTTTTCAGCAACACACGGTTATAAGACAACTCTACAAGTCTCAGGATGGAAGGAGATGTCTACATTCAGAGAAAGATCTAGAAAGAGCAGAGTTTAAATGGAAACTGAAGCAAACTATATGTTTGGTTTTGTCTCCTCTTTCCCATTGTTCACTCCATTGGTTACAATCCTATACAACCAGACGAATGTCCAATGTGAAAGTATCTGCAGATCCTATACTTGATTGCATGTCACCATGGTGGGGGGAAGGGGAGGGCGGAGGAGGGGAGAAAATTTGAAACTCAAGGGAGATTGTGGAACTGAATCTTGTAAACTAAAAGTAAATAAACAAATTAATTAAAATTTTTAAAAACGAAGAAAAAGGGAGGGGGGGAGTTTACTGCCAAAGCTTCTATAATCCTTGAGGGCAACTTTGGAAAGGATATTTGGCTGAGGAGCCAATTCAAGGCCATCCTGGAAGGTCAAGATAAAATTTAAACTGGATCTTTAATTGAATCACTCTAAATAAGTCCACTTCAGAGTTTATTCTCTAGGACCCTGCTGCAACTCCATTCCCCTAAATACTAACCTACATGCACCCTGGAATGTGGCTGACTTGAAGAATGACCTAGAGGTCTTTGGAAGCTGACTTTTACGAAGACTAGGACAAATATATTACTTAACCATTCAAGATATTTTCAGTTACAAGAATCACCTATGGATTCATGATTTTCTGGTATTCAAGGTTGTCATTCTGTAGTCTCTACTACTTTGGAAGAACACAAATCAACTCTGTTTAGCAAAAAATGAATATCCACTTACAGATATCACACAACAATTTTGCCATCTACTCATATACTTTGTAACATGTATAATTATTTTATATGACATCAGTAGGACTAGTTTTTCAAATTTTAATTTTGGGCAAAGTAAAATTATAAAGTTTAAATTGAGAAAGACAGTAACTCATTAATAGATGATTTTAAAATTATTTACCTTGATCAAATATTTTTCCCATCTGTCTGCTGTTACAGATTTACCAATCTTCCTCATCAGTTTCAAATGGAGCTCCACCAATTCTTTTGGTACTTTAAAAGAGAAGAAAGAAAACACACAAAAAAGTTAGCTTACATTAATTATTTCATATATAATTAAGATTTTTTTAAAAAAGCATTTGGAAATACTTTCTTAAAAGTACAGAAAATTTTAACAAAATATACCATGATTTAAATCCTATAAGTTACATGAGATACAAAAAATGAGTGACCTCTTTACTTATCCTACGTATTTTGAATAACTTATAACAGTCTAGAGACACAGTCTAATGAAGGGCTCATTCCACCAGAAAGTTCAAGGAAGGCTGATCTAAGCTAAATAAGGAAACAGTTCTATAGCTTGTCTCATCAGAGAGTGAATTCCCTGTCACTGAAGTGTTTAAAAAGAGGCCAGACGACCACTTGTCAGGAATATTATAGAAGGAATTTGTGCTCTGGAGAATCATGGGAGAAGACAACCTTTGTAGTAAGCGTCAAAAAACTGAACATATATGAAAGCAGTAAGAAAACCACAAAATATCACACAACTCTAGGGTAGCAGTATTGTTTCTATCATCATTCTCCTAGTCATGCAAGGCAGGAGCTTTAGGGTGAACTGACTCCTTTTTCTCCTTTGTCTCCACATTCAAGAAATCTTTGTATCAAGTTTTCCTTCTTAGTGCCTTTCTTAACGTGTGATACAAATATAAGACAGGCCCTGCCCTCAAGTGGCTTACATTCTATGCAGATGAAAATATACCAAAGGAAGCTTGAAAAGGTAGGGAGTGGTAGTGGGGAGTGGTAAGGGAAAGTAACTGGGAAGTGGTATGAAGGTTTGGTTCCTAGAAAGAGAAAATAAAAGACCACCTATCAGAGCCTGGCATCTTAAAGGCAGAATTCCATTCCCAGTGCAACAGACCTAGCTTAGGTCCTTATTTCTCTAAGCCATAACTATTACAAAAGTCTCCTAACTAATTTCCCTGCTTCCTCCAATCTCTTCCCATTCCAATTCATCCTGCACACGGAGGCAGTTCAAACTCCATCAAATATTTGCTTTTATCATGTTATTCCTCTAATTCCCTGCTTGAAAATTTCAATTGCTTCTCAATGTCTATGAAATTGACAGAAAACATTTTCAACATCATCTTAATTCCTTTTTCTAATATCTCACAAGTATTACTATCTGGGACTTGAATACTCTGACCTTTCCTGCTATTTACCATCACTCTCATATGTGAAATCTTCCTGTTTTTGTCAAGTAGGTCTCTTCATCTTAACCTGAACACTCCTTCCCTCCTTTCTTCCATATATACTTCCCTTAGTATGCCCTGTCTTTCAGGGGCTACTCCGCTTCCACATTCTCCATTAAAGTTTTTCTGAAAACTCTCTCTCTCTGAATATTAATAATGAATATTAATAACAGAGGTTTTTTTTTTCAGATTTACATAGTGGTTTATACAATCACATTTGTTCCTCACAATAATCTTGTGAAATACAGTTACTAGTCCCATTTTACATCTTAGGTGCCTAACGGTAAGACAGTTTAAGTGACTAGCTCATAGCCATACATACAACTGAATCTGAATTCAGGTTTTCCTAAGTCAAGCACTACTCCACACCACTATACACTGTGAGTGCTTCCTCCTTTGAACTATAACAGCATTTATTGTCTGTGCCACTCAATTACATTGTTAGAGAAATAGCAACATGGTATTGACAGCTGGCTTTGACAGCAGGAAGATCTGGGGTTCAGGTTCTGCCTCTGACCTGTACTGCCTACATGACTATGGGCACAGCCTTCTAGTTTCCCAGTCAACTATCTAAGATTCTAAGTTACAAATGAGTTGCTGATCTGAAGGTAAGAAGTGTATTTCCATTCTTGAAGCTCTCCATACAGATCAAACAACTCAGGCTCCCAAAATAATGTTATTTTGTGTATGTAGCTTATTTTCAATGGAAACACAAAATTATCAGAAATTTTGACATCCTTAGATTTGAGGGAAGGCAATTTGGGGAAAAAAGTGAATTTTGACTTACTAGGTATTTTTATAAGCGTGAAGTCATTTCGTAAAGTTTAAAAACAAAATACATTTGAAATTGGTATGTCTATAAAGATATTACATTTGAGATTTTTAATGTAAACAGTTCACTCAAAGTCATATCAATTCACTTTAACCTTTCTGAATCTTATTTTCTTCATGTGAAAAATGAAGGGATTGTACTAAATAATTTCTAAGGTCACTGCCAACTCTAGATCCTATGATTCTAATGGTAATTTACTTTTAAATGTTTTTGATTTTTGTTAAAAATACTTTAGCAATCTAACATCTTCTAGCCAATGTATGAATGGCAGTCAAATGGCAGTGAAAAACACTAAATAAAAGAAACTACAGAAAATACAGAACAACAGAAGATTGTTTTTTATACTTTGTATCCAATCGTGGAGTCAAGAAGACTCAGAAAACATTCATTTTTGGAAATTGTTGCAGGCTAAAAAACAAAACCAAATGCAATGAATATAACTGTTGACAGAGGAGCCTTTCTATGTTTTATTTTTTGAGCTGCCATTATCAGCACTTCTGGTTCTTGAGGCATTTCATCTTTTAAAATCATTTTCTTCACCTTCAGAAGACCAAAAGTTTACCCAGGTTGAGTCACCCTTCTATCACCTTTTCTAAGATTTGCTCCTTCTTAAGTATGAATATTTCTGAATGTAGGTTTATGGTAAAGGTTAGAGAAGATGGAAGTATAAATAGCAAGCAAGAAGCAATGAAGTTAAGGCTGTGTTACAGAAAGGTCTTGCCAATCACATTGTTGAGGAAATGCACAGGTTTGTCAGAACTCCACACTGCATTTATGGGCAAACACCCCAAACGTTCTTACTGTTTCCCTGAAGAGTTATTTTCCTGTGGCAAGTCTAAAGTGTGCTACAGGTTTTATAATTCATTCAAATCAACAGATATGCTTTTCTTATCACCAAATGAATTTTGAATTTTAAGTAATAAGTAAACTGATTTTTAGCCGATTAAATGCAATGCTATAAGCTAGTCCATCAAGATCTTTTTTTATTACTCTGAAGTATCAGTAAGTTGGGTACTCCTTCTAGCTCTGTGGTAGCTAGGTGGTCCAGTAGACGGTAAACTGAATCTGGAGTCAAGAAAAAGTACATTTAAATACAGTCTCAGTTACTAATTAGTTGTGTAACCCAAGTTAGGTCACTTAGCCTCTGTCTGCTTTAGCCTCCTCATCTATAAAAAAGGGATAACAACAGCACTTACCTCATACTGTTGTTAGTAAGGCTCTAATGAGATAATATTGCAAAAATGCTTTTCAAACCTTAAAGTGCTATAAAAATTCTAGCCTAGCTATTATTACTATCTTCTGCAATCCTGATAAACATATCATCTATGTTTGACAAAGTTACTGACAGAGGGCAAACTGCAGATCCATGTATACTCCACTAGAAACTTCTTTCCAAGTTGACTTGTGGCTATTAATAACTATTTTTAATCCACCTAACTATACTAGGTGCCTTCAACTGCTAGTCTAGTAGCTCTGTTTAAAAAGGAAATATGGCTAGATTTATTATTAATGATTCTGTGCTCTCTATAATCATCACTTCCGTTTCTAGATGTTCACTAACCATCCCTTTAATAATATACTCTAGTATTTTGCCAAGAATTTACATCAAGTTCACTGGCTTAAGAGGCCATCCCCTTTCCTGTTTGTTTTTAACTGGCAACACAGCATAAGACAGTGGAAAGAATACTGGACTTAGTGTAAAAAATAAAAAATGTTCCACAGCTCCTTAGGCAGGTCAATTAACCCAGAGCCCGTAAAATGAAGGCCAGGACTAAATGGTCTCTAAGCTCTCTTCTAGCTTTTATTCTCCAATCCTAAGGTATCTCTCCTACTCCCATGAAATTTCAAAGATCACAGGTATTGGCTTCAGTGATCTAATCTATAAATCCTATCAGTACTAAGGATTCTGGTAACTTAAATTCCAAGGGAAGCTAGATGTTCTCTTACTAATGCCTTACTTCTTCTGGGTATACCTCCCTGTTTACCATTTTTGTTCTGTCTTTTCTAATCTGGAGATCATTCTCTTTTGTAGGGAAAACTGAAGCCAACAAAGACTTGAATAATTTTGCTTTCTCTTCCTAATGTATTGTATGGTGTAGCTAAAGCATACACTTCCCATCTTTCATCATTCTCCTTTTCTTCAACATGATTTTTTTAAAAAAACCTTTTTGTTAGCTTAGCTTTCATTCTAATAATGTACAGGTGTGGGGAATCTGCAGCCTCAAGGTCATCTTCTAAGTGCTTGGGTGCGGCCTTTACACTAACTCCAAGTTTTACAGAACAAATCCTTTTATTCAGGAGATTTGTCCTGTGAAGTTTGGATTCAGTCAAAGGGCCGTATCTGAGGGCCTAGGGGACCACATGTGGCCTCAAAGCCACAAGTTCCCCACCTCTGGTACATACCAATGTATCTCACACTGCTTTAATGACAGGTGGAATGTACGTTCTGTCATCAGTTTACCAGGAACTCAGTTCAACTGCCTTTTGTTGGTGTTTCCATTTACATTTTGGTTCTGCTTGGGCCATTTTACATCAATTCATAAAAGTCCGGACATTCCTTATAGAACCATGACATTTTCATGTTTTATATTTATGATTTTGCATTTATCTTCCATTGTGAATCCTTGTTTTCATCTTCTGTACATGACTCTTGAAGACCAGTCAAGATTGAAGAGGAGGAAGCAGTGCAGACTAAGGAGTGATTAGAAATCTAAGGAGAAACAAAGGTAGATTGTCTTTCTAGCAAAAGATCAAAAAACCAAGTGACAGGCAAGTGACTCGGGAAGGAACTTTGTAAAAGACGTGCTCTAGGACAGAGAACCTAGATCAAAAGAAAAAGACCAGAAATGCAAAGTTGTAGCTCTGTTCTCAAAGAGGGCATCTAGGATTCAGCCTCCTGGCACAGTCATTCAACACAGGAGAAGGGATCTTGGAGCCAGACTCTGGGAGCAAAACGGGGCCATGGGACTCTTGCTGACCCCAGCAGCAGGAAGCAAGATAAAACAGGTCAGGACCATACAAGGCCATGTAAGTTTTATCAGAAGTCCACAGAGCTTAGCCTTAATACATACAAAGTTCCAATCTGAGAAGTCAGGTTGGAAGGATGAGTAGACATGACTTTTAAAAATCTAAAATGGTGGCTGAGCTCCCTATATGTCCACATCATTCTTATTAAAGAACTCCCCTTTGTTCCTACTCACTGGAATTCCTTCTCTTCCAAGATTTCCATCTAATCAAGGTTTAATGTGAATCAAAGGAAAAGCATTTATTAAGTGCTTTCCATGCAGGCAATGCTCTTTGGGGATATAGAGCAAAGCTTGCATTCTCATACTGGAAGACAACACACTGGGAAGAGGTGACCAGGGAAGGGAGTTATGTACTGCAAAGGAGGAAGCTGGGGGATGGGGAATAGGGAAGACTCTTCTTTTCTCACCAGGCTATATAATCTAGACTTCTCCATCAAGTCCCATAAACTCTTCCATCCTGGAAGATCACTTCAACCCTGGAATTCACACCTGAAAAGTACCCTTAGCCTGCACCTGCAAGGCCTCTCTCTCGGATTGGCTGGCTCTTCCCCAAAACCTCCACTGGCCAGCCATTTCTTCATTTCTCATCAGGCTGCAATACTTCCATCATGCCCCAGCCCCAATCTTCCTTCTTCCTTTGCCCCAACCTTTTAAGTTCTTTTTATGTGCTGACTTCCCTTATTAGAATGTAAGCTCCTTGAGGGCAGGGACTGTTTTTCCTTTTGCTTACATTTGTATTCAGTGCCTGGCACATAATAAGTGCTTATAAATGCTTGTTTACTGACAGGTAGTAAGATGGCTGGGTACCACAGAAAGTTGAAGCATGTCCTAGTGCCTTGAGTCAGTCAGTAGATAGAGTAGGCTAAGTGGCGCTAGATTGCACTCAATTTAGTGTGTGTGTGTGTGTGTGTGTGTGTGCATACACACACGTATCCGTTTCCTAGATACATTGGATATCAGACTCTTATTAATAAGACAGAATTGTGGTAAAGATGTTTTTCCCCTCAGTCAACTGCTTCTCTTCTTATTCTAACAGTTGATTTTCTTTATGTAAAATCTTTTCAATTTTGTGAAATCAAAGTTACCTCTTTAATGTTTTGGGCTTGCTATTCCTTGTTTGGTTAAGAATCTCCTTTCTACCAATTACTATGAAAGGTAACTGATCTGGTTTTCTTCTAAATTTTTTTGTAGTGTGATCTTTAATATTATGATATATAAAGATTAGAAATAGGCTGTTTTGGGAGGGGGGGGTGGATATGAAATGACAGATTCTGCTGCTACTGAAACTGTAGACTGGTCATGTCATTCGAGAAAGCAATTTGGAATTTTGCAAATTGACTAAGATACCACTGAAAGGTATACAGTGGTATCAAAGAGAAAAAGAAAGCTATTATAAACAGTAAAATATTCATAACAGCACTATTTTTAAGTAGCAAGAAACTGGAAACAAGTACATAGAGGAAAGGCTAAAAATTATGTTGCGTAAACATAATAAAGTATTACTGCACAATAAGAAAAGATTAATATGAAGAAAACAGGGGCGGCTAGGGGGAGCAGTGAATAGAGCACTGGCCCTGGAGTCAGGAGGACCTGAGTTCAAATCTGGCCTCAGACACTTGACACACTTACTAGCCGTATGACTCTGGGCAAGTCACTTAACCCCAATTGCCCTCCAAAAAAATACAACAACAACAGAGAAGCATGGGTAAAGGTATATGAATAGAAGCAAAATTAAGTAAGCAGAACCAAGAAAATACAGGACTACAATAATATACATGTAAAGAACAACAACAAGATAAAATCTGAACACTATTATAATAATGAGCATCAAATCAATTTTTTTCTAAAAAGTCATTGGCTGCTCTATTAATATAAAAGACGCACATGGACTTTCCTCAAGATAGTGGAATGACTGGAAACAGAACAGCTTGGCACTCTCAAAACTACTTTAACAAATATGAAAAAATGGCACCACAGCTAGTAATGGACCAAGAAATCTACGGAGAAACTACACTAACTGCATTTTGTTAGACAGGGCGCACACAAAGGGAAAGCGAGAAACCTTACGGGTACTAGGAGGAGATCAGAGAGCAGAGCACTGTCAGGGAACACAAGCCTTCCAGACGGCGGAGCCCAGGACCCCAGACAAGCCTAGGCACTGAAACTTAGTGCGCAGACCAGGGAGATGAGACCAAAGGCAGAGAAGCCTGACCAAGAATCCCTGGAGCCTGCACTCACCTAAGTCCTGCGCAGAACCAGCACTCACGGACCTGCAGGGCTGAGATCTGGAGGGCAACGAGTAACCCAGATCAAGATCAGCCTATCTTAGATCTGCACTGCTGAAGAGACTTCTGAAGCACAGTCTTAAAAGGCTATCTAGGTTTTATCTTCTACACCAGTGGTTCTCAACCTTCTTAATGCTGCAACCCTTTAATACTCACATGTGGGCGGACCCACCTGGAGACAGATAGAGGAGCCGTGTCTCCGTTCCTAAGACCATCAGAAATGAGTTTTCCCATGGTCTTAAGCAACCCCTGTGACTCCTGTGAAAGGGTCGTTCGATCCGTAAAGGGGTCATGACCCACTGGTTGAGAACCACTGTTCTAGACAATAAAGAACCAGACCAAAGAAAGTTCCACCATTTCTTACAGAAGTACAAAGAACCTCCCCCTGATACAAAGTTCTAAATGGAGAAGTAAGGCTAGAAAAATGAGTTAACAGAAGAAAATAACAAAAATATTATGGAGCTAGAGAAACTCAAGAGACAAATCCAGGAATTTACATTATCACAAGCAAAGTCACAAATTACTAGAATTTCTGGGAAAATAAAGCAATTTTCTCCTTGAAAATTAGACTGGATTACAGGGGAATGACTTCATGAGATGAAGAAGAGAAAGGATAAGAAACTATGATTAGAGACTAGGCAAGGAGAGGAGAAAAGCAATGGAATATTAGTAGATTGTTATTACATATAGTTAATTAGTACTATGAAATCTCCCTTTTCAATATTCTTTTCTTCTACATAAAGAATGGGGAATAGGAGAAAAGAAGAGAGCAAACTACAAGACGATATAATGGAAGAAAATGCCTAACTAATAATAACTGTAAAAGGGAAATAGGATGAACTCACCAATAAAATAAAGGTGGGAGCAGAATGGTTTAGAAAGCAGAATCTAACAATATATTGTTTATAAGAAACAAAAAGATTTAAACAGTAAATTAGAGTACTAGAGCAAACTATTTTTACAATTCAGGTAAACTCAAAAGAGCAGGGGTAGCAATCATGATCTCTCAGACTACATAACACTAAAGCCTGATTTGATAGAAGAGATTTCAAGAAAAACTTTATTATGCTTGGTTTAAGGAAGTGTAGACAATGAATTAATATCGATACTTAATATATGCATCAAATAAGATAGCTTCTCAATACTCTAAGGAAAAGTAACAGGAATAAATTCCAGATTTATAAGAAACAAAAATAAAATTACAATAGCTAGGGGGATATCAGTGCACCCTCACTCAATACTAGACAAAAAATAAACATGAAAGAGGTTAAAGACTTCTAAATAGAATTTTAGAAATACTAGATTTGATATCTCTCTAGTAATTGAAGAATAGAAAGAAAAAGTATACATATTCTCAGCTGCGCATGACACATTTACAAAAACTGACTTATGCACTAAGGCATATAAAACTCCCAAATACAGAAGCAGAAATATTGAATCAACCTTTACTAAAAATGATGCAATAAAAATTATATTCAATACAGGTCCATTGAAGAAAGGATTAACACTAGAGACTAAATGTAGAGATGATATTATTAAAAAATTAAAAAGAGAAGCAGCTAATATACTTCTCACAATTATGGGTAATATCTTTTACAGTTAAAAAACACAACTAAAGGATAAAGATAATTACAAAAGATAAAAAAAGTCAATAAACATTTAAGTTTGATTTTATGAAACTTTTTAAAAAGTTTCTACACAAACAAAATTAATGTATTTAGTATAAGAAAAGTAGTCAAAAGGGGAAAAATCTTTTTTTTTAATTAACTTTTGTTTATTTTTTAGTTTACATCATTCATTTCCATGAGATTTTGAGTTACAAATTTTCTTCCCCTCTTTTCCCAACCCACCACCTCTAAACAGCCATCCGACTGTATAGCCCCTCCCCCAATCTGTTCTCTCCTATGTCCTCCCCCATTACCCTCTGACTTTCCGGTAGGGGCAAGATGGATCTCCCGACCCCAGTGCCTGAATATCTTAATTCCCAGTTGCATGGAATTAATAATTTTATATATATACACATATACACACACAACATAGATAGATAGATAGATAGATAGATAGATAGATAGATAGATTTTTAACATTTGAATATAGAACTTTAAATTCTAGATTCTTTCCCTTCCTCCCTTGACACCCACCCCCACTAGAAAGACAAGCAATTCAATACAGGCTGTACATGTATAGCTATGCAGAACATCTCCACAATGGACATATTGTGAAAGACTGACTATATTTCCCTCCCTCCTATCCCACCTCCCCCCATTCTATTCTCTACTCTGTCCCTGTCCCTTTACAGAAGTGTGTGCTTCTAACAACCCTCTCCCCCGCCAATCATCCTCCCTCTCATCCCCATCCCCCCTACTCTCCTGTAGGGCAAGATATCCAATTTAGAGTGTATGTCATTCCTTCCCTAAGAAAAATTCAATAAGAGTAAGGTTGACCCTTTCCCTTTTGCCTTCCTGTTTTTCCCCTCCATTGTCACCGTTATCCCTTGCCTCTTCTATATGAGATGACTAACCCCATTCTGTCTCTCCCTGTCTCCTCTCATTCTATTCCTCTCCCACCTCACAATTTCACCTTTTAAAATATCATCCCTTCCTATTCAAGTGATTCTGTACCCTCTATGTACACATATATGCACACACTCACATATGTATTCATATGCATATATACCCTCCTATA
>CM053582.1:154388249-154448098 GCA_028627135.1 Pseudochirops cupreus | reverse complement strand
AAGGATGCTTTCTAAGTTCTTTTTTTGATCATGACTTTCAGGTAGTCCAATAATTTTTAAATTGTTTCTCCTGGATCTATTTTCCAGGTCAGTGGTTTTTTCAAGGAGATATTTCACACTGCCTTCCATTTTTTCATTTGTTTGGATCTGTTTAATAGTATCTTGATTTCTCATAAAGTCATTAGCTTCCATTTGCTCCAATCTAATTTTGAAGGAATTATTCTCCTCAGTGAGCTTTTGAGATTCTTTTTCCATCAGGCAAATTCAACTTTTTATGGCATTTTTCTCCTCATTGGCTTTTTGGGCCTCTTTTGCCATTTGAGTTAATCTATTTTTTAAGGTGTTATTTTCTTCAGTCAGGTTGTTGACTCTCTTTTCATGATTTGCTTGCATCATTCTCATTTCTCTTCCCAATTTTTCTTCCACTTCTCTTATTTGGTTTTCAAAATCCTTCTTAAACTTCTCTATGGCCTGTAACCAGTTTGTATTTTTCTTGGAAGTTTTTGGTGTAGGAGTTCTGACTGTGTTGTCTTCCTCCCGTTCCGTTCTTTGATCCTTTTTGTCCCCAAAAAAAGGAATCTAAAGTTGGATTGCTGAACTTGGTTTGCTTCCTTTGCCTGCCCATGTTGCCAGTCAAATAACTTGATTTTTGAGCTATCCCGGAGGGGGGGGGGGGGGGGGGAGAAAGCTTTGTCCCAAATTGCTGGGGTATTTGGAGCTGCCGGAGGTATTAGGAGGCCGCCATCTCTGCAGCCCCCACCAGCTTTGGCTCGCTGGTCACACACCTCAGGACCACAATCTTGATCCAGGCAAGTTAATGCAAGAGCACTTAGCCTCTGAATGATTGCTTGGCCTTCCTGCAGGCCACAAGCTCTGAAGCAGCCACATGGAGGTGGCTGCAGGGCTGCCACTTCTGCTGCTTTCTTGCCGGCAGGCCGGCAGCCGGACCTGCTTCTCTCTCCCAAATTTAGCTGAGTTCCACTGACCTTTCACTTTGTCCCTGGCTCTTATGGGTTGATAATTCTGGAAACTGCCACAGCTGCCAGTGATCCACTCTCCCAAGTGCTCCAGCCGTGGCTTGTCCTGGCCATCCCCGGGGTCAAGCCGCGGATTCAGGCCAGGCTGGTTTCTGCTCCCAGAGCTCTGCGATGAGCCCTTCCCATTGGCCTGCCCGGCTGCCTTCAGTGGGAGATGTGTTTTTCTGTAATTTTGTGGGTTCTGGAGCTCTAAAATTTGTTTAGAGTCATATTTTATAGGTATCTGAGGTGGTTATGGGGGGAGTGCAGAGTTGTCCTGCTTCTACACTGCCATCTTGGCTCCGCCCCAGGAAAAATCTTTGTATCAAATTTCTCTTATAAGTGTTGGATAGCCATGATATAGACATAGAAATAACTAGTAGAGATTTTTTAAAAGTCATTTTTCAGTCAGAGGGGCAATGGGGGAAGACATAGGAGAGAGCAGATTGGAGTAGGGGCTATACATTGGGATGGCTGTTTTGAGGTGGTGGGTAGGGGAAAGATGTGAAGAAATTTGTAACTCAAAATCTCATGGAAATGAGTGATGTAAACAAGAAAATATATTAGTTAATTAAATTTTGTAAAAAAAAAAAGTCACTTTTCATTAGATAACTGGTCTAAGGATATAAATAGTTCTCAAAAGAAACACAAACAGGGGTGGCTAGGTAGCGTAGTGAGTAGAGGACCAGCCCTGGAGTCAGGAGGACCTGAGTTCAAATCCAATCTCAGACATTAACACAAAAAACTAGCCATGTTACCTTGGGCAAGTCACTTAACCCCAACTGCCCTGCCCTCCCCCCTCCAAAAAAGCGAAAAAACCCCAAAACAAATTTATTAACAACAACCAATGCAAATCAACATGGTAAAGGATGACAAAATATGAGAATAGTCAATGCTGAAGGTTTTGTGGAAAGATAGGCATACTAGTATGTTGTTGATGTACCTGTGTACTACGCAAATAAAGTGGCTATAAAATGCCCCTATCTTTTTACCTACATATATTCCATTACTAGGTTTATATGCCAAGAAGGTTACTAATAAGAAAAAAGTCCCCATAAATGCAAAATATTTATAGCAGTACTTTTTGTGAATGTAAAGAACTGGAAACCAAAAAGATGTTCATCAACTGGGGAATACCTAAACAAATTGTGGCTCATGAATGTAATGGCATAATATTGTTAAATAAAAAATCATGAATATGACAAATACCAAAGCAAAGAAATATCTACACGAACTGATGCACAGTAAAGCAGATACAAAAAACCAAAATACACAGTGACAACAATATAAATGTAAAAAAGAGTCAAAAGTACAGTCAATTCTGCTATAATTTGACAATACGCCTTCCTAACAAACACTATGCTAAGCGAAACTGCACAACAGAAACCGTGGGAAAAATGAAAGTAGGGACAGAAACCTCAATTACTCGGTCAGTAACACACACACAAGACAACTTAGTAAAAAAAAATAGCACAGTTCTATACAAGTTAAATAGTGGCAGCATCTGTAACCTCTAGCTGCTGCTCCTCCTGTACCCCAGTTTCCACTTCCTATGAACTGAAGCAGCTTGGGCAGACTATGATTCTTGAGCCTCCAAGGGGCTTCAGCCATGGGGAAAAGAAAAGTGTGGACCAGCCTTCCTCCTCCCAGAAAATATATAATACACTAGCACTTCACCCTGACAAAGACCTGAAGTTTGCTTGTGAAAGTGGGTTGCAGAATGTGAGTTTCTGTGAAGTGGTGCAGTTTTCTCATGGAACAAATCATGCAAGGAAAGTCAAAGTCTGAGTTATGTTAAAAATGTTCCCTGATATATCAATCTCATTGGAACAAATTTAAACTTTCAAAATATGCATTACAGCAGAACTGACTACAACTACTGCAAAATGATAAAGAAGAAGCATGGCTCAAAAGAAAAGCAATGAAAGAAGATACTCATACCCCACACCTCTGCAGAAGGGAGGTCCTCAAGTTTCTGCAATACAAATATGGTCTTAATATCCAAACCAGAGACAAATCAAAGACAGAAAAGTGTTTGAAAACCCCAAAGACCCCAGCTGTGGGGTGAGGACTCACCATTTGACTAACACTGCTGGGAAAACTGGAAAGCAGTCTGGCAGAAATTAGGTTTAGACCAGCATCTCACACCACATACCACAATATGCTCCAAATGGGTACATGACCTAGATATAGAAGCTCACATCATAAACAAATCAGAGGAGCGAGGAAGATAATACCTTTCAAAACCATGGATAGGTAGGAGTCCGCGACAAAACAAGAGACAGAACAATGACCAAAAAAGGGGACACTCTTGATTATATAAAATTTAAAACTTTTTTGCACAAACAAAATCAAAGAAGCTAAAAATAAGAAGGGAAACGGTTAACTAGGAAAAAAAAAACTTTGTGGCAAGTATCTGACAGAGGACTAATATCCAAGATAATAAAGAAGTGATTCAAATACAAAAAAATGGCAGTTATTCCCCAATAAATAAATAAATGGACAAAATGTCAAACAGCAGTTCTCAAAGAAATCTAACTACAAATAGAAAATATTTCATATCACCAATTAAAGAAATCTATATTAAAACAATTTCTAGCTTCTACCTCATACCTCTCAGATTAGAGACAGGGAAATCATAATTGTGAGGGGCTGTGGAAAAATGGAAACCCTAATGTAGGGCTGTGAATTATTAATCTAGCCATTATGCTAAGCAACTATGCATATTCTCTGAAGAGAAAAGAGAATCATATGCAAAAGTATTTATTGCCTTTTGCTGTAGCAAAGAACTGTTTGCTATAGGAAACAAAGGGGGTGTCCACCAAAAAGAAGAATGACTGAACAAATTATAGCACAAGAATGTAATATTATTATTTTGCTGGAAGAAATAACTAAAAAGATCATTGCCAAAATCTTGGGAAGACTTGTATGAAATGACAAAGAAAAAACTGAGCAGAATCAAGAGAAGAGTCTACACAGTAACAACACTGCAAAGTAAAATAACTTTGAAAGACCTTAAGAACTGAGATC
Organism: Pseudochirops cupreus; assembly: GCA_028627135.1. Taxonomy (NCBI): domain Eukaryota; kingdom Metazoa; phylum Chordata; class Mammalia; order Diprotodontia; family Pseudocheiridae; genus Pseudochirops; species Pseudochirops cupreus. The sequence continues at coordinate 154,444,052 of CM053582.1, read as the reverse complement.
AATGCAATGACCAACACGACTCCAGAGAACCAATGATGAAACATGCTACCCACCTTCCGAAAGAGGTGATAGACTCAAGGTACAGAATGAGAAATGCATGGAGAGGGTCGTGTCAAATATGCAGGAGTCTTTTGTTTGACTAAACTTATTGGTTAAAAAGACTGTTTTTCTTTATGTGGTGAAGGAACTAGCGTGTGTTGTCAAAAAAAGGAAGAAAGGGTCACTAAAGCCTTTCTTTAAAAACGCACATGAAAACAGAAGTTCAGAAGAAAAAAGACAACCATGACAGCCTTGAAAGTAACATGCTGAATTTATTATTCACTTTCTATAAGAGGTCTTTACTGATAGTCCTTAATGTTAGCACTTCCCTGTGTTGATTATTTCAAATTAAGCCTCTATAACCAGTTTCCACATGGCTGTTTGCATATTGTCTCCCCCACTGAACTGAGCTCTTTGAAAACAGGGACTGGTTCTTTTGCCTTTGTTTGTATTCCTGATACCTCTCAGCATAATACCTGGCACAGGGGCACATAAGTAAGCACTTAATAAGTGCTGGTTGATTTGACCTGCTAACTAAAAGAATAAGCTACATATAACATCTGTGGTTTCATATATAATCCTCTTTCTGTTCTACTTGGTATATGGAAATATGGTCATTAAATTCGGAATACGAATAAATATAGTTCAAACAGATACACATTCAGTTAGTATGGGGCAAGCAAGGTGGTACAATGGATAGAGTACTGGGCCTGGAGTCAGAAAGACTCATCTTTGTGAGCTTAAATCCAGCCTCAGACACTTACTGTGTGACCACCTGTTTGCCTTAGTTTCCTCATCAGTAACAAGACCTAGACAAAGAAATAGCAAACCCCTACAGTATCTCTGCCAAGGAAACTCCAAATGTGGTCACAAAGAGTCAGACATGACTGAATAACATCTCTAGTACTTAGTACAGTGCCTGGAACATACTAAGCATTTATGAATGCTTCTTTTCTTTTCTCCTGTGAAATTTCTAAAGGTCTTGGATATTTGAGGGGGCACTTCATTCTCTCTGATGACTTGAAAACAGCAGTTAGATTATAGCTATTAATCTCTATGTAATCTAGTCTGTAACATATGTATCATCTTCACCATGCCCCCTAACTACGAGCACTCCCCAAACCTTGTCTGTACATACTTTCTTGCCTGGTGACTTAGTCAGTTCCCATTAGAGACCCAGTCTCTAAGCATGTGACTCCCAGGTCTACCTATCAAGTCTTCAGTCTCTCTCTTGCACTCTCCATACTCCAACTGCCAGCCATGTAAAACAATGTTGCAAGGCCACCTCAAACTCAGTGTGTCCAAAACAGAGCTCATTATCTTTACCTCAAAACCTACCCTTTCCCCCAAGATTCACAATTTCCAATAAGAGCACCACTATTCCTTCCAGTTTCCCAGGCTTACAGCCTAAGTATTACCTTGATTCCTCTCTCATTCCTCATGTCCAATCAGTTGCCAAATCCTTACATTTCTGCCTCCACAGTATCTTTTGCATCTGCTCCTTTCTCACAAGATCAAATAATCACTGATCTATACAGTAGGAAGAAATTCAGAAACCATCCAGTTCAAACTTCCTTGTTTTATAGATATGCAAATTGAGGCCCTCATCACTTCTTACCCACACTATTATTCCAAAGTCTCCAAAGTGGTCTCCTTGCCTCATGTCTTCTCCCATTTCAATCCATATTTGTCTATACAGATACTAAAGTTATTTCCCCTCTAAGCATAAGCCTAACCATTTCATTCTCCTTCAAACTCCTCTAATTCCCTATTGTCTCCAGAATCAAATATAAACTCCTCTTTTGAATTTTCAAGTCCATTACAACCTGATTCCAGTCCACCTTTCCATCCTTAGTATATATTACTCTCCTTGCAGCACACTGTAGTGCAACCAGACGGGGCCTTCCTGCTATTTCTTACATGACACTCCATGCCCTATCTCTGTACTTTTAAATTGGCTGTTACCAATCCCTGGAATGCACCCCCAATCCCTCCCCATACACTTCCTTCTGAGATTCATCTCAAATTCTGTCTTCTACGTTTCCTGATACACACCACATGGGGACTCCTACCCTACCCTTCCAGCTCCTAAACCTATCTGGTATTCTCTATTTATTCTACTTATATGGTTTCTCCTATACAATGTGCGTAAGCTTTGTAAGAGCAGAAAATGCTCCATTTTTGTCATTTTATCACTAGAACCTAGCTTAACAGGTACTTAATATGTACTAATACTACCATGTATTAATACAAGGTACTACTATATCTTAGTAGTACTAATGCTATGTATTACTAAATGCCATTAAGGGAAGGGAAGAAGAGAAGTATGTAACATCTACTATGTGCCAGGCACTCTGCTAAGTGCTTTATAAATATTATTTCATTTGATCCTAACAGCCCTGCAAAGTAGGTGCTATTATTAATCTCATTTTATAGATAAGGAAACAGGGGGAAACAGCTTGCCCAGGGTAACACAGCTAGTAAGTGTCTGAGATTTGAGTTAGGTCTTCTGAACTCCAGGTCCAGCACTCTATTCATTGTACCACACAACTGCCTCACCAACTAATGTATTAATAGCCCTTCTTAGTATATTTCAAATCCCCAACCTTTCACTTTTATATTTTAAACAGTGGTTCAGAAATCCAGGTACAATTTTCTGATCTTTTCTCGGATGTACTACTGATTCATTTCCACAGTATTTTCTCACACATGCCACAGAAACCTCTTCACCCTGGAAGGTCACTCCATCCTTGGACTACTTCTCACACTTGAAGTATCTTCCAGCCTTGTGGCCTCTCCCTGACTGACTAGCTCCTCCCAGAACCTCTGGGTATTTGTGGTGAGTTTTTTTGGGGGGGAGTGGAAAGGCAGGGCAATTGGGGGTAAGTGAGTTGCCCAAGGTCACACAGCTAGTAAGTGTTGTGTCTCAGGCCACATCTGAACTCAGGTCCTCCAGACTCCAGGCCCGGTGCTCTATTCACTGCACCACCTAGCTGCCCAGAGCCTCTGTTTTAAGAAGGAGGCCCAGTAGGGGTGGCTAGGTGGCACAGTAAATAGAGCACCGGGCCTGGAGTCAGGAGGACCGGAGTACAAATCCAGCCTCAGACACTTCACACACACACACACACACACACACACACACACACACACACACACACAAAACTAGCAGTGTGACCTTGGGCAAGTCACTTAACCCCAATTGCCCTGTCTTCCCCCCTCCAAAAAGAAAAAGAAAAAAAAAAGGAGGCCCAGGCCAACCATATCTTCATTCTTCTCCAGATTGTACTCCTGACTCATCTCCACAGGACTCTCTCCTCCTTGGTACCTTTACCTCCTTCCTCTCAACTCCCCCCTCTTTATGCTATGTCTTTCCCAGTCAGACTGCAAGTTCATTCTGGGGGATGGGAAAGGTTCCCCACAAAGTCACCCAAATGCTTTATTTATGGACAACTTGTGAATATATCAACTTCCTGAGAACTCTTAGCAGCTCACCTGCAAATATCCTGAGAGCTGAAGTTTTCTGATGTGTTCCTCTGTGTCTTTGTCTCTGTCTCTGTCTCTCATAGTGGGGAGAAGAAAGGGTGCTTTAATCCCACGTTTGGTTTTGCTTGCTTTTTCCTACTGTCCACTTCATTGGTTACAACCAGATCAATGTCCAATGTGCCAGCATTTGCAAATTCTATACTTGACTGCATGCTGCCATGGGGAGGGTGGGAGGAGAGGGAGGGGAGAAAACTTGAAACTCAAGGGACTCTGGAACTGAATCTTGTAAACTAAAAGTAAATAAACAAATCAATTTAAAAAAAAAGAAAGAGTGCTTTAAGTTCCTTTCTAATACTGCATATAATTTTAATTCAATCTTTAATAATGACAATTTAAAATATTACCATAACATCTTTCTAGAAAGTAGTCTGTTAAAATAAAAATCATGTTCATGTTATTTAGAGTGTTCCATGTCTAGCACTTCTCAACACTTTCCTTGAAGAATGTGATCATATAAAAAATATACTGCATTTAGTACCAAAAGCTGAGTGAGAGCTTGGGGAATTAACTTGACCTCTCTGGGCTTGTTTTCTCAACTACAAAATGGGGAGAGGTAAGGGTTTGGACGAGATGATCTCTAAGGTCTTGGTACAGTGGTAAGAGCACTGGTTCTGAACCTAAGAGCCCAACCCCCCTCTTCTGTCAATTTCAATCCCACTTCTGACAATTACTGACAACTACTAGCAATTGCTAGATGACCCCTGGGCAAGTCATTTGACCTCACTGAGGCTCAAAGATGCTCATTTTGGTTCTCTTCAAGAATGAAGGATAACAACCAACCAACCCAACTTTAATAACGCTTTCTAGATGCACACCACAGCAGCAGTTGTGTCAGAAGAAGCTGGTGGTCATCATTTCTGACAGGGCTTAAGAGGTCACAGGACAAAGATTAAGAACTGAGAGGCACCTCAGAGTACCTTCTAGTCCAAATACTTCATCATACAAGGTGAAGAAGCTCAACTTTTCCTTTCACAGGTGGGGAATCTGTAGTTCAGAAAGGTTGTGACTTGCCCAAATCTATAAACAGTAGTAAGTGGCAGAGGTGGGATCTGGACCTAGGTTCTCTTCTGTCTCAAAAACAGTATGGGGTCAGGGTAACTCCTTCCCCTTGCAACATGGGTTCCACTAGTTTTTCCCTGAAAGGTGAGCTTTGATTAGTCAAAGCTCAAGCTGTAAGTTCCAGATAAAGCTTCCTATTCACTTAAGGGCATAAAAAGGCCCACCCACCCAAGATTGGGGACTTAGTGATCTGGCAGATGTCCCAAAACCAAACAAGTACCTCACATAGCCCTACTGACCAAAAATGTTTTCGTATGGAGATGGGGGTGGGAGGGTGCGGCTGTACCACAGAAGCTAAGTATGGCAGTATTCTTGTTTAATATCCTTTCTGTGTGATAGTTAAGTAAATTTCCTTCTGTTAACATGAAACTTGAAATAATAGGGTACACTCCGCAATCAGGTCTACCCCAAGCATCAGGGAAGACAGTTGATCTCTCTACTGTTACCAATCAACAGTTACCTGATTACTCCTTAGGGAGGGAGTCCTCAACCACCACTCTTTCTCTGATCCTTCTGGGTAATCTCCCCCATGGCAGGATCAATAAATACACTTAATTCCTTAAAGGACAAGCTGCTCTCCAAAAGGTTCCTCTTGCTACCTCCTCAGTGCTTCCTCTTTCCTTACGATTACGTATGGCATTCTTCTATCCACTAAGCTCTTAAAAAAAAAAAGTCTGGATTTTCCCCCCTGCAACTTCAGGGTGTCTTCCTTCTTCACTAACCAAAGCTTTTCTTCCACTATAGGCAGTCTTCAAACTCCTTTTGTTGTTTTCTTCTAGGAAGCCAGAAAACATCCTCTACCCTTGTTTCCTACTATTACTCCAAAAATTCCCACCCAAATTATTGGTCCCTCTCTGAACTTGTCTCTTCTCCACACCTCTGCTCAGGCTGCCCATTTTTTGTTTAATATAGCCCTCATATCTGCTTCACCCGCCTTCAAAACCCAGCTCCAAGGCCACACATTCCTAACGCTACTGCGCGTTTCTATTCCTTTGTATATTGGTTTTCTATCGATACGCTTTTCTCCCCTTCTAGAGTACAGACTTCAAGAGTAGCAGGCTCTAGCAAGGCGATTCTAGTCCAGGTCCAAACACTAACTACTGTGCAACCTCAGGCAAATCATAATCTCTCTTGGCCTCAGATTCCTAATCTGTAATCTGAATTAACAAATAACAAACAATATAAACTGTTTTAAAGTTTGCAAAGTGCTTTCTATATATGTCTTAGGCACTATTTGTATTATCTCCATTTTACATGAGAAATCTACCTGCCAGTCCTAAAATCCTAGGACTCCAAGACTATGACTGTTCTTTCAAAGCACCTACTAAAGGGCCTAACACATATTGATAATAGTAATAATATTTTATATGGCACTTTACAATTTACAACCTACAATACTTCATTTTAGCCTCACAATAATTGTGCAAAGTAGATGTGTTATTATTATCCCAGTTTTGCAGATGAGGAAACTGAGGCAGGGAGGGATTAAGTAACTTGCTCAGGGTTGCACAGCTACTAAGTGTGAAACTGAATTTAAACTCTGGTCTTTCTCCTACAGGCCCAGAGCCTTAGACACTATGCTACCTAGGGGCATGCAAAATATCTGCTCAATTGTTTAATTTAAACCAACACATTCTCTATTTTGTTTTCAATTGTTATCATTCTAAAGTAAAGAGTATTACTGGCTTTAGAGCTGAAGAACCTGACTTTAAAATCTTGACTCAAAGACAAAGAAGTTAGAATTGAAGCTAGACCTTAGCGAGTCTGGAAGGGATCTCAGCTACCACCTAAGTCCAATATGTTTGAAAGGAACATATATGCAGTAGAATACAATCAACAAGTTGTCATCTATCCTCTGCTAGAAGAATTCCAACAAGAGTTTGTTCCTGATGTAACATCTAAATCAGAGGCTCTGCAATTTCTGCTGCTCCTGGTATTAGAAAATCATAAATTATTTATACACTCTTCATATATTTAGTAACACCCTATTTGTGGTCTCTAAGGTACCTTTCAGTGGTGCAGGTGGCGCAGCAGTTAGAGTGCCAGGCCTGAATGCAGAAAGACTCATTTCTGTGAGTTCAAATCTTGCCTCAAACACTTAGTAGCTGTGTGATCTTAGGCAAGTCACTTAAGTCTGTTTACCTCAGTTTCCTCATCTGTAAAATGAGCCGGAGAACCAAATGGCAAATTACTTCAGTATCTTTGCCAAGAAAGTCCCAAAAGGGATCAAGAAGAGTGGGACACAACTGAACAACAAAGGTGCCTTTCAATGATAACATTCTTTCATTTAACATCCACATAGTGGTTGCTGTTAAGCACTCAACTCTTGCCTACAGAGCTAAAATACAGTTTGCAATAGTAAACCCTGAACTTCAGAACAGAGAAGGCTTTCAGAATTTCATCATCATCATCATCATCATACTGGAGGATGGGGAGGATGATTTATTTATGGACAATTTGAGAACATATCAATTTACTGAGAGCTCTTAGCAGCTCATCTGCAAATATCATGAGAGCCGGAATTTTGGTGTGTTTCTCTCTCATAGTGGGGAGAAGAAAGGGTGCTTTAAGTTCCTTTCTAATACTGCATAAAATTTTAATTCAATCTTTAATAATGACAATTTAAAATATTACCATAATATCTTTCTGGAAAATAGTCTGTTAAAATAAAAGACATATTCATGTTATTTAGAGTATTCCATGTCTAGCATTTCTGAACACTTTCCTTGAAGAATGTGGTCTTGTGAAAAATACACTGCACTTAGTACCAGAAGATGAGTGAGACCTTGGGTAATTCACCTGACCTCTCTGGGCCTCAGTTTCCTCAACTGTAAAATGAGAGGGGTTGGACCAGATGATCTCTAAAGTCTTGGTACAGTGGTAAGAGCACTGATTCTGAATTTAAGAGTCCAACCTCCCCCACCCCTTCAAATCTCACCTCTAACAATTACTAAGATGCTAGATGACTGTAGTAGAATCATTTGACCTCACAGAGGCTCATTTCCTCATTGGTAAAATGAGGAGTTGAACTAGGCAGCTCCTGAGGCCCCATCCAGCTCTAGGCCTATATGACTCATCCTTCCCAACTCTAAACCTTTGATTCTAGGAAACTAAAATCAGCAGCTTCCTTCACACTTAGCCCATTCTTCCTGTAGTTACCTCCCTGGCCACTAGATGGCATTTAGGCACTAAGGAAAAACAAGCCAATACAAAAAATGAAAAATTGCAAGAAATTTAAAAGTGATAAAAAATAAGTTAAGGAGTGAAATCAGTGTGCTTTTTATCCATCACAGGAAGAACAGATTTGACTACAAAAAGCAAGAATGCTGTATTTTCCATCTGGTACTTTCATGAAAAAAAAATATTTGTAGGGGCTAATGGAAGCCACAGCGGACTCTGACCCAAGAACAGAGATTTTGATGGGCTCAGTCTAATGGACCAATTCTCTGTATGACCTTAGTCAAGTCACTTGTCTCTATACTTCAGTTTCCTCATCTGTATAATGTAGGGTTTGGATTAGATCATCTCTAACATTCATTTTCAGCTCAAATGAGATAATTATAAAGCACTTGAACACAGTGCCTGGCTCATAAGTGATGTATATTATTATTCCAACAGTTTATAACTAAAAATCCAAACAAGTGACATTTTAAAATGCTAGGTAAGTCTCTAAAATATCTAAGGTGTAGAGCAGCTGCTGACCTACATCAACAGCAGTTCCCTATCACCAAAGGAATCAGAGGTACGGAATAAATTTTTTTAATCCTCAAAATTAACCTTCTAAAAAATAAGTTTAATTATACAAAATTAAAGAAGGCAAGCAAAAATGGCAAGGGAGAAAATAAAAGAGGTGGAAATACTAAATTCTTCCAAGTGAAAATATTCTCATATGTACTGCAATATATATGTATAAACTACATCTTCTATTCAATTTATTCACTTAATAAACATCTGACTACTCACAAATTATCTGGAAGAATACTACAGAATACATAACATTGTTGATACTTGAGTCCAACAAGCTTATAATCTAACATTGACTGGACTATAAAATAGTCTAACATATCTAAGGTAAGTAGTGAAAATAGTAATAGTTCACATTTACATACAGCTCTAGTTTAAGATATCAGTTCCAAATTCTATAAAAAATAGCTAGCATTTATACAGTCTTTTAAGATTTACTAAGTGCTTTACAAATATTATCCTCATTTAATCTTCACAAGAACCATGGGAGATAAACTGAGGTAAACTGAGGTGAAGTGACTTGCATAGGGTCACACATCTCGTGTGTGTGGTCATAGATCTAAGTGTCAGAGACCATATTCGTAATCAGTTCTCCCTTAACTTCAGGCTCATTACTCTGTGCACTATGGTGCCACTAGCTGTCTCATTTCTATAATGTACTTCAAGATTTGAAAAGCATTTCCTTTACAACCACCTTGTGAGATAACTATGGTAAGAATTATTATTCATATTAGACCCACTGGAAGTCAGAGGAGGTGACAGATGTGAGTCCAAACCTTCTGAGTCTGAAGTGTAGTACATTTAGGGTTAGGATTAGAACTGTAGTTGGAGAGTTCAATTAAATCAACCGTGAAGCTTCTAAATCTAGAAATAATGGTTTGAAACTGGAGAGAAGAAATCCACTATCTTGTTGAGCTAGCCTAAGGTTTTTTTGGTGGTGAAAGTCTGAAGTCAAATAAATAAAAATCAGAGTAAACTCTTGAGAATGCCTTAGAAATACATAAAGATAAGCATTATAAAAAATAATAATACATTGTATAATACTTTTCTACACAGAACCTCATAACACCAACTCAACTTTTTCATTTATTCCTTTCCCACTAAGCAACAATTATCTAATTAGGATGAAGAACAATACGAAATACAAATAGTGATTCCAAGTTAGAGATGCCAATGTGCAACTGGCTTTCCTCAAGTCTCAAGTCTCAGTCTAAAATCTCACCTTGCACAGTAGTCTCGGAATTAGGAAGACGTGAGTTCGAATCCAGCCACAGATACTTGACACTTACTAGCTGTATGACCCTGGGAAAGGCACTTAACCCTGACTACCTCACCTAAAAATTTTTTTAATATAAAGCTTTTGCTTTCCCTCTCTTGCCTATCTCGAACTTACCCTTGATATGCTTGTTTGTACGTAGTTGCTTCCACACTGTCTCCCCTACTAGACTCCTAGAGAGTAGAGACTTTGCCTTTCTTTGTATCTTACCTGGCACACAGAAGGTGCTTAATAAATGCTTTAAAACAAAATACATATAAGATAATCTGGGGGTAGTCGCAGAGGAAAAGTATTAGAATTAAGGTGGATTGGGAAAGACTTTTTGTAGAAAGTGGAATTTTAACTAGGACTTTATAGGGAAGCCAGGAAAGAGGAGATGAGAAGAGAAAGCGTTTTTTAGGCATGGTGATGAGGCAGTGAAAATGCCCATGGAGAGGAGACGGAATATCCTGTTTTGAGGAACAGCCAAAGAGGACAGTATCACTGGATCACAAAATATGTAGGTGGGTATAAGATGATTAGAAAAGTGAATGTGGAGGAAGTGGGGTAAGGCAATCATGAAGAAGCAAAGAGAATTTTATATTTGATCCTAGAGGTGATAGAGAGTCCACTAGAAGGTATTAAATAGGGATGTGACATGGTCTGCACTTTAGGAAGACAAGTGAGGGGAGTAGGAAGAGCCTCAAGGCAGGCAGACTCACCAGCTGGCTACTGCAATAGTCCAGGCATGAGGCAATGAGGGCCTGGACCAGGTTAGTGGCAGTGTCAGAGGATGGTCCAGTGTCAGAGGATGGTCGTGTGGTTGTACGGCTTGTACTTCATTCTCAAAGAGGACCATGACATCAGGGAGGTGATGCCATGACTTGCAGTTGCCTCTGATTTAAGTGAGGGAGGGCTGTGCAAGGTCACCAGCCTCACTTTCTCCTCCCGAGCCATCTGGGTCCAGTGGCTAGATACTGATCAGGACGAATGGAGATGGGCCCCTTGAAAGAAGACACAGAGGATGGAAGGGGTCCTGTTTGGGAACTGATCGACTGATACTAAGCCTTATGACCTAAATCTGAAACCCTATTCTTTGTTCTCTCTCTTCTTTCTCAGGTCATTATCCCAGAACTGGCTAAACTCTTCCTCTTTCCTTATCTTGACGTCTTGATGAACCTATTCAAAGCTACCAATATCCCCTATTCTTCATGGGTAGCATACTTATCAGGGGTCAATGCCTTTAGGACTATTAAAATACAGGGGAAAGGAATAATTTGCAAAAAAAAAATACAAAAATACAAAAAACATCTGGAGCTAATGATTAAGATAAGATAAACAGCAGACAGTAAGCAAAATCCCCTGACTAAACAGTCAAGGCAAGGTAAGCACTGCATCTTTGTCTCCTTGACTGGCCAGACTGAATGGTACAGTGGAAAGAGCAGTGTTTGAGTGTCAGCTCTACTACTTGCCACATCTTACTTTGGGCAGGTAACCTAACTTTTCTGTGTCTTAGTCTCTCATCTGTAAAATATGATCCTTACAACTCTAGTTTAGGATCCTACAACCTAGATTAAATCATATCTATAAGTACTGTGTCACTTCCATTTTAGCAGGGATACTAACAAACTCTAATGCATACAACAGATATGTTAAGAAGTCTCAAAAGCAGCCCACACAAGAAACAATTGAAATAACTGAGGAGGTTTAGCACTGAGCAAAGAAGACAGGGCAAGGCGCAATTTTGGATTTGGATTTAGCTATCATATCAAAGTGATTCAGTCACTAAAGATTTACTAAGCACCTACAGACACCATGCTAAGCCCTGGGAAAATAAAAAATAGTAAATTATAGTTCCTGCTCTTAAGTTCACAGTCTAATGGAGATTTTTTAAAAAAACAACTACGTACAAACAATACATATAGGATAAATTAGGGGTAGTCTCAAAGGAAAAATACTAGAAGGGGAACCAGGAAAGCCTTTCTGTAGAAAGTGGAAATTTAGCTAGGATTTTAACAATGCCAGGAGGTAGAGAGAAGTTTTCCAGGCAGGGGGAAAAGTCAGTGAAAATGCCCATAGTGAAGAGATGGAATATCTTGTTTGAGGAACAACAATGAAGCCAATGTCCCTGGACCACAGAGCATATGGGTAGATAAAGGTTTTAAGAGGACTGGAAAGGGGGTAGAGGGGAAGGAAATAACAAAGAGTTCTGAATGTATTTCATAAGTCTAGGGGAATGCAACCTGGAGGGAAATGAAGAGAAAGCTAACGTCAGCACCCTCCTTAAATGGAGGTTTGGAAGGAGCTCTCCCCCCCCCCCACCTTCTAATAGGAGAGGTAGAAAGAAGACACTAAAGAGGTCTGAGTACCAAAGCTGATGAGGTTCCTGGGGGCATGATGGACAAGTTCAAAGGAGTGCAGGCTGGTGGGAAATGAAGAGATGGCAACAGAGCATGGCCTTAGGTCATCATCTCCAAACCAACAAAATGAAAAAAAAAAATCCAAAAAATGAAACTGTATAATGGTCTAACTAGTCTCCCTGCCTCTAGAATCTCCTACTCTAATTCATCCCTCACACAGTGGTCAAAATACTCTTCTTCACATACATCATTTAACATACAATTACATCATTTCCATGACTCAAAAATCTCTCAGTGTTTCACCACCGCCTGATGATCAAAACTCCTTAAACTGGCATTCAAAGACCTCTAGAGTCTGCCTCCAATCTTATTTCCAGCCTTATTTCACAAAACTTACTTTTACTAACTCAGTGTTTCAGTTAAACTGACTATGAATTGCATTCCAATTTCACCATGACTACTGAACATTTATATAAACCCTGCTCACACATGTGAGATTTGTTTCACCAAATCTTTCTCTGCAGAAATCTTTTCCTTCTTTAAAGGGTAAGTGGAATAATAGAAAGAGCATTAAATGTGATGTCAAAAGACCTGGGTTCAGATTTTAAGTTCTGCTATTTACTGCCCCTATGGTCCTGGCTTGGTCACTCCCCCTCTTGAGTTTCAATTTCCTCATCTCCAAAATGAAGGGTAATATATAGGATGGTAATGAAGATTCTTTTGGTTTTAAATCTTATGATTCTAAATCATTAAATATTCCCTGATTCCCTTAAGCAGATAGAATCACCACCATCTCTAGATTCTATGAGCAAGAAAAGCTGTAACAATTAGAGAACTCTCTCAGTGGATCGGGATGCCTTAAGGGTAGTACGGATGTGTGGCATGGATGACAATGAAAGCTCCTCTAACTCCTCTAATCTGTTTGACCACCACTATCCACCAAAACAGAGTAATTTTAATCCTTACTCTATTTGACATCATTGATAACTTTCTCCTGCATACCCTCACCTCTTCTACCTGCTCTCCTGAATCTCAATCTTTAGGACCATGTCATAGGCTTTTTCCTCTTTCAGTATGCATTCACTTGACTCTAGAGAGTTATCCACTTGACTCCAAGTATCACCTCTAAGAAAATCACTCTAAAACACTCCAACAATAAAATGTTAACTTTTAGTTTTCTAACCACAATTATGCAACCTGTATAGATTGGTTTCTATTTGAGTTTGACACCACTGTCTTAGATGAACACTTCCTATTTGGCCTCCTTAGTTTCAGCCTTTCTCTTTACTCCAATCCATCTTAAACAAAGCTGACATCATCATCTTCCAGAGAAACAGATTTAACCGTGTCACTGCCTCGCCTAAAGTCTTTCAGCAGCTCCTCAATGTCTACATGCTAAAAAGTCCTTAACCTGTATCTTTATCCCTCTACAATCTGGTTCTTATCTACCTTTCCAGTCCTTTTTCATATTACACCTCTCCACAAACTTTATTTTCTAGACAAATTGGAATATCAGCTTTTCATACTCACCTTGAAAATCCATCTACTATCCTCTAGCATCTTCAGAATCCATCCTCTGTGCCTGGAATGACCTTCTCAGATCCCTACTACCTCTGAGTCTCTGGTCCTGCAACTTCAAAAGCCTCATCTTCATGGCTCAATAATCAAATGCCACCTCCTACAAGGAGGCTTTCCTTGAGCTTCTTTCTCCCTCCTCAAATTTTCTTGGCATTGATTTATTTGTGTACATGTAATGGTCTCTGACCATTCCCAACCCCCACAGCAAGCTCCTTGGAGGCAGGAAGCATTTCAGTGTTTTCCTACCTCCAGTACCTAGCTTACTACCTTGTATTGAAGGTGTTTAATAAATGTGAATCAAATCCCAACAGTTTTACGTGGTCCTCTTCTTGTTATCTACCCTACCTACTAAATCTTCCTAGGGTATTTAACTCTCTAAGCTCTGGGGCTCCCATCCCAGAACCAAAGTTATCCTGACTAGGGAGTGCATTACTCAAACTAACCGGTCCCAACAGTAATTCCTATGTGATCTGGTCATCTTATCATCTACCCTCTCACTACACCAAGAGGCAGAAGTTGTGAGGACTGTATAGATACTGCCTCTGATTGGAAGGCAAATCAAGTAGCACACTTAGGGCATAATATTGGAAAGGGAACTTTCAAAGGCAATAAATGCAGAACATCCTCAGATCTTTTTTTCCCAGAATGCAATCTGGGATTCAATCAAGCATATATCTTCTCTCCAGAAAAATAATGGCAAAATCTACTACATCCTCAACTCCACAGGTTCAGGGCTAGAGAAGAGGGGCCTTAAGTCATCTAGGTCCTAGACATAAAAGAAAAAAGGGCGGGAGACCTTTTAAGTGACTCCCTCTAAGCAAAGGGGGTTCTCTGTCACTCCAAATCTTGGTCTCCTTTAACTGTTTTGTATTTAGCTTATAAGCCAGAGCATGATTTATAAGATTTTAAACATTTAAAAAATCTAAGTCTTAAAGTTCAGTATGTTTATAACTTATTCAGTGAATAAATTATATTTTTGTTCGATACACCAAATACTAAAATTTCATATGGGGGCAGTCAGATGGCACAGTGGATAGAGGGCCCAATCCAGAGTCAGGGAAGACTCATCCTCCCGAGCTCAAATTCAGCCTCAGACACTTACTAGCTCTGTGACCCTAGCAAGTCACTTAACCTTCTTTGCCTCAGCTTCTTCATTTGTAAGATAAACTGCAGAAGGAAATGACAAACCACTCCAGTATTTTTGCCAAGAAAACCCCAAATAAGTATCACAAAGAGTTGAAGGTGATTGAAAAATGACTGAACACTGCACAACAACAAAAAAATACTCAGTAAAAATATATTACTATTATACTAAGTAAAAGTAAACTCAAACTATATATCCCTACTCACAAGGAAAATACAATCTAATAGAAGAGAAAATAAGAACATATATAAATTAGAGAAGCAAAGAAAGAAATACTTCTTTGGGTAAGGGAAGAACTCATAACCAAACAAGGTAGAGAGGATCACAGAAGGTAAAACAGACAAGTTTGATTTGAAAAAAATTTAAAAGATTTCATATGAGCCAAATTAATGAAGTTAAAACTACTGGGGAAACAGTAAACTAAGAAAAATATCTTTGCAGCTAGTTTCTCTTATTTCTAAAATGTAAGGAACTAAATAAAATATATATATAAAAAAAGAGTCATTTCCCCACAGATAAATAACCAGTGTCAACAATTATAAAAATACTCCAAATCATTAATAATTAGAGAAATGCAAAATAAACAACTGAGAATCCACCTCATACCCATGAGATTGGTAAACGGGACAAAAAGAGGAAAACAGCAAATGTCGGGGAGCAAGAGAAGAGGCTGCAGGAAAACAGGCACATTAATTTACTTCTGGAGGAGCTATGAACTGGTCCAGTCATTCTGGAAAGCAACTTGGAAATATGCCTCAAAATCTCTAAACTGTACATATCCTTTGAAATCTAGTGATAAGAGTACTCTACTTGTACTCCAAAGAGATCAAAAAAAGAGGAAAAGGACCCACATATAGTGGCAAATAGCTGGAAAAGAAAGAAGGGCCATCAGTCAATAAACATTTATTTAACACATATTATTTTCCAAGTACTGTGCTAAGTGATGGGAATACAAAGAAAAGTAAGAACAGGTCCTGTCCTGGAGATGCTCACCATCTAAAGGAGGAGATAACATGCAAAGAACTATGTACAAATAAGATACAAACCAGACAAACAGGACATAATCAACAGACAGAAGGCACAAGAATTAAGAGGGATTAAGAAAGGCTTCCTGTAGGAGGTAAGATTTTGGCACTTGCAGGAAGGCAAGGAATTCAGGAAGGGGAAAGGAGTATTCCACGCATGGCGGGGCATTTAGTGAACATGCCCAGTCAGGAGATGAAACATATTATAAAGGAATAGGAATGGCTGAAAAATTATGACATACAAATATAAGGGAAAACTATTGTGCCATAAAAATGATAAGATGGATTAAGTCCAGAAAAGCCTAGGAAAAATTAGATGAATTAATACAGAGTAAAATAAATGGAAAAACACGCTATTCACCTCATAGGAGAAAATGGTAATGAACTCAAGATGCAGAATGTGACGTTTTCAGGCATGGTCAATGCAGGAATTTGTTTGCTTCACTATGTATTTTTTATGTTTTTATTTTTTAAGTTTTTTATTTTTCTCTATGAATTGTTAGCAAAGAGGAAATATGGAATAGGATAGTTACCATAATGCAGGGGAAATTTAGAAAGAAAGTCACTGAATTAATTTTTTAAAGTGCACAGAAAAAAAAAAGACAGCAGATCTGTAAGAAATATAAACCAAACAGTTCACCTTTGAAAATAACATTGAAATTCTTGCAAACTTAAAGGAAAAGAAAGTTACATAATATACAGATGCATGGCTGCATATGTAAGCCTCTTTTCTTGTCTTGCTTTGTACACAGAAGCAATCATCTTATTTGGTGCACATTAAGGTCAAAATTTTTTAACTCAGAAGGTAAAAAAAAATATTCATAACATTAACATTTATAGAGGCAGCTAGGTGACAAAGTAGATAACAGCACAGGACTTGTAGCTAAGAAGACCTGAGTTCAAATTCAGCTTTAGACAAGTCACTTAATCTTTCAGCCTCAGTTTCTTCACTTGTAAAATAGGACTTACCTACCAGTACTGTTGTGAGAAACAGATTAGATTAACATGTAAAATGCTTTTGCTAACTGTAAAGTACTATAAATGTTAGTTGTGATTAATTTTTTAAATTATGCTGCTTTGGAAGACTTGAGACCTCTGATCAATACAATGATAAAAGAGAAGAACAAAATAATAAAGATGAAACATGTCATTAAATTCCTGACAAAGAGATGATGAACTTAAAATACAGATATACATTTTCAGATATTATGAGAATTTATTTTGCCAGATTATACATATGCATATTAAGGGACTGATTTTCAGATTGGTTTTTTCTTTTTTCCTTCAATGGGAGGAAGGGTGGGGGAACAAAGGATGGCAGGAATAAAAAAAATTAAAAGAAAAATAAAATTCTTAGAAGGTCAAGGCTGCAAATTGTTTTTAAATTAGCATACAGGGTGCTAAGAATAATAAAAAGTAGTACAGTATTTTTTTAAAAGGCCTAAAAGGCCACCAGACAGACTAATGATCAAGAAGACTATAAACTTCTCCATCCCATCAAGTTCTAACACAGAGCCTAAAATCTGCATTCTATTCTCAACAGGAAATAAATTGTAAGAGGCTGGAAGCCAGCGTGAGCTCTTGTAACTGGTGTCTGAAGTGACCAGTATCTCTACCATGGCCTGTTGAAGCAGTGGCAAGGGACAGGTACCCAGCCTCTATAAAGTCACTGCAAAGGGAGACAGGGGAGAGCAGCGCATGCCTTAGCATCTTCAGCCCTAAAGCATAAAGAATGGATGCATATACTTGGGACCCTTGAAATAGGCCCAACAGCCTAATCTCCAACATCATATCCAGGCCTTTCAGCATCACAGCAGAGGACAAAACTAACTCCTAGTTGAGGATTACGGAAAAAAGACAGATGGTCAACAAGAAAGGAGGTAGAGGTCAGGGATTGTAGTGGAAGACTAGGTTGTCTAGAAGGCTAGATCAGAGTTAACACACCCAGAATTACAGCAGCAGCAGCAACTAATCTATAGAGGGAACGAGACCAAACAAGACTTTAAGGATCGATTAAAAAATGGAGGCTGGAGATAAGGGCAAACAGAAAAGAATACCACATGCAATGAAGAAATACTATGGGTTAAGAGAAATCCAAGGGGTGAACCCCAAAGAGAGTACTTCCACAAATAGAACATCAGAGAAAGAATGATGTGGCCACAAGGACACTAAAAGTGACTAGAAGAAATGAAGCAAGAGATATGTAATGAAAATTAGAGCTATGAAGAAAAAAATTAGATTACTACAATCACCACCACCAGTATTTATATAGTACTTTAAGGTTTGCAAAATACTTTGTTATTTGACTGTCAAAACAACCCTTTGAGATACATGCATAATATTATCACCCCCATTTTACACACAAGGAAACAGAAGCTAAGAAAGTTTAAGTGTTTTGATTAGGGTCACTTAATAAGATCTGAGACAGGATTTTGAGCTCGAGTCTTTCTAACTCCTCCAAGTCTAGCTTCCTCTAGTAATAGAAGGTGGAAAATTTTAAACAAATAGTGGATTTTCTAAGAAACAGAATCAAAGAAATAAAATTCAATGATTCTATAAGAAAACATAAAACATTAGAATAAAGTCAAAAGACTAAAATGATGTAAACATACACATTTTCTACTATCAAAAACAAATATTTACAGAGAAAAAAAGTTTAGAGAGGTAATTTAAGAATCTGACTCCATTAAAACCAAGACTACCCTCCCTCCCCTAAAAACCATTAGGGTACTCATTTCGAGAAATCATAAGAAAACTGTCCAGATTTATTAGAACCAGAGGACAGAAGTAAAAATAGAAAGAATCCACTGGTGTCCTCCAAAAGAGATTTCAAATTGAAAACACCCACAAATATACCCAAAATCCAGATTTTCCTGGTCAAAGAAAAAAATGTTGCAAATAACCAAAAAGAAAGTTCAGTTACCAAGGAACCAGCCAGAATGACACAGGACTATGCTATAAATATGCTATAAATGAAAGAATATACTGGAAAATTCCAAAAGACAAGTTAAAAGCTTACAACCAAGAATAAAGTGCTTCCATAAAACTAATACTACATGGGGAAAATGGGTCTTTAAAGGAATAAAAAGAAGACTTTTCTAGCATTACTGCTGATAAGAATAGGACTGAGTAGAATCTCTGAAACTGAAACATAAGGAAACAAAGAGAAACTTAGAAAAATTAAAAGCAAAAAAAAGTGCAACTAGAAGAACTAAATATTCATCAAGTAGTTACATTCTAATAAGAGAATAGAGGTCCCTTCTGAATCCCATTACTTTCATCAGAATTTAACAAGGAACTTAAGAAAGGCAAACTTTTTCAGCACCTAAGCATGGTAATATTCTGTTTTGCTGATTTAAAAAGAGTAAAGAAAAGAAATAGAAGGATGAAAGAAGGAAAAATGTGTAAGTACTTACTTAGTACTCCTCATTAAAGTACACAAGCAGAGTATATATACATACATATACATACAATGAGGAAAATAGGCAAAATATCAATAATTAACTATGATTAACAATCATAACCACAAATGTGAGTGGGAAACCCTTACCCATAAAAATGTAGGATAACAAAACGGATTACAAAACCAAATCCATAGATGTTTTTAAGAAACATTTGATCAAAGATGAATGGAGTTAAAATAAAGAGTTAAGAAAAATGTATCAAACCCTAGGTCTATTAATAATAACAGGTATCCATGATCCCAGAAGAGTCAAAAGTAAAAATGTATGGCAAAAAAGACAAAACTAAGAAATTACAACGATTAAAGGGCCATAACAAAATAGCAATATTTAGCTAAGTATTATAGAAGGAAAAGCTATTTAATCATTGTTGCTTCCAAAACTGGACAAAAGTCTAACGAGAGAAAGAAATTAAGGACTTAACAGAATTTTAGAAAAGTTAGATGGGCTAGATCTCTGAAAGTTACTAAATGAGAAGAGAAAGAAGATACATATTTCCCAGATACTCATGGAACCATTACAAAAACCAATGACAAGCTAGGACATAAAACCCTCATACACAAATGCACAAAAACAACAAAAAAATCAAACTATCTTAGACTGATCACAATACAACAAAAATTACAACCAATAAAGCGAATTTAAAGAAATTATTCGAACTTAAATGGAGACTAAATAACCAAATCCTGCAGAATTAGCCAATCCAACAACAAATTCTAGAAACTACAGATGATTTCAGCAAAGAAAATGACAGCAATAATACAACATAGCAAAACTTTTGAGATAGAGCCAAAGCAGTCTTTAGGCAAAAATTTATACCTTCAAATATTTTCCTTAACAAGAGATGAAAAAAACAAACAAAAAAGAACTGCGTATGTAGTTTAAAAAACTAGAAAAGCAACATTCAAAAATCCCAACTAATTAAGAGGTTAACAAAACTGCAACCCCCTCCAAAAAAATCCCAATGAATGAATTTTGAAAAACTTACTAAATTATGTTTAAAAAAAGAACCCTAAATTTTAGAAATATACAGAGAAGTGAGACAAATCTATAAGAATACACGTCGTCATTTTCTCCAATTGATAGTCAAAGGATATGAACAGGCAGTTTTCAGCAGAAGAAATGAAAGATACCTATAAGCATATGAAAAAATGCTCTGAGTCATTATTGATTAGAGAAATGCAAATCAAAACAACTCTGAGGGAGCGACTAGGTGGAGCCGTGAATAGAGCACCAGCCCTGGAGTCAGAAGGACATGAGTTCAAATGTGACCTCAGACACATAACACTTACTAGCTGTGTGACCTTGGACAAGTTACTTAACCCCAATTGCCCTGCCTTCCCCCTCCACAAAGCAAAAATTTTTTAAACTAAAATAAAAAATAAATTTAAAAAAACCAACTCTGAGGTAGTACCACATCCCACTGCTCACACTGGCTAACATAACGAAACAGGAAAATGATAGATGCTGGGGAGGATGTGGAAAGATTGGAACACTAATGCATTACTGGTGAAGTTGTGAACTGATCCAAACACTCTGGAGAGCAATCTGGAACTATGCCCAAAGGGCTATAAAAAAGTGCATACCCTTTGACCCAGCAATACCACTTCTAGGGTTGTATCCCAAAGAGATCATAGAAGTGGGAAAAGGAGCCGTATGTACAAAAATATTTCTAGCAGCTCTTTTTGTGGTGGCAAAGAATTGGAAATCAAGGGGATGCCCATCAATTGGGGAATGGCTAAACAAGTTGTGATATATGAATGTACTGGAATACTATTGTGTTGCAAGAAATGAGGAGCAGACAGACTTCATAATAACCTGGAGAGACTTATATAAATTGATGATAAGTGAGGAAAGCAGAACCAGAACACAATTACAGGCACATCATATCTGTGACGACTGACTTTGATAAACTGGGCTCCTCTCAGCACTAGAAGGTTAGAAGACAACTCCAAAAGACTCATGATGGAAAGGGATATCCACATCCAGAGAAAGAACTACAGAGTCTGAATGCAGATTTCTCTCTCTCTCTTTTGTTTTTTTGTTTTGTCCCTTCTTTCTCATAGTTCACTCCATTGGATACAATCCTTCTTTACAATTTGACTAATGTTTAATGTGAAGGTTTTTGTAGAACCTGGAGGTAAAGGGGAGGAGAGGGACAGGGAGAAAATCTGAAACTCAAGGGATTGTGGAACTGAAGTTTGTAAACTAAAAGTAAATAATTACAAAAAAAAACTTTGCTCAAACTAAAAAAAATAAATAAAGACTAAATGACACTAATGGGGAGAGAGGAGGAATACAGCAAAGAAGGAAGGAAAGGGGAACCAAAGTGCCAATATCACAAACTGAAAAGGAGAACTTGCAATAAATGAAAAAGGAAATTATTATAAACTACTTTGCCTAATCACATGCTATCAAAAATTAAATCTCAAGTGAAATGAAGTTACAAAAAAATTTAAAATATCTAAATTAACAGAAGAAATGAGAAAATTTAAATAACTCAATCTCAGAAAAAGAAACTGAACAAGTTATGAAGGACTTGCCAAAGAAACATCCTCCAGGATCAGACTGGTTTACAAGTGAGTTCTATCAAACATTAAAAGATCAATTAACTAAAATTTTACATAAATTATTTGAAAAAAAGGAAGATGGCATTCTACCAAATTTTTTTCTGAGATATATATATATATATAGATAGATATCAATATCTATATCTATATATATATATCCAGAAAGAAACAACCATAAGCAATATCTCTAACGTTAGGCAACTATATATGCCAGGCATTGTGCTAAGTCCTAGGCAAAAAAAAAAAAGGCAAAAGACAGCGCCTGTCTTCAAGAAGCTCACAATCTTTTTTTTATGCCTTTTTTTTTTGGAGGGGGAAGGTAGGGCAATTGGGGTAAAGTGATTTGCCCAAATTCATACAGCTAGTTTCTCTGTGTGTGTGTGTGTGTGTGTGTGTGTGTGTGTGTGTGAAGTGTCTGAGGCTGGATTTGAACTCCGGTCCTCCTGACTCCAGGCCCGGTGCTCTATTTACTGTGCCACCTAGCTACCCCTACTGGGCCTCCTTCTTAAAACAGAAGCTCTGGGCAGCTAGGTGGTGCAGTGAATAGAGCACTGGGCCTGGAGTCTGGAGGACCTGAGTTCAAATGTGGCCTGAGACACAACACTTACTAGCTGTGTGACCTTGGGCAACTCACTTACCCCCAATTGCCCTGCCTTTCCACTCCCCCCCAAAAAAACCACCACAAATACCCAGAGGTTCAAAATAACTGCAGATCATATAAAATATCTGGAAGTCCACCTACTAATATACATATAGAAATTACAAGAATACAACTGAAAACACTACAAAAATAACGACAGACTTAAGTAACTGGAGTTACTTAGTTAACTTAGTTAATTAGTTACTTAACTGGAATCACTTAACTTAATTAGTGATCATTATTGGGTCATACCAATAAAATACTGTAATATTTCCTTAATTAATCTACAGATTTAGCACCCATATCAAACTACTAAAGGGCTATTACTTTAAAGAACTTTAAAAAATCCTAACAATTCATCTGTAGAAACAAAACATCAAAAATTAAAAGGGAAATGATGGGGGAAAAAACTGGGAAGGGCATTCTAGTAGTACCAGATATCAAACTATTTTACAAAGCAGTAATAATCAAAAACTATTAGATACTATCTATAAAAAAATTACAGAAAAACTTATCAGTGGAACTGATAAGGTACTTAAGACCCAGGAAAAAATAACAAAGTAGCACAACCTTTAATAAAGCCAACGACTTCTGGACTCCTTTTTGACAAGAAGTGTTAGGAAAACAGTTTGGCAAAAACTAAGGCTAGGCCAACATCCTAAATAATATTCATCAAGCTCAAAACGGATGCATGTTCTGAATATCAGAAGTCACACCATTTTAAAAAAATTAGAAGAGAACCAGCTCAAATACCTTTCACAGCTATGGCTGAAGGGGTGAGGGTAAAGGAGACTTCTTAGCCAAAAAAGAGGTAAGAGGTGAACACAAAGAAAATAACTTTGATTAGGTCAAACTGAAAGGCTTTTGCGTAAATAAAATCACCACAACAAGGATAAGAAAAATTATCAATTAGGAAAAGTATTTGCATCAGTTATCTCTGATGAAGGCCTGATATCTAAAATCTATAGAAAACTAACAAAAAACAAACGAGACCTACAGAAACCCAGGGCAGGGAGGGGGCACAGCAGAGGGAGGGCTGAGTTTAGAATCATGAAGACCCATCACGCCCGAGGCCTCAGCCATTCAGGTATGACGGCAGGCAAGTCATTTAATCATGTTTGCCTCAGTGCCTCTGTAAAATGAGCTGGAGAAGGAAATAGCAAACCACTCTTTGCCAAGAAAACCCCAAACTGGGGTCATGAAGAATTGGAAATGACTGAAATAACTGAAGAACAAAGGGCACATATCAAGACATCATTGTTCACTTATAAACATTTAAGTGACATATTATAGGAGAAAATAACAGACACACATATGTAAGAACATGCCAAATATATATGTATGTGTACATATAGATTTATTATACCTTATAAAGTCAACACCTATAAAAGAATAGGAAATGTTATACATTCTATAAGGCTTTTTATTTTTAATTTATATATTACTGTTTCATCAGGTAACAAATATAAAAGAAGGGGAGTATTGGGGAACAAAGAAACAAAAGAAAGTGGACAGAATAGTCTTCACGTATGGACTAGGTCAGGGAAGAGTGGCAGAACAACTTATTTCTGCAAGTCTTGTCAGACTGCGATTTCACTGGTTTGGGAACTGGTTCTCAA
This sequence comes from Pseudochirops cupreus, assembly GCA_028627135.1. NCBI lineage: Eukaryota > Metazoa > Chordata > Mammalia > Diprotodontia > Pseudocheiridae > Pseudochirops > Pseudochirops cupreus. Next base: position 154,420,015 of record CM053582.1, on the reverse strand, counting down.
AGTGTTACACAGGTATCTCAGAAGCTCCCCAAGATCCTCTCAGACAGCTGTCAGAGGTCAAAACTTTCTTCATAATAACTAAGAAACATTTGAATTTCTAAAATGATAAATGTGTATAAAATCCACGTAGACCAAAGGGTCCTCAAAATTTTTTAAGCATGTAAGGGGCGTGGGGGCCGCCAGAGACCAAGAAGTTTAAAAGGTGCAACTGGAGGGAATTCCACCTTCTTACCAATCTCCAGTTACTGTCTAACTTAGAACCCTGAAGCAATGGAAGGGCGATTAGGCTGAGTTCACAAAGCCAGAATTCATTAGAAGTAGGCCTGGAACTCTCAATCCATTACATCATGCAATAATGAGGTAATAAAAAGAGAAATGAAGGACAATAAAGGCAAGAAGAGGTAAAAAAAAAAAAACCAAGAACAAACCAAAAGTACTACAAATACTACATACTACATACTAGAAAAACCACATACTACAAATGGTTTGGTTCATCTGAGCTGCCAACTGAGCAGCTCAAATTCGGCTTCTATTCTTGATTCCTCCTTTCTGTTTCTGGAAAAGTGGGAATTCAGGCAATGCCTTAAAAAGGACAGTAGTGTCCTGTTACTATGAACACAGACTAAATTCCATAATATTTGTCAACACAGGACCTAGGAGATCAAAGCTAACTCCTTTAATACATTCACCTTCCTGTGGAACTGTCACCATATCCCAAAATTCCAAACCAGGGAAAAGAATTTTTCTAGTAATATCTCATTTTCCTATCTTTCGAGAGCCTCATGACTTTCATCATTTTGAATGAAATATGCTGAAAAGTTGCATGTGCAGTTGTCTAGGAAAAAGCAATGATGCTTACTGACAAAGACACATCCGTACAAATCTTCTTCTTTAGACATATACTAGAAAAAACGAAAGTAATTAAGGCCCATTTATTTGGACACCATTAGAAAAAATGTATTACAATTTAAGTGTGCTAAGACCTCATTTAACAAGGAGGAATTGTTTATTCTGTTCCAAAAGATAACTGTCAGAGAGGAAAGCCCAGAAGCAGAAAATATACTATATAATAGTAGTAAAATCTTACACAGTAGTAGAGTTCCAGTGAATATAATAAATACACATTAATCATGATTCACACAACAGAAATGTCTTAATCTAGCTAGGACAGATAGCAAAAGGTTAAAAGGAAAATTTAATAAGAATTTTTTAGGAAGCAAACAAAAAATTAACCCATTGCTCATAGATCTCATTCATAAATGTTGCAATTTTTTAAAAAAGGTCTTTTTAAAATTTTTAATTATTTGGAGTATTTAAATATTTGGCGTCAGATTAAATGAATAAAAAAGCACTTAGATGCTGAGTACATGAGATCATACCTGGAAGGGACCATGGGGTCCTTTGAATATAAAAGCCTATTTTATATATGAGGAAACTGAGGTTGAGAGTAGTTCAATGGCTTGCCAGGGTACCACGGTCCAGAATTCCAGCAGAATGGCCTATCTAGTGACCTTGATACAAAAGCATGACAATTCCTTCCCTCAGGGAGTTAGCATTTTAATAAGGGGACACTATTCATTTAGGGAAGAGGTGGGTGCTTTGTTTGGAAAAGCTATGCTAGTAGAGCCACAGGAAACCAAAATCATGGAGGATGGATTCGTTTTATGTTCGTGTAAGTCAGACGGCAAGAAGATAGCCAGTGAAGAAAAGTCAGATGGGAATGTGAAAGTGGTTAAGTAGACAGAATGGGCCAAGTGAATTTGTGCTTACTCATTCACCCATCAGCACAGCTTGGACACAAAGAAGATCTAAACTGTTAAGTGCCACAGTACATGGTCTCTGGAGCGGTCTTGGGCAGAGAGGTCCTACTCACTGAAACCAGATTGAAACATCATTGGGAATTTTTAACAAAATTATTAAAAATATAATGACATAGATAATGTCAATATGTGGTTTTCTAAGTCAATATGTGGCCGATAGGGATCTTTTCTATTTGAGTTTGACCTCAATGATCTGGTAGCAGTGGAGCAAATGGTGGGAAGACAGGTGGCATGGATGAGCAGGACTATTACTGTACCATACAATTTTGACTGAGCCAAGAAATGGACTTCATAATGTATTTCTTTGGTAATAATTTATAAACTTCCAAATCACCAACCTCTGCTTTTCCTCTTTTTAAAATTTTATTCCTCTTGGGCACTCTCTGAATGTCAGGTCAACCTCTATATCCTCATCTTTCTATTATCTCTGCACCCTTCCTCACAAGCTCCATATCTTTCTTTTCGCCAATTCCACATTCCAGTCAGAGACCAACACGTTTCCATTCTGTCCCCTCTCTTTCACTTTCCCACTACATCTCCATTTTTTTCTCCTCTTGTCACCCTTCATTCACATTTTTCTGGGCCTACTCTGTCCCTTTCTTGAATCACTGGTACATCTCAGGGCCTCCAAGGCTTTGTCTGTAAATCTCATCAAAGTTCAATTATCTTATCTAAGAGGCCCCCCCACATTTGTAGTATCTAGCCCTAATCCTTTTCCTGGGCTCCAATGCAAGGTCTTGCCAGCTGGGCATCCAGACCAAAGTGCAGTGAAGAATTTGGAGTCAGAGGACTTGAATTCAAATCCTAGCTCCACTTATAGGTCTTTGATAATCCACAACCTCTATAGGGCTCAGTTTCCATGTCCTTTCCATCTCTAATCTATGATTCTATGGCAGATGTCACCTCAAACTCAACATGTCCAAAACAGAACTCATTAGCTCTACACCCACCTCTCCTCCAAACTTGCCTACTTATTGTTAAAGTCTTCACTATCCTTTCATCCACTCAGGATAAAAGGTTTACAACCTTGGCATCATCCTTGACTCTTCTCTCTCTCTAATATCCCCTATATCCAACCATATGCCAAGTCTTGTCACTTATACTTTCAAAATACAGCTCATTCCTTTTCCCTTCTCTCTATTCACATGGAGATCAGACATCCTAGTTCAGGAAGTCAATACCTCTCACCTAGATTACTACAACAGTTTCTTAATTCATCTTCCTATTTTCAGTCAAATCAATCAATACACACCTACTATGTATCAATAACTGTACTAAGTGTTAGGGATACAGAGAACAAAACAAAATAGCCCCTGATCTCAAGAAGTTTACATTCTATACAGGGAGGCAACATGTACACACATAAACACATACAAAATAAATATCAGATAATTTGGGGAGGGTAGCACTGGGGATTATGGAGCAAAGTAAAGGCTTCATGTAGAAGGTGGCATTGCAGCTGAGTAGATTCTACAAGGCAGACATGAGAGAGTATGTTCCAGAAACTGGAGTGAGTTTGTTCAAAACAAAAGACAAGACACAGAATGTTATGTGTTAAGAACAGCAAGAAGGCCATTTTGAATATACTAAAAATGGTATAACAGTATGAGGTCTAACGAGCCTACAAAGGTAAAGGTAGATTGGTAACAGGTTGTAAAGGTCTTTAAATGCCAGAGAGGAGTTTATATTTCATCCTAGAGGTAAGCAGAAGTCACTGGAGCTGTCAGGTCAGGCCTGTGCTTCAGAAAGATCATTATGGTAATTGCATACAGGATGGAAAGGAAAGAGGCTAGAACACAAGCTAGAACTGTCAGGGGACTATTGCAATTGTCAAGAGAGAACTGATAGAGACTTGAATTAAGAGTACTAGCTATGGGAGTAAAGAGAAGGGGACAGCTGTGAAAAAAAGAGTTAAGAGACTTCCCCTCTCCCACTGATCCTCCCCACAGCCACCAAAAGAATCGTCCTAATGTGGTTCAGGGATCGACTTCATTCCCTGCTAAAAAAAAATAAAAAACTCTTCAGTGGCTCCCTATTGCCTTCAAGATCAAATAGCACTTCAGGGCTTAGTACTGAAAGTTCTTCATAATTCAAGACTCCCCCACTTGCCACATTCTACATTCTAATCAAACAAGCTACTTGCTGTGCCCAGAACTCAGTATTTCTTCGCTTAGCTCTGTCTTCCCACAGGCTATCATTCATAGCTGGTAAACACTCCCTCATCTCTTATCTCTTAAAATCTTTAGCCTTGTAAAAGGCTTAATTCAGGTACAATCTACTCAAAACATTTTCTGATACCTCTAACAGCTAGAGTCTAGTTGGTAAATGCTATCTCCCTTCACAAATTACATTGAACTTTTTTACCCTCTTACATGTTGTCACTCAGTCCTAGATGCCCAAAATCTAAAATGTCACGGGAAGGGACTTTTTAAATCTTTCCATCCCCAGAAAGATCAAATGAGATAAAATATTTGTAGAGTGTGCTTAGCACAGTTACTGGCACACAGTAGGTATTAAACAAGTGTTTATGCCTTGTCTCCAAGTACCTTTTTACACACAAAAAAACCTTGATCAATGTTTGCTGAAACGTACAGCCACAGAAAATAGAATTATGTTCACCCAGTGACAAAGCCAATTGTTCACAACAAGACAAGAACAGTAACAACAAGGCAGAAGAATTTCTAATTATGGTCACCCTTAAGGACTCAGATGTCAGTAAAGCTTTAGGATTCACTGGTGAAAAGTACCATCAATTGCAGCTGGATACTTAATTTAAACAAACACTGAGCATTCTGAAGGTAAGAGTCAATGAACAATAAAATGAACTAAAATTTTAAAAATGACAAAAGCTGGTTATTTGTATGTTTACTTTATTTCAATTATCTTCAATTATTACAAAACTCTAAACAAAAGTCTAAAACTAATTACCAATTAATAATAAAACATACTATTAATCATGTCACCTTCACTAGCAAGACTATGTCTCATTCACAGAACAGGGAACCTGGCAAAGTAGCAAATATTTTACATAGTCGTGTGTAAAATTAGATCTCTTATGCAAGCTATCACTCTACTAATATTTTCATTCACAGGGGACTCTAAGTACTTAATTAGCATTCATACTGGTTCTAAATCTATTTGCAAACACAACCGAGATGAACATTTGATATTTAACTTCCTAAACATTAGACTACTAGATATCTATATCCTAGGTTTTTATTTCTAACCTGAAGCTTAAAACATTTGGCTTAAAAAATACAATAATACATTATTTCTCCTTGCTGACATGGAACAGAAAAAAATCTATTGGAAATATGAAAAAAATGTTATCCTGAAAGTTATTCCCAGATGTTAGATGAAAATATGAACTTATAGTTGAAAGCAACTTGCTTAAAACTTAATGAAAGTTCATAATTTTATAAGGATTAAAATTTAAAATATCAATTTGAAAAGAAAAAAGCAGATGATTTTATAAATGGAAGCTACTGCACTGAAATCCCTCCCATCAACTTACAAAATTGTTTTTCTTTATTGATTCAAGTGGGTCAAGATGACATGATTCAAAATTTTGTATTTTGGAACATTTTGTTTTGTTTTTTTTTATAAAACATGCAACTGACCTTAGTTCAATTTGTTTGTATTCTAGGCTCTGACAGCAGTAAAAAGTGGTCTAGGTCTGGCAAAGGTAAGAATCCTGCACCAAGATCTTGTCCTGGATAATCCCTTAAGTGGATACCACAATGGTAACACTACAGTCTAACTACAGGTAAGCACACATTCTGAAATTTAGGATAAAATAAAAAGTCTTTTATAAAGGAAGCAATTAGGTAGCTTTATAAAGTGTTAAATAATTATGCATCAAATACTAGGCACTTCTGAACCTAATACCATGACTAAAATGTAAGTATAAGTTTTATATCAATATTCAATTGGGGGGGGGGGGAGTTAGTACCCTGGTCAGTATCCAGATGGTATCCAGCATGGAGATGATAGGTGTAGTAAACTGATCCCCCACTGAAAAGGGACACCTTGGCATAGTCATCCTACCCTAACTTAGTGGGTGGATCGGAACTTGACACTAAAAAATCAACTCTTTCACATTTCGAAGATGGGTAGAAATTGGTCATTTCTAGGGAGAGGAAATCAGCATGTCCCAGCTTTTCTGGTACAATACCTGAAAGTGTGTACCACAATACTACTTCTCTAGAGCATTCTGAAGGGAATAGGCAATGAACAACAGTTGGAAAAACTAACAGACCAGAAGCAAATTGCAAAATAAACTGTATTTACAAACATGATAAATAAAATAGTGATTGCAGATCAAACCCCTTTTTTTGTATCATTTAAAAATAACAAAATAAAGTATAACAAGAAGTGCACATTACATCTGTTTGTATCTGACAGAAAGCCATAAGCAGTACAGCACAGACCAGCCTCAGAATCCCAAAAGTACTGGTTCAGAGTCCCACCCCTCACAAGTACTAACCACACAACCACAGACAGGTCATTCAGCTGCTTTTCAGTGAATGCCCCTCATAACTAAGACAATAAAATACAGATGAGTTGCCTCATTTCCACACCAGGAATTCCCTGAACAGATGAAATCCCAGTTTAGAACAAAAAAGGGGCATAAATAAATCCGTATTATGTTAAACATGTTATATTGGTTTATAGTTGATATTTAAGACCTAAGTTGGTCCACTCATTTGTAGAAATAGTCAATGTAACAAAATTCTACAAAATAACAAAACGTCTGGAATTCAAGCTATAAATTATTTATTTCATGCAATAGTGAACACTACACAAATTTCAAAAAAACTGGACAGTCCAATGGAATTTATGGTAAAAGCACCTAACCTACTGTACAAACAGAAAACCAAGAGTGATTTGGTAAAATAACACACGCCATTTTAAAGGCTGCATATACTAAGACTTTATCCACCTCCTACAATAGAGAAATGTGGCCATTTTCTTGATAAATCAAACTGATACTTTGCCTTCAGCCTGTAAATCATTAAAAAGTAAAAAATATATTTTGAGCCTAAATTATTCAAGACAACTGTCTCAATCTTCTACTTCAAATGTACAAATACACAGTTTATCATAGACCCCTTTAATAAAAAACAATACAATACCTATTAAAACACAGTATTTTCATACACTTTTAATTAATTACATCACTGAGACATTGATCAGCAACTGTCACTTTGTAAAATTCATTTTCCAACTACATGGCCTAGTGCTCCATTCAGCAAGATGCCACTAGTCAGAAAATGAGTTACTTCCAGTACTTATGAAGCAGGGAGCTTTCTCACTAACAGGTCCTGGTCAAGTTTTTGAAATATATAATTTAAAATAAGAATGAGGAAAATGACTTGTAGTAATAGGAATATTTTAACAGAGGGTCTTAATTCCTTCCATTCCACCCACTGCAATAGAATAACATGCCAGAGACTTCCTATGCATTTTTTTCTCCCTCAAACTTTAAGCCTAGTATCAACAGGATCCTTTCTCCCTCTCCCTTACCATTCCTTCTATCCTTAACTTCCACTTTTTTCTTTAAAGGCCAAAGAATATACTCACTAACTGTCAACTGAAATATGCTCTCACTTCAGCATACCAAGGGTGGTCTGTCACAATAGAAAACCAGAAGCCAACATAAGCATCTGAAGACAAATTTCATTTATGGCAACAAACAGCTCCAATGATGTTAATAGGCACCTTTCCTTTAGGTGCAAAAAAGCACCTAAAAAGCTTCAATCACACAATAATCACCAGTAAGAGGTGATCATATTATGAAAGTCAACTCTAATTAAATGTAAAAGGAAATTAACGTGTACCTCCTGCAATGAAGCCAATAAAGTAAAACACTGATGGTCCAATTTCAATGAAGAAATGAGTTCTGAACATGCATTAAAAGTCAACTTTAAAGGTACATTATAGAAACCCTAATATATTACAGCAGCAGCACAAAATTTAATAGGCTGAAAAAAAATAGGCCAAGTTTAAATGTTTTCAAAAGAAGCAACTACACAATTACTAGCTAAGGCAGCAGAGTCTAGTCTCTAGTGAAAGAGGGCTGAACTTGGGAGTCAAAGAAAACCTGAGTTTTAACACCACTTCAACCACTTACTAACTTTATGACCCTTCATTTCTTTCTGAGCAAGGCTCCTCATTTGTAGAATAAGGATAATAACTTTTACTACCCATCTCAGAGGACAGTTGTGGAGAATAAGTGCTTTGCAAACCTGAAAGCACTACATATGTTCAAACTACATATAAACAAACTATATATGAACAAACTAGCCGTTCAAGAGTTTTTTTTTAAATATCAAAAGGACAGCTAGGAGGCGCAGTGAATAGAGCACCTGAGCACCTGCCCACCTGCCCTGGAATCAGGGAGGATCTGAGTTCAAATTGGAGCTCAGACACTTGACACGCAATTACTAGCTGTGTGGGCAAGTTACTTAACCCCAATGGTCCTGCCTTCCCCCCTCCAAGAAAAAAAACACAAAACATCAAGTAGTTTTTGACACTGAATATCTTCAATAGTTTCCACAGATACACATTTCTTGTTATAATTATTACATGATTTGTTATTATCTCCTTTTTGCTCTTCCAAAATAAAGGTATAACACTATTATAAAAGAAGATGGTGGGCAACTAGGTGGTGCAGTGAATAGAGCACGAGCCCTGGAGTCAGAAGGACTTCAATTCAAATCCAGTCTCAGACACTTAACCCAAAAACTAGCCCTTTGACCTTGGACAAGTCACTTAACCCCAACTGCCCTCCAAAAAAAAAAAAGATGGTACCTAAAGTCCCTTCTAGTTCTATGATCCAAAGAAAAAGATTTAGTAGGTTTTTAGTACAGTTTCTATGAAAATAGAGCATCCAAGTTGAGGACGGCATACCAAAGTCTGACACTGTAAATGGAAGGACTTATGACAGAGTATTTAAACTGTTACTATTTACATAAAACTACGGTTCCATTCAAAGGATGTCACCTCTACTGATGCATTGGTAACTCAAGGAATGTATTAAATGGGCATCAAAAGACAAATTTAATCATGACAGAAAGTAAAGAGTTTTTAAATCAGATAAACAAAATTTTCCATAACTGCTTAAAATATCTGTCATATTGTTTTTGGATCTATTGACTAGTAGGTATTTGAATATTACATGGAAACACAAAGCTTTTATCCAAGTTTAAAATAGCCTAACGTTGTGTCCATGATCAAAACAAGGTATTCACTCTGTAAGTAAAAATATAAGCTACCATAACCATAAGCTCTGTTCATTAGCCAAGTGCCTTATAACATTAACAATAAACTAATTTATAAAATTATTTAAGATTAGCAGAGATTTCCTCAAACAGTCCAGTGAGATAGCAGCGATTCTTACCAGACATTCACTTTTGGAAAAAACCACTACCATTATTCCCTGTAACAATAACAAAAACTGTGAAGGCTCCAGATTACCTTAAAAGTGTAGAAAAAGCCAGATGGTTCTTGGTCCCTAGATTTCCCATCTTCTACTTAGGAGTTGGCCTACCATCTAAAGTTAAAAGCTTTTATCTTTTGGAGGATGGAAGGGAACACTTGTAGAAACTCTTACACCAATGATGATAGGTAATTAAGTAAAAGACTTAAGAGAAATAAGAGGTTAAAAGGCTTGCCCAGGTTCACAGAATCATTATGTGTCAGAATAAGGTCTTGAATCTTCTGGACTCTAAAGCTAGTCCTCTATCTATTAGGTCAGGCTGCCTTTAATGCTGTTGGATAATGTTATACACCAAGTTAACCCTTAACATTATTACCTTTGGCATTAATATAAACTGGTTACTTGTGAAAAAAAAAAAAGAACAGCTCAAGCTAAACTGGGGGAATGGGACTGTAGAGGGAAACAAACTTTCATATCCTGCAAACTTCCCAAGAAGCTGTGTTTGCCTTTAAACTTGGACTAAATTAAATCCAAAAGTAAATTGCACCCCAAATTTCAAATCCAAAGAGGAACACTTACACCAACATTTCCCTATACATCCTAAAAACAACACAGCATATAGCACAGTCCTCCAGTCTGAATAATTTTTTTTTGCACAGCTATATTTTTTGCTAAAAGCACAAAAGGATGTACTCCCCCAAAAAACTTTTTATAATAAAAACCAAACAGTCGAATTTTTAAATGCAGTTTAAGTTTGCTATTTAAAGGGCTCCTCTAGTGAATAACTGGATAATATTACCAATCATTACCCTGATTTATTTTTTTAAGTTAGACTTCCATATGTCTGGTTTTCTTTAATCCTAGTTACCTAATTTAAGACAAATCATTCGAAAACTGTGTTCTCTGAAACCCAAGAAAGTTCCTTGATATAGTGCCAATCAACAAAAACAAAAAGTCAGCTCCGAGAAGAAATGTGCCGTAAAAACGTTAAGTACAGAATGGCCAGAAGCGTGAGGGTTAGAGCAGCAGGCGCACTGAAGGGATGCTCCAGCGAAAGCAGCAGCAGCAGCAGCAGCAGCAGCAGGAAGTTTCAATGGGGCCGGGCCGAGCATGCGCCGTGCACTCCCGCGGTGGCCTTATGTGGAAGGAGCACCACTTGCGAACACCAATAATAGACCAGCAGCCCCAGAGAGAAACATGAGCAACAAGCACCTTCTTCAGCTCTGTCTCCCCCACCCCACCTCTTTTCTCCGAGCCCCTCCTCCCACCACCGCTCCCCCTACACACGCACTCACACGCACTCACACTCACACCCCGCAAACATGAGGGAAAGAGGACAGCGACTCCTTTCTCCTCCCTCCATCCCTGCAGCCAGAGGTGAAAAAGGAGGGAAGAACTGGGAAAGTGGAGAAATACACCAATGCATCTGGGGGGAGGGGAAGGTACCCTCTCGCTTCCCGGGAGGGGGGCTCTAGGGAGAACCGAATGGAGCAGGAACCCAGGCTCCATTCTCTCAGGAGATGGGGGAGTCCTGAAGGAAGGGTCTTGAAGGGCGTCCCCACTCCGAGCAAAGAGCCTTGGAAGAATAGAGCGGGGGGAGGGGGTAAGCAGGGAAAGGAGGAGGAGGAGGGAAACACTTTCCAGGGGGAGTGCGCACATGGGGAGGGGGACTCCGGGAGCTCCACGTCCCCGTGCTCCTAGACTCAGGAGCGTGCACAGAGGTGGGGGTAAGGGGAGGGGGCGTCCCGAAGAGGGGCTGGGCCCGGCCTCCCCGGGGTGCAGGGAGAGGGGGCGGAGAAAGCGCAGGGAGGGCCGGAACCTGCGCTCCCCTCCCCAGCCCGGGAGGGAGCGGGGGTGGAAAGACCGGCCTGGAGAACAGCACACAATACCTGCCCCCCCCCCCGCCCCAATTACTATCGCTCCCCCGCCGCAATTGCTGCCCGCCCCCACACCCACGCAGGGGGGGGTGCTTGCCCCGCCCCCTCTCTCCTCCTCTCCCGGGGCCCAGAAGGGGAGGGAGAAGCCCGGGGCTGGGCCAAGAGGGCATTTGTGTACCCAAGGGCAGCAATGGAAGAGGGAGCCCAGGCCTGTTCCCGCCGCGGGGTCGCTTCGCCCGTGCGCCCGCTCCGCTTACCCTCGCTGTCGCCGGCGTCGGGCGTGGGCGCTTGCAGCACCCGCTCCAGCTCTGGGAAGGGCAACTCGGGCAGGTCGAGCAGCGGCCCGTAGCGCTCCAGGAAGGAGCAGACCACGGCGAAGTTGGGGCACGAACCGGGGCAGCCCGGAGGAGCCGTCGCCGCCGCCGCCGCCGCCATCTTGGACTGGAGGATGGAGGAGGAGTGGAGAGAGATGGAGGGGGGAGGCCAGCGGCGAGGCGAGGAGGGGTGGACGTCAGGGGGCGCTGGAGAGCTGGGCGCCCCGCCGCCGAGGGGAGGGGGGCGAGGTCGCCGCGATCCCACAATACCACAGCCGCGGGGAGCAGTCGAGAACTTGGCCCTTTGAGGGCAGAGGAGCCACCTCTTCTCTTCGCCCCCCTCCTTCCCCTCTCCCCTTCTATCTACCCCTCCCGCTCGGAGCTCGCGTCGCCAGTCACCAATTCATGTGACAGCGGGAATGAAAACAAGGTGAGAGCGCGGCGGAGGCGGGGCCGGGAGCCCAGCGGATGGAGGAGGGGCTTAGGGGAGGGTGGGGAGGGGAGAAGAGATCTCGAGGCCAATGAGCGCAGCTACAGGCGGGGCCTCGCGGTCCGGAGGTTAGAGGCGGGCGATGAATGGTGGAGTAGACTGTGCTGGGCGGGAATGAGCGCGAGCGTGAGGGCTGGGCTGAAGCGAGCTTTTCGCGTACAGAACCCCGGAGCGAGGAGGAAAACACGGAGCCGGACTTTAAGCAGAGGCTCCGGGGCCGAGCTGACGCAGACGCTCGGGGTGAGTCGGGGGTCGCCGAAATCTTCGGTTCCCAGGAGGGCGGGAGGGGAGGAAAGGAAGAATTGATCCCTGATGGGGACCGGGCGCCCACTGGTTTGCAGGGAGACCTCGGCCCTCACGCCCCTTCCTCAGAAGGGGCCTATAGTTTGTGTACTGGGTTGTCTGTCTCCCTTTCCGAAGCAGAACTGCCCCCCCACGAGGTATCACTGCCCCCCTCCTCTACACAGTGCTGCCCCCCAAGAGGTGTCACCCCACCGTTCGTCACGTAGGGGCCTCCCCCTTTCTCATACAGGGCCGTCCCTCCCCAAGGGGATGTCACTCCCCCCTTTCTCACGGAGAGCTGTTCCCCCACAGGGTATTCCGCATCCCCTCCCTCCCTGAGACCTAGAAGTGAGAGTTGTTGTAGTAACAGAGACACCCACCCAACGGCCCCCCCCCCCCACTCCGGGTGCTGAACCAATCCGGAGGGGCGAGGGAGGAGACTTGTCCGACCTGGCCCGCCCCCAGCTCACTTTTCCCACGAAAAATAAAAACTTGTATGACTGTGAAAAGTTAAAAAGAGCGGGGGATAGTCGGGCACAGGTTTTGTAAAGGGACCGCTCTCCACTGTCAGAGGATGCGGAGGTCAGACCTCACTCTCTTGACTTTTCGGCCACTTTGGGCACCTGCCGTTCTCAGCCTGGCCCCTGGCTCTCCCACCCCGGGGACCCCCTCCTCCATCCTCCTCTGCTCCTACGTGGGAGTGTCCGAGAAACCTTTATTAGTGCTTTTGTCTCTGGTTCCTCCCAGAGCTTAAGCACAGTGCCCCGAGCTTGGTGGGCACTTCGTCAATGTAGACTGTCCCTGTCTTTCTCTGACTTCCCCTCCCCACTTTGTCTCATCTGTCTAGCTTCCCTGAAGTCCCAGCTAAAATCCCCCCTTCTACAGGAAGCCTGTCCCAATCCCTTTTAATTCTAGTATCCTCCCTGTCTGGATTATTTTCCATTTATTCTGTACATAGCTTGTTCATACGTAGATCTTCACATATTGTCACCCAGCCATATCATTCTTCTCCAAGACTCCTCGCTGTCTCTCACCTGGTACAATACACTCCCTCCTCTGGGCCTATCGATTTCATCTTTGCAATGTCTATCCAGTAGCACCCTTCTTTCCTCCAATAAGGCCACCCACTGCCTCAGTGCAGAACCTCATGAGTCTCCTCCAGCCTGAACTGTTGGAATAGCCTTGGTTGGGTCTGCCTTTCTCAAGTCTCTGCTTATTCCAGTCTACCCTCTATTCAGCCACCAAAATAAGCCCCCATCAGTAAGCTCCATTGTCCCCTTATTGCTTTTAGGAGCAAATACAGAATCCTGTCAAGCAGAACCCTTCATAATCTAGTTCCCTTCTGCTTTAAAAATCTTCTTATTTATTTATGCTTTTTGGAGAGGAGAACACAGGGCAATTGGGGTTAAGTGACTTGACCAAGGTCACAGGGCTAGTTAAGTGTTAAGTGTCTGAGTCCAAATTTGAACTCAAGTCCTCTGATTCCAGGGCTGGTGCTCTATTCACTGCGCCACCTAGCCACCCTAAAAATTTTCTTAACCCTTACTGGCACCGAATACTTTTTGATCCAGCGAAACTCATCCACTAACTGTTCCACTAATAAGACAGTCCCATCTATCAGCTCCAGGCATTTTCTCTGGCTGTCACCTATGCCTGGAATACTATCCTTCTTCATCTCTACCTCCTAATTTTCCAGGTTCCTTTGGGTACTACCTAAAGTCTCATTAACAGTTCCCAATTAGTGCTTAGTCCCTAGGGCCCTAGTGCCTGCCCTCTGTTAATTATTTCCTATTTATCCCATATATAGTTTGTTTGTATTTATTTCCTTGTTGTCTTTCCCATTAGATTGTGAGCTCCTTGAGGGTAGCAATTTTTTTGCTTTTCTTTGTATCACTAGGGCTTAGCACAGTGCCTGGCATGTAGTAAGCACCAAACGTTTGACTGACTGTCTCTTTACCTCTTATCTCTAGGTAGATGACACCTAAATTATATATTCAGTAATAATGCTAACCAGCATTTATGTAGCACTTTTAAGATTTGCAAAAGTACTTTACATGTCATCTCGTGATCAACAAAAGTATTTTTAGGGGCCTACTGTGTATCAGGCACTGAAGATACAAGTACAAAGAATGAAACAATCCTTACTTGCAATGAGCTTGCATTTTAATGGGGGAGATAAAAACATATAAAAATGTATAGCATAGGTATAAATATAGACATATATATTATATTATATATATATATATGTATACGTGTAATTAAATAGAAAATACTATGGTAGAGACTACCAGTTGGGGTATATAGAAGGCTTATATGTAGAAAACATTGTCTGACCTTCATTTACATTGTATATTTTACCTGCATTTTATCTCTGCATTTGTCTGTCCTGGATTGTTGCAAAAACTTCTTAATTGATCTCTAGCTCCCATTTCTGCAACCCCTCCTCTACATAGCTACCAAATTGATATTCAAAAATTATGGCCCCAGTACTATCTAAAACCAAGAGCTAGTATTGTCTATAATGGAGATAAACTTGAAGTCTTCCTAATAAGATCGAGGTGAAATAAGGATTGCCATTATCACTGTTATTCAGTATTGTACTAGAAATGCTAGGTATAGCAATAAGAGAAGAAGAAAATTGAAGGAATAAAAACGGGCAGTGAGGAAACAAAACTATCACTCTTTGTGGATGATATGATGGTATACTTAGAGAACCCTAGAGAAACCAACTAAAAAAATAATTGAAACAATTAACAACTTTAGCAGAGTCGAAATATATAAAACAAATCCATATAAATCATCGGTATTTCCATATAGTAATACCAACAAAACCCAGCAGCAAGAGATAGAAACAGAAAGCATGGCTCTCACCAGGTTAGCCAGTTACAAATTTTTCTTTGTGGCCTTTATGGTAACATACAAACTCCTTCCTTTTACATTTAAAGCCCTTTAAAATATACTCTATGCCACCATCCTTCCAGTATTATATTATTCCCCTCCCAATCTCTCCTTTCTCTTCCAGTCACACTGACATGCTAGATAATCTCCATGCATGACATTTCACCTCTTATCTCTGTACCTTTGCATTATTAGTCATAGGATCATAACTTTAACCTGAAGAAGTTAAAAGAGAAACAGCTACTAAGTGTCTATGGCAGAATTTAAACTGAGGTCTTGCTGACTCCAAGTCAAGGGCTCTATCTTCTGTGCCAGCTAGCTGCCTAGCAGGCCCACTTTAAACATCCTATCCCCCTTCCCCCTCTCCCATGTTGAGGATACTCTCTCTTCAGCTTCTTAGAATCCCTATTTCTTTCAGCTCGCTTGTCACTTCCTATTGGGAGACTTTTCTGATCCCCCATTTGTTAAAGCTCATTTCTTGAAATTGCCTCATATTATCTTGTATGTACTTTTCATTTACTTATTTGTGTGTATGATTCATTCCCCCAAAACAATGTAAACTTCTTGAGTAGTAGGACTGGATTTTTCTGGTCTTTGTATCCCGAGGCTTAACTCAGTGTCTCATATATGACAGGTACTTAATAAATATTGGTGTAGTATGTAAATCAACAAGTATTAGGTGCTTGTGGATACAGATAACATGAATGAAACAATCCTAACTCCCAAAGAGTATATATTCTAAATTATAAAAAGGACATAAATATATACAGAATTAATAATAGAATAAACAAGATAGTTAAATACAAGGTACTTTGAGAGAGAAGTTACTAGCAGTTGGAAATATCAGGAAAGGTTTCATGTAGAAAGTGGTGCTTAAGCTTCATCTTGAAGGAAGAGAGGGACTCTACAAGGTGGAGGTGAGAAGTTATTCCAGGCATGGGGTAAAGTGATTGAAAAGTCAGTGAGATAGGACATGATGTGACATCCTGGACAGAGGAACAGATATTAGGACAGTTTGGCTAAATGGTACACAGAAGAGTCATGTTACAATAAGAGTAGAAAGATAGTTTGGGGTCAAATTGTGAAGGGCTTTAAGACCTAAACAACAAAGCTTTTATTTTCTTCTAAGAGTATTTTTTCCCCAGTTACATATCAAGAAAAATTTTGAGCATTCATTATTATTCTGAGTTTCAAATTTTTCTCCCTCCTTCCACTCCCCTCTTTTCAAAAGGGTATGCAGTTTGATATAATTTATACATGTGCTGTCATGTAAAAAATATTTCCATATTAGTCACAGTAATGAAAGAAATAGAGAAAAAAACACAAGAATAATGTAAGTGAAAAAAATATGCTTCAATCTGCGTTCAGAGTCCATAGTTCTTTATCTGGATATGGATAGCATTTTCCTTCCTGAGTACTTTGTACTTGTCTTAGATCATTGTGTTGCTGAGAAGAACTGAGTCATTCATAGTTGATCATTACACAATGTTGCTGAAACTATATACAGTGTTTTCTTGGTTCTGTTCATTTCACTTTGCATCAGTTTGTATAAGTCTTTCCAGGATTTTCTGAAATCTGCTTCTTCATTTCTTGTTGCACAATAGCATTACATTTCTTTCATATACCACAGCTTGTTCAACCACTCCCCAATTGATGGGCATCCCTTCATTTTCTAATATTTTGCTACCACAAAAAGGACTTCTATCAATATTTTTCCTTTTTTATGATCTCTTTGGGATATAGACCTAGTAGTGGTATTACTGGATCAAAGGTTATTCAGAGTTTGGTTGCCCTTTAGGCATAGTTCCAAATTGCTCTCCAGAAGGGCTGGATCAGTTCACAACTCTATCGGCAGTGTATGAGTGTCCCAGTTTTCCCACATCCTCTCCAACATTTATCATTTTCCTTTTTTGTCATATTAACCAATCTGATAGGTGTGAGGTTGTATCTCAGAGTTGTTTTAATTTACATTTCTAATCAAAAGTGCATTAGAGCACTTTTTCATATGATTGTAGATAGCTTTCATTTCTTCACCTGAAAACTACCTGTTCATATCCTTTGACCATTTATCAGTTGGGGAATGGCTTATATTCGTATACATTTGACTTAGTTCTCTATATATTTGAGAAACGAGATCTTTATCAGAGACATTGTAAAGATTGTTTCCCAACTTCCTGCATTCCTTCTAATCTTTGTTGCGTTGGTTTTGTTTGCACAAAAGCTTTTTAATTTAATATAATCAAAATTATCTGTTTTGCATTTTGTAATGCTCTGTATCTCTTTTTTGGTCATGAATTCTCCCCATAGATCCTGACAGGTAGAGTATTCCTTACTCTTCTAATTTGCTTATGGTGTCACTCTTTATAGCTACATCATGCGCCCATTTTGACCTTATCTTGGTATACAGTGTGAGATGTTGATCTATACTTAGTTTGTGTCTTATTGGTTTCCCGGAAGTTTTTGTCACATAGTGAGTTCTTACCCCCAAAACGGGGATCTTTGATTTATCAAACACTAGGTAACTATGGTCATTGACTACTATGTCTTATGTACCTAATCTATTCCACTGATCCACCACTCTATTTCTTTGCCTGTACCAGATAGTTTTGATGATTACTGCTTTATAAGATAGTTTGAGATCTGATATTGCGAGGCCACCTTCCTTTATATTTTTTTCATTAATTTCCTTGATATTCTTAATATTTTTGTTCTTCCAGATTAATTTTGTTGTTATTTTTCCTAGTTCTATAAGATAATTTTTTGGCAGTTTGATTGGTATGTGTATTTTTTTCTAGAAACAATAGGAAGCCACTGGAGTATATTGAGTATAGGAGTCACATGGTCAGATCTCCACTTAAGGAAGGTCACTTCAGGAACAGTGTGGATGATAGTTTTGTAGAGAAAGATTTGAGAGACAGGGAGACCAGGTAAGAAGTCATCATAATAATCTGGGAGAGAGGTGATGAGTCCTGAACCAAGGTGGGTTCCTATTAGAATGGAGAAGGGGTCAGATATAAGAGATCTTAAGGAGGTAGAAAATAACAAGATTTGACAACTGATTGTAAATATGGAGTAAAGGAGAGAGTGAGGAATTGGGAATAATACCAAAATTGTTAACCTGGGAGACTAGAAGAATGATTGTACTTTTGACAGAATATTTTGGGAAAGAGCAATATTTAGGAAGAAAGATAATGAAGTTGATCCTTAGACATGTTAAATATCAAAGATCAAGGAGGAGAGAGAGATCTGGGACTGGACATATAGATCTAGGAGTTAGCTGCATAGAGAAGATAGTTAAACTCATGAGAACTAATGAGATTACCTAGAGAAATAAGAGAATAGTTCCTGGGACAGAGCCCTAGGATCATACCCACAGTTGAAGGTAGGGAGTGATATGAACAATGAGCCGGCAAGGGGTCATACAAGTAGTAGGTGTACTAGAAAAAAGCAGTATCACAAAAACCCAGCAGACAGTATTCACAGAGTAGTCAACAGTGTCAAAGGTAGCAGACAGGTTCAGAATAGTATTTCTCAACATATGGTGCAAGGACCCTAAGATCCTTTCAGGAGGTACTTGAAGTCAGAATGTTTTCCAAGGGCTTCATCCATATTTTCATAATAATACTAAGACATTTTAATTTTTAATGTGGTAAATACCAATAGATATAACTGACACACAATCGTAATAATACTGATAGCTAACACTTACATAGCACTTAACTATGTGCCAGGTACTATACTAAACTTTTAAATTATTGTCTCATTTGATCCTTACAACAACCCTGGGAAGTTGGTGCTATTATTATCCCAGTTGTATAGATCAAGAAACTGAAGTAAACAGAGGTTAACCTACCTAACCAGATCACACATCTAGTAAGTGTCTGAGCTAGTAAGCTCTGGAGGATGAGGAATGAGGAAAAAACAACCATCTGATCTGGCCATTCAGAGACCATTGGTAGCCCTGGAAACAGTAGTTTTAGTTGAGGAATGAGAGGAAATAAAGTGAAGGCAGCTTTTTCAAGGAGTTTGGCTGAAAAAGAGAGGAAAGATAGAGGATAAACAGGCTGAGGGGTGTGGGAGGTTATAGTAAAGACTTTTTTTTAAGGACTGAGAAGACTTAGAAATGTTTAAAGACCTCTAGTGAAGGAACCAGTAGGTAAAGGCTAAAGATAAGAAAGAGCAAGAAATCAACAAGGGGATGATTGAGGTTGCATTTAGCATTAAGGAGGGGATGTGATCAGAGGCAGGTGCAGAGGCATTGGCCTTCTTATCGTTGTCCCAGACTAAGGGAAGAGATTATGAGGAATGTCTAGGGATGTTAAGATGAAGACAAAGGAAGAGGGAACTCATGTCCAATGGCTTCAATTTTCTTAGTTAAGTAAGAGCTAAGGGTCTTAACTGAGAGAGAGGAGAGTGGGGAGAGGGAGAGGTATGAGAAACTTGAGAGAAAAGATGTCTAAGATGGAGTAAAAGAGTAGATATAAGATTGTTTTTTACTTTTTTCTTTTTTTGCTTTTCGGAGGGGGTAAGGCAGGGCAATTAGGGTTAAGTGACTTTCCCAAGGTCATATGGCTAATAAGCATTAAGTGTCTGAGGCCAGATTTGAATTCAGGTCCTCCTGACTTCAAGGCTGGTGCTCTATTCACTGTACCGCCCCTGTTTTTTACTTTTTAAAAAAATCATATATAATTCAAGCTTTTTACTAAACAGTATTTCCAGCCTTCTACCTAGTCTAAAAAGTGAGATGGATGACTCCCTCCATATATGTGCAAATAAAAATGTAGAAACAAGGATGGTGTATACCCAAAGCTGTTCTCCCATTATTTGCTAAACACTTGCTTAAACAGGGAAAATGTGATTTGTCAGTTTCCTTCTTTGAGATTCTTTATTAATTTTTTACTTAATTATCCATTTGCTTCATTTAAAAAAAATTGTTCATTTTCTAATTTTCTCCCTCCCTTTAACTTGAGAAGGCAGTAAGTCATGCAAAACATTTGTTGTTCAATCACGTCTGCTTCTTTGTGACCTCATGGACCATACATAGCATGCTAATACTGTCCATGGGGTTTTTCTTGGCAGAGATTCTGGAGTAGTTTGTCATTTCTATCTCCAGTGGATTAAAGCAAACAGAGAGTAATTGACTTGTCCAGGTTCACACAGCTAGGAAGTGTCTAAGACTGAATTTGAACTTAGGTCTTCCTGACTCTAGACCCAGCACTCTATCCAGTGAGCCACCAGCCTCTCCCTGTAAAATAAATTGCCATATTAACCATGTTGGGGGAAAAAAGACAAGAAAAATAAAAGTAAAACAAAAATGTGCTTCAATCTTCACTTAGAGTTCATTAATTCTTTCTCTAGAGGTGGATAGTATTGTCACTATGAATCCTTTGGAATTGTCATAGATCATTGTATTGATCAGAGTAATAACTAAGTCTCACAGTTCATCATCATTACAATATTGCTATTGCTGTGTACAGGATTCTGGTTCTGCTCATTTAACTTGGCATCAGTTCATATATGTCTTCCCAAGTTTTTCTGAAACCATCCCCTTCATTGTTTCTTAAAACACAATAGTATACCATCACAATCATATCCCACAACTGTTCAGCTATTCCCCAATTGATGAGCATCTCCTCATTTTCAATTTTTTGCCACCACAAAAGGAGCTACTTTAGATATTTTTGTGCTCAGGTCCTCCTGACTCCAGGGTCGGTGCTCTATTCACTGCTCCACCTAGCTGCTCCCTTTCTAGTGTTTTTAATAGAAATAGTTATTATATTTTCTCAACAGTTTTTTTGTGCATGTCTTGATAAAAATATAATGATTTTTATAGTTTTTTTATTGATATGGTCAGATATACTGATAATCTTCCTAAAGAAGAACCAGCACTGCATTTCTGGTATAAATCCTACTTAGTCATAATGTATATTGCTGTAATTTCCTTGTTAGTGTTTTTTATTTAAAAATGTTGCATCGGTATTCTGAGAGAAATTGATCTGTAGTTTTCTTTCTCTGTTTTTGCTATCAAAATGAAATTTTCATTATAGATGAAATTTTATAAGATGTCTTCTTAATGGTTTTTTTTCTCCCAACTGGTTTATATAGTATTGGAATACATTGTTCTTTAAACGTTCAGTAGAATTCTTTTGTAAATCCATCTGATCCTAGGATTTTTTTCTTAGGAACTCATTTATGGTTTGTTCAATTTCGTTTTCTAGGAGGGGGTTATTTAAGTATTCTATTTTCTCTTCCATTAATCTGAGCAATTTATTTTTTTGTAAATATTCATCCATTTCACTTAAATTGTTGGTTTTATTGGCATATAATTTGGCAAAGTAGCTCCTGATAATTGCTTTAATTTTATCTTCAGAAGTGATACATTTACCCTTTTCATTTTTGATATTGGCAGTTTTGTTTTATTCTTTTTTTCATCAAATTAAAAGATTTATTTTTGTCTTTATATTATTGATTTTTTCAATAAAATCAGCTCCTATTTATTAGTCCAATAGGTTTTTTTTAATTTTTAACTTTCTTAATCTTTCCTTTGATTTTCAGAATTTCTATTTCAGTATTTAATTAGGAATCTTTAATTTGATCTATTTCTCACTTTTTTTAGTTGCGTACCCAATTCATTCATTGATTTACTCTTTCTCTCTCTTATTGATGTAAGCATTTACAGATATAAATTTTACCCTAAGTACTGCTTTAGCTGCATCCCACAAATTTTGGCATGTTGTCTCATTGTTGTCATTATCCTAAATGAAATTATTGATTGTTTTTCTGATTTGTTCAGAGACCCCAGTCAAGCATGCCTGGCCAGAAATCCAAAGTGCTTCAGTGAGGAGGCCAGGGATGAAGAGGCAGGGAAAGCAGGCATCACATGAACATCAGTTTAATCTGAATGAGAAAAGGATGTGATTAGGGGTCCTATCAAGGGGAAGAGATGAAGGTCAGTGGAGCAGAAGCAAATTACTAACTAATGTTAAGCATACTCCTTCCTTCTACTTTCTTTTTTGTAAAGAAGGAGGTGGAGGGTGTTGGTAAGGAAAAGACAAAGTGCAACAAAATAGAATGGAGGTACTTTATTAAAACTTTAAAAAAAGTGATGGCAATTATGATCTCAGACAAAGCAATAGATAAAAAGGAGTAACTGTTATTCTTAAAAGGTGCTGAATCAATGAATCAATATCAATAATGAAATAGCATCTAAATACTTGAATTTGAAGGGAGAAATAGGCACTAAACTATAATAGTTGGAGACTTTGTGGCCTTCTTTCAGACTTAGACTAATTTAACGAAAAATTAAGAAGAAAGAAGTTGGGGAACTGCATAGACATTTAGAATAATTAGAAGATACAGTAAATCTCTGGTAATTTCTGAAGGGGGTATAGAAAGAAGTATACGTGTATCTCAAGTGTTATGGCACCTATTAGGCCATTGGTTCTTAAAGTATGATTTAGGGACACCTTGGAATCCCCAGGACCCTTTCAGGAAGTCCATAGAATGTCAAAACTATTTTCAAAATAATACCAAAATATTTGATTTCTAATACTGTAAAAACTGATAGATATACACACATAAGCAAAAGCTCTTTTGGGGGGATCTGCAGTAACTTTTAAGATTTATAAAAAGGTCCTAAAACCAAAAGGTTTGAGAACCAATGTATTGGGTGGGCTATAAAAGTTTCCGAAAGAAAATCCTTTACTGACCGCAATGAAATGAAAATTATATTAAAAAAAATCTTTTAAGGAAGGATTAAAAATTAATTGGAGACTAACTTAATCCTGAAGGATTCATGAGTAACAGAACAGATCATAGAAGCAATAAAAAATTTCATCAAAGAAAAGGACAATGAAACAATATAACAAAAATTTTGGGATAGAGCCCAAATAGTTCTTCAGGGAAATTTTATACTGCAAAACAAAAAAAGGAGAAAGAACAGCTCAGTCAATAGGTTATGACACTAAAAAGAAAAAATCTAGAAAACCAGACAAATAAAACCCAATTAAACACCAGAATAGACATTGTAAATTTAAAGAGATTTAACAAAATTGGAAGCAAATAAATTTTAAATTGACAAAATGAGAAGCTGATTTGTTTTTTAAAAATTAGATATTCTTCTGTAAATTACTAGCTAGTCAATTTTCATTAGTTAACCTTTTTTCTGATTAAGAGCAGTGAAAATTAAAATGCCCATATCAAAGATGAATAAAGAGAAATCTCACAACAAACAAAAAATAAAAGGAAACTATTGCAAAGTACTTTGCCCAAATAAATACTAACAGATTTGACAATTTAAAGAGAAGACTAATTACAAAATATGAAATAGTCAAATTAATAGAACAAGGAATAAAGAATTCAAATAACTCAAACTTAGAAAAATAAAAGTTGAACAAGTGATAAATGAACTGCCCAAGAAGAAAAAAACCAAGACTACATGGGTTTACAAGAGAATTATATTAAACATTTAAAGAATTTATTCTAATATGACAACTTGAATGAAATAGGAAAAGGAAGATTCTACTAAATTTCTTCTATGAGATATATGTGGTCTTTATAATTGAACCAGGGAAAGAAAACTTGTAGAAAGAAATTATGAAGCAGTATATGCTAATAAACATAGATGTGAAACTTTTTAAATGAAATACTAGAATAAGGCTACAGAAAACATTAAAAAAAAAAAAAGATGGTACATTATGACTGGGTAGTATTTCTACCAAGAAAGCAAGAGTTCAGTATTAGGAAAACTATAAGCATAATAGATCATCTTATTAAAACCATCAAAATCATATGATGTTATCGATACAAAAAAAATCTAAAGTATGGGACTAAATAAACCTTTTCTTAATTTGGCAAATAGCAAATTAAAATTAAGCCTATGTAGTATAGATAAACTAGAGACATTTCCAGTATGATCAGCAGGAAAGCAAGTATGCCTGTTGTCACTACGGTTATTTAATACTGGCCTGCATCAGCTGTAGCCCATAGACTGCTTATGACAGGCCAAAGGATTTCCATTGGCCCACGAAAAATGTAGAAGAAAACATTCTTTGTATGTAGAGGAAATCTTTTGGCAGACCACAGCTTATACAGGCCTGATTTAATATAATCCTAGAAAATCTAGCTATAGCAATAAGACAAAAAAAGAAAGAAAGTGAGGGAATAAACATAGGACAACAGGAGAAACAAGGAAGAAAAAAACTTCCCTTTTCAATAGATGGTTTACAAATGTAGGTTCCCAAAGTGAACCACCACTGGAAACCACCATTGCTGGAATGATCCAGGAGGGCAATAGTCGCCTCAGGTGCAATTAGGGGCATTAAATAAAAATAAGGGCTAACTTAACCTAACCCCAGGCGGGTGCTGAGTAATTTCTTTTTTTGAAAAGGTAGGCCAAATAAATTTGGTAATCATTGGTTTACATAGAAAACCAGAGTGTCAACGAAAAATTAATTGAAACAACTTCAACAAAGTAACAAGAATTTTTTAAACACCCTACATAGATCTTCTAGTCATTCAGTATGTTATTAACAAAACTCAGCAGTAAGAAATGTTAAGAGAAATTCTATTCAAAATGACTACAGAATGTATTCTATTTAGAAGTCTACCTACCAGAACTCATATAGGAACTGTATGAATGCAACTACAAAACTTTACAGAATGTCACAATAGAAATCTGCAAATCAAAGAGGGTAAGGCAACAGATTTCCAAGCACAGTCAGTTTATTAGCAAACCTTGCAGTTGCCAATAAATAGGGTCCAAGGCTCCTCAGTAACCAACGACCCCTCCTGACAGTCAAATAAGTTCTTTTATAGTAAAGTAACACAATCTATTTTTAGCAATGAGGGCATTATTGAGTTATGATTGGCTAGAATGAGAAAAGAGGGGATTTCCATAGCCTAGAGTATATACATTTTACATGATTTGGGGATTTTTACACAGCTTGAAGTATCTGGCACCAGTACTTCATAAGATACATTTGACCTTAAGTGACAAATGTTGGGGGAGGAGGAGATGTGGGAAAAATGAGACATTAATGTACTGTTGTCGAAGTTGTAAATTGATTAAACCATTCTATAGAGCAATTTGGAATTATGCCCAAAGGACTATAAAACCATGCATACCCTTTGACATAGAAATATCATCACTATGTCTATATCCCCAAAGAGGTAAAAAACAAAAAGGAAAAGGACCTACATGAGCAAAAAATATTTATAGCAGCTCTTTTATGGAGGTAAAGAATTGGAAATTGAGGAGATGCACATCAGTTAGGACATGGCTGAATAAGTTATGGTATGTAATTGTGATGGAATACTATCGTACTATAAGAAATGATGAGCAAGATGCTCTCAGAAAAACCTAGAAAGGCTTATATGAGTTGATGCAAAGTGAAATGTAATGGGTACAAAGTAACAGCAATATTGTAGGATGATCAGCTGTGAATGACTTAGCTATTCTCAACAATACAAGGATCCATAACAACTCTGAAGGATTTAGGATGAAAAATGTTATCCATCCCCAGAGAAAGAACTGATACTGTCTGAATACAGATTGAAGCAACTTTTGTTGTTTCTTTTCCACTTTCTTTATTTTCCTTGAGTTTTTTTGGTATCTGTTTTCTTTTACAACATGACTATTATGGATATATTTTACATGACTACACTTGTATAACCTATATGGAAGTGCTTGCCTTCTCAATGAAGGGGGGGAGTTGGAAAGGGAGGAAGGGAGAGAATTTGGAACTCAAAGTTTTAAAGACAAATGTTAAAAATTGTTTACATGTAACTGGGGAAAATTAAATACTAAATAAGTTTTTAAAAATACATTTGACCTTTATGATAAGTAAGTTTCTCTAAAACGTGGGTAGTGGGTGACTTACACAAGTAAAATAAAGAACTGAAATTGCCAGCCTGAAGACTTTAAAGTCACATAACGAGGGAGAATAGTAACTATAATTAAGCTTAATTAGGTCTTAAAAAAGAGAATAGCATGTTAACTTTTAATATTATGAGAAATAAAGATAGACATGCAACATCCATTCCTATTAAAAACACCAAAGAGCAAAGGAATAAATGGAGCTTACCTTAAAATGATAAGTAACATTTATCTAAAGCCATCAACAAGCATTATCTGTAATGGGGATAAGCTAGAAGCCTTCACAGTAAAATCAGGGGTGAAGCAAGGATGCCCATTATCACCACAATTATTTAGTATTGTGCTAGAAATGCTAGCTATAGCAATAAGAGAAGAAAAAAAAATTGAAGGAATTAGAATGAGGAATGAAGAAACATAACTTTTACTCTTTGCAGATGATATGATGGTATACTTAAGAGAATCAACTAAAAAACTAGTAGAAATAATTAACAGCTTAATAAAGTTACAATATACAAAATAAACCCTCATAAATCATCAGCATTTCTATGTATTACCAACAACATCCAGTAGCAAGAGATAAGAAGAGAAATTCAATTTAAAATAACTGTAGACAATATCAAATACTTAGGAGTCTACCACACAAGACAAACCTAGAAACTATAAACACAATTATAAAACCTTCACACACAAATAGAGTCAGATCTAAACAACTGGGAAAATAATTATTCATGAGTAGGCCGAACTAATGTAATAAAAATGACAATTCTACCTAAATTAATCTGTTTATCTGTCAAATCTATGGATAAGGGCAAAATTTAGGACCAAACAAAATAGAGCATTACAAAATATGAAATAAATAATTTCGATAATACAAACTTTTAAAATTTTTACACAAATAAAACCAATGCAACCAGAATTAGAAGGAGATCAAAAAACTGGGGAAAGCATATTGCAGCAGGTATCTCTGATAAAGGCCTCATTTCTCAAATATGTAGGAAAAAAATCCAGTCATATTTATAAGAATGCAAGTCATTTCACAGTTGATAAATGGTTAAAGGATATAAAGAGGCACTTTCCAGACAAAGAAATCAAAACTATCCATAGTGGTATTAAAGAATGCTCTAAATCACTATTGATTAGAGAAATGCAAATTAAAACAACTCTGAGGTACCACCTCACACCTATCAGATTGGGTTATATGACAAAAAAAGGAAAATGATAAATGTTGCATGGGATGTGGGAAAACTGGGACACGTATGTACTGTTGGTGGAGTTGTGAACTAATCCAGCCATTCTGGAAAGCAATTGGGAACTGTGCCCAAAGGGCTATAAGACTGCATACTCTTTGATCCAACAATACCACTGCTAGGTCTATATCACAAAGATATTTTAAAAAAAAAAGACCTACTTATACAAAAATATTTATGGCAGTTCTTTTTGTGGTGGCTAAGAATCGGAAATCTAGGGGATGCCCATCAATTGGGGAATTGCTAAACAAGCTGTGGTATATTATTGTGATGGGATGTTATTGTGCTATATGACATGCAGGATGACAGAAAAACCTGAAAAGACTTACATGAATTGATGCGAAAGAAAGTGAGCAAAACCAGGAGAACATTGTACACAGCAATAGCAGTATTGTATGATGAACTCTGAACAACTTAGCTGTTCTTAGCAATACAGTGATCCAAGACAATCCCAAAAGATTCATGGTGATATATATTATCTGTCTCCAGAGAAAGAGCTGGTATTGTCTGAATATAGACTTAAGCATACTGTTTTTCTTATTTCTTTCTTTCTTCCTTCATTTCTTCTTTTCTTTTGTTGTTTGTCTTATACAGAATGAATAATGTGGAAATGTTTTGCATGATTGCACATATATAACCTATATCAAATTTCTTACCATCTGAGGAAATGGGGAAGGAGAGAGCAAGGGAGGCATAGAATTTGGAACTCAAAATTTTTTTTTTAAAATGTTAAAAATTTTTTTAGCATGTAATTGGAAAAAAAATAAAATATTTTTTAAAAAGCATGAGGTACATTTTTGGGCATTGTTAATAAGGGGGATTTGCTTTGCTTGACTGTCTATTTGTTTTTATGGCTTTATTTGTCCTTTTTCAATTGGGGACCCAGCAGAAGGGGAGAAAATAAATGTGTAAATTTAAAAATAGCAAAATTATATTAAAAATAAAGGTTAAACAAGCCAAGAAATCTCTCTGAGCCCCAGTAACCTCATTTGTAAAATGAGGGATTAAACTAAATAATTTCTAATGTCCCTTTCAGCTTTATGATCCTGTGATACCTCCTACAAAATCATATGTGATAGGCTGCTAATTTCTGTTCTCTTAGAAATGGTTAAACCTCAACTGACTACATGTGTGACCTTTGTTTCAGATTTTGATTCAGCTCCATTATGTCTTCCCCCAAAATTGCTTCCCTTTCTTGGGGTCAAATGAAGGTACAAGATTGTAACACAACCTATAAGGACTGCAAAGTGTGGCCAGGGGGTAGTCGGTCCTGGGACTGGAGAGAAACAGGAACTGAGGTAATCACTTGATCTTTGGTTTCCATTACTTCCTAATTACCCATGCCTTTAATATTTTGTGCCCTAGAGACACTTTAACTTCTTCCTCATCCATTAATTTATTCATTCCATATTTATTTAGTGCCTTACTTTGTAATAAATGTAATCACATGGTATTTCATGACTGCAACTAACAACAACAGCAATAATAACTAGCACTTATGTAGAATCCAGTGCTTTTTTTCCTGACCACAAATATGATTGTACTACCCATGTGAGTGAACAGGGCAAGTAGAGAAATAAGTTTTAACTTTTTAGTTGTCATTGTCATATGAGCTGAGTGGAAAAATTTGGTGTGATTAAAAAAAAGTGGAGACTGCCTGTAAAAAGGTTCCAGCTCTTTGCCTTAGAAATAGCTCCAGTTCTTTAGAGTAAGTGCTGATAGCATCAAATTTTTGTTGTTTGGGAATATTGGGTCAGTATTGACAGTTCTTTAGTTAGGAGGTCTTTCTAGATTCTTTCCTCTCATTCCTTTAACAAACATTTATCAAATGCCTACTGTGGGAAAAGCCTGTATTTGATGCTGGAGAAGCTATAAAGTTTACATAATACAGATCCCCTATCCTCCTGTAGCTTGTAGTTTAGTGGGGAGATAAAAGACACAATATTACATTGTAAATATTCATAAGACAGGAATAAAACAAAGAGCTTTTTAAGATCCAAGAAGGAAGATAGTGACCTGGGCTCAGGGACGGTATTGTGATCAGGGAAGGTTTCATGAAGGAGGTGGCATTGGATATGAACTTTAAAGTAGTAAAGGGCAGTACATGTATAGGAGCAACATGAATAAAGGCATTGACGGGTAAAAAGAGGGCGGGGCAGATTTACAGAATGCATGAGAGGGACAACGAGGGGAGGAAATGGAAAGGAGTGTTCCTCCTATAAAGAGAGATGGGGGTCTTGGTGCCCTTGAGGAGGATTCTGAATGTAATTTCCCCAAGAAACAACACCCCAGTCAGGTAACTGGGTATCCAAAGAGACTTTTTTTGCCTCCCCATCAATCAATTATTCAGTCAATATTTGTTTAATACCTACTATGTGCCAGGCATGGTGCTCAGCATTTATAATATTAGCTAATACAAAAAGAGGCAAAAGATAGTCCTTGCCCTAAAGCAGTTAACAATCCAATGGGATCCTCAGAACCTTGTCCCACAAATGGATGAATTATTGCTTTATCCTATCCTACCTGGAGAGATCCTGTTTTGATTTTCATGCCAGAACCTTTGCATCAATTCTTATATATCTGGATTTTCCTCTGAAATGTAACTGAAACTTGGTTCAATCCTTTTCTATACACACATACACACACACACACACATACACACACACACAAAATTAACATCTGTTGATGATCCTTTTGATACCTAGGTCTTCAAATTCATCAGTGTTCTCAACCCCCATGACCTACACCTTCACTCTGCTTTAGCTATACATGGGGTAGTACCACCTTAGACTTCAACCTCATCTAACGTTGTTCTACCTTCAAGATCCAGTACTCTGAAATTCCCTTCTCTGGTCATCCTCCTGACCTTCCATAACTGCATTCCTGAACCTGCTTTCTACTCTCATTGTGATATCCAGAGTCTCAATCGATCCCTCCCTGTTCTCTCAGTCCATTAATCCAATTCTGACTTCTACTCAAACTGAATTGTTAGACAGTTCATGATCTCATCCAGCCCTCTTCTGTCTGAATCACTCATGCCTGGAACACATTCCCTCTGCGTTCTTCCTTTCCTTCAAGGCCCAGTTCTGCTGTCCCTGCCTTCATGAACCTTTTTTTGATCCCACAGCCAAAAGTGACCTCTCCCTTCTTGTGTTTTCTTGGATCTCTTATTGGATCTCTGTCAAGTGATTCTACCTGATACTTATTTGTATACGTGTTGTTTTGCCTGTAGTAGACTGTAAGGTTTTTGAGGACAAGGGACTATGTCATTTTCCATGTATTCCCAACATACCTGTAGGAGCTTAATAAATGTTGGGTTAAATTTTTTTTGATTTCTTAATTTGTTTATTTTTAGTCTTTAACATTCACTTCCATAAGTTTTAAATTTTCTCCCCTTCCCTCCCCAAGACAACATGCCAATATGATATGGCTCTACACATACATTTCTGTTAAACACATTTTCGCATTAGTCATTTTGCATAGAAGAATGATAATGAGTGGGAGAGACCATGAGAAAAAAAAAACAAAACAAAAAAGAAAATAGTCTGCTTCTCTCTGCATTCTGACTCCATAGTTCTTTCTCTGGATGTGGATGGCATTTACCATCATGAGTTGTTTGGAATTGTTTTAGATCCTTGCATTTCTGAGAAGGGCTCAGTCTATCAAAATCAGTCATCACACACTGTGACTGTTTCTATCAACAGTGTTCTCCTGGTTCTGCTTATTTCACTCAGCAGCAGTTCATATAAGTCTTTCCAGGATTTTCTGAAGTCCACCTGTTCATTATTTCTTATTGCACAATAGTATTCTATTACATTCATATGCCACAGTTCATTCAGCCATTCCCCAGTTGATGGACGAATTGAATTATTTTTGCTTTATTTCCCTGTAACTTTTCAGTAGAAGGGTGCCCAAGAGGCTATCCTCATCTATGTCTTCCTTCTGGATGGGTAGTCTATAGTGTTTTACTATCATCATATGACTTTTGTTTCTCCTTTCTTTGATCTTTCCCCAAATTTTCTCCAAGATGCTTTCCCTGTTGTTCTTAGAGTTCTTCACGTGAGTATATTTTCTTAATGTAAAAACAGTGCTGCTCCACTGTGACTCGTCTGTTTTTTTCCATTTGAATAAGATATACCCTTTCAGTTATTTTTCAGTCACAGATCCCATCCTACCAAGTCTCAGGTTATTTTGTTTTGGCTTTTACCCTGTGTTTATTATGCTGAACAATTGCTACAGAATCCCACAACTGTTTCTACTTAGTTTTCTAAACCAATTATTTTCTTCAGGAATAGTATGATGGGGGAGATGTTGTGAAACTATATTGTTTTCTTGAGGGGTTGGGGAAGAGAAAATTACTGATGAAAAACAATGTGGGCGGGGCGGAGCAAAGATGGCGGCGTAGCAGCAGCAACATATCGCAGCTCTCACATAGCCACCCCAAAATACCCATAAAACAGGACTCTAAACCAATCCTAGGACTCCAAAATGCACACAAAGATACTTCCCACTAAAGTCAGC
>CM053582.1:154365282-154387749 GCA_028627135.1 Pseudochirops cupreus | reverse complement strand
TTTTTAGTTCTGTGGAACTCTGCTTCCAGAGGGAACAGCTCTGTCCCAAATCGCTGGGGTTTTCGAGGCTGCTGGGTCCCTCCCCACCTCCCATAGCCTTTATTTCTTTTGGCATCTTTAGCATCAAAGAGAGAGTTCCATAAACAACCATTTGTAACCACTTTCTATGTTACTTTTTATAATAGTTTATAGAGTTTGGGTGTTTTTGTTTGTTGTTGTTACCTACTTGTTGGGTTTGTTAGGGGGAAGTAAATTCTTCTAAAAACATAAGTATCAGGCAAATTATAACCCTGTTTCAAGTAGCCTGCATGTAGCCTGTCTTTTGTTGTTCAGCCACTGTCCAATTATTTGTGACCCCGTGTGGTGGTTTTCTTGGCAAAGATAATGAAATGATTTGTCATTTCCTTTTCCATTATAGTAAGGTGAACAGAGTTTAAGTGACTTGGCCAGGGTCACATACTTAGTAGGTATCTAAGGCTGGATTTGAACTGAGGTCTTCCTGACTCCAGGCCCAGCACTTCATCCACTGAGCCACCCATCTGCCTCTGAGGCCCCATGTTAATGGACCAGGATCTCGATTGTGGTCCTCTATAGGTGAATGCTTAAGTCACTTTGTCAGGTGGTTTAAGCTGTTTTGTAAAGGTCTGCAAAGATGGGCTCTTTATAGCCTTCCTAAATAGCCATCCCATTTCTACGTATTAACAGTAAGGGGTATTTGTAAAACATTTGTTACAAGTTTGCAAAGTACTTTATATACATTGTCATTTAATTCTTATATCTGCAGGTATTGTTATATCCATTTTGCAGGAGAAGATACTGAGGCTAAGAGGTACTGGATGACTTGACTGTGGTCACACAACTAGTGTTAGAGGCAGGATTTGAACCCAGGTTGTCCTAGCTCCAAATTCCGCACTCCTGCTATTATCATCCCCTCTGCTCTCTGTTCTTCTTTCTCTCGCTGTCTACTTGTTCCTCCTCGACTGCCTACAAACACGTTTAGATCTTCCCCATTCCCCCAAAAAATCTATCTTTTGACACTGCCGTCCTCTTAACCTAATGTAAGATATTTCCTTTCCCTTTAGCAGCTAAACTC
Source organism: Pseudochirops cupreus (assembly GCA_028627135.1). Taxonomy (NCBI): domain Eukaryota; kingdom Metazoa; phylum Chordata; class Mammalia; order Diprotodontia; family Pseudocheiridae; genus Pseudochirops; species Pseudochirops cupreus. The sequence continues at coordinate 154,386,656 of CM053582.1, read as the reverse complement.
CTAGAAAAAACTATCCTTGCTCATTGCCTTCACTCCTTTCTTCTCATACATTTCTCAACCCTTTGTAATACGGTTTTCAACTCAAACTGATCTCTAAAATTATCAGTGGGCTCTAAATTGCCAGAGTGAGCTTTTCTCATTGCTGATCCTCCTTTGCCTGTCTTACAGCATTTGACACTTTACATTCTCTCCTTCAAGGCCCTCTCTCCTCTTGGCATTGTTGTGACACTGTTCCCCCTCATTTTCTTTCCTTGCTTGCCTACTCCTAAGTATCTTTTGTCAGCTATTGTGTGTGTATCCCTCTATACTGTGGGCATCCTCCAAGGTTTAGTCCTGGGCTGTCTTCTCATTTCTCTCTACACCATCAAAGTGATCTTATCAACTTTCTTGGATTCGGTGATCTTCTTTATTTGTATGACTACAAATCTGTATGTCTGGCTCTATTCTCTCTCTTTGACTCGAATCCTATATCACCAGCTCCCTGTCAGACATTTCAGAATGAATGTCCCTTATACATGGAATGTATCCTTACATACCTCTTAGAATTTCTAGATTCCCTTAGAATTCAGCTAAAGCATCTCCTACATAAGACCTTTCCTGACACTCCCACTGCAAACACTGGTCTCCCCATCTTCCTTCTAGTGCCTCCCCAAGCCCCAAATTACCTTATATTTACTTCACATATGTTTTATATTTACCTGTATGTGTATATGTTGTTTTCTCAAAAGAATGTACGCTTCTTGAGGACAGAAACTATTTCATTTTTGCCTTTGTAATCTCATACGTTCTGGGCACATAATAGGAACTTACCAAAGGACTGTTGAGGAATTGACTGCTATGACATTCTGCATGTTCAGTGATCTGTGACAGTGGTTTTGATCCCTACTGGAAAATATTACCATTTCCACCCATTCCTGCTTTCTTCCATTAAAAACAAAAAAAACCTACAAAACAAACTTCATCTGAATTAATGGGGAAAATGATGATGCTTTTGAGATTTCTGATTTTTTTTATAATAATAATATTTTACATTTCTGTAGTTCTTTGAGAGATAGGTGACACAGTGATAGAATATGGAACTTGTAGGCTGCAGAACTCACAGAAGGCACAGTCAGAAGCAACTCTATAATGTTCTGACATCATTATAACCTTGAACAAGGCACTTCATTCCCCTGAATCTCAGCTTCTTCATCTATAAAATAAAGGCAGTGGCCTAGATAATCTTAGAAGTTCCTTCCAGCTCTGATATTCTACGACTTCATTAATAAAGCTATGCATATTCTGAAAAAAGAAAGGAAACTGAAACCCAGCTTGGGTCAGTCCTTGCCTGGCCCTCATCCTCCCTACGCGGGTACACAAGGCAGGGACCCAGGCAGGTGAATTCTATCTCCTCCAGGCAGTTAACAAACATTTATGAAGTGCTTACTATGTGTCAGGAGCTATATAAAGTATTAAACTGAGGATGTGAAGAAAGACAAAAAGCAGAACCTATCCTCAAAGAGCTCACTTTCCAATGGGAGAGACAGCGTATAAATAACTGAGCATATACAAGAAAGATACAGAGTGAATGGAAGGTGGTCTCAAAGGGGAAACCACTAGCTGCTGAGGGGACTGGGAAAGGCCTCTTGCAGAAGGCAGGATTTAATCTGACTCTTGAAGGAAGCCAGGGAAATTAAGTGGTGAAGGTGAGCACTCCAGGCATGGGGGACAGCCATTCAAAAGCACAGAAACAGGAAACAGAATAAGGCAGCCATGCAGCCCAGTTCTCCTGGCTATACCTACCAGTAAGGGAGGAGGCAGAAAATGAAGGTCAAGGAAATACAAAAAAGGCTGAAAGAACAAAAATTTCAATAGAAAAACCTTGAATAAAAGGCCAGTACACAAGCAGGTAAGTCAGAAAGGTTGAGTAGTAAATCTTGAAACATAATTCAAAACTCTCTTAACAAATATTACAAGACAAAAGAAAGTGAACCAGTTTCTGATAAAGTACAGAATCCTAAAGGAAATGGGAATTTTTTTTTAAACCAAAAATTTTTACTTCCATATACCCATAAAATTCCTCGGCATACTCTCAGTTGAATCCTCTACAGAGTACATTATCTGAAAACAAATAAGCCAGCAGTCAAGAGTGATTGACATTGGTTGTATGTTCAGCCTTTCCTTTAATAGTTTATTAAAAAGATGAACCGATGCTTCTTTAGTGCCAACATTGACCATCATTTCTGATTGTTTTTTGCCATTTAAAGTTGTCTTTATTTACACAGTTGTAGTAATTTTATATGTTGTCCTTTTGGTCCTGCTTTGTACACTCTATCACTTCATACAAGTTTTCCCATATTTCTTTGAATTAATTCAGTTTGTCATTTTTCATGTCAAAGTGATCTTCCATTACATTCATATACTATAGTTTGTTTAGACCCCCCCAAATCCATGGACACATAGTTTGTATCCTTTGTTTTTTTTCTTTTTTTTTTTTGCAGGGGGGGATATTTGCCATTACAAATTGTATTACTGTAAGTATTTTCACAGAGGCAGGTATTTTCTTCTTGTCAACAACTTCCTTGAAGTTTAAACCTACTACTGAATTGGCTGAGTATTGAGATAACAGTTTTTTCCCATTATTGCATAATTCTATAATGATTGGAACAAGTCACAACTCCACCAACAATGAATTAGTGTGCCTTTTCTCTTTTTGCCAGTTTAATATACACAAGGTTGTGAAATCTTAGCATTGTTTTAATTTGCATTTTTCTGGTTATTAATTATTTTGAGCACCTTATTAGATGAATGTTTCTAATTTAACTTCATTTCAATTTAAGCACTTGTTGAGCATTTACTGTGTGCCAAGAACTGTGTTAGGCATTTAAGAAACAAACAAACAAAAAAACCAGTCCCTTTCCTCAAGAGGCTTCCATGTTCCTAGGGAGTATGGAAGAAGCAAGCAACATGTACACAGGTAAGTAAATAGCAAATGTAGGCGAAGTAACTTTAGGGAGGAGACACTAAGAGCAGAGGGTGTAAGAAAAAGTATAGGAGATGAACTGGAGTTGAACCTTGAAAAGAGACGGAAAGAACAAAAGGACCAAAGTATTTATAGTAGCTCTGTATGGATGCAAAGAACTAGAAACTAAGGGGTGCCTATCACTTGGGGAATGACCAACTACATAAATTACATCATAACACAATTTGTTGTACATGAATGGAATACTGATGTTAAGAAATGATGAAGGGGATAGTTTTAGAGAACCTTGCAGAAACTTATATGAACTGATGGAGAAGGAAATGAGCAGGACCGAGGAAACAGTTTGCACGATACAAATAGCGTTGTAAAGACTAACCACTTTGAAAGACTTAAGAACACTGATGAATGCAGTGACCAACCACCATGGTGAAGCCTGCTATCCACCTCCTAACAGAGAGGTCATGGACCCAGGGTGCAGGATGAGACAAAATTTTTTTTACATAGTGCAAGAATTTATTTTGCTTGTATATGTGTATGTGTTACAAGGGTTTTTTTTCTTTTTTTTCTTTCCAGTAGAGAGGGATGGTAGGAGTAAGATAAAGTAGGTTTGTATTTTCTTGAAAACAAATTTTTCTTTAATAGACAGGGGTTCCAATAGGCAGAAGTGAGTAAGAGAATAATTACAGGAGTGGAGTCAGCCTATGCAGAGGCATGTGGCCAGAGATAGAATGTTGTCTGTAGGACCAGCAAGAAGGTCAAGTTAGCTAGAGTATGGATTGTGAAGAGAAAGAATGTGAAGTAAACCTGTGAAGATGGATTAGAATAAGATTTTGAACAAGTTCTAAATGCCAAATACGGGTGTTTGTACGTTATTCTAAGGGCAGTAAGGAGCCACCAGTGCTTTAGGAATACCAATTTGGAGAGGGACGTGAGGAGGGCTGACTATATGAGTAAAGATACGGAGATGAAGATGAGAAGTACTGAGGAGTTACTAACCTCCATTGATCATGGAGAGTGTGAAAGAAGAGCTGGGGATGACTCTAGGGTTGTGAACCTCACTGGAACATTGGTGGCACCCTCAACAGAAAGAGGGAGTTAGAGGGAAAGAGGATTTAGTGGAGAACGATACAGAATTTTGTTTTAGACTCGAGTTTGAGATAACTGTGGGGTGTCTGGGTGGTGATATCCATCTGGCAGTTACTGATCAGAGCATGGGAGAAATATTGGGGTATATATAGATTTTAAATCTGCGTAGGGTACAGGGACCCCAAAAATCCCCTACCCAAGAAAAATCAAAAGTCAGAGGCATCTCGAGGAAGGAACAGGAAGTTTTATTCTCCTCCCTCCACAGGAAGAAGGCAGTCCTCTCCATGGTGAGAATCAAGAAGAGGAGGCATTACAAAAGACAGAACAAGAATTTATACCCTAAGGTGGTCAAGCCCCCTCCCCCGGCTGTTCCTTTCTCCCATTGGCTAGGAAGCAAGCTCTCAGTCTTGGCACAAAATCTAACCCAATGGCGGATAACAAAGAAGCCCGCCACTATCTCCTGTTGGCAGGGAGGTGGGAAAGGAAGCCAGGGTATCGTCCATGGCCTTATTTGGTAAACGCCAAAGCAAGGGAGGGGAAAAGGTCACAAGCAAGGGTGGAGGTCAAAAACTCCTGAAAAGGGGCCTAATGCTTTTAAGGCTCCTGAAAAGAGCCTAATGCTGATGACAGCAAGGGAAAGGGGGAAGGGTCCTAGGTTGTGTAAACCCAGGACTCAGGTCTGTCCAGTCTTACAAAAGTCTATCTCTGGTTTCCAGATAGTTTCTCTCCCTTCTAATTCTGAGGAGTCTTCACAGAGGGTGCAGAAAGTGTACCCCACTCAGAGTTATCTGTACAGAGTATACTATTAAGCTCATGGATCTTATGTAATCTCCAAAACACAACATGGAAGAAAAAATAAGACCATGACAGAACCTTAAGACATGCCCATGGAGAAGGAAGCAGGACATGGGTGATGCTCCAGCAAGGATCTTGAGAAGAAGCAGTCAGAGAGATGGGAGATGAATGTCACAAAAACCCAGGAAGGAGAAAGCTTCCTAGAGAAAGGAGTAGTTAAGAATGTTAAATGAATAAAAATAATTTTTTTTAATGCTAAATGAGGCCTAGAGGGTTTAGACTTGTTCTGTGTTACTCCAGAATCTAAAACTTGGAAGAATGCAAAGGTGCAGGGAGGCATTATTTAGCTCAGTGAGCTAAAAGAATTTTATAGCAATTAGAATTGTCCAGACATAGCGTGATGAGTTTCCTAATGGAGAAGTGGGTTTTTCATCATTTCTGGTATTCAGGAAGAGGCTGAAAGACCACTTCTTGAGACTTGTAGAAGATATTCATGTATCAGGTAAGGGTTCTTTAAGATCCCTTACAACTGTGAAATTTAATACAATTTATCTTAAGGTGCAGTCATATTCAGTTACATTCCCTTTCCCTGGTAGTTCAGAGTCCATCAGCCTCTGAGTATTTGAATTATTTTTCCTTATGTTTAAATTTTACCATTATTCTTACCATGATTTAAAATTCTCTACCAGTTAAAAAAAACATACCTGAAAGACAAAATGTAATTTACATGATATAAAGGAAGACAAGTAGTTCATAGGATCATAGGGTAGTTTAAGAAGTTCTCTTCCTCATCTGCCTATCTTTAGGCAGAACTACATTGTCCCTGTCAGGTGAAAACTGATCTACTTTTAAAGTCCTTTAGACAAGGAGATTCTTATAACATGCCACAAGAACTCCCATTTGCAAAGGAAGGATAAAGAAACCAGTATCCCAGGCACATAGTAAACTTTTTGTTTCCATATCCAGCATTCCCCAGGTGTGCAGCCTGCAGATGTGGAGGAAGTAGCCAAGAAGGGGGTCCACACCCTTGTAATTGGCCGTGGAATGAGCGAAGCATTGAAGGTGTGTATTGGACACAATGACATGCCTCATGGCAGTGATCTCCGAGACCCTACTTTTTCCCATTTTCTGTTACTGTGAAGTCTGTAGCTTTGTCCACACCAATATGGGACATGTTTTAGGTGCACAGGGTAGCAGAGATAGGCCCAGTGCCTGTATCCTCTCCCTTCTGTTGTACTACTACATCTCTGGGTCTTTGATTTCTTTTTTTCCAGGAAGGGTATAGTCCTGGTATTCCTGAACAACCATACTTGTCATTACTTGGCTATAAGCACTTTCATGGTGCTTTTTGTACAGGTTGTAATGCTCCACTTGAAACCTTCCCCAGAAAGGCATAGCCAGAAAGGGGAGAAGAAGGAGGGGAGAAAACATTGGACAAAATTCACATCTGTAAAGTTTCTCTTTTAAATCTTCGGAACATAGAGGCAACTATTATCCCAGTTGTCCAACAATAGGAAATGGCTTCCATTTCTATAGTCCTTTTTCCTCATTAAAAGAGTAGTTGGTAAGTGTTTTCTGATGGGAAAATCGAGGCTTAGGGAAGTTAAGTGACATGTCCATAGTCATATAACTTGGAAGTTTTAGATTGATAACCAGCCTTCTACACCTCAGTGCTCTTTTCATCGTGCTATGCTGTTCATCTTTTATGCCATAAATATACCTAGTGACTCACCCAGTGTAAGCCACAGGCAAAAGACAAATAAAAAACTCTAGATTGTGACTCATTCTTTTATACATTGGCTGAATGAGATCTGAATACAAGATCTGAGTTCATTTTCTCACACAAGTGAAATTTCTGGAAAACTGAAGTTTAGCTGCTTTAAGTACCAGGCTTTTAATTTTTAAATTATAACTATTTTCGATGTTCTCCAGCATGTTCTTCACAGCCAGAGGCTAAACCAGTGGAGCCTACCCTCTGGCAGATCCTGCCAACCTGAAAGGCCTGGAGATAAAATATCACTCGCCTATTGTCGGGAGACCAGTCGAACCAAACACATACAGTTGGCCCCTAAAGGGAGAATTGTATTTTGGCCACAGTAATTTATAAGACCATCTGCAAAAATGTTTAAAGTTTGTGATACACACCTGTGGAGGAACTTCCACCTCCAGTAAAGGCACAGGCGTATAGAAGCACTGGATGGAAGCTTTTCTTATGACTAACACAGTTCCCTGTTTTATTAAATGTAGTAAATTGAATAGAACCAAAACCTTTGCTGATGACTTGGGATCATTATTGTTAACATCAGTCTTTTTCCAACTCGACTTTCCATTGCTACTCTAAGAGCTAAAACTGCTGCTGCATTACGGGGCCTCATACATTTAGACATTTGAGGGATTTTTAGTTTTTCTTTCGCTTTTGGTTTTTTTCCTGTGTCTACTATTTATATAATTTAGCTTTTCTGGCTCTTCCCTCCCTGGCATGTTATCAGCTGTCAGTTTTTGTTGGTTTCAGGCTGTTTTTGTGCAGCCTGATCCTGCCTTTCTTATTTACAGCTTCTAATCTGCTGCAGACTGGAAACTGAGATTAACAACTCAGATTAACTGAGATTAGAATTCATTTTAAAATAAGAATAAATATATCAACTGGAGCAGGGGCCTCTTATGAAGAGTGTTTCAATGCATAGACTTCATGACACCTATTTTAGCTGTTCAGACACCCTTTATGATCCTTCTGGGTTTTCAGCTGTATTCCAAATAGTCAAAATTGCTAGATTAGTGATGTCCCCATGAATGAGATGTTACTATCATCAGTATTGTTGAGTAGTGCCCTTATGTTTCATAATGGTCATGAGAAAGGGGCCATTAGCAGTAGCTGAGTCTTTAAACTCAAACTTTATTATCTATTTATCTCTTTCCTAGGTGCCAGAATCCACTGTGGACTACCTCAAGAGACAAGGGATAAATGTACTGGTCCTCCAGACAGAAGAGGCTGTGAAGGAATATAATGCCCTAGCTGCTCAGGGAGTCAAAGTGGGAGGTGTCTTCCATTCTACCTGCTGATGACACCTTCCAAGTTGAGAGAAAAATAAAACAATGATTTGTGAATGTGACTCATCACTTTTACCCTTTTCTTTCATCCCAGTCGGTCATTAAACACCAGCTACATGCCAAGCATTGTGCTAAATGCTACAAATACAAATAGGAAAAAGACATTCCTTGCCCACAAAGAGCTTATAGTCTAATGGGGAAAGAGCACACAAAAGAAAAAAGGGGTAGGAAGGGAAGGTATCTGGTGAAGGGGCATAATGGAGAAGTCTTAAAGAGTGCATGCAGCCCAGTGGGAAATGCAGAGGTGGCTAGCCTGGACATGAGGGAGGGAGTGGCCCAAAGGCAGGGCTGAGCACCAGGGCTGATGTGCTCTTGCAGGATGGTGAGGTTCCTGGGGCACAAGGGAGAAGTCCAAAAGTGTGCAGCTGGTTGGGAAAGGAAAGTCACTAAGTCTGACCCAGGCTAAGTAAGGGCCTGTAGGATGAGGGACAGAGGTAAAATCTCACAAGAGGAGATTACTAGCAAGGTTTGATGATATTTTTGTCAATCCTTGAGCTCTTGGCTTTTCTGTACCATTTGACACTTATGACTCTTGTACAGTCTCTCTTCCCATAATCACCATAAGACTGTTTTTTGCTACCTATCTGACCATCATGGTCCTCCTACATTCTATGCATAGCATCCTCCAAAACTTTGTCCTAGCCACTCTTATCTTTCAACACTCTTTCTGGTTGATGATTTTTCCCTTCTGATGGCTTCATTTAACACCAGCCTTACTAAAGACAATCTACTATATAGGACAATACTTCCTTAATGACTTACGGGTGTTATAGTCAATCACATTGTTATAATTCACTTCAGTTATTACCCTGTCCCCCAATCCAGCAATACTTTCAGGGGCTGTGTCTGTATTGAAGATTGTCTGTGTGGACTAAATGGCCTCAGGGTGACTCTTACTTATATGTCAGCCCTGTTCTCTTCCCTTTACAACTCCCACTTGTTATCCTGTTGGGACCTCAGGCTTGACCTTCCGAACTAAATCAGAATTTCTTCCCACCTTCCCTAATCTTATCAATCACCAAGAATAGAAATATTGTATTTCCTCATTATCACCCTCTCACCCCATTGAAGTCTTTCTCTTCAACATCAAGTTTCATTTATCTCCTTTTCTTTCCACATTGCCAGTTCAGGCTCATATCACCTTTCACCTGAACTATAAGAATAACCCCCTAGTTTATCTCTTTACCTATATTCTCTCCCCATTCCAGTTCATCTGTCCCATACCTGCCAAAATAATCTTCTTCATGTCTAGGCCTGACTCCCACTCAGAGGTTTATAGTGGATCCTCATTGCCTAGGAGATAGCTGACTTAACCTGACTTAAAAACTACTTTTCTAGCCTTCATGTCACTCCTCACATACTCTATAGTCCAGGCATATTAATGTACTATATATTTCCCAAACTGGATTCACCTGTCATCACAGTAATATGGCTTGCACCCTCATTGTTGAACTGAAGCTACCCCTTCGAAGTTATCAGTAATGTCTTAATTGCTAAATCTAACAGCCTTTACTCAGACCTCTAGCATTTGACATTATTGAGCACCTTCTCCTGGATATTCTCTTATCTACAGGTTCTTGTGGGTGTGTGTGTGTGTGGGTGTGTGTGTGTGTGTGGGTGTGTGTGTGTGTGTGTGTGTGTGTGTGTGTGTGTGTGTGTGTATTCTCCTGTATAGCTAGTTATTTATATATTAACTCTCTCATTAAATGTGCCAGGCAAGGAGGTAAAAGGAAGGCTTAGGCTGGAGGCTCTCTTGAGCTCAGGAGTTAGGAGCTTCATTGGGTTTTACCAATCAGATTTCTGAAATATGTTGGTGAGTCCTTTTGGGAGTAGGGAACCACCATATTGACTAAAGAGAGGCAAACCAGCCCAGATCAGAAACAGAGTAAGTCACAGCTCCAATGCCAATAAGTAACGGTATCAGGCCTGTTAGTTGCCCCTGCCCTCCCACCCTAGGAAAGATGTACATGCACACACACATATCTATATACATACATGTTTGTGTGTGTGTGTATACATATGCACACATATATGTATGTGTATACATTCTCTCTCTCTCCATTACGGAAGGAAATTTTTACTTTTCTTTTTGTCCCTAGCACTTAACATGGTGCCCAACACATAGTGTTTGATAACTATTTGTTGATATTTCTTCTTTAATGTTGCTTCCACTGATATAACCATATCTATGTCTGATGTTGAACTATTGGGAAATGGCAAGGATTTCAGTAATCAGAAAATTAACCTCCCCCACCCCCATCCCCATTTTGAATAACTATAGCTACTGAGAAGTCAGGAGCTGCAGTCCATGCAGAAGCAGTTGCCAGGCTACATCTCTGCAAAGTTTTATTCTCATATTGAGAAGTGCAGGTGCTGGACTGGAATTAGGCCCAGCAGTTTCTACCACATTGCTATTCTAGGACTCTGGGATGGCTCCACCAGATTCTGATAATCATTTTGACCCTCTGTAATGAGAATGGGAATTTGAAGATCTTCCCTGCCCCTTAACAGACCTAGGGGGGAGTTTGAAGACTTCCCCTGCTTTGAAAGTAAATTCTTCCCCCTGATAGGCTGAATGTAGTCACATGGAGCCTGTGGTGGGAGGGAATTTGCTAAAGGTGGAGCAGAGTCTGCAGGAAGATTCCCTGCTGGAAGATAAACTCTGCCCCCTGATAGGCTGAATGTAATCACATGGAGCCTGGTGGTAGGAGGAGTTTGCTGAGGGGAAGCAGAGCCCACAGGAAGCTGGTCAAAGCTAGCCAAGTGGTAGGGGAGAGAGAGGACACTCATAAAGGAGACAGAGATTTGTGAGTAAATATTGATCTTGTATTGGTTTGTGGGAAGGCTGAAGGATGCTGTGGCTCTCAGTGTTGTTACAGCTTCTGAATGTCTTTGGTACTATGATGGAATTGGCTTACTGGTTTTGGGATTTGTTTTTCTGGTATTTAAATAAATGTTCCAGTTCTGTTCTCTACCTGGAGAATCTGGTATATTCTGCAATCGAACATCATGTAATATTTATAGTCATGGTCTTGATCATGATCATGATCATGGGCACTATAAATATTGCATTGGAGCTACACTCTCCATGCTGGAAAATCAAATTGTTGTTCAACTTGGAATGTTCTGCATGGAGAAGAGCAAAATTATGGCAAATATGAGAGTTGGTTTTAAGTATGCGGAAAGTGGATTGGAATTGTTCTTGGTATCCGAAGCAGAACTAGCAATGAAAGAAGACCCAAAGAGGAAAAGTTGGGATGATTACAAAGAAAAACTTCCTAACAATAAGAGCTATCAAACAATGGAGCTTGCTTCACTGAAGGTAATGATGGGGTTGGTATCCTTTCAATGGATGTCTTAGAGCAAAGACCATATCTCAGATGTAGTTACTCCTTCATTCTTCTCTGGGTTCCACTTATGATTCTCCAGGCTTCTTTCTCCATCATGACCCAGCAAAGTTCTCCCCTGGAAGATGGCTCCTCCCCTATGGCTCCTTCCTCTGATTGGTCAGTTCTACCCATAACCTCCATTTTTAAGGAAAGTCACATTCACCCTTCATTCCTCTCTGGGATCCAGTCCTCGCTCTTTGAACCTTTTTCTCCCCTGTGCCTTCTCACAGGTACCTTCTCCTTTCCTTTTCCTGACCCCCAAGCTTTCCAGCTTCCTTTCAGGTGATGTCTTACTTTATTAGGATGTAAGTTCTTTGAGGGCTGACTTTCTTTTTGCTTGTGTTTGTATTCCTAGAGATTAGGACATAGTAAGTGCTTGATAAAGCTTGTTAACTTGACTGAATGTAGGAAGGATTCTTATGAGGACATAGTCAGGGATGTGCTGGAACCAGCTCTTGGATTGTTATATTTTTACTGAGCATTTATACTTCAGAAATAAATAAATGCTATGTGGTAGGGCTTAATTTAGTGTTTTGTTGATTACCTAAATTTTTTTTTGGTTTTCAACTTTTATTTACTTTGTTTTTTGAAATGTTTCATTGATGCCTTTTGAAAAAAATCATCCTTCCTTCATAACTGTCTCCCTAAGGGAACTCTCTTTTTTAACAAAGTGCAGTTAAGCAAAACACAGCAGCCTTGTTTGACAGCATAGACCAGTGATTCTCAAACTTCCTAATGCCAGGACCCTTTAATATGTGGGCGTAGGCAGACCCGCCTGGAGACAAATAGAGGAGCAGTGTCTCCCTTCCTAAGACCATCGGAAATATGTTTTCTGATGGTCTTAGGTGACCCCTGTGACCCCTGTGAAAGGGTCGTTCAACCCCCAAAGGGGTCGCGACACACAGGTTAAGAACCACTGCTCTAAGTCTTCCCACCTTCCTGATTTCTTCTTAGGCGTCAGACCTTTGTCACAGGCTGGCCAGCTATTCCCCAGGTGATGGGCCTTCCCTGTTTCCAGGTCTTTGCCACCACAGAAAGGGCCATTACAGGTACATTTGTCTACATGGGACCTCGCAAAGAGCTCTGTAAACCTTCACGAGCTAGAAATGTAAATGAGTGTTCATTGAGTCAGCCTGGCACACACTGGAGAAAGCCCTAGTTACCTGGGTCAGGACAGGATTACCTAAATTTTTTAAAGTGATGGAGAAAATGTTAATAATGGGGATAAACCTTAAAAGTGTGTTATGTGTACATTTCCTCCCACCTGCACCTTGAGATTCCAATGTTAAATATTTACCAATACAGTACTAGATATTAACTATACTAGATGATCTCCTAGTTCCTGTCCAGCTCTGTGATTCTGCCATTCTGGGAGTTGAATTAGTTTATGAATTTCCCACACATTAAACACATGGAGGAAATGAGTCTGGATTGCATTTGGGAAGTGGAAAAACTATCAGTGATTCCCAACTGATCACAATTGCAAAAGATTATCTCTCTAACACAAATACTTTAAAAGATAGATACAAACATATGTATCTAAATGTCTCAGGTATATCTCAAATATATATTATACATATATTTCAAAGATATATAGATACACACACAACATCACTGTATGAATGTGAAGCAAAAAACTAACACAATCTTCATTTATGCCGATTGCAACTCCTCCGCAGCTTTTCTTCCTATGAGATTCTTGTCTATCTTTCTATGAATCCTCCAGGGGAGAATAGGGAAATTAACTGAACATCTTTAATGTCTCCCCCTAATTCTTTCTTTTTAAGTCTCATGTGTACTTGTACAGAACTAAAGCTATCCTGCTGTTCCATCCCATTCTAGTTCCATGACCAGTTCACCTTGGTTATAGGTGTCCCTGAGGGTATCTTTTGTGCCACTTTCAAACAAGTAATTGTTAATAATGTGCTACAGCTTTACATTCACCATGTGTCGTTCATTCCATGATTCACATTCATACAAGTAGGTCATTTACTAGCCTCATTTCACAGGTGAAGAAATTTAGGTTCATTAGAGTTAAATGATTAGCCCAAGGTCATATGGTGAGACTCACACCCGGTTCTTGCCAAGCCCAAACACTGCATTGCCTCTCTAACATTTGCAAAGGAAAATGAAAATATGCAAAATGCAAATGTACATTTGTAACAGAACTCTGAGGTAGACTCATCGTCCAGAGTGTGACTGTAAATCCTGGGATTCTGTAATCCTGGGCAATATTCTCTTCCTGTCATGGAGAAACTGAGGACATCATGAGCTCTGAGGCCATGTGAGTGTCCTCCTTGCTGGGGCTTTTAAATCTGAACTGAATAAAAAGGTGGTTTTGCTTTCAGTTTTGGAGAGAGATAGATAAAAAAAAACTGATGGAAGAAGAGGAGGAAGCAAGCAATTCAGACAGGCAGATCACAGGTATCTTGAATGGGGAATAAGACCAAAGTTTTGGAAGTCGAACCATCTCGGCCCAGAAAAATCTCTGCCTGAGAGGTTCGTGAGACTGAGATAACTGGTAAAGTGCTTCGATTACCCTTTGCCTCTACTGCTGGCTACAGATGGCAGGCATTTACCCAGAGTATCCATTATTTGAGTACATTTATAATTTGATTTAATTGATGCCTATAAAAGCATCCTACCCTTGACATAAAATTATGATCAATCTTAATAGCTTTATGATGCATGTCTATATATTAGTTGGATGCAGGGAAAACTGTGATGAAGGATTAGCTTGATTTATACACACGGACACACACACGCACATCAGAGGATTTGACCTCTGGCCAGAATGCTAGGGATTCCTGGCTAGAGGGGCAGGAGGAACAAGAAGGGCAACTTGATCATGAGAAAAGGTTGTGATATTGATAATTTTATTACCTTCCTAATAGCGGAGAAAGATGACCTATGTGAACTGGAATTGTTTCACCCCTGAGCTAAAATAAGTCAATGTCATAATCAGAGCCAAATGTAGCTTAAAACATGAGTGCCTCAGGGAAAAACCTCATCCTTTGACATAAAACGGTGTGTAGTAGAGAAGAATAGGGAGTCTAGAAGGAATCTATCCAGCCTCTCCTTCTATACAGTGGGAGGAGAGACTAAGAACAAGTGCTCTTTTAAAAATTTTGGTTTGTCTGATACAGGGAAGAGAAGGGAGGGAATAAGCATTTATATAACACCTACTATATACCAGGCATTGTGCTAAGCACTTTATTTTTAAACTAATGAGGGTCATTTGATCCTCACAACAACCCTGACAAGTAGGTGTTATTAGTAACCCCATTTTACAGTTGAGGAAACTGAGGCAAACAGGGTTAAGTGACTTACCCAGGGTCATATAGCTACTAAGTACCTGACGTTGGATCTGAACTCAGGTTTCCTGACTCTAGGTCCAGCACTCCTTCCACTGTACCACCAGTTGCCTCATACAACCAAACTTTGCCTCACAGAGATAACCTGTTCATTATAGATGGGAATTATATCTAGGATATATGTATATTTTTAATTTAGTGTTTTGAGAATTGGTATTTTAATTTTTCTTTTTGTTTCTCTTGTGTAGAATGTTTTTGCCACATTTGTTCTACTATAATTTTCATTTTTACTTTCTGAATTTTAAAGATATTTTTATGATAATTCATTTTCTTTTAAAGCTTGAGTTTGAGGTTGAATTTAGCCCAACAGTTGCTACTCTTGGGGGAAGATTGTTGATTACTGAATTCTTTGATTTAATTTTAAATTTGATGAATTATTTTCTATTTTTCTCCATTTTGATATGAAATTTTCTTTGAAATAACTTTTATTTCCTTTTGAGAGGTTTTCTTGTCTTTTCTATCTCACTAAAGTTATCAGATGAATTATTTTTCATTTCGAATATATTTTGGATTTGGTTGTTTTCCAATTTATTTTCCAGTGGCTTCCCTCCCCTCACCCCCCTTTCCTGTACCTGGTTTCCATCGTACTGAATCTACTGCCCTGATATGTTGCAATTGAATATTAATGCTTATTCCTTGGTGGGTGCCAAAATGAATGCTAATTATTATAGAACTTCTTATTGCTGTGCCAATTGAATGTCTTTTTATAGTTTTTATTTTCATATTTGCCTTGCTGATAATCTGCTGATAACTGATATATTGCCAATAGTTGGTATTATTATTATTGCTACTGATTTGCATCCTGCTGAATATCTATAATCTAGAGGTTTGACAATATTTTTGGTCATTTAGTGAAATTATCATTTGGTAATTGGCTAAATGTAAGCATTTTGAATCAATATTGTAAAAATATAAATAGATATTTAGAGAATACTGGCATTTTAGAATGTTAACATTCAAAAGAAATTACTGACATTTGGAGTAAATCCTGTGGGTGCAACTGAGAATATTATAAAAGTCTTGAAGGGAAAAGGAAGAATTTCATTTTCAGTCATGTCTGACTCTTCATGACCCTATTTGGGATTTTCTTAGTAAAGATACTGGAATGGTTTGCCATTTCCTTCTCTAGCTCATTTTATAAATGAAGAAACTGAGGCAAACAGGTCTAAGTGACTTGTCCAGGATCACACAGCTAATGAGTGTCTGAGACCAGATTCGAACTAAGGTCCTCCTGACTCCAGAGCCTGGGGTCCACCTAGCCACAGAATTGACTGTAGAATGGTCCATACTGAGGTGAGGTTAAGAGAATTCACTAAGGATGTGCTTGGTGAATAACTGGACTCCTTTGACCACTTAAAAATACCTGACTAAATTCAAATAAGAGTAGCCAGAAATTGGTTCAGAATCCTCCCTCTGAAATGAAAGAATCTTGTAGAAAAGGGACAATATCATTGGTAAAGATTATGACATAGTATAGCAGTTGAGGTGCAAGTTTGGAATCACATTTAGGTTTTCACCTATACAAACAAAGCAAAATTCTTGCTAATCAGATTCAGATTCTTGATTTGTAAATGGTGACAGTTCCATATTTTTCATGCCCAAAGATGAAAATTTTGCTTGCTCCCAGATGGTTCTAGGTGTCCTTGAGGGAATCTTTCATGCCACTTTCAAACAAGTAATTGTTAATAATGTGCTAGGGTTAAAGGATGTGAACAAGTAGTTGTCAGATGAAGAAATCAAAGCTATCTATAGGCATATGAAGAAGTGCTCTATATCACTTTTGATTAGAGAAATGCAAATTAAATCAACTCTTGAGGTACTACCTCACAACTATCAGAGTGGCTAATACAACAACAAAGGAAAATGTTGGATGTTGGAGGAGATGTGGGAAAACTGGGATACTGATGCACTGTTGGTGGAGTTGTGAACTGATCCAACCATTAGGTAGCTCACTTAAGTCAGATAGCATCACAACATCTGTGAGAAGGCTCAAAGTTAGGGCCACCATAATGGTAGCATCACAACATCTGTGAAAAGACTCAAAACTAAGTCCACCATAATGGAGAGAGCTCATCAATATATCAGGTGAGGAGGTCTAAGTCTCCTGAGTTCCACAGAGAATCATTACCTGTGAGCAAGCTTAGGACAAGGTGCTGTGATACCAATAGGAAAAAAAAAAAAGAGGTCCATCTTAGGAACTTTCTCCACAGTGGTCCCTTGTTCTTCTGAGGAAGACTGTATCCTCATCTGAGCCAAACATGCAGTGGAACTGCTAAAGGGTTGGCAAGCATCAGACAGGGATAGGATGAATTTCTTGATGAAAAACCCCAAAGGACCAGCATTTGAATATCTGCAGGATGTAAGGTTATAGAATCCTGTATCTAGAATGTCTAAAATATCTTGAGATATTCTATGGTTCTGAAATAGCAGCAGACATGGTATTTTCAAAGTTTGGCAGTATCGTTCAGCACAAAGGGGAATTACCATCTTAGTTTTTAGCACACATGACCAGATACCTAGTGACACGAATATGGAATGATTTTTTTTTTCTGATTAGCTGTAAGCAGATTGGGTCAAGTAGCTAGGGGGCTAGTAGTAGACTCCGCTAGCTGGAGTGACATGAGGGCATCCCTAATTGATGCTATAACAAAACAATTATATTGGTCATGTGAAAAATTAAAAACAACCAATAAACGCATAAGAGCTAATAAAAAAAGCCTGATAAGAAACAAAGCTAGCCTGACAAATGGGTTATCACCATGAAAGAGAAAATGAGAAAGGGAGAACTCCCTTCTGCTATAGTTGTGAGGAAGATGGCCATGCACAGGCTATATGCAGTCATGAAGAGGAAATAGCTATGGAAGTACAGAAGCTGAAGGCCATGAGATTAGCTTCAGGAAAAAGAGATGGGTCATTGACAAATGGTCAAAGGATATGAACAGATAGTTGTCAGATGAAGAAATTAAAGCTACCTATAGGCATATGAAGAAGTGCTCTATATTACTTTTGATTAAAGAAATGCAATTAAAACAATTCTGAGGTACCACCTCACACCTATCAGAGTGGCTAATATGACAAATAAAGGAAAACGTTGGACATTGGAGGAGATGTGGGAAAACTGGGACACTAATGCACTGTTGGAGTTGTGAACTGCTCCAATCATTCTGGACAGCAATTTGGAACTATAGCCAAAGGGCTATAAAACTATGCATACCCTTTGATCCAGCAATACCACTGCTAGGTCTATATCCCAAAGATATCCCAAAAAAGGGAAAAGGACCTGTTTGTACAAAAAAACCAAAACATTTATAGAAGCTCTTTTTGTGGTTGCTAAGATTTAGAAATCAAAGGGATGCCCATCAATTGAGGAATGGCTGAAAAAGCTGTGGTATATGGTATGGAATATTATTTTGTTGTAAGAAACAACAAGCAGGATGATTACAGAAAAACCTTGAAAGACTTATATAAACTGAAGTATAGTGAAGTGAACAGAACTAGGAGAATATTGTATACAGTAACAACAATATTGTATGATGAACTGTGAATGACTACTAATCTCAGCAATAAAATGATCCAAGACAGTACCTAAGGACTAATGATGAAGCATACTATCCACCTCCAAAAAAAAGAACTGATATTGTTCAATTATAGACTGAAGCATGCTATTTTTCACTTTTTTTTTTCATTCTTTTTCTTTTATTTGAGTCTTCTTGTACAAAATGACTAATATGTAAATGTTTTACATAATTGCACATGTATAACCTATATCTGATTGCTTACTGTCTCAGGGAGGGGGGATGGGAGGGAAGGAGGGATAGAATTTGGAACTCAAAACTTTAAGTAAAAATGTCTTAATATTTTTTAAAAGAGAGAGATGGGTCTAGAGTACAAGGTTACCCCAAGTACAAACATTATATGTAATGGAAAATAATTAGGAACTATTCCAATTAGATCAGTGGTACAGCAAGGATTCCCATTATCATAACTACTATTTGACATGTTGCTAGAAATTCTAGCTATAGCTATAAGATAGGAAACAAAATTCAAGGGATGAGCAAAAAGAAAGTGAAAGTATTGCCATTTGCAGATGATAACACGGTGTACTTTGAGAATGCTATGGAATCAACTAAAATGTAATTGAAATAACGAATAATCACAGAAAAGCTGCAAGATATAAGATAAATCCACATCAAATCATCAGCATTCTCATATATGACCAACAAAACCCAGCAAGTAGAGCTAGAAAAAGAAATTTGATTCAAAATAACTACAGAAGCTGTACAATACTTGAAAGTGTTTCTTCCAAGACGCAGAAATAAGGAAAGATCTAAATAATTGGACAGACACCAGTTGATTATGGGAAGGTCAAGACAATTTAATAAAATGACAATATTATCTAAATTAGTTTACCCGTTCAGTGCTCTACCAACCCAACTCCCAAAAGAAACTTTTATAGTGGTAGAAAAAAAGATTAAATTAATATAGAGGAACAAAAGATAAAGAATCTCAAAGATGATGAAAAAAAGTGGAAAGAAATAAATCAGTACCAGATCTCACACTGTACCACAAAGCAGTAATCATTAAACCAATTTAGTACTGTTTTAAAAAAGAGAAGCTAATCCAGGAACAGATTAGTCATATAACATACAGAAGCAAACAAACAGTAGCATAGAGTTTAATAAACCCAAAGACCCCAGTTACTTGGGGGAAACACACACTACTGACAAAAAAAAAAAAAAAATACAAGGAAAACTGAACCGTCTGGCAGAAATTGGTTTGAGAGCAACTTCTCACATACGCCAAGAAAAGCTATAAAATGACCTAGCTATAAAGGGTCACATCATAAACAAATCAGAGGAGGAAGAAATTACCTTTTAGATCTATGGACAGGGAAGAATTCTCAACGAAAAAAGGGATAGAAGATAACACAAGAAAAAATGGACAATTTTGATTATATGTAATGAAAGGTTTTGCACACTGAAATATAATGCACTAAATATTAGAAAGCAAACAAACAAGTAACTGGGAGAAAAGTCTTTGCAAAAAGTTCGTCTCAATTGGTCTCATAACAAAGATATATAAGGAACATATTTAGATATCTGACTAAGAGCCATTCCCCTATAGAAAACTCATCAAAGAATATGGACAGGTAGTTTTCAAAGGAAGAAATCCAAACTATCAACAGTCATATGAAAAAATGTTCCAAATCAGTACTCTCTGCTCCTCGGATTGGAGGGGTAGAGCAATAAAACTTCTCCCTTTAAGGAGAGGGGAGAGGACAGACATCTCTTTAGACATCTCATTTTCCATCCCGCTACACCCATTTTGGATTTCTTTCACTCCTATGGCAGTACTCATTTTGAACTTCTTTGATTTCTCCGACATGACTATTCTAGAAGTACCTCCCCCCCCCCCCCCCCACTTTTCAGCTTTCTTTTAGATAGACAACAGTCTTTCTATTAGATTGTAAAGCTCCTTGGGGGCAAGGATTCTTTTTCTTTTCTTTTTTTTTTTTCTTTCTGACTCAGCACAGTGCCTGGCACATAGTAGGTACTTCATAAATGTATATTGATTAAATCACCAATAAATATTTTTAAAGTTAATATATTATATTTTTCTCAATTAGCAAACATCTGTTTTCTCTCCCACTCTAACCCCTCCCCACCTCCAACTGAGAACAAAAGAAATCAAAACCCGTTATAAATGTGTATAGTCAGGCAAAACAAATTTCTAAACTGGTCCCATCCAAAACAAAAAGTCATTCTTCACTCTCAGTCCTTCAACCCTCTGTAAGGAGGTGGGTAGCACCTTTCATCATTAGTCCTCTGGAATTGTGGTTGGTCATAATGGTAATCAGAGTTCCTGATTCTGTCCAAGTTGATTCTCTTTACCATATTGTTGTCATTATATAAATTGTTCTCCTCATTCTTTGTACTTCATTCTGCATCAGTTCATATAAATCATTCCAGGTTTCTCTGAAGCCATCTTTGTTATCATTTCTTATGACATAATAGTATTTTTTCCATGACATCCCCAACCAGTCTCAATGCTTTTGGATTTCTTTAGACCTCTCCAGCATGCCTTCCTTCCCCAGGAAACTCATCATTGGGTTATCTCATTATCCTGCTAGATTAAATCTGCCTGATACTCAAATCTCATCAGTACCTTCTACCCCTTTGACTGTATGGCAGGTCCATGGGTTCCAGGGCTTCTATTTAAGGAGGGGCTCATCACAATTTTTTTAAAAATTGATTGGTTTATTTACCTTCAGTTTACAAGATTCAGTTCCACAATCCCTTGAGTTTCAAATTTTCTCCCCTCTCACCCCTGCCCATGGTGGCATGCAATCAAGTACAGGATCTGTAAATACTTTCACATTGGACATTAGTTTGGTTGTATGGAAGGGTTGTAACCAATGGAGGGAACAATGGGAAAGAAGAAACAAATCCAAACATGGAAAAGAAAGAGAGCATGTATATTGCTTCAGTCTCCATTTAAACTCTGTTCTTACTAGATCTTTCTCTGAATGTAGACATCTCCTTCCATCCTAAGACTTTTAGAGTTGTCTTATAACTGTGTGTTGCTGAGAAGAGTCCAGTTCTTCAGAGTTGGTTGTCACACATACGATGTGTCTGTGATTGTGTACAAATTTTTCCTGGT
>CM053582.1:154336229-154364782 GCA_028627135.1 Pseudochirops cupreus | reverse complement strand
CATTTGTCATTTTCCTGTTTTGTCATCTTAGCCAATCTCACTGGTGAGATGTGGTACCTCAAAGTTGTTTTGATTTGCATTTCTTGAATCAATGGTGATTTAGAGCATTTTTTCATATGCTTAAAGATATCTTTAATTTCTACCTCTGAAAATTGCTGTTCATATCCTTTAACCATTTATCAGCTGGAGAATGACTTGTATTCTTATAGATTTGACTCAATTCCCTGTATATTTTAGAAATGAGGCCTTTATCAGAGACATTGGTTGTAAAAATTCTTTCCCAATTTCCCACTTCCCTCTTAATCTTGGTTACATTGGCTTTGTTTGTACAGAAACATTTCAATTTGATGTAATCAGGATTATCCATTTTGAATTTTATAATGCTCTGCAACTCTTCTTTGGTCATAAAGTCTTCCCTACTCCATAAATCTGACAGGTACACTATTCCTTGCTCTCCCAGATTTCTTACAGTCTCAGCCTTTACACCTAGATCGTGCACCCATTTAGACTTGATTTTGGCGTGTGGTGTTAGACGATGGTCTGTGCCTACTTTCTGCAGCTCACTACAATTTAATACCCATCCTCCATCACACCACTGACACTTTCCTTCAGACTTCTTTGGACGCCCTCCCCCATGCCTGCCTTTCAGCTTCCTTATGTGTATTGTCTTCCCCCCTTAAACAGGAAGCTTCTTGAGGCCAGAGACTGTCTCTGTTTTTATTTGTACTCCCAGAGCTTAGCCCAGTGCCTGGCATGCCATAGAGTAGACCCTTAATAAATGTTTATTGACTATTGACTATTTATAACTTATTTAGCCATTCTCTGATTTATTTTGGCAACTCTTCAGATTCTCATTCTTTGCTACCCAAAAGAGAGCCATAAACATTTCTGCACACCCATAGTAAAAAATTTTTTGGTTCGGGAATAATTTCTCCTTTAACCTTCCCTCCAATTCTCCCTTCCCTCTTCTCTTTTCCCCTCTTATTTTCCTATTGAATGAAATGTATTTAAATATCCAACGAATGCATATGAATGTGGGTATATGTGTAGACTTCCTTCCTTTGACCAGTTCAGATGAAAGTGATATTCAACTGCTTCTCCCCACAACCCTCCTCTGTGTTTGTACAGATGTCTTCTTGCACACTGTGATTATGTAAGAAAATTTTCCTTAACCTTCTTTTCCTTTTTCAAATCATCAATATTTAGAAAAGCGCAAATTAAAGCAACTTTAAGGTTCCACATATCAAATTTGCAACAATGACGAAAAAGGAAAATGATAAATGCTGGAAGGGGTGTGGTTAGTTTATTAGTGTGGGTGTGAGGTGCAGGCCCTGGGAAACCCCTTGAGGTCTCCTTGAACCTTTGAGGTGCAGGCTCTGGGAAATCCCTTGAAGTCTGATTAAATCTTCCCACTTGGTCAGGCACTTGCAGAGGCCATAAGTATTTAATTGTGGCTGGGACCAAATCTCTGTTAGTAGCCTGGCCCTCCATTGTTCATCTACTTCCCACCCTTGAGCCTATCAAAATACCAATTCACCCTTACATCGACCTTATTAACTCCTCCAGAAGACCCTCCCCAAACTCATTACTGGAGTCTGACCTCATTGACTCCTCCTGAAGACCCTCCCCAAACTCCTCCTCTAGACCACCCCTAGATTCCTCTATATATAAGACCCCTTCTTTCCTCCATGTGTGAGAGCGCCATGGAATGCCTGAGCACAGACTTACTCTGTCCTGCTTACCCAATGCAAGCCTTACAGATACCTAGGCTCCTTAAGAATCTACCCCATATGGTGAACTTTCAATAAACTTTACTCTCCTTTGGCTGAGAAGACTTGAATCGAATTCATTCAGCAGGACTCGGTGTGTTGGTATTTTGGGGTCTTGAGCAACCCTAATCCTCTTTATGGGTAACCTCTTCATGGGGAGTTGTAAATGTGTCCAGCTACAATTTGGAACTATGCCCAGAAAGTTATTGAACTAAGCATATCCTTTTAGCCATCTATCCTACCTCTAGATCTATACCCCAGAGAAATCAAAGAAAGCAGGACAATATATGTACAAAAATATTTATAGTAGCTCTTTTTGTAGTGACAAAGTAGAAAGTAAAGGGGTGTTCTATTGGGGAAGAGAACAGCTATATGATGCAGTGGATAGAGTGCTAGGCCTGGAATCAGGAAGACCTGAGTTCAAATGTGGCCTCAGGCACTTACTAGCTGTGTAACCCTGAGCAAGTCACTTAACTCTGCCTCAATTTCTCCATCTGACAAACCACTCCAATTTCTTTGCTAAGAAAACTCCAAATGGGGTCATGAAGAATCAGATATGACTGAAATGACTGAACAACACAATACATACAGGTTCCATTGGAACCAAGATTACTTCACCAAGGCTAAAATAAATATTCGTTGTAACCAAAGCCAGGCATGACTTAGAATAAGGATGCCTCAGGAGAAAACTTCAGCTTCAGACATGAAGACAGTGGAACAGAGCGCAGAACAAAGGAAAGTCATTCCTCCGAGGTCATTAGTGGAAGGAGAAAAGTGTATTTCAAAAAGAGCATATGCTCCCCTCTCCTGCCCCACTTTTTTTCCTTTTGAGGACTCTTACATAGCCAAACCTTGCCTCACAGGGACACCTGGTGGTTCCCTGTGTAAATGAATTTGTGAAAACTACACAGACTGGGCATAATGTCACAGCTTTATATCCTACATCTTCCCTCTTTTTCATCATCCTTGTATCTGTCTTCAGGGTACTCCTTTTATTCATTAATTAGGTCTGCGATGAGAACAGCATTAGTCTGGGAGGGAGAGGGAGGACTTGTGAGCAAGAAATCACTGTATAACTCTGGGCAAATCATTTCTCTTTTCTGGTACAGAATGTGCTGGGGAGGGGGGGGATGCGCTAGGACGTGCAGTGAATAGAGCACCGGCTCTGAAGTCAGGACTAGAGTTCAAATCCGGGCTCTAAGACACTTAACACTTACTAGCCGTGTGACCTTGGGCAAATCACTTAACCCCAACTGCCCTGCCTTCTCCCCTCCAACAAAAAGCAAAAAAAAAATTTTTTTAAAGTGCTGTGCCATAGGTTCAAATCAAGGTTCTGCTAATTTTTGCTTGTAAGTAAGGACCTCAGTTTCCCATCTATAAAGTGAAAATATTAGACTAGATCTTAGGGTTGAAAATCTAACACTGAAAGGAAACTTAGTGATTGTGTAATCCCTTTGTTTTACAGAGGAGAATGAGACAGAAGTGTAGTGATTTACCCAAGACCACTTAGGTAGTGGCAAAGCTGGTGTCAAACTTAGGTCCTGTGACCACCAGGTCAGCCCTCATTCTCTTGGCTCCCCACAATCCTATGACTCTATTAGATGGTCTCATTTGGTCTCTTCTAGCACAGGTTGGAAATTCAAAATCTTGACAATGAATTTTTCCCAATCCAAGAGATGATCACAGCCAGAATCTGTTCTGACAGATGCATTCTTTCTTGTGGTCCAATATATTAGTAGTTCTAAGACAATTTTTGTGAATCCCAAACTCTAGCAAAGAGAGGTGGGGATTCTCCTCATCTCCCAGTGGAGGGGCCTTTGCATGTAACAAAGGAGGCTCATACAGTAGAAATTATAGATTGTCAGAACTGGAACCTCAGAAACCATCTAGTTTGACACTCATTTTATAGCATTTCCAATTGAAGGTAAGGGAGACAAAGAACAGTGTGGTATGGTGGGGGGGGGAGGGGGACAAACAAATCCTATAGTGTTCGAGACCTGGTTTTCTATCCTACTTCTGATAGTTACTACATGTGTTACCTGGCAAAATTATTTCACATTTCTAGGTCTTCATATGCTTATAAGGACTGGACTCAATGACCTGTAAGATCTCTTACAACAACCCTGAATATGTATGATCCTGTGATCTGCCCAAGGTCATACAACTTGGAGGTAGCAAAGGCTTTAGCATAAAATACAAACTCGTTTAGTTGACATTAAAAGCCCTTCACAACAGGCTGGTCTGGGCTATCTTTTCAGACTGATTCTGCATGATTCCACCTCAGTCACAATCCAGCCAAACTAACCTATATTTCCTCATACAGGACACTTCCATACCTTTCCACAGACTGTGCATCTGGACAGCCTGGAATGTTTTCTTGCCTCTCTTCTCTCTCCTGAAATTCCTAGCTCTGTTCAAGCCTTATTCAGGTGAGTTCCCTTTCTAGAGGTCTTCCTTGATTCTGTTGTCTTTCTGCCACCCTTCAATTACTTTGCATCAATTTCATATTTGTACACACTTGTATGTACACATTTTGTAGACTTTTATCTATATACATGGTGTATCCTCCCAGTAGAATGTAAGTTCCTTGAGGGAAGAGATTTTTTGTGTCTAGTGTATTGCCTGGCACATAGTAGGCACTTAATAAATGCTTGTTCAATGAAAGTTTTTTATCCTCCTATCCCAAAGTAGCCTACAGGAGCCAGAGGAATGGCATGCTGTATATTAGACTGTTTAGTCCTAGCCTCCTTTAGAGCTCATTTATAGCATGCAGTTTTAAGACCTCCACTCTAACTTTTAAGGTTTTTTTGTACAAAATCAACAATCCTTTTTAGGATGGAACCAGAAAAGGAAAAATAGACCATAAGACCTGGGTTCTAATCCTGACAAGTCACTATTTTTCTGTGCCTTAATTATCTACACTCAAAGACAGGGGTGAAGGGGTGGGAGGGAATTGAAGGAGCTCTAGTGGACCACAAAACCTCAGAATTGGAAGGGTACTCGGAGGGTATCTAGTCCAACCCATCCCTTAACAGGAATAATCTCTTCTAAATTCAACAACTATTTATTACGTATTTACTATGTGCAAGGGAGTGTGCTGTACAGCAGGAGTACAAATACAAAAACCAAAGTTCCTCAAAAAGCTTATGTTCAGGGCAGCTAGGTGGCACAGTGGATACAGCACTGGTCCTGGAGTCAGGAGAAGCTGAGTTCAAATCTAGCCTCAGGCACTATGTGATCCTGGGCAAGTCAGTTACTCCTGACTGCCTAAAAAAGAAAAAAAAGAAAAAAAAAGCTCATGCTCAATTGGAAGAATATATGTACAAAAGGCAAAATAGGAAGTATTCACAAAGTTTCAAGAAGACAACACTAATGAGTGGGGGGAATGAGGGAAGGTCTCCAAATACAGTAGCACCTCAGCAGTGCTTTGAAGGAAGCTAGAGGACCCAGGCATGGGGCAAAGGCATAGAGGTGGCAGATGGATTTTTGTGTAGAGGGGACAGCTAGCAGGGCAGTCTGACTGCAACAGTTTTGTGAAGGGGAATGATATGAAATAAAATTCCAAAAGGGAGAGCCACATCGTGGAGGTCAAGGTCATATGGATCATTTTGTATTTCATCCTCGAGGCGATAAGAAACCACTGAAGATTTCTGATCAAGGGAATGATGTGGTCATTGCTACATTTTAGGATTATCTATTTGACAACTAAGTGGAGGATGGGTTAGAGGAGAGAGTGGAAGCAGAGATACATGAGGAGGCTAACTGCAATAATCTAGATGAGAATTGAGGGCTTGAACTAGGATGGCAGTCATCTAATTGAAGAGAAGGCAGCACCTCAACAGAAATAAGACATTTGAAAGGGGAAGAGAAGGGAATGCTTTGGAGATAAATATTATTTTGGACATGTGGCATTTTGGAAACCTATAGGATATCCAGGTAGAGGTTTCTACTAGACAGCTGATGATACAGCAGAGCTGAAGTCTGGCTACATAGATCTGGGAGTCATCTCAGAGGTCATTATTGGAACTACAGGAGCTGAAGGGATCACCAAAGGAGAAAGTGTAGAGAGAAGGCCTTGGAGACATCCAAGCTTTATGGGTAGGAGCAAAATGATGAACCTTTAAAGGAGACTGTCAGACAAGTAGGAAAACTAAAAGAGAACCAATAGAGGTGGCATGTGAGGGTTTCAACAATGGCAGAAATTATGGAGACATCAAGGATAAGGGCTAAATAAAAGCCACTGGACAGGAATCTTGGGTAAACTTAGAGAGGTTTCAGTTCAACAGTGGGTTAGGAAACCAGACTGCAAAGTACTGAAGGTGAGGAAACAGAGTCAGAGTGTAACTTTTTGGATGAGTTTAGCTCCAAGGAACATGATAAAGGATGCTAGCTTGAAGGAACTGCATGGTCAAATGAAGATTTATAAGAATATATAATATATAATAATAAGATAGGGAATGGAGCCTGTGGATAAGGAGACTAAAGATAAGAGTGAATGATTAAGGGAGAAAGCTGCTGGAGGAGACAAAGGGCATGGGATGAATGTGAGTGGAGAGGCTGGCTTCAGCAAGGCTACTTGTTCATCCAATTAGAGCAAAGGAGAGAATGGGAAATGATGAAGAGAGGTTTCCAAGTGTGGAGGAGAGAGCGTATGGGATTTTTAAAAAAGTACTAGAGGAGGCAAAGTCCTCTGTTGAGAGGGAGAAAGGAGGTGGTGATTTAAGAGGTTTGAAATAGGTACTAGGGATAGTTATCCTAGAATTGAAGTGAAGCAGGGCCCAGGTGAGATTACATAACACAAATCCTTAGTAAACCTAATCAATCCTGTGGACTTTCTCCAGAAGCACTAGAGTGAAGAGCAAAGAAAGTAGATGGAGGGGTGGGGGGAGGGGACTGATAACCTAGGATTTGAGGGTTATGGAGGAATTGGTGATTGATAGGAGAAAAGATGGGATTTAAAGGAGTGTATGGCTGAATCGCTAAGCCAGAGGGAGGGGAGTGAGCCCGGGGTGGTGGTGGTGATGGTGGATTGGATTAGAAGAGGGATGGGCAGAGGGACTGGAGGTCAGGGCAGAGAAAAGGATGAGCAATCAGTTTAGAAGCCTGAAGCAGAGGAAAGAGGTTGAAGGACAGGAAGTTGTGGTCAGAAATGATTTATGTAGGGAAATTTCCGGCTGTGATAAAGATGCCGGCTGTGTAAACTTACATCCCCTGGTCCCAGACCATCCTCCTCAAAGGCTAGATTCTGGTACTTAGCACAGTGTTGGACAGAGTAAGAACTTAGCTAATTTCCTCCCTCTCTTTCCTTTCTCTCTGTAGGTGGCCTGGAGTTAGGAAGACCCCACTTCAAATTCTCAGACACCCTACCTGCCTCAGTTCCCTCAACAATAAAATTGGGAAAATAGCACCTACCTCCAAGGGTTGTCATGAGGATCAAATGAGATAACTGTAAAGTACTTAGCTGTGTGTCTACCACTTCACAGATGCTTGTTCTTCTCCATCTACCCACCTAACCATCATCTCCATCTACCTGGTAATTACCATCTACGGGCCTCCAATCCTAACTTCTCTACTCCAACTCAACTGCACACAGGGATGGCCATACATTGTTTTTGCCATCACTCACAAATGTCCCACTTTCATGATCAAGAATGCTGGAATTCCTTTGTCTGATCATAACCTCCTATCATTCCAACCCTCTCATCCCTAGAACGCATGCCCTGATGGGCAGGCTCCATCCATGATTCCATTTTACACCTTAATCCGTGCACATCTCACCAATCTCCAATTCCCATACTCACCTCTACAATTCTGGAGTCAGGGTCAAATGAATTCTGCTGTTGCTCCTGGCACAGGTGCAACCTACTTCCCTGAGACATTCCTCACCAGTCCTGTAACTTTTAAAACCCAAGTGCCCCTCTCTGGACTCTCTTCTAGGTGCTATCTCCATGAGGGCAGAGCCCATGGCTGCTTTTGTATATGACTCCCCAGCAGTTTGAGCGCCTTACTCCTTCTAAAACCATCGTTCCGTCTCGATAACCTCCAAGCTCTCCATCCTTCAGTACTTCACCATGCTGTCACACCTCCTCCAGCTTCATGTCCCACTCTTTACCACCTCATCCCTTTATTTAACTGGTTTAGCTCCACACCATCTTCTTCCCTGGAATCCTAACCCAGATCCTACCCCTTCATGTGGATACTCCCCTTCCAAATGGACGCGGACCTCTTCTCCATCCCAGCTTTGAGGGAGGGAACTTGGAATCTCCATTTCACTCTGAATCTTAGGCCCTCCCCTCACCCTCCCAATAGAAGTGGACAGATTTCCTGCAGGCTCCCTGTTGTTTGGGGCAACCACCCCCATGGACCTTAAGGTCTTCCAGACCTGACATTCTCCCTGTACTAGAGCCTTCCAATGTATGTCTCTTAAATGGTAAAATGTAACCTCTTGGATGGCAGTTTGCCATCCCTGTACTCCAGTATTTGCACGGTGTAACGACTTAAATGCTTTTTCATTCATTCGTTGTCCTAGTGCCAAATCCCAACCCTAAATGATTCCCACAGTTCATCTCTTGTGCTCCTATGATGACAGTCAGCAAGGCCTTTTTGCTGTTCCTCATACACAGCACACCATTTCCTGACTTCATGCCTTTGGCTGATCCCCCAACCAGAATGCATGCCCTCACCTCCAGCTTGGCATCCCTTGTTTCCTTCAAGACTCAAGAACAAGCTTCTGCATGAAACCTTTCCTAATTCTAAAGCTACTGGTGTATCTGGTATGTTTTGTCAGGCACAAAATCTTGGAAAGAAATCCAAATTCCCCAGTGCCTAGCAGAGTCAGGAGATAGCAGGGCTTAATAAATGCTCCAGTGATTCCAATATTCTTTGGTTAATTTTCATAACATACTTCACCCAATAAAATCATAGGTCCCAATAACACACAGGCACACACACTCCTATAGTTGCAATAACTTTGCATTACTGAACAGATACTGAAAGCACTTTAAACAATGCCTTGCATACAGTCAATTCTTGACTGCTCTGACTGGACCCAAAGGTATGAACATGATCTGTTCTTTAACAGCTGTCTACTAACAGGGCTAGACGTTCCTCCAGAGGCTTGATGCAGATGCTCACCCAGAAAGCTCTGCATGGCAAAAATTCCCAGTTCCTGGAAACTAGTTTGTATTGAACTCAGGTGAAGAAACAGAACTTTTAAGAAGCAAGATGGCAGAACTAACCAGTTCTTGTTGAGGGAGTTGACTAGAGGGCAGATAAAAAAAAACCCTGGGTTTTGTGCTGAACATCTGAGGAAAGCAAACATTTTCTAACATGAATGCAAATCCCTACATGGAACTGTGCTTTTAAGACAAAAACAGATTCAACATTTTCTCAACATTTATTGTTAAAAAAAAAAGTAGACTTGAAATTTTTTGGTTGTTTTAATGTAAAATTATTTACCCTGTGCTTTGAACTGGGCAAAATAAGTCTTTGTGCACCAGTCCTTGAGGAAAACTATGGCCATCCAGCCTTAGTATAAAGGAACTTCTGCGGCTGCTAAGCCTGTGAGTCCCAAGGCATCCCTGTCTATTCACTGTTGCGAGGTGGCCCCAGAGTCACCCTGTCCTGAGCATACAGCAACAGGAGCCTGAATTAGTGAGGTGTACTAACATGGGCGGCTGTTAGTGACAGAGTGAAACAGAGGTGCCCCCTCTCCTCCCATGGGCTCTGAGGTGTATTCTGCCCCAGAGAAGTGAAGGACAGTGACCAGTCAATCTCCTGGTGGCCCTGGGATGCTGCTTTACTCAGGAAGACCTCAGTGGGTGGATTTCAGCGTCTAGCTGGTTTAGGCATGATATAAACCTTGACAGGTTTGCTAAACGGGATGGTCCCTTCAATACTGTTCTCTACCAATGGCAAGGCTTCTGCGCTGTCCAAACAAGCAGGTCTGGAGATTCGGGTGGAAGAATCATAGGCCAACAGCAGCCTCACTTCAATCTGACATGGCTCTGAAAGAGGAGAGAGAGAAAGAGAGACAGCCCTTGTGAATTTAAGGCCCTCCACACAATAAGATACTTAATTGGGCAACTCTGGTAAATTTAAATGAAATATCAAGGCAACTCAATTGTGAGAATGGACTTTTCTGTGCTGTTCAGTTATGTGTGACTCTTTGTGGGTCAGGACTTTGTTGTTTTTCAGTTGTTTCAGTCATGTCTGACTCCTCCTGACCCTGTTTAGGGTTTTCTTGCCAAAGATCTTAGAATGGTTGGCTACTTCCCTCTCCAGCTCATTTTACAGATGAGGAAACTGAGGCAAACAGCTTAAGTGATCTGGCCAGGGTCACAGAGCTAGTAAGTATCTGAGGCCAGATTTTAACTCTGGGAGATGAGCCTTGCTGACTGTAGACTGAGCACTCTATTCACTGAGGACCTAGCTGCCCCATTTCTACATCAGTCAATAAACATGTAAGTGCTTACTACATTCTAGGTGTAGTGCTAAATAACTAGGGATACAAAAAGAGGTACCCTCCAGGAGCCCACAGTCTAAGGGGAGACGACAAGCAGATGAATATGTGTGGCAAGCACTTTACTGCAGCTCTAGGAGGAAAGCAGCGTAAACATCACTATCCCAATTTTTACACATGAAGATCTTTGAGGCTTCAGAAAACCTAAGTGATTGAAATTCCAGTCAATGCTGGGATTTAAGTCCAGGTCCCTAGACTCTTCTCTCCGGCTATGCTCCCTTGGAATCGGGGACCTGGGGTGCTTAGCTTGTTTTATGCCATGCTCCCCTCAAAGGCTGGCAAAGCCTATGGGACTCTTTTCTGAATGTTTTCAAATACATACAAAATACTTCATTATATGGAAACAGTCATCAAGCTATTTTACAAAAAAGCAAGTTCACAGACCCCCAGCTTAAGAACCTCTCCTTTAAGTGGAAGCAGTGAGACTTTCTGAGACTCTGGTATAGATCTTAGATCCTGAAAGCTTGACAGGCCAAATCTAGAGGTTAATCTTACGGATAGCAATGTGGCCCATCTTAAGTTTAGGTTTGTGCGCTACAATAGTTGGGAGACATGTTAGCTGATAAAGGAAATAAAGAATTAGCTAAAAAAAATAAACCAAAACTCTTTAAAAAAAAAAGGACCTTTTTGCCTTAAGCGAGAGATACAAGTCATACTCAGATGGTTTTTCATGCATCCCTGCTTTGTGAGTATTTTCCAAAGGCATCTACATCATTCCTGTGTACGACAGGTCCTAGATTTAATTGTTAAATCTATAGAATTTTAGTGTTCAGCAGTCCTTGTAGAGCTTCAAGGCTGGTCCTCTCAATTTAAAGGTCAAGAAAGAAGACATAAGGGAGTGACTTTGTCAAGATCAGTGGAAAAACTGGGACCAGAACCCAGGCATCCTGACTTTCCAGTACACTACATACCACTCTATATGCTCTAAGTGTCTCTTCCGCTGAAAATATCTTCAACAATTACAGGCTACTTGAAAAGTAGCGGTTGTGTCAAATACAAGCTACTGGGAAGTAGGCAATAGTTTGAAAGCCCCAAACTGGGGAGGCCAGACTGAGCCCCACAAAAGCATCAGTCTCCCTGCTTCTTTTCCTCAGCCTCCAGAAGAGCTTCTGTCTCTGCAGCATTGAGCAGGAGCTGGCTGCTTTTCAACCAGGCTTCCTACACCTCAGGGAGGCTTCGGGAATAGGGAAGAGAATCAATCTGGCACTGAGGAAAATAGAATTTGTGGGCCACGCATCCTCAGCATACTGATGACCCTGAGGCTCTGCATGTCTTACTCTCCCGCATGTTTATCAATCTTTAGTATGCCTACACGTGTATGTGTGCCTGCACACCCACAGGAGTGGTAGGGTGGGAAAGCAAAACACCTAGGCCTTGCAAAGCCTCCTGGGAGGGTAATAACTCATCACTGCTCTCTGAATCCCTTACTTGAGAAATGTACAGATCCTTTACAGAACAATTCACGCATCCTTGCCAAATACAACAGCTGAGTCATCAACTCAGGGCAGATTAAGGGAAAAAATGGGCTCTGATCTTCATGAAAATTGCAACCACCACCTACTCCATTCACCAAAGCGACCTTCCCCAACAAAACCTCCTCTAGTCTCTTTTTTCAGGGAACTCTCAGCATCCCTGCCCTAAAACCCTTTCCATTGTGGTTCACTTCCCAATCCTGAGGGACGCCATCCCTGTGGAGCCAGTGACAGGCTGGTCACCATAGCTAGGAGGCAGATGATCTCCAAAGGCCATGGGGACAGGGGGCAAAAGGGGCCTCCCAGGGTAGGTACAGGGAGACAGGAAGAGTATGGGATAAGCAAGAGGACCGCTCTTTTATTCTCAATATCTTATTCTGAAAGGTTGTTTTAAGGCTCAAATGGGAAAATGAAGAAAACAAGTACTCTGGGGTAGCAGTGCAGCGCTTCTCTGTGCTGTTGAAGTATAAAGGACTGTAAGTGCACTGGTAGAGGGCAGGCCCAGGTGAGTCAATCCCCTCTAGCAACCTTCTCTATAACCGAGAATCTAGAGCACCAAGAAGTGAAGTGACTTGCCCAGGGTCACAGAGCCAGGAAGTACAAGAGGGCAGGCTCGAATCCAGGATTTCTCTACCCACCACGCCATGCTGCCTCTCTGCAGATAAATCATACAGCGTTAATATTTACTACTGTTATTTCCAATACAGGAGGCCCTTTCTACTGTTAGACTTTCCTTCCATTTTGACAAACAAAACGATCTCTTATGGTGGTAGATCTGTGTAAGAGAACAGTACAAATACCCACTGGTTATTTGGGGAACATGAATTTTAGTCTCTAGCAGAGAATGCTGAGCCTGGAGAAGAGAAAATAAGAAGGAACATATCGCCTAACCTCTTTCTAACAGACAGTTCTGAGGAGGAGGGCCCAAGAGTTCTCCCGCTGACTCCACAGGAAGAGAGGAAGGCGGCTCACCAGCATGGCGGGGTTGGGGCAGTTGGGGTGGATGCTATGGAGTGGGAGGGCATGGGGGGCTTGTGTATCACATACCATTGGGTTTGTACTTATGAGACCCACATTGGAGTCTGTACTCAGTCATTTACTAGGTATTAGTGGGCAAAGCTTTTCTTTTCTCGGGACCTCAGTTTATCTCTAAAGTGAGGGGGCTGGACTTCATCCTTATCTAAGGTGCCTTCTATCTCTAAACCCTACGATCTTATGTTTTGACTTAAGAGAAGGAAGGACTTTGAAACAGCCAGAGTTCTCAAAAACTGAGTGGGTTACCTTGGGGAAGTAAAGCATTCCTTGTCACTAGTATTCCAGCACTGCCCTGATGGCCATTTGTCAGGAAGGCATCCCTGCCTCTGGGGGAGGCTGGACTCTGAGGGAGTCTGATGTCACTTCCAGTTCTGAGATTGGGAGAGTCAACCCTAAACTTTTCTACTGTGCGTAAAGGCAAATCCCTGGGAGAGGCAGGAAAGAGGAAGAATTCGCTCCATCGGCAGATTTTCTTATTCTGGAAGTACAGTGTTTCCCTTGTATGCTGTCTCCTCACTGGAGAGTTGAGGGACCCAGGAGTGTCTGGGAAGCCAGATTCATTGCTCCTTACCTGTCCAGGCACCATGGGAGAGGTAAACCTGAGTTATCAGCCTGTGCCTTCCAGGTCCAGGATTTCGGAAGTCTGAAGGTTTGGGATGGATTATCTGGGCCTGACCATCAGGATATAATACCTAAGAAGAGAAACAAATCAGGAATGTAAGGAAGTAAGCACCACTTTTGCCATGGAATGTACCTGTGCAGGACATTCTAGTTTCATCTTCAAGGGTTAATGATACCATCCATCCACGTGGGTGCCTTAGGATAAAGTTTCATGAGTTACAGTGATCAAAAAAAATTAATCTCTGGTATCTAACTCTTTGGTAATGAGGTTTCCACTTTTCACCAGGCTAGTCCCTGAGATGATGGACATATACAGTGATGACCAGGCCTTTACTCAAATTCTTCCAGCTTGGTAAGAACACTCAAAACTGTGCTCCACTAAGGTGGCCTTTGAGAAACCAAGGTCACCTCTATGCCAAGAGGAGACACTGAAAAAGTATTTAAGTGGAAGTCATTGTAAGACAATTAGTTTCACCCATCTAATGGTGACATTTAAACAAAATAGAGAAAAGATACAGTCTGAATCAAGGAAGCTGCCTGTATTTGTCAATTTTATCTGTAAAGCTACTCCCTCTGCATCCATCACTCTGCAGCATCCAGAAAGAACCAGACAAACACAACTTATCTTTTGATTCATTAGAGGCAGTTTGAACAGTACAGAGGAAATGGCGTGGGACTAAACAAGTGAGATGAGACAGAGGGAGAAGAGGAAGAAACTGGATGTGGAGTCAAGACACCTATTTCAGCTTTGCAACTAACTCACTGTATGACCCTGGGCAAGCCAGCTAACTTCTCTACAGCACTTCAGGTTTCTCACTTGTAAAATGGGTATAAAATACTTGCATAAACCCTCTCAGTGCTGCTGTGAGGAAGGTTCTCTGCAAACCTTACACTTCTACATAAATATGCAATGTGATTATTTTTGTTATGGTGAGGATGAGAAGCAGCATGGCCCAGGAGACAGAGGTCTGGCCATAGAGTCAGGAAGGCCCAGACTCAAGTCCCACCTCTGACCCCTACCTGGCTGTGTGTCTCCTGACCGAGTCCCTTTATCTTTCCGGGCTCCAGGGAACTCTTTTAAGACTTGAATTTGCAGGGGAGTTGCCAGTCTGCATGGCTAGGAGTTTCCCACATCAATGAAATCACGCCAGGGCCAAAAGAAATTCTTATGCTATAAATCCATGGCAAGGTAAAAAACACTAAACCACTCTACAGGACCTTTCCCAGCGTAAGAATTCTAACAACTTACGTCTGTATTGGGCCTTCCAACGATAAAGCACTTACATACCCATTATCTCATCAGATCCTTACCACAGCCCTTATCAAGGAATCGGACACAACAGGGATTATCACTCCCATTTTACTGATGAAGAAACTAAAGCTCACAGGACTTTAAATGACTCAGAATCATAGAATTTAGTTCCAAACCCCTCATTTTATAGACCGAAAAAATGAGGTCAAAGGAGGCTCAGTGATTTGTCCAAGGTATACAATATAAAAGGGGGTCCAAGTCAGAATTTAAACAGAGATCAGTAGCCTCTGTGCACTTCTCCAGGTAAGTGAAATGAAGACAGGCAATATGTCTTTCACTTTCTGGTACTCCCAGAACACTCAGCACATACTATCCCTGTGACTGCATTAGTATGAGTTCTGTTCAGACTACAACACCTACAGCCACGGTGGCCAATGTCACAAGCAGTTGGGGCCATCCCAGTCTGTCGCTGAGCCTGTCCTGGGAGAATTTCTGTCTTTGAAGGACTTGCCAGTGCTATGCTGGCAGAGTTTTAAAAAATGCAGAGAAAGCCTGTAGGAGACATGTAAATACATGCTGAATTGACTGGCTACAGGCTATCTTCATTACCTAATTCTAGGCATTTGACAACTGAACCGGTGAGGACTATAACTCAGATTATTTCTATAGCATCTCACAGCCTTCACACTGCCTTCTTCTCAGTAAACCTGGAAGGAAGGGAACACAAGCATAATTAGCCCCATTTTACAAAGAGGATATTTTGGCTCAGATGGGTTGAATGACTTGGCTCAGGTCACAAACATATTATGAATAAGGTCTTCTGATTGTCTTCCCACAATCCTGTTTTGGCTCAGTTCTGGAAGGATATTTCAACTGTAATTCTAGCTTTAAAGGTCAAACCAGTTAAACTTCAGCTTCCCATTGTAATGGCAATGAAAACCATCTCTTCTTTTCTATCATTTCATGTACTTCATGAAGAGCCTAAAAAGAAATCAAGGCTATTGCTATGGGGCAAAGTCTTTGAGGATATCATCGTCACCATCATCACCATTCAAGAGCAACAATTTATATCAGTATAATGCTTAAAGATTTGAAAAGTGCTTTCTTCACAACAACTTTATTTGGTAGGGAGTGTAATGGACCCCATTTTACAGAGAAGTAAATAAACTGAAGCTCTGAGAAGGTTACTTGCATGGTCACAACTATTAAGCATCTGAGGCAGGATTCCAACTCAGACCTCCTGCCTCGAATGTTAGTGCTCATCCCACTCTGCTGTGCTGCATCAGTATTTGTCTCTAATAACTATTTCTCTTACTGAGAAGGCAGCAACTGGGGAATGATTGAACAAGTTGTGGTACACAACTTGATTTGGCTCAGTTAAGGAATT
Source organism: Pseudochirops cupreus (assembly GCA_028627135.1). Lineage (NCBI taxonomy): Eukaryota > Metazoa > Chordata > Mammalia > Diprotodontia > Pseudocheiridae > Pseudochirops > Pseudochirops cupreus. The sequence goes on along the minus strand of CM053582.1, from coordinate 154,348,725 downwards.
AATGCCTACTTTCGTATGTAGAAATCCCTAAGTGATGGAATACTACTGTGCTATAAGAAATGAGGAGCAGGATGTTTTCAGAAAAACCTGGGAAGACTTATATGAACTGATGCAAAGTGAAGTGAGCAGAATCAGAACACTGTTTATAGTAACAGCATTACTGTACAATAATCAACTGTGAATGACTTAGCTATTCCCAGCAATACAATGATCCAAGACAACTTCAAAGGACTCATGATGAAAAAATGCTATCCACCTCCAGAGAAAGAACTGATAAAGCTTGAATGCAGATCAAAGCATACTTTTTTATTTATTTTATTTTTCGTGTGTGTGTGTGTGTGTGTGTGTGTGTGTGTGTGTGTGGTATTTAGCACACAGCTAATATGGAAATATGTTTTGTATGACTGCACATGTAAAATCTATATCAAAGAGCTTGCCTTCTGAAAAAGAGTGGAAAGAAGGATAGGAAGAAGGAAATTTAGAACTCAAAAATTATAAAACAAGGATGTTAAAAAATTATTTTTATATATAATTGAGAAAAAGTAAAATAAAAACATTCTTTAAAAAAAAGAAAAATCAGCAAATGTATTTTTCTTCATGACAAAAGTGTTTCTTTTTTTTCAGCAGAACACACATTTTTAAAACTTATATGACTTGGAAGCACCCACTGTGAGAGGTTTTTTCCCCCCTTAATATGTTCAGTTGTGAATTTCCAAAGAGCTCCAAAATAGTAACTCTTTGGCTTCCATATACACATCTCTGCATTCATGACCTGCTCAGTCCTTGGCTATCCTCGAAAGGAAGGAGAAGCACACTTCAAATGGCAAATGTAAGAATTGTACTACAAAGGTTTTTACCCCACTCCAGAATGCCTGTTGACCACACTCATACTTCTAGTTTATCTGCCACATCTTTCCTATCACTTTGTCAAATATATAAACAATCATTTAGAATCATGTCCAAAAATTCTGTATGAAAATTACCAAGGTAAGACCTGTGTCCAGCTGCCCATACTTTCTTCTCACCATGTGTCCTTCATGGCACAGTTCAGTCCCCAAAGAGATTCATGTGTAGTTAACTGGAATACTCATGTGGAGAAAATTATATATGCTTATTGGAAAGCTGTGAGTGCTTTCCCTCTTCCTGAAATGATTGTGTACTTAGACCATAGATATTTTATATTTACTTCTCTGTGTACATACTATTTCCTACTGTAACATATAAGCTCTCTGAGGAAAGGGACCATTCCATTTTTGTCTTGGCATCTACAGTGGTTGGCATATAGCAGATGTTCAATAAAAACTTCCTGAACTGAACAGGGTTGTGGTTTTTAAAAAATCTGATAAAATATTAATTGCAGAGACTCAAAATCATCCCAGAATTCGTTTCCTAACGTGGAATATGCCTAACTAAACAATTTCTTTTCTTCTCTTTTTTGGAGGGGAGAAGGCAAGGCAATTAGGCTAAGTGACTTGCCCAAGGTCACACAGTTAGTAAGTGTCAAGTGTCTGCGGCTGGATTTGAATTCAGGTCTTCCTGACTCCAGGGGCAGTGTGCTACTTACTGCGCCACCTAGCCACCCCTAACCAAACAATTTCTAAAGAATTACGAATAAACAAAATTTGTTCTACAAACTATAGTTTTCAGACAGATAATAGTGGATTCTCAACCATATTTGTATTTTTATCTACAGACTCGTTACATGACTAAATTATTATGACTCCCAAGCAGCATTCTGACTACCTCTGAGTTAGCCCAAACACATCCACATCATTTTTTGACCTTGGTCTCATAAACACTTCACGTGGACACACCTGCACTTTGACAATCGTCTGAGGATCCTGCACATGCTCTAGAGTTGCATCAACGTCCAGTGCCACCACCAGCCCAGAGGTAAACCTCAGAGGGTTGTCTGACTCACCAGCTGGCTCAATAATCGTGGCTGATGCTCTGTGGATCTGCAGGGCAGAGAAGCACATGGTGATGGAGGGGACAGAATGACCTCGGGAAGTAAAAGATAGCACAAGTACAAACAAGGAAAATATTCACAATGAGCTTTATATCCAAGGGTCTGTATGTCTAGTTTAATGAAATACCCCATTCCAACCATTATAATTGTTCAAGGGCCAAGCCTAACTGAAAATAATAATAATAATAACACTCCATCTTTTTAAAGAACTTGAAGTCTTAATAAGCTCTGGCAGCCAGGTAGTGTCGGAGTCATATTTTCCTTCCACTTTACAATTAAGGAAACTGTGGCCCAGAGTAAGGAAACGACTGGCTTAAGGTCATAGGTACTACACGCCAAAGTTGGCATTTGAACTCAGTTCTTATGACTTTCAGTCCAGCACTTTTCCTACTCTCCCATGTAGTTGATGAATAAGGGTAGTACTGAAATGTCCAGATTTCCTGGGCTTACTGGTTCCTATTACTACCAAATGTTTCATCTGTGTACATTCACCCCCTGATTTTAGTCTCTCATTCCCCAAACCTCACTGCTCATAGTACCAGGTATGTCCTCCTAAAGCCCCACTCTTAGCCCATGACCCTCCTGCTCTTCCCCACGACCTACAGGACCCAATCCAAAGCTGTGAGCTGAGGATTCAGGGAGCTGGCAGCAGCCTGACAGAAGTCCCACTACACTGCACCACGTGCACCATGCTCTGGGCAGACATCCCCATTGAGAGCCATGCTCTCTCTCCTACTCCTCTGCACCACCCCCAGGTCCACTTATCCAGTGTGTACTTAATCCTTCAAGCCCAGATCTACTGCCACATCCTCAATGAAGTCTTTCCTAATTCCTCCAGCCCACAGTGAACTTATCTCTGAAATCTGAGGGCTTTCTGTTTGTACCTCTTTTAAAGGCATATCTTATAGTCTGTGCTGTAGTTATTCATGTCCATGTCTTCTTTCCCTTGTATAGGCTGGGGAGAGACCACATCTGGCTGGCTGGTTCTGTCTTCCTCCCCTCAAGTACAAGCCTTACACATAACAGACACTCAGTGAATATCCACTGAATTGCTGACCACGCACATGGAAACTGACCTGTTCTGGCAGAGGAAGGTGAAGGAAAGTACTCTGTCGAAGAGTGGCCTGCAGGATTTTTACTACCTCTGAAGGCTTGGAAGTCATCAGCCGTGGCATGAGGTCTAGAAGTTTGTCCACAAAGCTGTCCTGCAAGTGAGGCAACTCGGTGATGAAACATCTGATTGGGAAGAAACATATGGAAGTGACTGACCATGCAGCTTTGGTTCATGATATTCCTAGAACACCCACACCTTTTTAAGGCTGGGATAGTAACTACTTCTATCTACATAACAACTTAGAGCTAACCAGAGCCCCGGACCACCTCCTTCTTTGATCCTCACAGTAATCTTGTAAGAAAGGTGGTACAAATGTTATTATGGTACCTACTTCATAGGGAATGAAACCATGCCTCAGAAAGGTAACTAAAGTGATCAGCTGGGAATAAGCCAGGTCTTTTGATTAATTCTCTGTGCTTTTCCTACTACATCATACTATTTTATGTTCTGGATCACCTAAACCCAGTGTTTGTTCTGGGAATCACTCTAAAAACTACTTTAAAATTGTCAAGAAAATTTCAAACTTAGAGATTTACATATGAAAGTAGGCATTAATTCTTTACCTGATCCAAATAAATGAACTTCAGAAATTTTTGAACTAAAATACATGTATGTCTGATGAAGTGTGCCAGCACAGCATGGCTTCATTAGAAGTTGCATTTAGCAAAATGGGGAAGAAGAATTAGTTCTGGGAACTGTGTCAGACAGGTTAATGCTGTATTATCGTATAAAGGGTATCAAATTTGGAATAAAAAGACTAGGTTTTGAATCCTGGCTCTACCCCTGACCAGTCTGTCCAAAGTTACTTGATAAGTCACAATTTCTTGGAGTCTCAGTTGTCTCATTTGCAAGATGAATGTAAGAATTTTTATGTTGCCAATTTCACTTGATAGTGGTAGGGCATTAAGGAGATAACGTATATTAGTGTTAAATCTGATATTCAGGACTAGACCTGCAATGTGATTGGCACAGGGAACTCCCAGTGGAGAAATTTTCTCTACCTATGAAGACCAGTATCTAGTCTTAGAGAGTTGCTTGGAGCACTAAGAAGTGACACTCCCAGGGTCACACAGCCAATAGGGGTGGAGGTGGGACTTGATTTCTGGCCTCCCTGATCCCAAGGATGGCTCTTAAAATGCTACCTAAATCACTAGTGATGACAGAAATGCAAATCAAAACAACTCTGAGGTACCACATCTCACTTTCCAGACTGGCTAAGATGACAAAACAGCAAAATGATAAATGCTGGATGTGGAAAAATTAGAATACTAACGCATTGTTGGCAGAGCTGCGAACTGATCCAGCTATTCTGGAGAGCAATCTGGAACTATGTCCAAAGGGCTATAAGTAAGTGCTTACCTTTTGACCTAGCAATATCACTTCTAGGGTTATATCCCAAAGAGATCAGAGAAGTGAGAAGAGGACCTGTATGTACAAAAATATTTATAGTGGCTCTTTTTGTGGTGGCAAAAAATTGGAAAACAAGGGGATGCCCATCAATTGGGGAATGGCTGAACAAGTTGTGGTATATGAGTATAATGGAATACTACTGTGCTATAAGAAACGAGGAGCAGATGAACTTCATAATAACCTGGAGAGACTTATATAAACTGATGCTGAGTGAGAAGAGCAGAACCAGGAGAAATTTGTACACAATCACAGACACAAGGTATGCGTGATGACCAACTTCAACAGACTGGGCTCCTCTCAGCAATACAAGGTTATAGGACAACTCCAAAAGACTCATGATTGAAGGAGATATCCATATCCAGAAGGAGATGCGGAGTCTGAGCACAGATTGAAACAAACTACTTGCTCTGTTTCTTTTTCTTGTTTTGTTGTTTCCTCTTTCCCACTGATCATTCCATCAGTTACAATCCTTCTGTACAACTTGACTAATGATTAATGGGAAGATATTTGTAGGTCCTGTATCCGAGTGCATGCTGCTATGATGGGGGGGGGGGGGAGGGAGTGAGAAAACTCTGAAATTCAAGAGACTGTGGAACTGAATGTTGTAAACAAAAAGTAAATAAACAAAAACAAAAAAAAAAGAAATTTAAAAAATGCTACCTAAATGACACCTCTCTGAGTATCACATAAACATAAGATGTTACTAGGCTTGGGGATGCAACAAGAATCAAGGGCAGGAATAGAGACTGTGGTACTATGGAAGAACTTATAGTAGGAGCCCCAGGATGACAGCATGTTTCTGACAGAGGGTCACAGAAGGGCTTGCCCAGAGTTGCCCAGGCAGGTCATGGCACCAGGGCTGGCAGAGAGCAGGCACTTAACCAGGAAGCCCTTCCTCAGGGCCTCCTGAGAGATGTTGTGTATGCCTGATCTCTAGCTGACAAGTGGTCTTCCTTTTGGGTGGATAATGTGCATCCTACTGCACATGCTAACTTTCCTACACCCGCCTGCCTATCCTGTGGGATTCCTGGCCCTTCTTCTTATAAACCCTCAAAAGAGGAAGCTTGCCACACACTGAGGCTGCCTCCAGGTCTCTGAGCATCTCCAGATGGAGTGGTCAGCTGCAGCCAGCCACTGTCTTGCCTTCTTGTCACCTCCCAAGTCCTAGTCAGACATGACCTTGCTGATGGTTCAAAGCACTTCTAGGCATTTAACTGCTGTGTTCACCATAAGCCTTTACACTGCTCTTGAAGAAAAGAGTAATTTTGATTTTTGAGACATTACAATGTCTTTGATTTGCTGCCCTATAGCATCAAAAAGAGATAACACTGTAGAGAGGACTTGGGGGAAATGAGCAGTTTGGCACCAATGAAAGTACTGCACAATTTCCCAAATAAAATTCACCCTTATTTTTTTCAATTCAATTTTAGGCCCACCTTTAGGCCCATCTATAGCTTGTCCAAAACAGATTCATTCCTCTATCTCTCTACCTATCCATCTGCCCAGGTGCTGCACTGATGCCCATAAATATTTAAAGGTGAACCAAACAGGCTGCCCATCTAGCTGTGCATCATGTCTAGGCAATATGCATTTTTTCATTCACTTTGCTCATCCTCAGTTTAGATCCCCAGTTGCTGTCCATCTCTGAGGAAATTTGTAATGTTCGATATAATTAGCAGAATGTTATCCAAGGATGGGACATTTAGAGAAATTTGGTTTCAATGGGAAATCTTAATTTTTTGGATGCTACACAGAAGATAGTATCATATCAGAAGACAGAAGGGACTTGAAACATCATCCAGGACCCCTTATTTAGCAATCAAGGAAACACGATCCTGTTATTAACAATAATAAACAGGTAGTAAGTTGTATAATGGGGCACTAGTGAATGCTTGGGTCATACCCAAATTTATGGTAATTCTTGGCACTTCATTGAACACAGTCCTATCTTTAACTGCCATCTGTCAGAGGCATATCTAACATTAACAAATGTTTGAGAGATATCTTAAGAAGAAATTACGAAGACTATGTTCTGTTCTGCGGAGTCAAATAACAAGCAATATTGGCAGTGTCTGTAAAGTCATTCAGAGATGTGCTCTGCCACAACAAATCAACAGCAAAAGCCCGGCTGTTCCCTTCCGAGCTCTTCATCAAGGATACCCAGATCATTTTCAATAACTTTATACAAATGAGACATCAAGTATGACTCAGGAGTTGATGTCGGTCTTTCTCTTGTAGGAAGTTCCCCTCTGTAATCTTCTGTCTTCTTTTTAATTCCCTAGAGCCCTTTGAGCTATGCTGACAACCACCCAAGGGCTGCTTTAAACTGGGTCGTGTCCAGCTTGGGTTTTCTTCTGGGCCCTTCTGGTCAGAGTCAGCTGCTCTTCCTTGACCTTGTCTTAAGAGCCACCTTCCTCACACAATACACTGGATCCCTCAGGGGTAGGATCCAAAGCATAGCCAATAAAAATAGGTCAGTGGTAACAACATGAGCAGGTCTGTTCCAGTTCCCCTCTGTTGGCTGGCTCAGCTGGATCTCACACTTCTCCTCCAGTGTGCCTGTGCTGTTTAGGGACATTCCCTCATGCCTGTTCTGTAACCCTCTGCAGACATGCCTCTGCATCACATTCAGAGCTGCCGTGGGGCAGAGACTATGTGTGGGGAGAGGTATGAGGTTCCCAGTTCTGGCTCCTCAGGGGTGGCCTTCCTCTTCCTGGCTTCTACTTTACTTCTCAGTGTAATCCCTAATGTCTCCCACACACATGCTAGAAGCACATTTACTGTCACAACAAGAATAAGCTTGACAAAACAGAGAGAGCAATACCATCCAGCATCCTAGATAGAAAAGGCAAAGTTACAGGATTCAACCTGGCCCTCTGGGTAGGCTAACAATGCAGCCCCAGTGCAAGTAGGGAAAATGTTCCCCCCCCCCCCCACTTAATAGGATTTTATTTTTTTCCAATTATATGCAAAGACAGTTTTTAACATTCATTTGTTTTTAAAGGCAATCAGAGTTAAATGATTTGCCCAGGGTCATAGCTAATAAGTATCTAAAGCTGGATGTGAACTCAGTTCCTCCTGACTCCAGGGCGAGTGCTCTCTTCAATGTGCCATCTAGGTGCCCCAATAACATTCATTTTTGCAAGATTCTGAGTTCCAAATTTTTCTCCCTCTCTCCCTTCCCTCCCCCGCCCCAAACAGCAAGCAATCTGATACAGGTTATATATGTACAATGATGTTAAACATATTTCCACATTAGTCATGTTGTGAAAGAAGAATCAAAACAAAAGGGAAAAACCATGAGAAAGAAAAAACAAAACCAAAAAGAATGAAAATAGTATGCTTCGCTCTGCCTTCAGACTCCGTAGCTCTTTCTCCGGATGTGGACAGCGTTTCCGAAGTTGTCTTGGATCACTGAACTGCTGACAAGAGCCAAGCCTATCAAAGCTGATGCTTGCATAACACTGCTGTTGCTGTGTACAATGTTCTCCTGATTCTGCTCACTTCACTCAGCATCAGTTCACGTAAGGCTTTCCAGGCTTTACTGAAACTTGTCTACTCATCATTTCCCACAGCACAATAATATTCCACTACATTCATGTACCACAACTTGTTCAGCCATTCCCCAATTGATGGGCATCCCCTCAAATTCCAATTCTTGGTGACCACGAAACGAGCTGCTATAAATATTTTTGTACATGTGAGTCCTTTTCCCTTTTTTGTGATCTCTTTGGGATACAGACCCAGAAGTGGTATTGCTGGATCAAAGGGTATGCACAGGTTTGTAGCCCTTTGGACATAGTTCCAAATTGCTCTCCAGAATGGTTGGATCAGTTCACAATTCTACCAACAAGGCACCAGTGTTCCAATTGGAAAATGTTTTGAGTAGCATCATAACACAACTTGTCAGAGGAGTCATCTGCTATCTTGGGACAGATAGCTGGCACAATGGATAGGGCGCTAGGCCTACAGTCAGAAAGACCTGAGTTCAAAACCTGCCTCAGACATTTACTTGCTGCTTGACTTATGTCTGCCTCAGTGTGAAAATGGGAAAAATAACAGTACCTACTGCCTCTTAGGGTTACTGCAAGGATCAAATGAGGTAATATATTAAAAATGCCTTGCAAATCTTAAAGCAAGCACTAAATACATGTTAGTTATCATTGTTATTTTGATTTTCTAGGAAGAAGTCATGGCATGTATTATAGCCATGAGCCCTTTCACAGCGCCTGAATCGCAATAAATGATCTTGGTCAGGGAAGCTAAGCAGTTGGTAGTTCAGAAGTTATTACTGACAGCATTTTTTGGTTCATGCCTATCATGAATACAGGAGCATCGGCAAAAGGGACATTGAGGATGATACATTTAGCTCCATCCTTCAAGTCAGGCCTAGTCTTTTCCAAGGTGGAAAAGACATCAATGGACTCAGGTACAATTTTTCCTACTTAATACTGGTGGAATAGTTAGTAGTGAGTAATCGCTCCTCCACTGACCACTAGCTTTCCTTCCCCAGTCTTGACAATGCCCCTGAACCTGCCATGGGAAGACTCATACTGAAACATATACAACATGTAGTCATGTCAATGAAGGGTTCACTGATGGCCACAACCTCCACTCTGCTTGAAGTGAGTATAACTCCGCTTACCAGGCACCCAATACAACCAAATCCACTGATTCCAACTTTCATTTTCTTGGCTTAGGGATACAGCTGCAACAATGGACAATGGAACCAAGTTTGGGAGAAAAGATGAGTCTCTGTCATTTTTTAAAGCTAGAAGGCTATTTCTGATTGGAAAGGTTTAGAAGTGGCCATGCTAAAGGTACAGGAATAAATAAGACAGAAGATACGTTAGCCTTCACAGCCCTCAGTGAACCAAGGTTTGATAGATTCTTAGCAGAAAAGAATCTCAAAATCTTCAACAAGTTGTCACCAAGGTTCCACTTGAATACTTCCAGTGATGGGAGTCTCACTGCCTTGAGAGCCAGTCCATTCCATTATTAGACAGCTCTGATTGCTAAGAAACTCTTACATATATTCAGCCAAAATCAGATACCCTATATTCTACCACCCATTATTTCCAGTTCTGTTTTCTGAGAAGCTAGGAGAAAACCACTTCTGGCTCAGTGGAGTTCAATCCAATCAGCCTCCAAATTTCTTGATGATTTTAATTTATATGGAGACCTTAAATTACAAATCACTTTTATATCCCTTGTCCCATCTAATACTTAAAATAGCTCTACCTCACAATACTGAGGTAGGTAGCATAAAAATATCTGTATCTTCAATCTACAGATAAGGAAATTGAGGCTCAGTGACATGAAGTAATTTGGTCAAGATCATAATATAGACCATAATAAAGATCATAACTGAGATCTGAATTCTGGTCCTCTCACTCTGAGGGTAGTATGAGCACTCAGATGATCGCAATTGTATGTAAAATAAAAGCAAATAAGCACTAAATGAGAGTCTGAAAAGTTCTTTAATTAAAAGTCATGGTGTATGAGTTTTAGTATAAGGATTTAGGGTCATGAACAGGATGGGCTGAATAAACTGTGAGATGATGTGGTAGAGAGGAAATAGGATCAGAATGGAGGTGAAGAGAAAATTGCATACAAATCCCAGCTTAAACAAAATGATTTGACCTCTCCAAGAATCAGTTTCCTTATCAGTAAAATGGGGATTATTCTCAGGGATATATTCTAAGGTAAGAACTTTGTAAACCTGGAAGCGATAGAAATGTGAGTTATCTTCATTATTCTAAAGAAAAGAAGACTCAAGATGAGACATGACTGATGTCTTTGAATGTGTTACAGGCTACCATGTATGGAAGCAACATGGAGTAGAGGTTAGAGCCCTGGATGTAGAGTCAGGAAGATCTGGATTCTAATTCTGCCTCTAAGTTTTTTGATCATGTGAAATGAGGGACTTGGACTCAACAGCTGCTAAGGTCCCTTCTAACTCTCAATTTGTGATCTTGTGACCCTGTGTGAAAGAGGCAACAGAAAGCCTGACCACAGAATGCAGAACTAGGACCAAAGATTAAAATTCACAATAGAAAAATTTTAGTTCAACATAAAGGAAAAACTAATAATCTGTTATTTCTAATAACTTTAAAAATGAATATTCAATGGAATGTTCTCTTTCTTAAGGTAGTGAGCTCCCTTTCAATGGAGGTCTTTAAGCGCAGGACAGAAAATCATTGTTAGGGATGCTTTAGACAGTATTCTGCTTAGTTTCAAGCTGCCCCAGATGTCCTCTGCCCTAAGATCCTGTCATTTGCATTTTGGCTACACACAAAACTAGATCTGATGAGAGGACAATTTGATTCAAGTCTACCTCTACTCTTTCTAGATATGTGACTTGGAGCAAGTCACTTCAAATAACTTTAGTTCACCATCTGCAGTGTAGACAGGAAACTGAAAGAAAACTATGTATCACTTACCTCTGAAATAAGTCCACTTCCTGTAAAAATTTTTCACACATTCCAAAAAGGGGCTCCATTCTGTGAGGGAGAAAAACAAGATGACAACACAAGTGAATTAATAAAGGATTTATCAAACACTTACTATGTGCAGAGTTCTGTGCTAAGTACACATTGCACATTCTCTTGGAGGAGATGACACACATGGAAGGTTTTCACCTCTTAAGTCAGATGAAAAGGTCCCATTGTCCTTAGGATGCAGTGACAAAGCAGATGGCAATGCATCTTTGTCAATATCATTTCCACTGATAAAATGGTGTCAATTTCTGATGTCAAAACATTCGACAGTGCCACAGACTACAGTGGCAAGATTTTGATTTCAAATCTAAAAAAGCAAAGCCTCTCTTCTGTGTATGAAACTGCAAAGTGAGAAGGCTCAAGATCCAAATTATACAGTAATGAACATATTTACACTAAAAAAATAACCTCTAGTGAAGAGACAAGACCTAAGAGACTCAGGAGAATCTTTGAATGAAGCAAAGCTAAAGATCACATAGCTAGGTTTCTGTTCAATTACATATAAGGCACATGCCTAACCAGTCAGTTACCAATTAAAAGCTATATTTTCATTCTGATCTATTCATTTATTTTTAAATGGTTATTAAAACGTAACAATGATCAGCAATAAAAATAACTAAATTTGTTAAAACTAGTTATAATTAAAGTAAGTTTAACGAATCAAGTATTAACAGTATTGTTTCAGTAAATATATTTCAAGTCCCCATCAGAATTTGTTGTGCATTCATTTTCATTTATTTTTCCTCATATAATCACAGGATGTGTATACACTATTCTTCTAATTATGCCTCATTTAGATTACGCGTTATTTCTTAAGTTTTCCAGATGCCTATTTCTTCTACTTCTTGGTCCTCATGGTACTGCAGCAATGATGTACTTGTCTCTACTGGCTGCTGTTTCTTTTATGAGACACTTGTAATCGAAACCCATTCCCCTCGAACTCTAAGTTTTCTTTTATCCTATGGGACACTTGTAAATCTTGTTAGAGTCAAGATGATATAATAGAAAGACTAGGAAACCAAAGAGCAGAGCTGGCCTTGCTTTATCTATTGGTTCCTTCACTTCTGCCTTCAAACAAACCCCCAAATCTCCTTTATCCTTAAAATACCTTCACTAAGCCCTACTGTCCCCTCAGCCCACCATCAGATATCTAAAGCTGTCTACATTCACTCCTTCCCCTCTCTCATTTCTTACCTCTTTGTAGTCTAGCTTCCCAGTTCCTCACTTGATTTTTTAAATGTTGGTTAGAACTTGGTTGGTTAAGAACTTCTGCATTGGGGGGTGGAGCCAAGATGGCAGTGTAGCACCAGCAACATATCGCAGCTCTCACATAGCCACCCCCAAATACCCATAAAATAGGACTCTAAACCAATCCTAGAACTCCAAAACGCACACAAAGATACTTCCCACTAAAGTCAGCTCGGCTACGAGGAACCATATCAGCACTGTGAACGGAAACCAGCCTGGCCTGAAGCCCCGGCTGTGCCCCGGGGGCAGCTGGAC
>CM053582.1:154310687-154335729 GCA_028627135.1 Pseudochirops cupreus | reverse complement strand
TGTGTATGTGTATGTGTGTATGTATATGTGTATGTGTGTATACACATATACGTACATGCACACACATATATTTATTCAACATCTAGTACAAAGAAATTTAGGTGAATAAATGTTGGTATTTTTGGCCTTTATAACTCACTCATTTCTTAACTATCTACGTACGTACTGTCTGTCATATGTTATACTTTTGCTATTATGAAAGAAGTGACAATTCACTGCCCAAGGCTACCTCTTATTCTGAACAACAGACTGCCAGAGCTGAAGCTCTGACCACCATTCCCTGCTCTCTTACCCCGATCCATGCCAGGTTCATCCTTTGAGCATCTCCCCCTTCCTACCCTTTCATTATGCCCTCCAGAACCTCTGTTCTATAAGCAACAAACTGACCTTCTTATTAGACCCATGGGCTCCTTTTGGAAATGACTTCATACATATATTTTGTATATGTATATCTAAGTGTTGTTCCCTCTCTGCCGTCAATAGAAGGTAAACTCTTTGAGGGTAGAGACTGTTTCATTCTGTCTTTGTATCCCTAACAAGCAACAAAACGTCTAGAACACAGAAGGTGCTTAATAAATGTTTGTTGAAATGAACTCCCTGCCAGTATCTAGGGTCCATGGGAATAGGGACCATTTGTTACCTACATGTTTTATCCTCCTCAGCACCCAGAACAGTGCTCTGAATACAGCGACACTTAAAATGGTCATCAAGGGAAATTATGCTGGCCTATAGAATTTCTTCAGTCCTCTCTACCTCTGGGGTTCTAGGACTCTAATAACAGGCACATTTTCATAACACGTATCTATCACTCTGGAATACAGATACCTTACTTTAAGCAGCCCAAACTTTTATCATTAAAACTAATGACCTCTGATAAAGAAGAGCAACACAGAGTAATACCAATTGGTATAGCTTACAAAGGGCTTACAACAGTCCTGTGAGCCAGGTAGAACCAATATTACCTTGTCTATTTTAGAGGAGGAAGGTTAAGTAACTTGTTTGATAGCATATACAGCTGTTGGCAGAGATGGGACTTACACTCAGATTTTCTAATTCCCAAGTCAATGCTTTTCTGACTGTACTATGCTGCTGCTTCTCTTATGTTGAAGTCACTGTAAGGTGCACAATGAGATCAGTATAAGTCAAATTTCCAAACCAAAGAATCATGTGCTCATTCACTAAGGTCAGGCCTCAGATCAGGTTCTAGCTTACAACACATAGCTGTTGCTACCAAAATGAAAGGAGATGATACACATAAGAATACAACGTTAGGTTTTAATTTTTTTTTTAAAGCTTTAGCTTAATTAGGGCTTTTCACAGGAGAACTGTGGAACCTCCTCTAGACCTCTCTTACAACTTTATCACTCTATTCTTGGCTAATTAAGGGTCAGCAAGCTAGTACGTTAGGTTTTAATTTTTTTTAAAAGCTTTAGCTTAATTAGGGCTTTTCACAGGAGAACTGTGGAACCTCCTATAGACCTCTCTTACAACTTTATCACACTCTATTCTTGGCTAATTAAGGGTCAGCAAGCTAGTACATGTCAGAGTTGAGGTTTGAACACAGGTTTTCTTGATTCTGACCAGGCCTCTATCCATCCACCAAGTCTCTCCCTCAGAGGTTGAACAGAACCATCATCTTTATTCCAGTGGGGATATGAAAATGGACACTGCACCTGACTGCTTTCTTGAGCTATGTTTTCACTGAGCCTAAGGGAGCTCCTCTTCCCTCTACTGTTCCTAAAATTTTCCTGTAATCGCTACCCATTCTCTCCTTTCTTTCTGTCGAGGTCCCTCTCCCGCATCTGGTACAAGGGACCATGAAAAGCAAAAGGGCTTAAATAAATACTCCTTTTGCTAAAACTGTATTCTAGTGCCTTCAGGTAGAAGCATTTTTCAAGGCAGTTCAGAGAACAAAAACAAAAGAAAGTCACAAGAAGGTTAAAAAAGTCAGCAAGGAGGCTCCCTGTGGTAGAAGCAGCTCCCATCCAAGTCTCCACACTTTTCACATTCCTCTTGCCCCAAGGGCCCGCACCTGGGTCTTCTATCAATGCCACGTGGGGGCAATGCCCACCCCAATGGCCCCAGGTCTCCACCACAGCTTCCTAGATCACCACAGTGCTGGCTGGTGTTGCAGAAGTCAGGGAAGTTAGCTCACACCACCCTGGTTCCTGGTCCATACCACATTCTGTAGCAGGAGGAAATCAATTTAGCATCTGCTCCTGCTTTCACTCCAGTACTCTTCACCCCTCCCTCAGCTTACTCCATTCATTCTCCTCCCACAAAAGGAATCTACTTCAGGCAGCCCTTCTGGACCCTCCTCCCCCCTTACACCTCACAAAGTGCCTTGTCTGCACCTCTCTTACGTAGTTTAGCAGTATCTAGAGATGTTATACTCTCCAGTTAGACCTATAAACTCCACCGAGAGCAGCGAGTTTTACGTAAACTTTGTGTCTCCTACAGTCCCTCCATATAGGCACTGAATAAATGTCTGTTGAATTGTTGCTGAAATGGAAGAAGACAGGGTAGAATGGAGAGATTTTTGCTATTATTAATTCACTAAAATATTTTTACTGAAAATAAGTTTTAACATGTTCACATGTTTTATAAGTTTTATTTAGAATACAAAACTATGAAAAAGAAAGCTAACGAGAGGGTCAGATTAGATGGTCTCATGGCTGATATTTGGTTAGACAATGTGCTTTATGTCTATTATTTTTGTATTTTTCTGAGGACTATTACAAAATCTGGCACATAGTATTTAAAAAATGTTAAATGAATGAATTTCAAAGGTCCTTCTACTCTCCAATTTTTAATTCTACAATTCTTCATATGAGTAATCCCTCCAATCTCATACTTTCCAGCAAAGGCTTTGGAAGTTAAAAATTGAACTGTATTATTTCCTTGTATCTCCTCACACAGGGCCTTGGACATAACAGGCACAGGAGAAATATTTGATTAATTGTGGAGCAAGAAGAGTTAAAAAAAAAAAGGAACACATTGAATTATCGAATTTTAAATCCCATAACATTAACAAAATAATGGCTGGCACCAGGAATCCTTGAGGGCAAGAGAAGAAGTGATCCCCCTAGACCAGAGGTAAAAGATGGCACTGTTTTATTGTCCATTAAAAGCAAAATCTGACATGAGCTGTGAAATTTTGATAACCAGACTTGGCTTCTGAACGTCATTTTAAAAAATTTCTATTCCTTTCATTTTCATTTAAATTCCCTTGACAAGGAGTCAAATCGAAAAGAGCTTCTTTCTAATGGATTCTATGTCTTCACTAATTATCAATCAGAAAAAGACCTGATGAGGGGAAAAAAGGCAAGGAATTTAAAAAAAAACATGGTCTCATACTTAGAACATAAGAAGAAAACACTTAGTCTAATAAATTCATTCATCCAAACAAAATATTTATTAAGTGTCTATTACATACATGATATGGTCTTTTTTTTTTAACTATACCTGTAATTTTACAGGTTCTTGTCCCTCTAATCTGGCAGGGAAAATAAGACAGAAAGGAGTAAAGAAGGCAAGGAGGAAGAGGAAGAAAGGGAGAAAAAGGGATAACAAGTCTTCTCAATCTTTATTTGTACTTCTTACCTCCTAGAATTGCTGAAACAAAAATACTTTGTAAACTATAAACAACATCATGATTATCAATATTATTAAGAATAAACTATGTTATTCTGGTTAAAATATCAACAAATCTAAGGATGAAATTTTTCATCTGAAAGAAATTTACAACACATAAAAACCTAAACTAAAACATCTGATTTACATTGCATCCACAGATACTCAAGTGTCTCTGGCAGACTGGCGGTGCCTACTCTAAGCAAAAAAGGATACAGGCAGAAATGGGGGAGAGGAAGGACAAATGTTGAGGGGGGAAGACAAAAAGGGAGAAGGAAAGATGGGCAGAGGGAGAGAAAGAGAGAGAGAGGGAAAGGGAGAAAGAGAATGAAGAAAAAAAAGGGACAGATGGAGAAGGGAAAAGGGGGGAGATATATACAGGAAATAGAGAATGAATGGAATATAATGAGCACTAATGAGAGTCAAATGAAGTGCCATGAGGGCGCAGGGAAGCCTTCATAATGCCATTTGAATTGAACTTTGAAAACTTAGTAGAATTTAAACAAAGATTTCTAGAAATGAGGTGGCAAGAGAAGGAGTGCTTTTAAGGTACAGGTAAGAGTGAGATTGAAAGCAGAGAGTTAAAAAGTACAAGACAGGGTTGGCAAAAATGGTGACTAGTCTAGTTTGGCTGGATTGCACAGTAAATAAAAAATAAGACACTGAAACAGTCCAATTAAGAAGCTCATATGTATTACTAAGTTAAAGGAAGGAGGCCACAAATTTCCAAGAAAATTACCTTACCGGATTGTAAATTGAAGCAGCTCCTGAGTGCCCTGAGGGTCGAGGTGCTGAAGGTTATACACCCTTTCTAGGCTTTGCTGTAGAAACTGCTGGGAAGGATCTTCATGTGGTGTGATGCTTGGGGAAACAGGCGAGGACAGCAGTTTTCTACCTGGTAACTAAGCAAACAAACATAATGGAGTGATGTCACCATCCATATGACTGAGCTAGAAGACACTTCCGAGATCACCTGAGTTTTTAAATTTCTCACTCTACAGTAACAGACCTGGCTCAGAGAGGTGAATCTGCCTGCCAAAGGTTAAGACAGAACAAACAGCAGAGCTAGTATTCAAACCGAGGTTTGTCTGCCGAGTCCAAATCTGGTCTTCATTTTACTACATTCTATTCCTTCTGTGTAGTTCTGGGAACCCTTCTCTTTTACCAACCAAATCAAAAGGGCTAAGTAAAAAGAAGCCAGAATCTGGTTTGCCCTTTAAAGAAATGCCCTGAAAATTATGATTACTTGCTCCCACAATAACTGACGTATGCCTTAAAAAAAGGACTGAATACAGGAATGGATTACAAGCTTGGTAGTGCCTCCTACCAACAGCCCTTTCATGTTTTAGGATATGGCTTAATGAAGTGCTGCCTAAAAAAAATACAAAAACAAAAAAAAAACACCACCTAGTGATCAGACTTCTCTGAATTTAGCTCACTGGGTCTCTGGATGACGTAGTCCATCACTAGGCTCAACTTCAAGCTTTTCCAGCTTGGTAAGAGCAGCAAGAGTTTGTGATTTCTGGCTGAACCTCTGACACCCAAAAGTCACCTCCATAACATAAGGAAGCAGAGATTTAGGGAAACTCATTTAATACTGCTATTATGTTTTTTAAAAATAACAATATATCATAAAAGGCAGCATGATGATGGTGGAGAGCTGGCCTTGGGATCAGGAAGACCAAGGTCCATGCCCTGCCTTGGACAGGCCACGGGACCCTGGGCAAGTGATTCCCCTCACCTCCCAGCACCCCAGACAGCTCTCTAAGATAACACCTGCAGAAGACCTGTTGATCTGCCAAGGTAGAAGAAGTCTGAGTCCGGGGAGCTCCCTACAATAATGAAATCAATTTCATGCAGACAAAAAGATATTGCTAATTAGCATCACATTTTCACGGGTCCATTATTTGATTTTTCACTTTATCTGGGTGATTTATTCCTAACTCTGAGTGTGAAACAAGCTATAAAGAACATTGTTAGATGAGGACAATCAAGCCATGATGTAATTCAGAGTCTAAAACACCATCAATACACACAGACCTCTTCCTCACCCTCCATAATGTCAAATAAACAACAGTGCAGTGAAGGGTATTTTTTCTTTAAAAATAAACTGGCTTTCATCTCAGACTAAGTATGATTTTGCTTCCTCCTATTTACTTAAAAGGCAACCAAAGAACCCAAAATGGATCCAAGATTTTTAGCATACTCTCAAAGCAGGAACAAGGTGAGAAAGACTGTCACGGAGGTAAGCATAGTGTCTGAAGGTATGATCTGAGAACAGAGCAGGCATGGTGGGGCAGGTTTCAGCGGCATTGAAGATAAGAACCAGCACAGCAATATCTGACACAGTCGGGTGGTTAAGTAAAAATCCTTCCACATCATAAAAGAAAAGTGAAGACAAGCTTGGAAGCCATTCTATCAAAAGGGCATGGTAAAAAACCTCACCTATTTTACATAACAACTCTGAAAGAAGCACTCCCTGTTAGTTATCAAATGGTACGTTTTAAAATGGCACCGAGACCACAGATTTCTTAGTTCTTGACTGCAGCATGCCAAATGAATTAAACTACCCTCAGAGTAATATTATTAACAGTAACAACTGCCACCAGATCACAGGTATGTATTTAGGAGGGCCCTTCAGTCCAAGTCATCCAGCCCTTTCATTTTAAAGGTTAAGGAAGCTGAGGCTTACTTCAATATTGCCTGAAGGCTTTAAAAAGTTCTTTCTCCAAAACAATCACACAAGACAGGGAGTGCAAGCAAGATGAGGAGGCCAAGACTCAAAGAAGTTAAACAACTTGCCACAAATTAGACAGTCAAATGGAAGAAGCCCAGGTGAGCCAGGGCCTCCAGTCTCACCACCTTGTGCTGCATGCCAAGCACTGTTGCAAACACCCCCTAGTTAGCATTACAGAACACTAAGGCTGATGAGGACCTCAGAGGTCAGCTGGTCCAGTTCTCTGCCTCAGAAGTCACCATCCAGCCTTTGCCTGAATACTCCCAGTCTAGTCTGCCTGGATGGCAGTTTTATAAAGCCAAAGTTTTGGCACCCCTGAAGGAAGGCCAAAGTCATCCTGTAGTTGTGGCCAAAGTAGAGTTGAGTCCCAAGTGGTCATCGGGCTCACTATGACTATACCACTTAAAATACCCTGAGCTATGGAAATACAGTAAAAGGGCAGTCAATTCTTGCATTTAAAGTTCACGCTGATGCTTTGGGTCTAAGTCTTCTTTCTACACATGAAGAAACTCGGGTCCTGATAAGTGACATGATTTGCGGGGGTCATATGTATACTAAGCAGCAGAATAATGATGGTGGTGGGTCCAGGGCCTATGTAGCTAGTTAGCACTTTTCTGTACCGTTTACCCCAGTTAGCTTTCTTATAAACACATCCTTGTAGCCACAAGGGAGACCAAGTTAGGAATTATGGATGCATCAAGGCAAGTCCCTTTTCCAGTGCTCTACTGATGGCATATTATTACTACAGCTCTTGTTTAACATGTGAGTGGATGCTTGACTTTACCCTACTACCACCCTCAATGATGCAACACAGTAGAGTGGAAAAAACACTAAACTCATGTTAAGAGATCCAAGTTCAACTCTAACTAAGCTCTAACACTTACTAGATATGGGACCCATTCAGTGTCTTCCTCTGCAAAAAGGACTAACACTTGCACTATCTGCTTCACAGAATTGTAAGGAAATGGTAAAGCACTAGGAATGCTATCATTATCACTATTATCAAGAATAAATTATACTTTTTGTTAAACTATATAACCCCTAGGAATGAAGATGAAGGATGTTCTTTTCATCTGAAGAAATGAAAAAAACCTAACAAAAGACAAATTATCTGATTTACACGGTATGCAGAGTTGTGCAAGAATCCCTGCCAAGTCTGCAGTACCTGCCCTACGCACAAAGGATACAGGCTGGGTCATCCATATCAGGTTCGGCAGTGTCAAAGAATGGATGTGTGCTCAGGAGGTCTGGGACGAGGGGAAGCACCAGTGTTGGATGTCTACCTCCCAGAAACTTCAAACATCTGAAAAACACACATATAATGTTTCATTATAAGCAACAGACATTCTTCTGACATCTAGTAGTAGTATTAAGGATTGTCCTACAAATAATGGAGGCAACAAAGGCTAAAACGTCCCTGTCTATAAGAAGTTTACAATCTAGTTTAGGTCACGGACAGCAGGGTTTGCCAGTTCTCAGATGGAAGGTCCCTCAGGGGTCATCTAGTCCAATTTCTTCCTCAGGCACATACACAATAAAACAAGCAGCATTTGAAACCAGGTGTTGTGAGTCCAAATCTAATATTCTGTGGTCCAAGTATTGATTACATTCCGTTCCATCCTCCCTAACCTTTAAATTTGACCATATCCCACAAGGAGAGATAAGATCATTTTAACCCGAAGTGCCAAGTGCCAGATGAATAGTACAGAATAGATTCTATAAGTATTCAGAGAAGGGAGAGATATTGCTGTGGGTTGGACTAGTTATGGGACTTGAGCATGTGCAGGATAAATAAGAATCAAAAAGGCAGAGCGAAGTGGTGATTGGCACAGTCTAAATCTTGGGGCGAGACAACTGAAGTCTGTTTAAAGATGCAAAAAGAAAACAAATCATCACTTCTGTCCCCTTCATTGAGTGGCATTCTATTTTTAATGAATCTGAAATCATTACCATGGTACCTCCCTTATACAATCCAGGCTATTAGAGATGGAAGAGACCACCCCCTCTAGAAGCCACTTAATTTAACCCTCACCTACATCCTTCCTGCAGCAGTCTCCTTGACAGGCCATCAGGCCAACCTTGTTCATATGGAGCACCCATTACACCTCCTGAAGTAGCTCATTTCTCCAATGGGTATCTCTGTAATGAAGTTCTGCTTTACAATAAGCCAAAAATCACCTTCTTGTAACTTATACCTACTTAATCTACTTAATTCCTCTAGGGCCAAGCAGAATAAACCTGGTCCCCACCCTGCAAAATGACAATGCTTTAAATAATGCTGCTGATGATTATGTCCTGTCTTAGGAGTTCCTTCAACAGATCATCAAATGTTATTCTTCCAAGATTCTCTCCCAATTCGGGTTGCCCTTTAACCTGCCAACACTGCTTATAAAACATGAAACTCGGGCTCTCATGGGCCTCAGTGATCTCTCACCTAGACTAAAGTAACGGCCTCTTTACTTGTCTCTGTGCCTCTATCCTCTCTCCAATTTATCCTTCATTTAGCTGACAAAAAAATCTTTCTAATGTCCAGGGCAATGACCATGTCACTTCCCTACTTACAAATCTTTATAAACTCCCCACTGTACATAACAGCACACAAACTCCACAGTCTAACATGTTTTAAGACCCTACACAATCTGACTCCAATCTTACTTTACTCCCTTTAACTTTCTACTGAGGACAAAAGAAGCTTCTCACCACCCCCCACGTAGTCCTGTACTGTTTTCTAGTCTGTGTGTGAATTTTGGGAATGTATATTCCATCTTGTGAGTCAATTTTGGATCTAGCTCAGTTTCTTTTCCATTCAATTATGAGTCTAGTCTAATTTCTGTCTTCTAAGAAAACTTCATTGCACTGTTTGGACATAGCCCGAAAGTAAACCACTTCTACCCTTAACTAAGAGATCCTTAATCAAGGACCTAGGTTATCCTGACCAGAAACCCAGTCAGATTCAAAGATTGATGCAAGGAATTTTCTCACAATTATACATCTTAAATAATCTATATGTCTTATTTGAAAATTGGTTCCATGCTGGACAATCAGTTACTGTTTCCTTGTTCCTTTGATTAAACACAGACACTTGGGGAGCGACACCTCTTTTTCTAACTCCAAAGAACTGCATCTGTCTACTTTCCTCTTTCCAATTTGGAAAGTCCCTAATCTTTCCTTCAATTATAAATCAGATGGTCTAATCTTGTATCCTGGTTTAGATCCTGTAAATCATTTTCTTTTAATGCACAAAAGTCTGTGTCCCCCTGTATTCAGGGTCCAGTGGCAAACTGGAGGTCTGGTCTCGATGTGTTGTGCAAATGGCATGCACTGCTTACTAAATCAATACGCTCGGAAGCTCAAACCTTTGTTTCAGTCATTTCAATGAATCCTCATATCACACCTGTTACTTTTTGAAACGGATTCCATTCCATCTATGCCTATTAAACTCATTCTCTTCCTTCAGGGACAAATTAAGATTACAGTCCTTCCATGAACCCTTCCTTAATTCTCCCTAAGTAAGTGATCTGTCTCTTCTTGAATTTTTCATAGCAACCTGTATAGATATTTCTTCTGTACCTAATTCACTTCACAGGTATATGTACATATATCTTCTTCCTCCCCCTGAACTGTGAGCTTTTTAAGAGCACAGAATGTGTTTAATTTCATATCTTTATGACTGCTTACTATGTTACCCAGAGCAAGTTGACTAATTTTAGTGTTTATCAGTTTTGTCATCTGTAAAATTACTATTTGCAAACCAGGTCAAAAGGTTGTTGTGAAAAAGAGTGCTTTGCAAACCTTAAAAAGAAATAAAAATGTAATATATTATTTGAAAGTAAAAATAGGGAGACACTGAAACATAATACCCATTATAGGCTATATTCAGATTTTATATAAACAAGCTTTGATGGGAAAAGTGAACCCCCTATTTGGACCAATATGGTATAAACTAGACATTATTTTATCTAAAGTGAACAAATCAAAAAAGAGAAAAAAACAAAAAAGGACTTACTTCCATATAGATTCTCTATCTGTTGGGTACTTAGCTAAATTCTTCAGGAGCTCAACCAGTGCAAGATGTATCCCTTCTTTGGTAGACACATTTGTATAACACAGTAGTTCATGAAGAGCCTCTCGAATATCTCGTGAGGAATCCTTTTAAAAAGATGAATGTAAATTTAAAGACACTCATGTTAAACAAGATGCCCATAATATTTTAGGATCATGGATTCAGTGCGGAAAGTGACCATAAAGGCCTCTAGTCCAATCTCCTCTCTTTCCAGATGAACAGAGTCAGTCCAAGAAAGGTTAAGTTACTTTCCCAAGGTCACACAGGGAGTAAGTGGTAGTGGTGGAATTTGAACTTGGGTCCTCTGACTTCAAATCTAGCATTCTTTCAACTGTACCAAGCTATATTCCTATCTATTTCTAGGTCAGGACACTAAGAGGATATATAACTTCTTTTTTTTTTTTTTTTGCTTTTTGGAGGGGGGAAGACAGGGCAATTGGGGTTAAGTGACTTGCCCAAGGTCACATGGCTAGTAAGTGTTAAGTGCCTTAGTTCAAATTTGAACTCAGGTCCTCCTGACTCCAGGACCGGTACTCTACTCAATGTGCCACCTAGCCATCCCAATATCTAACTTATTAATAGGCTAGGCAAAACTGTCTCTTAGGTCCCTTCCAGATCTAAATCTATGATCTGTAAATAGTCACTGAGGAGGGATCTCAGAAGTCATCTGGTCTAACATACTGTAAGTATGAAAGATCTAACAATCACAAAATTTCAGAGCTGGAAGGGGCCTCAAAACCCAGAAAACAGAGAAATAGAACAGATCATCAAGGATAATTAAACTCTGACAATCTAAATACAAAGAGCTAGTCTTATTTCTATGATGTTATAGACTTACAGAATGTCAAGGCTGAAGAGGACCTTAAGACAGAGTTAGAGATGGAAGGGACTTTAAAAAATACAATGGAACAGACATGCTGGCTCAGTTTATTAATCCCTACTGCTGAGGGTATACCGATCCAGTCTGGAAATTCTCAGCTACTGTGGGCTATTATGAATGGGTATCTGCACTAAGTATGCCATCTGTGTGGTAAAGCCCTGGGAGCAGGGGGGCCAACCAGGTTGCCTAGGTAGGGGCAAAACTAACCCAGGTTAAAAATGGAGTAGTTCAAAGCTCCTATAACAGTCAGTGCTGGAGATGGGCCCATAAGTAGCCCTTGTATTTTCAGACCGGGCAAGATGGAGAGAATCAGTATTTTAAAAAAGCAGTTAGAATTGGAAGGGATTGGGGCAGCTAGGTGGCGTAGTGAATAGAGCACTAGCCCTGGAGTCAGGAGGACCTGATTTCAAATCTGACCTCAGACACTTAACACTTACTAGCCATGTGACCCTGGACAAGTCACTTAACCCCAACTGCCCTGCCCTACCCCCTCAAAAGAAAAAAAGAACTAGAAGGGATCTTGGAAATTATTTGATAGGCCAATCTCATTTTATGAAAGACAAAACTGGGATTCGTTTGAGGGGAAGTGACTTTCCCAATAACTACATAATAAAAGAGGTGGTATTTAGCTGAGATTAGGATTCAAGTATTTAGATTTTTTTAGGCTAGGGCTGCTTTTGCCCACCTCTCATTCCCAAAAAAGTCCTCCAGAAGTATCTAAATGGATATACTGTAAATAAAATGGAGCAATCAGGAACGCTCTCCTGGTTCCAAAGGTCAAATGCAAATCAATTCAACCCAACAAATATATTACCTATTACATGCAAAAGTACTGTTAAATATTGAGTCATAAAACAAAAATGAGTAAGACACAAGGAGTGACAGTTTAGAGATAACATGCCCAGTAAAGATGTATCTGAGATGCAATCTTGTAACTTTTCATCCACAGAACTACTCTTAGTTCCCATTCCATACAAATTTCTTGCTCTCTAGCCTAGTTTTTCTGTTTTTTGTTTTTCGTTTTAAAGGAATCAAGGGGCACCAAGTGGTGCAGTGAATAGAGTACTGCCTCTGGAGGCAGAAGGACCTGAGTTCAAATCCAGCCTCAGATACTTGAAACTTACTAGCTGTGTGACCTTGGGCAGGTCACTTAACCCTAACTGCCTTGCCTCCCCCCTCCAAAAGAAGAAAAGGAATCAAAATGCTCCACTTAATATAAATGCTACTTCTCTAATTTTTTAAATTATGAACTTATGAATCATTAGCAAACGTTCCAATATATAAAGAACAAATGAGGCTGTATGTAAAACTGACCTTTTGTTACGTAAGTTTTTAAAAAGCGTATATTAAATGTAACCAGATGTTAACAAAACCGTTTTGCCTTCTGAACTTATTTTCACTTTTTTCTGTGTATTTTTTAATGTTATTAGTGTTCTTTTCTTTTCTGCATGTCACTTTCCACTTTTTGTGCCTCTTGTCTAACAGTTTTCTGCTTAGAGGCGGGAAGTGGGTTTGATCATCAGTCTTCTGAAGTCATGATTACTTATGACACAGATCAGAGGCCAAACTATACTCTTGAAATCATGAAGTCTTTCAAAGCTGTTTTTCTTTACACAATTATGTTCATCATTTAAGATGTTCTTCCAGTTTTGCTTATTAGGCTCTGTATCAGTTTGCATGAGTTGCTCGTTTTTTTGAATTCTTCATATTTACCATTTCCTTCAGCATAATAATATTCCATTACATCCACATACCAATTTTACTGTTATTCTCCAACTGACAGAATACCCCCCTTGTTTCCAGTTCTTTGGAACAACAAAAATGCTCCTATAAATATTTTGTACATATAGAGAGATCCTGACATTGGTAGGATATAGCATCTTTGAGAAATATATAATGTACACATATGTGTGCATGTATATATAGGCGCATGTGCACATACACACACATGCATGCATATGCGTAGGCGCGCGCACACACATGCATACACGCACGCACGCGCACACGCACACACACACCCCTAGCAGAAACCCTGGTAAAACCTCCTTCTGTTACTTTAGAAGACAATCTCCAAAGTCTTGACTAACAAATATAATATTTTACAAAGGCAGCACTTTTAACCTACCCTCCCACCCCCAATTCCCTCATCTGTAACACAGGAATACTAATATTAATAATGTAGCAATACTTACAATATCTACTTCACACAATTGCTATGAGGAAAATATTTTTTAAAAACTGTTTAAAGAGTGTTATAAAAATAGGAGCTATTCTCCTACAATGACTAAATGAAAACTTACTTTAAAAATAGTAATATTCTCATATGCATGATGCTGGCTTAAAACTAACCATACCAAAACAACTTTGAAAGACTTAAGAATCTGATAAATACAATAACTAACCATGATTCCACAGGACTAGCGATAAAACCTTTTACCAACCCACCTCCTGAAAGATAGGCGGTGGCCTCGGGACACTGAAGGAAACACATTTGTCTTCTTAGTCAATGAGGGAATCTGTTTTGCTTGATTATACCTATTTGTTACAAAGCTTTGTTCTTCTTTTCCAAGTAGGGAGGTAGGAGACATGGGAGGGAGAGGAGGCAGATTTCTGATTAACTGAAAAAAATTTAATTTAAAAAGAAAGAGACAGCAGAACCCCCCCCAAAAACTCACAACTGATATAAATCTAAGGATTTTCCTACTCTCAATTGAAATAAATTTTCTCAAGAAAAAAACAAGTAAATTAAAGAAGCTGAAACAAACAAACCTCTTAGCAATCTCATCCTGTCCTCTGGTATCTCCTTTCATTTATGAAGGCTATTCCCTAAACCTGGAAGAAACTCCCTGCCCATCTGTGGTTCCTGAAATCTCTTACTTCAAGGACTTACTTCAAGCTGTGATGCCATCTCCTCCAGGAAACCTTCCTGGGTTCTAACTCCACTCCCCAAGCAAGAAGTGAAACCCCTCCCTCATTTCATTTCGCTAGCTGAAACTCTGCGGTGCATTTATTGGTCATTTTTGTATCCCTGCAACTAAGTAGAGTGTCTTACACAAAGCCAATGTTTTAAAAATATCTCCTGAGTTTAGTTGGAATTGGTGTCATGTAACTTCTAAGTCATTACCCCACCCCCACCCAGAAGGAAATGTATTTGGGAGGCAATGCAAAGCTGAATTCTCTAAGCGATGTCATGACTAAGATAATTATTATAACTGAGATGTTCTTTTCCCTACTGCTTTTGGATTCACTACAGTTGCTATTCAAGCCCAAAGACAGTACCAGAGCTATTACTACCCATAATTTCTAGCTCTGGGACTTAAGTCACTTTAAAGATTTATAATATCCAAATGGCAGACTGGGGTGAAGCTAATAAGATAAAATTGAATAGGAATCAATGTAAAGTCTTACAATAAAATTCAAGAAGTCAACTTTATATGAGTTTAGGATAGAAAAGACAGCCAGCCAGCAACTGGTTTGAAAACAGAGGGTCTTATGGACTGCAAGCTAAATGACACCACAGTGTGAAGTAAGCTCACGCATGAAGAGAACCGGGCAACCAGGGATAGGAAGGTGACAGTTTTGTTCTCCCTGGACTTAATTATAACATGCCTGGAGGACTGTGCTCCCTTAAGACAGTCAAGAAAGAAGGTTCTCAAGCTGAAAGATACAGGTAAGACAGGCCTAGAAAGGTGCAGAGTCAGGGGTTGTGAGACTTGCCTTCAAGTGTTTGAAGGGCTATCACACAGAGGAGGGGATTAGGTTCGCTCTGTTTGGTTCCAAGCAGCAGAAAAGCCAATTTGGGCTTTGTACAATGATCAGCTCCTTAAGAGCTCCCTCCACAAGAGTGGGGGTGAAGGGCTCCTCCTCCCTGGAGGACACTTTTCAAGTATGTTGTTTCGGTAATTCTTGTCAGGGGAGGGGCTGGACCAGAGGGCCTCTGAGGTCCAATTCTAAGATTCTGTATTACCACCAGGGTGTGTATATTCTCTAGAGCTGCAAACCACAGCCTCTCCACACCTCAGGAATCAGTTTCATGAGTTCTAAGGGTCAGAAAATCATTGTGACCAAATGACAGGTGACCACAGATCTGCAACCTCTTCTACACCTAAGTTGGAGACCTTTGCAGCTTGGGAAAGATCTTGGTCCAGAGCCATCACTACAGCAGGGGCTCCTCCCCTCTTCTGGGTATAAGTCCTCTTGGGCAGGCAGTTTGGGGAAGCCTGAAGCATTTCTCAGAATCACATTTTTAAAAGGATTACAAAGCAAACAAATTATAGTGAAATAAAGATGTGATATTTTTTCTCCCCATCCATGTTCATAGTCCTCTTGAGAGAAGATCTATGGACTTCAGGTAAAAACCCTTGCACTAAAGAAAGATTTTAGTGGAGATAAATGTTTTGTTAAAAAATAAAATAGGAAAAAGGGTTTGTTTATATCTCTCTTACTGCACTTATATTTGAAATAAAGCTATGTGTAAACATATCTTCTCTCTCTTACTGAACCACATATTATCTGGAGATCAAGGAAGGTATCTCATTTATCTCTGTCTCTTCTAAGATGACTAGAATTGGGACCTTGCACAGTCGCAGGTACCAAAACAATGCAGACTTGTTGGATTAATTAATCAATAGCTGGAAAATCCAAAGCCCCTACTCTGGAAACCCCATGGGACCAATGGAAACACAGTTACTGCTAGGTGAAGTCAAACCCTGAAGAGATGATATAAGGTGTGGAAAGAACGGGCCCTACCGACCTCTAAGACAGCCAGCACAGTATCAAGCTGATCCTCTCGGAGGGTAATGTTATTCGAGATCTTTCTCATGGTGTGTATTGACTGGAGGCGCACCTCTTCAATTTCATCATTGAACATATCTACTAAAAAATCAAGGCACTTCTCTGCAAAAGAGGGCGAAGACTGGGCCAGCATGCAGAGAGCCTCTACCGCAGCAATCCGGACCTCTGTGGAAAGAAAAGAACAGCAGTCTGAGGGACTGTCTGCGAGTCTCTCCAGGTGTCACTCAACAGCGCTCTACCAAATAAGCACAGAATATGGCCTTGTGTGAAGGGTCCAGGATTTGTACAAACACACCTGGCCTTCAGTCCCAGCTTCACCACAAGTTTGTGAGCAGGTCACCTGCCTTCTCTTCACTAGTTTGCTCTCCTGTAAAATGGGAATAAAAACACTTGCACTACTCACCTTACAGATAAGAAAAGTGCTCTGTAAGCAGGGAACATCTCTAAGAAATGTGAATCTCTAAGAAAAGTGTATCAATAGTATCTGTCTAATGTGCTCAAGGGAAAGATGGTCCAGAGTCTTTCCTATATAACTGCAGTTTGGATCTCATGAGCAAAAATCTCAAATAATTAAAAGGCATTTTATGACCATAAAAGCATGTTTAATAATTTTTTTATCTAAATGATGCCAGTCTTGGAGAAACTCTCTTTGGCATGAGAGTTTCTGGGCTGCTGCTTGGCAGAGGGACCAGATTTTCAGAATAAAAATCCCTATCACACAAGCTCCAAAGTGAGGTCAGTAGAACCAGAACTGCATTCATAATGAATTTAATTAGGAAAAAAGAGAAAACAAAGCCAGAGGCAGCAGAACTTTAGATGGACTTGAAAAGGAACATGGAATAAATCTATTTCTTATTTGATAATGTGTTTGATTTTACTTAAAGTTTTAAGGGTTTTATGCAAAATTTTATTCCTCATTTTTATGCTTATAATTATATGTCTGTTGATAGCTATTAATTTTAAGAACTTAGTCAAGGGTAGGTACTTAATAAATGTTGGTGGAATCAAAAAAGGTTGACTTGTTATATGGCCTGGGAACATAAAGCAGCAGGCCTGAACCCAAAGAAAGGGACCTTTTCTGCTTTGTAGATTTAAAAAGGTTGGTCAAAGCAACTTTCAAATTAGAAGTGGCTAGTCCCTAGTGACTGGGAACAGAATGCCTACTCCTCTAACTACCAGTTATTTTTCTGGTTAATAGTTGAGTCAGGGTGTGGTGGGGAGATGCAAACAGGTATGCATCTCTTCCTTATGACAAGGCAGAGGTTATGGAATTGGGGAGGATCTTCCTCAGCACTTAGTGCACATACTATCAGAATGGTTTTTTACATGCATATGTCCCATCTCCTATACTAGAACTTACAACTCAGGGAAAGAAAGGGACTTGCCCAAAGATGCATGAGTAATAGAAAGTAGTAGCAATAATTTGTTTGATTCTCTTATAAGCAGGGCTCTGGAGACATGGTTTACAAATCAAACCTTGTCACTATAGAATTTAGATGACTTAATAATTTCCATTTATATGGCACTTTAAGACAAAACAGCCTCTTCCCAAGTATCATTATCTCCACTTAACAGATGAAGAAGCTGAGAACTCAGGAAGGTTAAGTGACTCACCAACAGTCACACAGCCAGGAAGCATTAGAACTGGGATTCTAAGCTAAGTCTGTGGGCTCAGAGTCCCTTCTTTCTACTACAACACACAATTTTTTGGGTAATTCTTTCCACTGTCTAAAAGACAAAGGGCATTCTTGAATTCTGAGGCAATGAAATCAAATACAAGATAATAAACACATTAATGAACTTGCCAAATATTACAGAGAAATTCAGAGTTGGGAGTTGGGCCCCAAACATGCAAACAGCCGACTAATTTTTCCATCTATTTTAAACCTGCAATGTCTTTCCGAGTCCTGAAAACATCATTAATTTGACAAACCCAACACCCCAAAGTCTCAATTGGATAGCAAGAGAAAGAAAAAAACTAGACTATCATATTTTCTACCTAATGCTTAAAATGTATTGGAATAGAATTTTCTGAACTCGGTTCAACTGAACCTTAGCCAGGCTGCCCTTATACATTCTTCTAATGAAACCAAGCCCTGAGTCAGTAGGGAAACAGTGCCATCCAGGCTAGTAATAAAGATCACATAATTATATATCAATAATAACATATTTAGAAAATGGTTCTCAGGCACCTTGTGTTCATCACCTCAAATGATTGTTACCACAACTCTATGGGGAAAACTTATCTGGCACTCATCATATTCTACAGACTATACTGTTAGCCAACTTATGTCCTGAATCAGCTGGATAGCCATTGAGAACAGGTACAGATCATGTTTTTTATTACTCTGTGTACTCAGCATGAGGTAGATATACAAACACTATAATCCCCATTTTATAGTTATAGAAACTGAGGTGCAGTAAAGTCAAACAACTGACCCAAGATCTTCCAGCTCCAAATGTAGTACTTTGCACTGCTGCACAATGCCTCTCAGTGATGGGGATCCCACCTACCTGTAGCATTGTTAAGAGGATGGCATTCTGGAATCCTTAAAAGCCCTATGTGTGAGTTTTTATCATTATCCTAGTTGAGGCACTGCTATTAAGATCGTTTTTGGGAGCAGCTTTCTCCTCTCTCCTGTCCAAGAAGGCTTTGGGGTAGTACTTACCATACATTTCATCTTCCAACCCATGGACAAAGGCTCCGCAAGCTCCAGATTCAATCAAGTTCACAGCGCCTGTATCTATTTCCTCTTTGGGGGCATCATCACCCCATTTTCTGCCGCTAGAAAACTCCCCTGAGCTGTACAATTCTTTGGCACGCTCATGCGCTGTGCGCTTCCTCTGCAAAGACCAACATTAAAACTAGCATTCATAGAAAACACTCACAAAAGTCTATTTATAATAGAATTTAAAAAGATTTTTCCCCCTAGCTCCCACCAAAGTAACAGAGGTATCAAGAGATTTTTCTAGTTACAGCTTAGTCCTACCAAAAAAGAATTTTGAAGAAAGTGGAGCTTCCATTGCTACCAAGTAAGAACTACTGCTGAAAATGGGCTGCAAGGTATTATAAAGAAGAGTTATGTCAAAAATCAGAACTGAATCATTCTGTCTCAATCAAATGAGACTCAGTAAAGTCAGCAGATTTTCCATGTTAAATTTTCCTCTTTTAAAAGTGAAACTCATTATCCACACTAATTTTTTGATGACTCCTCTTCCTTCTCCTGAACACTAATGAAGTAATTTGTTACTTAGTTTTTCAGTTGCAAAGTGCTAATCAGCCAATCATTCACAAGATGTCTCAAGAGAGGGATAAACCTGAAAAGTGTATTAGACTGACTCAGCACATACTCAACCAAGGAACATTAGTTACAAAAATCTAAATTATGTGAAGAAATAAATACCAGTTTACCCTGAGATCCGACATGAGCTTCTTATCCAGGGTCTGCTCCAAAAAATGAGAACTGACTTGCCCCATGGAACCCTGTAAAATGATAAATCAATTAAATACATAAAATAGCTTGTGTGCTTTGAACACTTTCTTACAATTCACATATTGTAGTTTATTAAAAATACTGTAGTAGCTCAAATACCTATGGTTCTTTATAATTTTAAAGCCCCTCCCCCTGACAAAAAACATTGAAACAGTCCTATGATAAAAAACGGAAGGTAAATATTGAATCTTAGAAGTAGACTAACTTCCAACCTTTCAGAACCTGTCTAAAAGATGATAAACAATCTCTCAAAAGGATTCTTCTCTCCAACATTTCTCACAAGTATCAGGTCATCCAGTCTGTTAGAAAACTCCTAGTGATAGGTAATTTGCTCTCTCCTGAGACAGTCCATCCTACAAGGGAACTGGTCTAATTCTTAGTAAGTTTTTCCTTAGGTAAAGGCTAAATCTGCTCTTTTGCCATTTTTACTCACTACTAATCATTCTGCTCCCTAGGGCTAAGGAGAAGAAAACACTGTCCTCCAAATATTGGACCACTATTATGCCCACCTAAATCTTCTTTTCTCCAAATGAAACTTCCCCAGTTCCCTCAACCAACCCTCCTTATTACAAGGTCTCCAATTCCTTCCCTATCCTGGCTGCCTTCCCTAGAAATGTTCCAGTTTATCAATAGCCACTCTAAAATGTAAAACCTAGAAATAAACATAACACTCTAAATGTGTTCTCACCACGGCAGAGCACTCTAAAACTACTACATGTGAAATACTGTCTTTGCTGGATCTCTTTACAGCATGGCTTCTAGTTCCCTCACCAACCTGACTGACTATCCAGAGACAGATGTAATCCACATTATCCCTATTTAACAGATGAAATTGAGATTCAAACAAGGTCATCCAGATAAGTTCTACATATGCTAATTTTGTGTGCTCTTCCCATTACATCACAAAAAGCAACTACTTCATGTAGGTAAAGTCCCTAAAAACAACACACATATACACAAACACACAGAGCCTTTGTTTACCTACCGACCCCCACCCTACCCCCGAAACCTATAGCCAACTGAATTCTCATCTATTTTTATTTTATTTTTTGCTTTTTGGAGGGCAATTGGGGTTAAGTGACTTGCCCAAGGTCACACGGCTAGTATTTGTATTAAGTGTCTGAGGCTGGATTTGAACTCAGATCCTCCTAACTCCAGGGCCGGTGCTCTATTCACTGCATCACCTAGCTGCCCCATTCTCATCTATTTTAACAGGAGCAAATGCATGCACATTAGGTTTTCCCTCAAACTGCAGTATCACCATTATTTATCACATTTTAGAATAAGCCTAAATTTACCAGCATTAAAGAAAAGCACTTGGCAATAGAGTCCACACACAGACACACATCTCTGTAATTCTGAAAAGTCTTTTATTTGAAAAGAGTGTCTTTCTTGATGTCAGAATGAAGAATGTGCTTGCCATCCTCCCTGTCTCTGCAGAGGTCTGTTTCTTAAAGTCTGAAACATTCTCTCTCCCTCCTGACCTGTTCAATTCTTTTCAATCCATTAAGCCCAATTCAAATGCAACTACTCCTATGGGAGCCTTCCCTATCTGGTCAGGATGGCGGTTTCCTCCCCTTGGACTTTATATATTGTTTTGTTTTGTAACTGTATAATGGACTAATCACAAAACTGATTAAGTTTAGCAAACATTTATTATTTTGGGCAAAAATGTACAAAAATCTGATTTCTTTCTCAAGGCAACAGTGACTGTAACAAAAATAACACCTGTCCTCAGGAAGTTCAGTCTACTGAGTGGAAGGGTCAACACAATATACACAGATAAGCTTAATACAGGGCAGGGAAGGATGTGTCTGAAAGAGAAGGTTCGTAAAGTTATTCCAAAGTAACTAGAAATCTCTTAATTACCAAATCTAACGGCCTTTTCTTAGTCCTCACTCTATTTGACTTCTCTGTGAAGTCTTTGACGGTGTCAATCACTGTCTTCTCCAAGCTTTTCTGACAGTGCTCTCTCCAGGTAATCCCCCCACCTGCCTGACCACCCCTGCTTTGTCTCACTTGCTCGATTTTCATCCACATCATACCTGTAAACCGTGGGGATCCTCCTGGACCCTCTTCTCTTTTCTTTCTGTACTGTTTCATTTGGTGAACTCATCAACTCTCAAGGCTTCAATGATCATTTCCATGCAGATAAATCTCAATTCTACCTGTCCAGCTCTAACATCTCTTCCAACCTCCAGGCTCACAGCATCAGTTGCCTAATGGACCTCTCACACTGGATGCCCCACTGACATCCTGAACTTGACATGTCCAAAATTGAACTACCTTTCCCCTACCATTCCCCCAGTTGCCCACGCTCACAATCCAGGTGCCAGAAGAGTCTCTTTCTCAATTCTCATATCCAATTGTCAAGTCCTGTTTTTCTCCCTCCTGACAGCTCTCATACATGCCTCCTTTTCTCCTAGGACACTGCAGTTATTCTCATGTAAGCCTTCACCCTCTAATGCTCAGATTATTGTGGGAGTCTGCTGGCTCTTCTCCCTGCCTTGTTCTCATCACTCCAATCCATCCTTTACTCAGCTGTCAAATTGATCTTCCTAAAGTATAGGTCTGATCACATCATCTCCTGTCCAATAATCTTCAGTCGTTCCCTGCTACCTCTAGGATCAAACATAAAATCTTATCTTTGGTTTTTAAAGTCCTTTCTCATTTGGCCCATTCCTACCTTTCCAGCTGTCTCCCCTCCATGGACTCGGTGATCCAGAGTTCAAACAAGGATCTTCCCCGTCCTGACCCAGTGAATTCTCCCTGGCTGTCTCCCATACCCAGAATATGATCTCTCCTCATCTCTGCCTCCTACTTGTCTTGGCTTCCTTCAAATGCCAGCTAAAGTCTTGTCGTCTGCAAGAAGCATTTCCTAGTCCTCCTGTGCCTTATCTTCTCTCTGAAATCACCCCCAATTTATCCTGTATAGATCTTGTGTGTACGTAGCTGTCTGCACATCATCTGCCCCACTGGACTGTGAACTTGTTGAAGCACAGGCTGTAATTTGCCTTTCTCTGTACCTCCAGTGCTTAGCACAGTGCCTGACACATACTAAGTGTTTAATAAATGATAGCTGCCTGAATGATAAAGCGTTCTATGAAATCAACTGGAAAACCCACACTTCTTCAAGATCATTCCACTCCCCAGTTTCACGACGTCATAATGCTCCCGCCACCACCAAAACCTCTTTGTCCCCTTCTCCACTCCCCTCTTCTCAGCCTCTCTTTCTGTGGTCTCCCTCATTAGGCTGTGAGCTCCCTGAGGGCAGGGACTGTCTGGTGCCTTTCTTTGTATCCCCAGTGCCTGGCACACAGAAGGTGATTAATAAATGTTAGTGGATTCCGACTCTTCTAGGGATATCTGAGAAGGGTGAGAGCACCTTCTGTTCTGGTGGGTGGGGTGTGTGGGAAATCAGGGAAGGCCGACCACAGTAAAGTCGCACCGGAACTGATTCTTGAAGTGTAAGGAATGTGAAGAGGGAAGATGTGCATGTTACATGTTCCCGAGCAGAGTGCGAGCTTCACACAGCTTCACAAAGCACAGCTGAGGTCAGCCAGGATCCTGGCACAAAGAGGGTACTTGATCAATACGTGAAAGTACCTCTGAATAAATCTAGAAGTTGAAGAGCCATTCTTCATATTGCTGTTAAGCTTTTAGGTACCACTATTTGGTAAATATTAAATGAAAAGCCCATTTAAAAAATCGGTAATTTTTATACAACTTCAGTGTGGAGAAGACGCAAACACAAAATCTGCACCCAGGGAACTGACCCCTGGGCAGGAGAGGGGAGGAGGCCTCTCCTGAGTCACCCCCTCCCCCACGGTCACTCCTCTCCCGTCCCCTCCCACACCCCAGCAAAGTTCTGCATCAATTATGGAGGCACCCATGGTTTCTCTCAATAAACAAATGCTTCTGAAAGGGCTTTTGCTTCTGCCTTTCTGACCCAACACAGTGCCTGGCTTACCACAGCAGGTGCTAAACCAATGAGTGCTGCCTGAAGGACAACTTCCACAGAAGCAAAGGTCAGAGCTGGAAGTTACCTTTAAGATAACCTAGTCTAACACCTTAATTTTGTAGATAAGAAGCACAGCAGTGTTCACTTAAGCCCCCCAAACCTGGCTCCTCATCTGTTAAAAAGAGATATTTTAAAAAGAGAAATAAAATAGGAGAGAGAGGGTAAGAGGGAGAGAAATAAAGAAAAAGAGAAACAGAGACAGAGAGAGAGAAAGAAAGAAAGGAGAGAGAGAGAGAGAGAGAGAGAGAATGATGTTTAGTCTATCTACCTCATAGTGGCATATGAAAATGGTAGAGTACTACAGAAAGGGGAATTATTACCATACTGAGGCCTTAGGAGTTTATAGGCCTGGCCCAACATCACATGGATAGAAAGCACCAGAGCCAGGGCTACAATCAAAGTCACCTGAGTCCTAGGAGGATGCATTTTTCTACCACCTGACAGTAACATTTCCATTTTTAAATCTTAAGAAATTTACAAACGTATTTTTAAGTCCTTTTGCACAAAAGTAATAGAATTCAAAAAAAATAAATAAAAGTAAAAAGACTTCAAAAGGACCTTAAAATGTTTAAATTAGTAAATCCAACAGGGGTTCCATTTCAGTTACAGAAAAAACTGAAGAAAGATCATATTAAATGTCAATATGTTGACTTGATTCTCTGGAGTGTCCCTGTGACAGTTAAGGAAAATTGACAGTTAAGAGAGGAAAAAAAAGTGGGGCCAGATCACTCAGTAAACACCTAGTAAACGCCCACTGTGTGCGAGGCACTAGGGTAAGCACGGGGATACAAAGAGGCAAGACAGCCCTGCCTTCAAGGAGCTTAGCATCTAACGAGAGAGAGAGAGAAGGGTGACTGGGTGTTGGACACCACAGGGCGATGTGCTCACTTGGGTGTGGGCTGGATTCAAACGGAGCAGAGCTGCACAAAGCCACGGCCTCCCTTTCTCTGCCAGACTCATCCAAGTCCAGGGACAGCACAAAAGTCAGGGCAACTGGAGACAGCCCAGGACACAGTGGATGATCCTGGAGTCTCTGACTGGGTAATGAGAACAACAAGGCACTTTTACATCCTTCCTTCCATCGTGTGAACCTTGTACATTTCCACTGAGTTCTGTTTTACTTCTGACATAATCTCCAACGCCCTAGGGAGGGCCCACGCCTACCTAATCAGAGTCAAAAGAGTTTCTGCTGCTATATTCCCGGGCTAGATGGCTTCAAAGGGCACCTCTTTGACATACTCTACCCAAGTGAAGCAACCATACGTGGCGGGTTATTTTCTAGACCAATACACATACTGAATTTTGAAAAGTGATTGGCAATTTATTTTTTTTAATTTTATTATAGTTTGCATCATTCATTTCCACAAGATTTTGAGTTACATATTTTTTCCCCGTCTTTCCCCCACCCACCGCCCCAAAA
>CM053582.1:154264086-154310187 GCA_028627135.1 Pseudochirops cupreus | reverse complement strand
GGGAGAATGTCAGAGGGAGAAGGGAGAGGAGGATAGGAGAGGGAGGGGAGTGGGCGCACTTTGAGGGATGGGAGGGCTGGGGGTGGCAGGGGAGGGAGAGCTTGTGTGAGGGCTGGGGAGAAGGAGGGATGGTAGAAAGTGGGGGGATTGTGAAGAGTGGGGGATGGGAGGGGCGTGGAGGGAAGGGAAGGGGAAGGAAGGGATGGAAGGAGAAAAGAGGGTGGAGGGGTGTGAATGGGGAGGGGTGGGTAGAGGATGGGGGTAAAGATGGGGAACTGAGGAAAGGAGGAGGGAATGTGAAGGGCAGAGATGGAGGAAGAAATTGTAAGAGGGAGAAAAGGATGTGAGTGGTGGTGGGAGATATAAAGAAAGAATGTGTTGGGGAGTGGGGAGAAAGGGTGGAGGGTGGGTAATAGCTGATGGGGAAATGGGGGACAGGAGAGGGAAAGAGTTATAGGGGGAAAGGGTGAGAGGATAGGGATTTGTAAGGGGAGGGGAGGGAAGTTGTGGGGACATGTAAGAAGAAAGGATATGTGAGGTGTCAAGGCACAGATAAAAAGGGAGTGGATATGGAGTTATGGTAAGAGGGAAAGTATATATGTGTGAAGGGGTAAGGGCTCCAAGTGAAAGGATTATGTGAGAATCTGAGTTGGAAGGCGATTTGGGGAGGATCTGTGTGAGGGGGAAAGGGAGATGTCCTTAGTAGGGTATAAATAGCCTCCTGATAATTTGTCATGGCTTCTTGAAGACTTTGCCAGCAGAACACAAGCTCTGGCTGGAGCAATCTCCAGTCGTCCTGATTTATATCTGGCCACTGGACCCAGATGGCTCTGAAAGAGAGAGTGAGGCTGGTGACTTTGCACAGCCCTCCCTCACTTAAATCCAGTTCACTTGCAAGTCATGGCATCAC
Organism: Pseudochirops cupreus; assembly: GCA_028627135.1. NCBI lineage: Eukaryota > Metazoa > Chordata > Mammalia > Diprotodontia > Pseudocheiridae > Pseudochirops > Pseudochirops cupreus. Next base: position 154,309,277 of record CM053582.1, on the reverse strand, counting down.
CTTCTTGATGACATGGTCCACCTCAAGAACAAAGGACAAACCATAACAACAAGCTCTGGCAGGTCCTACTTAGCTGCAGAGCTTTCTAGGATTGGCTTATCAATGAATGTTGTACTTAGCTGCAGAGGTTTCTAGGATTGGCCTATCAATGAATGTTGTCATTTGAGAACCCAAATTGGCTCCATCACTGGTAGGGGTGCCAGCATGATGAGATCAGTCTTTTCTGGAGTATCTGCAGAATAGATTGGTCAGGAGAGAGACAAAAAGAAAGGAGTCTAGTTAGAGGCTCTGTATGACATCAGTCCATGACATCTAGGGTGATAGCAAGAGACAGCAGTGCAGCTTGGCCTGGTAGTAAAAACACCAGCCTAGGGTTCAAGTCCCACCTCTGATGCTTATTAGTGGTGTAACCTTAGCCAAGTCTCTTAACTTCAGTAGTCTTGATTTCTTCATCTGTAAAATGAGGGAGTTGGCTTCTGAAGTCCCTTCCAGCTCTAAGTTTATCAGTTCTCTGGCATTTCAATGTAGTAGGAGCTCAGGGAATTTAAAGAAGAGAGGGAGATAAACAAGACTTAAGAGACTGTAAATCTAGTGCTGGAAAGTCATTACAGACCTTTAGTCCAACTGCCTTATTTCACAGATGAAGAAACAGAATGTGGTGGTTATATGACTTGACCAAGATCAAAAAATGGAGTAATTTCAGATTTGAACTCAGGCTTGACTCCAAGGTTTTGAGTTGGTGTGAGTGGGAGATTTTAAAATGCCATTAAAAGAAAAGTTAGGAAGGTCAGTAGGTTGGGAGAAGGTTGTGAATTCAGGATATGTTAAATTGAAAGGGAACTTGGAGCTTGGAGCAAAGGGAAGAGAAAGTTTTGGGAGTCATCTTCATAGAAGCAGTAGTTGAAGTTGTGAGAATATGTGCATGTGCTTTCTGAAGAAATGTATTGAGAGAAGAGTAGGCATGTAATGATTGACATTTAAGCGATTCAATTAGGGAGCAAGAGAAAATGCTAGAGAAGGAGGAGAAGGTGTATAGAAACCAAGAATTTCGAGAAGAATCTTTACCATCCTTGTCCTATGAGACATCTGGAAAAGAAGAGCAATTAGGCAATAGGCTAATGCCTCTAGAATTAGGAATGTCATGAGGAATAAAGTTCCTGACATTCTCTTATTCATAAGAGTTCCCATCAGCTTTACCAATGCCTCTAAGCTTCCCACATTTTGTGATCAGTACTTTATCAGGTAATTGTATGAAAACTGTTACCTAGGACCGCTATTAACAAACTGTTCAAACTCATAGGATCCTGTATAAACTACTTCCATATAGACTGACTTGTGAAAGAGTTTGGGGTTAGAAAAAGTTCAGTTTACATCAGAATTAAACTTTCAAAATGTATTTAAAGGAAAACTGTTGGTGTGAATTAACAAGGAGCTGGGGTCCTCATGATCCTCCTTATAAAGAGCAATAGAAACATCAAAAAGAAACAAAAATTCTACAAGAAAATTAGAACTGACCAAAAAGTTAATAAACTTAAGAAAATTCTATTATAATTTTTAAAAAAGAACATTGAAAGAAAGAAGTGGGAAATGCAGGAAGAAGGCACACTGGAACAGTGTCAGAAGTTACATCTGAAACAACACAAAGAATTCTTAAGAGATGTGCTCATATGGATCATAGACACACTCAAGGAATTAAAAAAAGAATCAAACTTAGAAAAAAGATTCCTAGGTGAAATAAAAGAGTTGAATGCAGCTAAAAAAAATCCCAGAAGAATATTAAAAAAAAACTTGATAAAAAACTAAAAAATAACTTAGAGGACTTGAAAATTTCACTGGATACAGCCAAAAGTGGAATTAGTGCAGGGGAGCAAAGAGCAGCAAGATAATACAATTGAAGTAGAAAAGCAAGTTCAAAAAACACCTTGTGAACTGATCCACCCATTTTAGAGAGCAATTTGGAACTATGCCCAAAAGGCTATAAAACTGCATACCCTTCGATCCAGCAATACCATTGCTAGGTCTGTATCCCAAAAAAGGGAAAAGGACCAGTTTGTAAAAAAATATAGCAGCTCTTTTTGGGGTGGCAAAGAATTGGAAATCTAGGGAATGCCCATCAATTGGGGGATTGCTAAACAAGCTGTGGTATGTGATTGTGATGGAATAAGCAGTTATTCACCAATTGATACATGGTCAAAGGACATGAACAGGCAGTTTTCAGAGGAAGAAATTAAAGCTATCTATATTCATATGAAAAAAATGCTCTAAATCACTATTGATTAGAGGAAGGCAAATCAAAATAAATCTGAGGTACCATACCACACCTATCAGATTGGCTAACAGAGCAAAACAGGAAAATGATAAATGTTGAAGAGAATGTGGGAATGGTGGAACACTAATTCATTGTTGGTGGACCTGTAAGCTGATCCAACTATTCTGGAGAGCAATTTGGAACTATGTGCAAAGGGTTATAAAAATGTGCATACCCTTTGACCCAGGAACACTACTTCTAGGGCTGTATCCCAAAGAGATCATTAAAATGGGAAAAGGAGCCACATGTACAAAAATATTTATAGTAGCTCTTTTTGTGGTGGCCAAGAACTGGAAATCAAGGAGATGCCCATTAGTTGGGGAATGGCTGTAATATATGAATGTAATGGAATACCATTGTGCTATAAGAAATGATGAACAGACAGAAACCCAGAAAGACTTATATGAACTGATGCTGAGTGAGGGGAGCAGAATTATGACAACATTGTACACAGTAACAGCCACAATGTGTGAGAACTGATTGTGATAGACTTGTTCCTTCTCAGGAGTGCAAGGACCTAAAACAATTCCAAAGAACACATGATGGAAAATGCCAGTCACATCCAGAGGAAGAAATATGGAGTTGGAATGCAGAATGAGGCAGTCTATTTTCTTTTTTGTTTTGTTTTATTTTGTTTTTTTTTCTTTCACGTGCTGTTCTCCATTCATTATAATTCTTCTATGCAACATGACTAATGTGAAAATGTGTTTAATCAGAATGTATGTGTAGAGCCCATATCAGATTGCAACCCGTCTTTGGGAGGTAGAGGGAGAAAATTTAAAACTTATGGAAGATATTGTTGAAAACTAAAAATAAATAATTTCATTTTTAAAAAATGACAAGCAGGATGATTTCAGTAAAACCTGGAAAGACATTAACTGATGATACATAGTGAAGTGAACAGAATGAGAAGAATGTTGTGCACAGTAACAGCAATATTGTTCAATGAAGAACTATGAATGACCTAGGTATTCTCAACAATACAATGATCCAAGAAGATCCCAAAGGACTAATGATGAAATATGCTATCCGCCACCAGGGAAAGAGCTGATATTGACTAAATACAGACTAAAATATGCCATTTTTCACTTTCATTTTCTCCCTTTTATTTGTCTTTGTATAAGACTTATTAGGGCTACTTGGCCAATTCCTAGAAAACTGAGATTTTTGTTGATGTCAGATGCTTCTCCAAGGACAGAGTCAGTGTCGGGCAGAGCCATCAGTGGTACTCAATTACTCCACTTACTGATGGCTCAGCTGACCATCTGAATAGCCAGAGCATTGGCCTGTGCCTCAGTAGTTTAAATCTCTCTTGGGAAGAACCCTGAATTTGGAGTTGGGAGACCTAGGTATAAGTAAGTATCAGCTCTCCATCTTGTGTGATCATCAGCAAGTCACTTCACTTTTAAGCCTCAGTTTCCTTATCCATGAAATGCAAATAATCTTTTCACCATTGCAGAGTTATTGGAAGTATGCTCTAAATCTCAAAGCATTATAGAAATGGGAAACAGCTGTAGATACTATCTACTGTTTCCAGCATAAGAAAGATAATTGTCGCAAGTTATTTTCGATTATAGGTGCATTCCTAGAAAAGTTTTGTTTAATTGGCAAATAAAGTTGTATCTCTCCAGATATTCAAAGTTATATTGCTAGAATCTTCATCATTGCTGAACAATTTGCCTGGACCTTTACTTTTAGCTGATTTTTCCCTGTAAAATAATTATTTGTGTATTTGATCTCCCTATTACGTCATAAGTTGCTTGAAAACAATCCATATCCTATCTTTGTAGACCTTTCACCTAACACATTATTCTGTATGTAGAAGGCATTTGAATGACTGAAATCAACAAGCATCTATCAATTGCTTATTGTGTGCAGTGAAACTGTAGAAACAAAATAAAATATGAAGGATTGGCTAGGTGGTGCAGTGAATAGAGCACCGGCCCTGGAGTCAGGAGGACCTGAATTCAAATCTGCCCTCAGACACTTAACACAAAAACTAGCCGTGTGACCTTGGGCAAGTCACAACCCCAATTGCCCTGCCCTCCCCCCTCCAAAAAAAAAGCAAAAATAAAAAAAATAAAATATGAAACTGTCCCAACCCTTAAGGATTTCATGTTCTGTGAATGAAGCAGACCTGCCTCCATGATGGCAAAGAGCAACCAACTTGGGGGCTGAGGTGGAGAGAGCAGCCCCCTCTCCAATCTTCAGCTCCTATGTCCAGTAGGAAGGAGTAATAGATAACATCTCCCTTAATCCAAATCAAGGGTCCATGAGTCCAAACTGGATATGAGTCAGGAACATCTGGTACTTCCTGTTCTACTGTTCCCGTAAACTAGTTTCTCACATAATACAAGCACATCAGTTCTCATGAGTCTGGTTATACATCCAGTGATCATAGACAAAACAGCAAGAACCCAGATTTGTTTTCCTACAGAAAGTTGAGTTAGTACTTATAAAGGAAAAAATTGGAGGGGGCGGGGGAAGAATAGTATATTAGATTTATTCATGGGTTTTACCTTACAAAGGGGCACCATCACTCCAAAAATCTCCATTAGAACTTTTCCCACAAAGGGCATATTCTCTTGGTCAGGGACCATCTGCTCTGCTTCGTTGCCTGCCAGAAACTAAATACTAACTAACCATGTGTTGTCTTATTCTATTAAATGTGAACTCTTTGAGTGGATCTAGCTTGATTTCTCTGTTTCTGTCATCAGCTCTTAACACAGTGCTCAACACATAGTAAGCACTTAATAACTTTTTCTGTTCTAATTTATGTGTACAAAATAGGATCCTGGTTAGAGTTGCAAAATAAAGATGTACATCAAAGAATGTAGGTGTTGAGCAAGATCTTAGAAATATACAGTTCCATCCTCTCACTTTAGAAGGCATAAGACCTATAACCCTTTGTGAGACTTAGCCAAAGTCTCCTACTAGTAGACCCGGCACTGTCAGGTTTGACCATGTTAAGATAAAGCAATGTTTTCTGGTAACTGAAGTTAAAGTTTCTATTCTGGATACCTGAAAGTTGACTTTTCTTGATATTTTGAAAATTTTCTCCTTTATTATTCTTGATATAGAATCCTGACACAGTCAAGATGATAAGAAAAAGAGATAAAGGAATTACAATATTTATATATAGCATTTTACAATTTGAAGGGCATTTTACATACATTATTCAACAAGCATTTGTTATTAAGCACTTAAAATGTGCCACGTACTCTACTAGGCACAGGAAATATGATATAAAAATTAATAGTCGCTAGCCTAAAGGGACTAGTATTCTACTAGAGCAGTGGTTCTCAACCTTCCTAATGTTGCGACCCCTTAATACTCATATGTGGGTGTATCTGCATGTGCGCGGACCCACCTGGAGACAGATAGAGGAGCGGTGTCTCGGTTCCTAAGATCATCGGAAATACGTGTTTTCTGATGGTCTTAGGCGACCCCTGTGACCCTTGCGAAAGGGTCATTCGACCCCCCAAAGGGGTCATGACCCACAGGTTGAGAACCACTGCGAGGAAACAAAATATATAAATGTGTCTGTGCATGTTTGTGTGTGTTATAATGCAATTTCTGGAGGAGAGGTCACTGGCAACTTAATCTGGAATATTAGTATAGGCCTCCTGTAGGAGGTGGCATTTGAAATGAGCCTTGAAGGAAGATAGAGATTCTAAGAGGCAGAGGTGAAGAAGGAATACATTCCAAGCACAGGAAACCACCTGTACAAAGCCAGGGTTCTCTTGCTATCTGTATCATGGCTTTTTCTCAGTCTTTGCTACATTTTCATTCAAGTTATTTCCACTGACTATATGGCAACTCAAGGCTCTGTCCTGGATTCTCTTTGCTTGCTATAGTATGTCATGTGATGATCTCATCATCTTCCACGGATTCTATTATTTATGCAGATGATCACCAGATTTGTAGATCCAGTCCCAGTTCTGAGCTCTAGGCTCACATTGCTAACTGTCCATTGAACATTTAAAACTGGACATCCTATAAATCTCTTAAACTTAAACTTGTCCAAAACAACTCATCATTTTCCCATCTCACAATCCTTTTCTCAACTTCCCTATTGCTCTTGAGGACACCACCACTCCAGTTACTCATCCCCATAACCTCAGTGGCATCTTCAACTCCTCACTCTCACTCCATGTATTCAATCACTTGTCAAATTTTGTCATTTTTAACTTCACAACCTCTTCATTCAGACAACTACCACCCTACTTCAGGCAACTACCTCTCTCCTAGACTACTTAGATAGTCTTCTAATTGGTTCCCCCACTCCAATCCAGACTCCACAGTTACCAAAGGGATTTTCCTAAAGCATAGGTCTTAACAAGTCACTCCAGTGGTTCCCTATTTACCTACAGGAGCAAATACAAAATCCATTGTTTAGCATTTAAAGCTCTCCATACCCTGACTCTTTCCTACCTTTCTATTCCTCTTAGACTTTATTCCCCTCCATTTACTCTATAATCCAGTTGTACTTGTTAACTTAATGTTCCATATACAGGACAAAAACAATACTCTTATCTCCTGCATTTGCCTTGACTGTGAAAATCCCTCACATCCTTAAAGACCAAAGTCAAATATTACTTTCAGCTGGGGGCCTTTGTCTCCCCTGCTACTAGAATCCTCCCCTTTAAAGTTTCCTTCCATCTGCTCTTTATATATCTTGTGTACATCTATTTATTTGCATATTATCTTCCGAAGAATGTAAGCTTCTTGAAGACAGACTTTTTTTTGCCTTTCTTTTTATAAGCACGGAATAAATATTGACTGATTAATCAGTTGATGGAGATAGAAGATGGAATGTCTTGTACAAAAATGAATAACTGAAAAGATACTTATTAAGTTCTTATTCTATGCAAAGCACTGTGTGAGAAAGAGCCCATAGGCCAATTCGTTGAAGATATAGAGTGTATAAAGGGTAATATGTAATAATTTTTGAAAGGTAGGCTGAAACCAGATTTACATAAGGTCTTAAATACCAAATATGGGAGTTTAAATTTTGTTCTAGAAGCAATAGGTAGCCATCAACACTTGAGTAAAAGAGTGACATGGTCAGATTTGTGCTTTAGAAATCTCAATTTAGCAACTATGTGGAGGATGGATTAGAGAGAAGAGAAATAAGACAAATAGAACAATTGCAGTGCTGTTGTAGTAGTTCAGGTATGGGAAGGGACCTGAACTAGGCAAATGGCAATATGAATGGAGAGAATGTGAAAGATATATGGAGATAAAAATCAAGAAGACTTAGCAACTGATTGGATATTGAGTGTGAGGGAATGTGAAGAGTAAGGTACAACATCAAGATTCAGAATGAGGGGGTGGCTAGGTGGTGCAGTGAATAGAGCACCAGCCCTGGAGTCAGGAGGACCTGAGTTCAAATCCAGCCTCAGACCCTTAACACTTACTAGCTACGTGACCACTATGTGATCTTGGGCAAGTCACTTAACCCCAATTGTCCTGCCTTACCCCTCCAAAAAGACAAAAAAAAAAATTCAGAATGAGGGTGGACTAGAAGAATGATAGTACCCTCAACAGAAATGAGAGTTAAGAAGATATGAGGGAGGAAGGTGAGCTCTGTTTTGAATGTGTTGAGTTTGAGATGCCCAGTTAGTATTCAATTGGAAATATCTAGTATGCAGTTGATGATATTGGACAATTTCAGAAGGCCAAATACATAGATTTGAGAGTCATCTACATAGAAATGATAGTTGAACCCATGGAAACTAGTGATATCATTGAAAGAAAGGGCCCACAACAGAGCCTTAATAGTCATCCACTATTAAGAGAGTGGGACAGGGATGATGACAAAGCAAAGGAGACTGAAGAAGTAACCAGACGGGCAGGAGGAAAACCCAGAGAGGAGACAGTGTCCTGGAGAAAGGGAATGAGTGTGTGGGGTCAACATTGTCAAGATGCCCAAAGGTCAAGAAAGTTGAGGTCAAGGATTTGGCAATTAAGAGATCCCTCTTAACTTGGAGATGGCAATTTTAGTTGAGTGATGAGAGCAGAAGTTAAATTGCAAAGAGCTGAGAATTGAGTGAAAGTGCTCACAACTTGTGGAGAGGGATTTTCTGTGAGTTTGACTAAGACAGTGAGGAGAGATAAAGGATATGAGCTGGAAGGCATGGAACTTCACAATAAACCTGTTAGGTACTACAGGTATTATCACCATTTTAAGAAAGATACTGAGACTTAGAAATGCTAAGTGACTTTCCCACGGCTAGTTTAAGAATGGAGGCAAGTTTTGATCAATCAGTAAACAAGCATTTTTGCTGAGGATACAAAAAAAAGAAAAAAAAAAGACAGTACCTTTTAGGATTGTACATTCTAATGGTGTGTGTGGGGGAAATAATATGTAAATAAGTATGTAATATAGTAAGAGCTAGCATTTATATAGTGCTTTAAGGTTTGCAAGGCATTGTGTGTATGTTATCTCATTTGACCTCACAATAACTCTGTGAAGTAGATGCTATTAAGAGGTTAAATGATTTTTCCAGGGCCTCACAGCTAAGAAGTGTATGAGGTAGGATCTTAACTTAGGTTTTCCTAACTCCAAGCCCTATATACTGCACCACCTAGCTTCTCAGTGAGATAGTATAGAGCAGGGGACCTCAACCTGTGGGTCATGACCCCTTTGGGGGTTGAACAGGGTCGCCTAAGACCATGGGAAAACACATATTTCCATTGGTCTTAGGAACTGAGACACCACTCCTCTATCTGTCTCCAGGTGGGTCCACCCACATGCAGATACGCCCACATACAAGTATTAAAGGGTCTCAGCATTAGGAAGGTTGAGAACCACTGGTATAGAGCAAAAAGAGAAGGTCAGAGCCTTAGGGTTCATAGGGCTTAGTGAACATGCCATGAGTGAAGAACCTGCAAGAGAGATTCAAGAATAGTCAAGACATAGGAAGAGAACCCAAAACCAAGAGAACCCAAGAACCTCAGGTCTTCCCAATCCCAGGACCAGCACTTTATCCACTACACCAAGCTGCTTTTCCACTGTTACTAGGAGAATGTCTTGTAACCTTTAGAGAACTATAAGCTATTATTATTATAACACTCTTTTGAGTGAGGGAGTGTAAGTGTTATTTTTATCTTATAGATGCAGAAATAGATTTAGACAGGTTAAGGTGTCTTGTTCCAGGCAACACAGAGTACTTAGCAGAGCCAGGACTAGAGCCCAGTTTTCCCAAGTCCCCCAAGCTGTGCTAGCTCTTATGGTTTTGAGGAAAGAACTTTATAAACCTTAAATACCATGTAGATGTAAGTCATTGTTATCATCATTGTTGTCATTAACACTCCAACTATTATATTATTATATTAACCTCCCCCAAAAAATCAATAAAACAGAATGAACCTCCCCAACAGCCACAATTACTGAATAGAAATTTGCTACAAACAACCCTATTACATAATCACTGTAAGCAATCGAGATTTTAATTTGAAAAATCATCATCCTTTATCAATTTTTATTCCTTAAAATCTACAGTTAATAGTACCATGAGTAAGTAATCAATTGTCTTGAACTGGGATTGTTTACTTTTCAGAGTTCAGCAATTTTTAAAATGAATTTGTAGATTTATAACTGCCAACATCAACACTTAAAGCTGCTGTGGTTAAAAACGGAATTTTAGAATTTTCATTGTCATATGTGCGCAAGATGCTCTACTTTTGAGCTTTGCTTCACAGTGAAGTCAATAGTCAGAAAATGATCTTCCAAGGAATCCTTTTGTAAAATGACTCCTAGATCAAACAAGTGGTTTGGGAAATGGGTCACTGTTCTCATTACCTATTGGTCTAAAGTACTTGTAGCCTTTCTATTTCTTAGAGCAAGATCAAAGACAGTATTTCTGACTTGGAACCTGCCTGGCCACTTTTAGAGGTAGTATTGATTCCATACTACTGTCAAAATAAAATATCTTTTGCTCCAGGGAAAAGAGGAAGACAAAAGTATCAAGAAGCTTTCAGCAGTCATTCCATAGAGAACAAAATAAAATAAAGCTAAATGAGAGAAACCCTCTCTTTACTGTCCATTTGAAAAAGGCTAGCAATGTAAGGAGGACTTCGGTGTTTTTTATCATTCACATAGGACCTTTCTCTAGGGAACTAGAAGCACTTAAAAACATTAGAAGCATAATATGGCACAGATGTAAGAGACTTTAGATCACATAATATTAGAAAGCAGAACATAGAAAATCAGAATTGGAAAAGATCTTAGAGGTAATGTAGTCTAATTCTTTCTCCTTTGTCCTCGCCATATTGTGTATGTGTATGTATGTATGTATATGTGTGTGTATATATACACACATACACAATTGGATTGTATGTATATGGATATATGTGTGTGTATATATACATATATATATATATATATATACATACTTACTCATATTTTTATAGAGAAAAAAGAGTGCAGAGAATTGAAGGAATATGCCCAATGTTACAGACAAAATCAGAAAGAAGGCTCAGACCTCCTCACCCACTTTTCCTATATGCTGACTACCAATCACATTATCTCCACTTTGTTATGAAAACATTTGGAATGTTTATGCTGTAGTTTTTACTTGCTTAATTTATTTTACTTCATTGATTTAATAATTTCTTTTTCTATAAGTACCCATCCCTAGCCAAAAGTATCAATCCTTAAACCACTGAGGGGGGTCACCACCAGGTGAAAGTGAATTTATAAAAGTAATCAGAGGACCTGATTCGAAATCCCTTCTCAGCTGCATAGGGCTGGTAAGAAACACAGTACCCCTGAGATTCAATGTCCATTTTGACACAATCCAACAGGTCAGTGATGGCTGGTGATGCCTTCCATGGCCCGAACTTGACCACTGATCTCTTGTCTGTCTCCAGAGTCTGTAAGGCATCAAGACAGCGAGTGGCATCTTCCTCAGTCCGCACCACACATACCACTACACCAGAACATCGAGCTGCCACAGCCTCTGCTCTGGCAATCCGTATCATGAGCTCAAGGTTCTCATTGTATCCAGGTACTCGGAGCAAGAACTGCTTTCTGCCTACCTGCTCACCAAAGATCTGAGGTGTCTCCTCTAGAAGCTTGACCAAGGGTTGGATATCATAGAATTGAGCTTCTCTATATACCTCTGGGATGCTCTCTGTAGGCAACTGTCCACTGCGGAGATATTCTAGGATGGGTCGAAAATGGGTGCCTGGTCGATCAATGAAGATTCTGCCTTGGGAATCAGGCCGAGGAGGCTTGGTCGTGTTGAACATTTCTGCCAGCTTGGAGCCTGGGAATTTTTTCAGGGTTCCCAGAGTGGTGGTGTACAGCTCACCCCCCACATTCAGTTCAACAACAAGTGACATCTGTAGATAATCAGAAAGGATTATTAGCAACTTGATTTCGGTTTCATGACACTTTCTCTTTTGTTTGCAAAATATAATCTATAGGGTGGCAGAATGAGCAATCTTTGAGTCCAAGTATAAAGTTCTAGCTGGGAATATAAAGTATAAATATAGGGAAAAGCATAAAGTAGGGAAATCACCCAATCTCCCTGATTCTCAGTTCCGTAATTTGATGGATTTTTTAACTAGGAAGAATAATAAAATGAAATTTAATAGGTATTGATGTAAATTCTTACATTTTACCAAAGAAACAAGTTCACAAGTGTTAAGATGAGGGAGGAGGAGCTAGCTAGAAATAGTTTGAAAAAGACCTTGGGGTTTTAGTGGACTAGAAGTTCAATAAAAGTCGACAGTGTGATACAGAAGCAAGGAAATTAATGCAGTCTGAGGCTACACTAAGAGAAGCATAGTGTCCTAAACTAGGTAGTTTATGTGGTCCTGCTTTATACAATCTGCCCTGGTCAGACTACGACTGGAGTATTATGTTCAGTTCCGGGTACCACATTTTAGAATATACATTGACAAGCTGATGTGTGAACATAGGAGGGTGATCAGGATGTTTATCATGTCTTACAAGGATCAGTTAAAGGAATTAGGGGTTTTTAACTTGGAGAATAAAACTCAGGGGAGAATTCATAGCTATCTTCAAGTATTTGTGATATGGAAGAAGGAATAGACGTTTTCTGCTTGGCCCTAGAAGGCAGAACTATGAATAATGGCTGGAAGTAGCAAAGAGAGAAATTTAGATTTAGCATAAGGGAAGACTTCCTAACAATTAGGACTATCAAAAAGCTGGATTGATTACCCCAGGAGGTTGTAGGATCATAGATTTGGAGCTAAAAGGGACCTCAGAGACCATCTGGTGTAATCTTGCTGAACAGATGAGGAAAATGATGCCTAGGGATGTTAAATAACTTGTTTAAGGTCACACAGATAGTTTCAAAAGCATGATTTGAACTCAGGTCCTTTTGACTCCAGAATCTCTTTCAACTATTCCATAATTCATGGGTTCCTCCTTACTGAAAGTTTAAAATCAAAGACTGGAAGAGGTATGCATGATAATTATAGAGAGTATCTGGTACATGGAGAGTATATATAGAGAGTGTGTGGTATATGGATTAAACAGAAAACCTCAGAGATTCTTTCCCATTTTTAACTTCTGTGATTCTGAGATAATTATACTACCTACTTCACAGGGATATGATGAGGAAAAGGCCTTTATCACCCTTAAAGTACTATAAATATTGGCCATATAAGCTATAAACCTAGGTACTGGTTAAATAGGAACAGGCATTATGCTCATTAGAATAGGGAAAAGATACCCAGAGGCAAACTGAGTCACTTAAGATCCCATAGCTGTGAAACCAGGACCAGAATCTAGTTCCTGAGGGTGCATCTATTCATATTCCTGGTCAAAAACAGAGTCAATTGATCAATCCATAGGGAATCATTATCAAGGAAACTTTTAGAAGTAGTCATAGGACTTTATTTGGAATGCCTTCTCTTGGTGTAGAGTTAAGAACCAAGCTCTGTGGAATATCCAAAGCCCGGGCCAGAAGGAGATAAAGGAGCCAGCAAACCAAGACACAAGAAGTAATCAGAGAAGTGGAAAGTGTTGTATCAGGGAAAACCAAAAGAGGAGGGATTTTCATAAAAGAGGTGAGCAGCAATGTCACACATACCAAAGAGATCAAGCAGAAGAAAGGCCCAGGAGTTAAAGCCATTGCTGAACAAGTATATACTATGCTCACATGAAATCAGAATAACAGGAAATACTCAGGCTTGTTTGTTTTTTTTAAAACTTGTACTCTCAGCTTAGGGCCAATGAATATTTTTCTTTGAGAATGAAAAGTTGAAATTCAGAGTTAATATTAACTTGGAAAAGCAAGCATGCAAAATTTAGGAAAGGAATCATATGAACTTGTAAGAATGATCACAGCAAGGATATTTTTCTAATAGGAATATAGGAAGTGCCCCATAAATGCTTCAGGAGGAGGTGGTTAAGTCCTTTGTTCCCCTTCTGCCTCCTTGACAAGGTGTTTGTATCCTAGAGAGCTGTGTAGCTAGAGTACTGGGTATGGAATCAGGAAAACCTGAGTTCAAATCCAGCCTCAGACTAGTGTGTGGCCCTAGGAAAGTCACTTAACCTCTGTTTGTCTTAATAATAGCACCTATTTCCCAGGATTGTTGTAAGGATCAAATGAAATAACATTTGTAAAACACTGAGCACAGTACCTGGCATGTAGTAGGTACTTAATAAATGCATGTTTCTTCTGTCTGTGTTATCTATTAGCATGGTCTTTGTTTTGGTCTTAACTCAAGTTCTCAGGTTCCGAGTTGGTTGACATGACACTGATGATGAAAATCACATCTGATAAAGGCCTTAGTCTTGGACTTTAAAAGATGGGTCACCTTAGGAAAGGAAGAACCAGGGCCAGAGGGAAGTACAGATCAATGTGGGAATACAATCCAGTGCAAAATCAAAAACAAGAATCTAGAAGGTTGGTGCATCCATGTGGCCCAACCCTGGGAGAGGAGGAACCATTGCCCAACAGAGAAGGAGCTATTGCTAGACAATGACATAAAAGGAGATGAGGAACCCTTACTAGACAGAAGTATAAAGTGAAGGAACCGTAAAACCAGGAACCGTGTAAAGCAGGAACCATAATTCTGAAGAACTATCTAACTCTATCCCTTCACTGATATCCCTGCACTCTGTGGGTTCCAAGGAGGATGGGACTCACAAGAGATGGGTTGTTGGACTCCCTAGCAATCTTGAGTTCCCTCCTGGATAGTTCAACTCATAGACTATCAAAAGGATAGAAACCTCAGGGCAGCTAGCTGGCACAGTGGATAGAGTACCAGCCCTGGAGTCAGGAGGTCCTGAGTTCAAATCTGGCCTCAGACACTTGACACTTACTAGCTATGTGACCCTGGGCAAGTCACCTAACCCTGATTACCATGGGTGTGAAAAAGAAGAACACGAGCCTTTGCAGGTACTACCAAGCTGCAAAGGCCCTGTGTGCTTAGGAGACAGTGTAGGATAGTGAAGAGAGAAATATATCTAGAGTCTGAAGAGACCTGAGTTTATATCCTGGCTCTAATAGCATATTACTAGCCCGGTAACCATGAACAAGTCATTTAAATTCTCTGAAACTCGTTGTCTTCATGTAAAATGCAGATTAAATATTGGTGTCCTCTGGAATGTCTGTTCCATAGGCAACAATCTTCTCTTCATATTAAATCTATTCCTCTTCCGCTCCTTCCATCTACTAGCTCTTATTGAAACCCAGCAGCCTCCTGATGACACAGCCTCCCTCGCCACCCTTTCGAGTGCCAGCTACACCTTCACTCATTCTCCTTGGCTCCTTGGTCTAGGCAGGGGAGTTGAAATACTTCTTGCTCTCTATTGCCACTTCCAGGTTTGCCTCCTTCCTCCATCAATCAGTAACATCTCTTCCTTTGGGGTTCATGCTATTCATATTTACTATTCAATCAAATCCTGGTAGCTGTTGTCTACAGACCCTCCCTTTCTCCTCACTCCCAGCCCTGGCCCAAGTCACTCCTTTTCCTTCTTTTTTCGGAGGGGGGAGGGTAGGGCAATTGGGGTTAAGTGACTTGCCCAAGGTCACATGGCTAGTAAGTGTTAAATGTCTGATGTCAGATTTGAACTCAGGTCCTCCTGACTCCAGGGCTGGTGATCTATTCACTGCACCACCTAGCTGCCCTAACTCCTCTTCCTTCTTGAATGAATTTGATACTTATCTTATAAATTTTATCTCCTCCCTAACGCTTGCCCTCATACTAGGAGACTTCAGTAAACATATTAATTCTCCCTCAAATACCCTAGCCATTCCTCCTCAACCCAATCCCCTCCCATGAGCTACTCCTCCACTCTATCTCAGTCATACAAAGTACTGCTTAACAAAGGTGGAGAAAATCACACTACTGGGTTTATTACAAATTAGTGTTATGCCCCTCAACTGGGCCTTCGCTGCTGTTAGGCAATCCTTCTAAACCTGTCTTATTAACTCACTATCCCACTCTCCACAGCAGCTCTTCCAGACCTTTTCATCCCTCCTCAAACTTCCCATGGTTCCCCTTTCCCTTTCAACTGAGAACTTTGCCTCATATTTTATTTTTTTTAAATGAGGCTATTCACTATGAACTCCCTCTTTTCTCCTCTTCCTCACCCATCACTCAGGTGCCTTCTGCCACTTTCTCCTCCTTCACCCATGTTTCACATGATGAAATGGCCTTATTCCTTACCAAGGCTAACCTCTAACCATAGGTGTCCCTCAGGGTTCTGTCCTGGGCCCTCTTCTCTTCTGCCTCTATACCACTTCCCTTGGTGATCTCATCTGCTCCCATGGATTTAATTACCATCTCTATGTGAATGATTCTCAAATCTTAACTTTCTTGCCTTAATATCTCTGCTGACCCCCAATGTTATATCTCCAGCAGCCTTTCAGACATCTTGAACTAGATGTCCAGTAGACATCTTTAATTCAATACGTCCAAAACAGAGCTTAGTATCTTTCCCCCTCCAACCTGCCCTCTTACTGTGGAGGGCCTCACCATCTTCCAGCCCCTCAGGTTCACAACCTAGGAGTCACCCTGGACTCCTCTTTATCTGCAACATCTGCCCCACTCTCTCCTCCGACATGGCCACCACTCTGGTGCAGGCCCTCATCCCCTCTGCCTTGATTATTGCAATAGTCTGCCTCAAGTCTCTCCCCACTCTAGTCCATCCTCTGGTCAGCAACTAAAGTGATTTTCCTAAAACTCGGTCTGATCATGTCACCTCCCTACTCAACAAACTCCAGTGGCTCCCTATGCCCTCCGGGAGAAAACACAAAACGCTGTTTGACGTGCTAA
The DNA here is from genome assembly GCA_028627135.1 of Pseudochirops cupreus. Classification (NCBI taxonomy): domain Eukaryota; kingdom Metazoa; phylum Chordata; class Mammalia; order Diprotodontia; family Pseudocheiridae; genus Pseudochirops; species Pseudochirops cupreus. The sequence continues at coordinate 154,292,701 of CM053582.1, read as the reverse complement.
GCCCTTTATAACCTAACTCTCTCTTACCTTTCCAGTCTTCTTACTCCTTACTCTACCACATGTTCTATTTGATCCAGTGACACTGACCTCCAGCTGTTCAAAAAACAAGTTACTCCATTTCTCAGTTTCAGGTGTTTTCTCTAGCTCCCCTTCTTCCCCCTTCCACCTGCCACCAGGAACAACCTCGTTCCACTGCCCTGACTACTGACTCTCAAGGTTTCCTTTAAATCCCAACTAAATTTCTACCTTCTACAAGAAGTCTTATAGGACACTTTGTAAGCCCTTACTAAATGTTTAATGTTTTCTTTCAATCTATCAATAAACATTTATTAAGATTCTACTATGTGCCAGGCACTGTGCTAATTGATAGGGATATACAAAGTAGCAAAAGACAGCCCCTGCCCTCAAGGAGCTTACAGTCTAATGGAGGAGACACCATACAAGCTACAGACAGGATAATCTGAAAATAATCAACAGAGTGAAGACCCTGGAATTAAGAGGGGTTGGGGAAAGCTTCCCATAGACAATGGCATTTTAAATACTTCATAAACTTTAGTACTATATAAGTGTGAATTATTATAACTCGCCCACTAATAGACTGTGAACCTATCATCCAAAGATCAGCCTAGCCAAGTGCAGAGAGGCTTATCATCAGAAGTTTCACTTTGGGATTAATTTTGGTCATAGATCTTCACATTTTCTATTAAGAACTGAAGGATTTGAGGTCTGTACCAAAAGCAGGAAGACCTCCCCAGTGAAATTATAGATCCTTGAAAAATATATTAAGTTACAACCTGCCCACTTGTAATGAGAATCTGAAGATCTTCCCTGTCCCTTGGCCCCTTGATAGGCTTAAGTGAATCTGAGAACCTTCCTTGATTTGAAAATATACTCTGTCCCCTAATAGGCTGAACGTGGTCACATGGAGCCTGTGGAGGGAGGCTTGTTTTTCAGGAATGCCTACACTTTGTTACTTTGTGATTGGGCTGTGGGTCAAGAGGGCTGTGACATTCTCTGATCCAGGAGAAAGCTATATATACCCTGATGTGAGTTTTTGCTTGGGGCTCACTTTGGGAAGAGTCGCGTAATTTGGCCAGACGAGACTCTGGGCAGCCGTTGAGCTTCCCGGCTTTGAAAACCCAGACATTGGTGCTTCTCTCTCTGGTAACTAACTAGGTATGGATGTAATGGTCAGACAGCTGGAAGCCCTGTCTGCTGAATTGTGTTATTTTCTGTTGTAACTTCTGTTTCCATTCTCTGAAGTTCAGGGTGCTGACTTTTTCCCCTGAACTAGGTAAATGATATATGTTTGGTTGATTAAAGTAAGATTGTTAACCCGTTTCGAGTTGCTTTCCTTTAGAAAAGCAGATCTAAGAACCTGTGCTAGCAGCCATCCTGGGAATGCTAGGGTACTTGCTGTTTGCTGCACCACTGTCTGAGGACCATATGTCTGGTAGAGGGTTGTTTTAACCTAAAAGAATGAGCCAGATCATAGAGTTGATCTACTTAACAGTATTGGTACCTGGCTAACTAAATATTTCACTACCACAAAAAAAAAAATCACTGTGCTATACTTAATGCAGCAGTAATCAATTTTGTAAACTTGCTTTACAAATAGCTCTTGTAGTTTAAAATATACCTTCATCTTTGGGCTAAGTAGCAGGGAAAGGAGGTAGAGGAACACACCTGCTACAGTCTCAGACATTGCCCTGTTCTCACATCCTATTTTCTTGATCTCTGGTCTCTTCCTCCAAAATGATGATATTTTACTTAGATGCTCAGATGATCTCAGTGGAGTGTACGTATACTTCCTTAAGGTACTTTATAAACATCAGTTATTATCTCCATAACAGCTGATATTCTTCACCATCCCAAAAGATTCAAAATTGCAGGTAACCAAAGCATAACTGGACATATGGAGGGTGTGTAAGAAAGCTTCAGCGTGCTGCTGCCAAGAATGCTTCAAAGCATTTTGGATTTAATAAAAAAGAATAAGATGCAACCTAACTGTTCAGGAGAACTGTGTTGCCATGGGCAACCCTAACTAGCACAGGGCCTAGGGAAGGAAAAAGGAAGTAGCTGTCTATGAGTGGCCTTTCTGGACTTGATTGGACAGTATGGCTCCCAAACCACACACTTGAACAATAATAATACAGCAATAAGAAAAAGAATCACAGAGCATTGATACCTATATATAGCTTTCAACTACAAAGCTCAAAGCACTGTAATGGGGTTATTTTTATTATTCATTACATCCCCTATATGAAGTTGCCAAGTAAAGGTAGAACACACATTAAAGTCATATTTTAGAATTATAGAGTGTTTGAACTGGAAAGAAATTTAGAGATCATCCAGTCCAACTCCTTCATTGTTCAAATGAAGAAACTAAGACCCAGAAAAGTTAAAATGACTTGCCTAAAGACACACAGCTATAGTGAGGCAATATTCAAACCCAAGTCTTTGTGATTCCAGGTCCAACACTCTGTCCGCATTTGTTTGTCCTTCATTTGGAAGAGGATCAATGACATCACAGGGTGATGTTTTGACTCATTTGTGATTTGAATTTAAGTGAGGCAGAGTTGCACAAAGTTGTCAGCCTCACTCTCTCTTCCAGAGTCACCTAAGTCCAGTAGCAGGACAAAAGTCAAGATGAGTGGCAATAGCCCAGGACACAGGGGATGAGCTTTGCATCTCTGATGTCTGACCAAGTTCTAAGCACTTCACATCAACCTGCATGGTCATTGGAACAAATTGTTCTCATCCACCCATTCCACTGGGGAAAGTCTTCACATTTTTCAGGTAGACAACCCCCTAACTTGCTGATGGGTCTGAAGCCTGTCAATTGCCCTCAACCTGATTACCCCATTTGCTGAAACAGTTTTATCAGGATGTGGCTGGCCACTGAGCATGCCACAGCTTCTTGGAGCCACAGGTGAGTTGGGTGAAGGTGAACCCCAAAGGTGGATGAGCAGCCCTGAAAAGGGCTCAGCAAGTCTTCACAGCAAGGGTGCTAGTCCTCCCTGAGCACCTCATACACCCCTAGAAAGGCATAGTCAGTAGGATCTGACCTTGGAGCCAGGTGAGTCTGGATTCAAGTCTTGCCTCAGACACATACTTGGTGTGTGATCCTGGGCAAATCCCTTAACTTCCCAGTGCTTCCTGGCAACTTTTTAAGACTCTAAATTTTAGAGAGTTCCTAACAGTTATAAAATCATAGAGATGTTGTGGGGAATATGCTTTGTGAGCAGTGTGGTATAGCAGAACATTAGATTTGAAGTCTGAATACTTGGGCTCAAATCTTGACTTATTTTTTACAGGTGTAAGTGCTCTAAGTCCTATTATTCTGTAACCATAAAGAGCTATCTATGTGAATGATTATCATCATTATTATTAGAAAACCCTTTGTTTATTACTGTGAGGAGAAAGGGGACAAGGGGGATGTAGGGACTGTTTTCAGATAGGAGGGGGAGATGGAAGATCCTCCCTAGAAGATTCCATAACAACTTACCAAGGACCTAATCTCATTTTTATATCACCTCTATGAAGTGGGTTCTCCCTGACTTTTCTAACTCAGGGCACACACCCTCAGTTCCAAATCACAGAATTTCAGTGTTAGAAGGGACCTAAAAGGTCTGGTCCAACACATACTGAAAAAGGATTTCCATTGATAAATGGTTATCTAGCTTTAAACCTGGCAGCCTCAAGTGAGGCAGTCTATTCCACTTTTATATAGCTCTATTTGTTATAAAGTTTTCCCTGATATCCAGCCTAAAGCTGCCCCTTTACAATTTCTCCTCACAACTCTTAGCCTTCTCTCTAGTCGATCAGAAAAAAATCTACTTCCTCTTCCTTATAAGGTATTGCCATGGGGCAGTGGATGAAGCAGTGGTCAGGAAGACATGAGTTCAAATAGGACCTCAGACACTTACCACCTGTGTGACCTTGGGCAAATCACTTAACTTGTTTGCCTCAGTTTCCTCAACCATAAAATGGGGATAATAATACCACCTACCTCCCTAGGTTGTTGTAAGGATCCATTGTAAAGCACTTAGCATAGTGCCAGGCATTTACAGGACACTTAACAATGCTAGCTGTGGTTATTATTAGCTATTATTTTCCAAATGACAGTCCTTCAAGTCCCCAGATAGAGTCATCAGTCATGTTTCCCTGGGTCTTCTCTTCTCTAGGACAAACATCCCTATTTCCTTTAATCAGTCTTTCACTTTCATGGTGGCCCACCTCCCGGTATTCTCCAGTTTATTAATGTCCTCTCTAAAATGTGGTGCCCAGAATTAAATGCAATATGCCATATGTGACCTGATCAGAGTTGAGGCAGGATGATCACTTCTGTTCCTGAGTACTACGTCCACCATTGATTCACATTGAACTTTCACAATAAGTCCCCGGGATGTTTTTCAGATAATCTGTTGTTGAACCATGCCACCCCTGTCTTGTATTTGTGGAGGTGATTTTTTTTTAACTCACGTGCAAGACTTTATGTGTATCTCAATTGAATTTTATTTTGTTGGATGTGGCCCAATGTTCTAGCCTATTGAGATCTTTTGGAACCCTTGTCAATTCAGTGTTTTAGTCATCCTATCCAACTTTGGGTCATTGGTGAATTTGATGGTGATACTATCTATGCCTTTATCCAAACGATAATAATGTGGAAGCACAAGACCAAGCACAGATTTCTGGAACACTCCACTGGAGACCTTCCAAGTTAGCTGTAAACCTCTAATGACTTTTCTTTGGGTCCCACCATTAAACCACTGCCAAATTCACCTAACAATACTATGATTCAGTCCAATCTCTTCCACAAGATTAGCAAGAGAAATTTTATCAACATCATTAAAAACCTCCCACAATCAAAGAAAGAGGAGAGAAGGCTGCTCAATACTGACTAGAGTAGATATCCTGATAAAATTCAGACTACAAAATAAAAGGAACTCTGATAGGACACAAAGTGCACAGCGCCAGTCTCGGGCCATTATCTCCCCCTTTCAAAAGAGTGAAAACTTGTTTCCCATTAGGAGGAAATTCTTTGGCATCCCATTGAGACAATGTCTATTGTATTTAGCTTTAAACAATTACCAAAGTGTTTTTAGCCACTTCCTTACTCTTGTTGGTGAGTTAGTCTCCTAGCCAGAGAACCTGGAGAACTCTGAAGGGCCACAGCCATTGATTGAGTTTGGGCTAACTGGGCCTTCTCCCGGCTGGGCTGGAGGGGGATGGGGAGTCAGGATCTGCTTCTTCCGGAGAAGGCAAGCATCCTTAGGTTGTCTCTCCTGGCTTGTAAGAAAAGATTTCAGGAGCGGGAGGGGAACGCAGACTGCTTGTGCCTGTGCGCTTGGAAGAGGCGAATGAGTGTATGTGCGCAGGGCAGTTAAGTGTGCCCAGTCTGGAGTTGTGGTTGTGTGCGGGCGAGGCGCGTGGGAATACGTGCCTGCAGGTGCGGGGAAGAGAAAGGGGTTGGCAGAGAGCACCCGTTGGGGGTGGGGAGGAGAAGAGCAGAGGGGTGGCCAAAAGCCAAGGTGTCAGCGAACATCCCGCAGCCTGGGCCAAAGGGAGACGAGGGCACAGGCTGCAGCGAGAACGGACGCATGCCCCAGATCCCCTCCGCCAGCTGAGCTCACCGTCTGTAGCGCCGCAGGCTTCCCTGGGGGTCGAGGTTCGGCCATAAAACTCATCCCTCCTCCCTGGAAAGGCCTAGAATTGGGCGCGAGCTGGACAGAACTGGCTGGCACCTGCCCTGCGTAGCCGAGCTCTACCAGCTGCTGCTGGTGCGGCAGCGGCAGCCCAGCCCGGCCAGGTGAGAGGGGTGGGGCCCAGTCTGGCCAGGTGAGGCGGGGTGCAGCCTAGGAGGGGACTGGAGGCGGAAGCAATACTGCCCGCCCCTCCTCAGAGCCAGGAGCATCTGGGAGTAAATACTGCAGAAGGCTCCTTAGCTGCTGCTCCTGGAGCAGAGCAGGCAGGATAAGGGGTGTAGGGGCCCACAGCCAGCACCGCTGAAGCCGGAGGATCAGCGTCCAAGGCTTGGCTCTGTGCCCTTGAGCAAATGCCTGTCCTCTGCCTGTCCTCCTCATCTGAAAAATGAGGGGGCAGATGAGATCCCAATGTTCCTTCCGGCGCTAAATGTTATGGCTGTCGTAGTGCTTCTGAATGTTGATGGTTTCCTCCTACTCTTTCAAGTTTATAAAGCGCATACCTCTCAAATTCTTGTTTTACTGATTAAATCGTTTTAAGTTAACTAAGTAGTTAGTTAAGTTAAGGTATTATGTCAGCGTTCCGATTCCAGCCCAAAAACCGCAGCTACAGACCCAGTATTCTTTCGGTACCTCGATGCTTCTCCAAAGTAGAGCACACAGGTCTTTCCAAAAATGCTACCTTCAGCAGCTCCGTGACGTAAAGAGTACACGGATTACTATCTACCCAGTTTTACAGATGAGGACACTAATAAATAGTTCCACGCCCTGAAAAATTTGGCTGGATTTGAAGGCAGAGGCTCTGGGTTCTAATTCGAGTTGACCATTTACTCCCTGTGTGATCTAGGGCAAATCTCTTAATCTCTTTGAGTTGCAGTTATTTAAATCTGTGATCCCAGCTCTAGATCTATGATCCTGTGATCTTAGGTGTGGGAGCCCAGACAGGTCTCCTGTCAATCAGTCAGTTAATATTTATTTAGCACCTACCTCGTGTCAGGCACTCTGTGAAGCACTGGGGATAGGAAGAAAGGCAAGACAGTCTTTGCCTTTGAGGAGCTCAAAGTCTAATGGGGAACATGCAAACAACTACTTACAACCAAACTAAATAGAGAAAAAATAGGAAATAACTAAAAGAGGGAAGGTATTAGAAGTAAGGGAGATCAGGACAGGTTTCCTGAAGAAGGTGAGGCTTATCTGGGACTTCAGAGAAGCCAGAAGGTGGAGATAAGCATGAGGTGAGGAGAGAGAGCATTCCAGGCATGAGAGACAGCCAGAGAAAATGCCAGGAGTTGAGAGATCAGAGTGTTTTATTTTTGGAACAGGAAGCAGGAAGCCAGAGTCACTGGATGTGGTGAGGAGTGAGAAGTAAGCAGAGTAGAAAGAGAGAAGGAGCTAGGTTATGAAAGACTTTCTTTGCTGGAGGATTTTGTATTTAATCCTGGAGGAGGTAGGGAGGCACTGAAGTCTATTGAGTGGAGGATGGGGTTGGTAGCAGTGATAGTATTACTCTGCTTTTCCAAATGTGAAAACAGAGCTTCTGAATTAACTGAAGTTAAGTGATTTTGTCCAAGGCCACACAGCTCGAACAGTCACCAGAGCTGGGATTTGAGTACAGGCCAGTATTTTCCCAGTAATTATGTTGAACATTTACCCAGGCTTTGATGGTATATGAATGAATCAACTTTCCTCACAACAGCCCTTTGAAGCTCAATCTCTCCTTAGCTCCATCTGTTGATCTTCTCTTCCTTTAATACCCAGCTGAAGTGCTCCCTTCTCCATGTGGTCCTTCACAGCGTTCTGAGCTATCTCTTTTTTTGCTTTTTGGAGTGGGGAAGGCAGGGCAATTGGGGTTAAGTGACTTGCCCAAGGTCACACAGCTAGTAAGTGTTAAGTGTCTGAGGCTAGATTTGAACTCAGGTCCTCCTGACTCCAGGGTTAGTGCTTTATTTACTGTGCCACCTAGCTGCACCATGCTGAGCTATCTTTCCTTCCTTGAATTTTCTTACAGCAATTTATCTGGCCTCTCCTGTATACTTATCACTTCCTACCTTCTAGCTTCAAATCTTTATTAAAAGAAGAAGTGCATCCATTAAAGCCCCACTCAGATGCTACCTTTTCCATAAAACTTTTCCTGATTCCCCAGTCAGTCCCAACCATTCCCTTTACAGAGCACATTCTACTTAACATATAATATTGTGCACAACTGATATCTAAATATGTGTCTTATTCCCTAATCAGATTGTGAACGCCAGGAGGGAAGGAAACATCGTATTTTATATCATAGAACAGTGTTTTGAACGCAGTGGGTACTTAATAAGTATCTGAATTTAATTTGTGCACATGTTGGAATTCTCATTCAATTGTAACTTTTTATTAGAATCATAGAATCTCAGATCTACAAGGGATTTTAGAGCTATCTTAGTCTATCCTATACCTAACAAGCAATTTCTTTTCAAAGATCTTCTACAAATGGTCAAGCCTCCACTGAAAGACTTCCCATGAGGTGGACTCTCAATAGTAGCCACTTAATTTGTAAATAGATTGGTTAGAGACTTTGCCTTAGGTTAAGCTGAAATTGTTTTTTCTGAAACTCCCATCCTTAGGTCTGAGTTCTGCCATATAGTGCCAAATGGAGCAATTCAAATTCTTCCCCATGCCAGCCCTTCAAAGGCGCCTTCTAGTCACAGGGCCTATGATCCTCTAAGAGAAGTCTACATACACTTGAAGACATCAGTTCTGTTCTCCCTAAGTCTTTTCTTCTCAAGGCCCATCATCCCCAGGTCTTTTAACCAATCTTGTAACCTATGGTTGACAGTCCTATCACCATCCTGATCATACTCTAGTATATCAAAGTCCTTCCTAAAATGTGGCATTCAGAACTGAGCACAGTACTCTGGATGTGGCCTGAACTCAGCAGAGGATTGTAGAGTTATCAACTCTCTCGTTTTGGAAAGGAAGCCTCTCTTAATTTGTGCCATGATTGCATTAGTACATGTCACTTTTCACCCTGGTGTCCCCAACATTGAGCACCAGGCTGAAGAAGTGTTTGTGGAACTTAATATAATTTTACAGATGGATAAACTGAACTTCAGAAAAGTTAAGGAGCTTGCTCAGGGTCACACAGGTGGTTAGCATTGGAGCCAGGTCTCTTAACTCCAAGTTAAGAGCATTTTCCATCGCAGGAAGTCTGCTTGCCCTGTCTGTGATTTCAAGGAAAAGAGACAGAACTGCACTCTAAGTTATGAGGTAGAAAATGGGAAAATTTTACAAGTTCTCTTACTGAGGGATGGAAAATTCATTTTTTGTTTTAGTTTCCTAGCCAGTCAACAAAATGAATTGCTAGTTACTATATAAAGGATTTATTACTCTATCCGCTGTGCCACCCAGTTAGATGAGAACAATTTGTTCCAACTGCCATGGTCAGACATCCAAGACACCAAGATTGTTCAGCACATCCCAGGTCATCACCAGTCGTCTTGACTTTTGTTCTGCCATTGGACTTCAATGACTCTGGAAGAGAGAATGAGCCTGACAACTTTGTGAATCTCTGCCTCACTTAAATCCAATTCTTGTACAAGTCAAGGCATTACCCCCATGATATCACTGGCCGGATTTGAACTCAGGTCTTCCTGACTCCAGGGCCAGTGCTCTATTCACTGCACCACCTAGCTGCCCCCCAACTCAGGTATTCCTGATTGGAAGTCTGGCACTGTCCGGTTCACTGCACCACTTAGCTGCCTAATAAATGCTTGTAGAGTTGACCTGAATTGCAGGAGCTGTGAGCTGACATGATAGAGTGAAGGCCCACTGATGAAAATGTGGTTCCTTGAAAAATTGCAGTCTGGAGTAATATAAGAATCATTGATTCTCTCTGAGCCAGACTTTCCTCATGTGTAAAACAAGGAAGGATAATAACTCTTGCATTATGTACCCAATCGGGCCATTGAAAAGAAAGCATTTTTATAAACCTTAAAATACGATAGAAATAGGATCTATATTGTTCCCATATGGAAACCATTCACCCTCCTTTTAGCCAGGGTGGTGGGCCACTGCCAAGAGACAGCATCTTGGGGTCCATAAAGAAAGAATCTTTTGTTGAGGCTGGCTTTCTGTTAACAGGTTGCCTGTGGCAACCTTCCCCCATAGTCCAGACAATGCAAACCCAGCACTCCAGTTTCCTATCAACGAGCTAATCTTACTGACTGGTCTGGCCAGCTCAGACACAAGGAATCTTTGTGATTTTGGCCACTGGGTTTTCCCACAACAGTCAACAAAGCTCCCCTTTCTTCAGTTCTGTCTCTAATCCTAGGTAAAGGCAGAAAAGGAAGAAATACAGAACATCATGGTTGGAAGGGATTTTCAGGGGCCAAATAGTCCAACTCATAGTTCAACAAAGATCTCCTCTACCCATACCTTACCAGTGGTCATTCAGGCTCTGCTCAAAGACTATTAATATGGGAGAACCCCTACCTCCTGACACAGCTCATTCCACTTTTGGAGACACTAATTGTTAAGAAGTTTTCTTTTTTTTTTCTATGAAAGCTTCCTAAAGCCTTTTCTTTGCAGCTTCCGTTTGCTACTCCTAATTTTGTCTTCTTGGTCCAAGCGGAACAAGGCTATTTCTTTCCTTGTAATAGTAGCCTTTTAGATATGAAAAATATCTTTTGTGAGTCTCCTATCACTTGGCTTTCTGGATGGAAGTCTCTTCTCTTCTACACAGGATAACTTTGATGCAGGCTCGGCACTTGTGGAGCCCTTTCTTATCCTTGTCTTTCATTGTTTACTCCATAAGGGCTAGACCAACTCATGAACCTCCACCCATTAAGGAATAATGGGATCTGGCTGGATCACTGAGAAGGGCAGACGCCAAGAAACAATGCCAAATATTCCCTCAGCCAAACAGAGGTTATAGCATTGAGAATGAAGAGTTCTGAGCTCATCTAGGAATGGTCAACATATAAAATAGACTTTTCTTCTATAGAAATTATCTTATAGAAACTTCCTTCCTTCTTCCTCTTGTTTGAGGCATTTCTTTTTTGACATGATGAGAGAGAACAAGCTATAGACATAATCTCTGCACCATCCTGCTGGACGCTTTCTTGCTACTACATTTTCAAATACTTTTGTAAGCCCTGAAAGGAAGAAACATTATTCAAGTTTTGATATAGAGAGCTCCATCCTTCCCATGTACCTAGTGGTTAAGGCAGCATATTTGGAGTCAAAAGACCTAATGTCCAGTCCTGGTTCTCCAGTAAATTACAGCATAACTTGGGCAAATTGTTTTATATTTCTGAGACTGTTTCCTCATCTGTAAGATGGTAGTGGTGGGGAGACAGATGATTAAATGATCTCTAAAGCTCCTTTTATTTGATGTTCCAATATTATATATTCTAAGATTCCTTCTCTCTCCAATATTTTATATCCTTTGCCAGATCTATCATTTTGTGACTAGTATAATTTGGAATATGAGATATTATGGGAAGGCAATATGGAAGTAGGTACCAGGCTTCATGCCTAAAAATGTGTTGTCTCTCAAATATTTTGGTAGCTTCTCTCTGAGTATGGTTACATCATGATCCATGTGGGACTACCAATATCCTTGTTTTATGGTCACATTTCCCTTTTTAAAAAAATCTCAAAAAGTGCTACCAGCTTGACTATAGCCATTAACTGGACTTGGCTGCAGATTACTTTGGGATATTAAAAAAAATCAAATCCACCCACAAAAGGGAGAAAGATTCACCAGCAAAAGGGTCTTCGAAAGAATGTGCTACAGAATCTAAGTTCATTCAATAGCTATTGAGTACTTGCTATGCGCAAGAACTGTAGGACATTTAAGGGATGCCAATTTGGCTAAAAAGTAGAACACATAAAAAGAGGGTAGGAATATAAAAATGAGCTTTTCCCTAAAGAAGAGAGGTAAGAAGATACCTGCCCCTCTCCTTTGCACAGTCAGGGGCCACCAGCATGGAATATTGCATATAATGTCGGATTGTCGTTGTTGTTTGATATCTTGACCAGTGTTGATATTTTTTTCTTTTCTTCCTCTTTCATTAAAAATAAAGATTTTTCTTAAGGAAAGACTACCTGGGAAAAGGCAGAAGAAGGGGTGCATGGAAACACTAGACAATGTAAAAATAGATGATAGAATGATAGCAATAGAAATCTTTTTTTTAAAAGGACAATTTAAAAAAAATTAAGAGAACAGGGAGAGGCCAAAAATGTAAGATGGCATCCTATTTTGGAGCCTTGAATCTGGGTTCAGGGACTTGAATTTCATTTGACTAGACTGTGGGTTATAGGTAGCCATTTGAAGTCTGTTCTTAAGCAGAGAAACATTGTAATGATAATTATTCACATTTATATAGTACTCTAAAAGATATTAACTCTAATAAAAAAGAGAAAAAAACCATGTCTGATTAAGGAGGTTCAGGATTCACATGAATGGAACACTCGGCACTTCAAAAGATCCAATATAGTTTATTTAGAATATAGGCAAGTGGGAAGGAAGCCAGAGATAATAGAGTAAAGGCTTAGGAATAGTAAAATAAGAGCAACTATGATGAATATATATATATGTATATATATATATATATATATATACATATATATGTATGTATGTATACACACACACACACACACACACATGTCCATGATCATCACCAATGCAGGGAAGCACCAACGCCTGACCACCCGTCAGGGTCCCACTCGGGACAGGCAGGGCTCCAACTGTGTAGTAGAATATATCTATACATATTTACAATCATCACTGATGCAGGGAAGCACCAACACCTGACCACACAAGCTGGGGAATCCTGGGTATAGCCATCAGGGTTCTGTTTGGGAGGGTCCCAGGCAAGACATCTCCTCCATGGATGAGATTCCAATTTGGGGTCTGAATCTTACAGTTTAAGTGGTGCTGAGAACAAAGAAGGCACACTGCCAGGTGTTTTTTAGCAAGCATCATATCTTGTGTGAGGCCAATCCTTCCAAGGCCCTTCCAAGAGTGATGTTTCCTTGGAATGGCTAGTTCCAAGAGTTGGGCAGTTAACCATATCTCTTCTCAAGGTCCTGGCCAGGGTCCTAGGAGAAGGGGAGCCCTCATGTTCCCAGGATTTTTCTGTTCCAAAACAACTCAGGGTAATAGAAAGGTCCCATTGAGTTGGGGCCTTGGTTTGTATAATCTTATTCCTTACAGAGGGGCTTACCTTGCCCCTTCAGACTTACATGTACAAAAGTATTTATATCAATTCTTTTGGTGGTGGCAAAAATATTGGAAATTGAGGGGATGTCTGTCAATTAGGGAATTCCTGAACAAGCTGTGGTATATAAATGTAATGGAATACTATTGTGCAATAAGAAATATTGAGTAGGTGGATTTCAGAAAAACCTGGAAAGACTTACATGAACTGATATAAAATGAAATGAGCAGAACCAGGAGAACCTTGTACACAGTAATGGCAATATTATACGATGATCGACTGTGACTGACTTTCCTCTTCTTGGCAATACAACGATCTAAGACAATAATGACTCATGATGGAGAATACTATCCACATCCCGTGAAAGAAGTGATGGAGCCTGGATGCAGATTAAAAGCATGTTTATTTTCCCTTTATTTCTTTCATGGTTTTTTTTTTTCCTTTTGGTCTGTTTCTTCTTTAACAGCTATGACTAATATGGAAATATGTTTTACATTATTACACATATATAACTTATATCAAATTATTTACTGTTTTAGGAAGAAGTGAGGGAGGAAAATTTTGAACTCAAAATTTTGTAAAAATGAATGCTAAAAATTATCTTTACATATAATTGGGAAAAATACTATTAAAAAAAAAACTAAGCCCAGCAGTCCTACCTGGAAAAATAGCATAAAATTTTTGTTTTAGGTATGGAGTTTTTTGACAATAAAAAAGCCTAAGAAACAACCCAAAATTTTTTAAAAGACTCTATTACTACAAAGCAATAAAGTTTTAAAGTGAGAGATATCATCTCTTTTGAGCCTCAGAAAAATGCTCTGATGTAGGTACTGCAGTATTAAGCCCATTTTATGGATGGAGAAACTGAGGCTACAGGACTTACCTAAGGTCACACAGCCAGTCAATGTCAGAAGTAGAATTCAAACCCATTTCTCTCTGACTCCAAGTCTAGTGCTCTATCCACTCTATCACTCTTCCTCATTTGCTATGGGTTTTCCCGATTAACAACCTTGGGAAATAGCACAAGTACTGTTAGTGCCGTTTTGTAGAAGAAGAAGAAACCAGGGCTTAATTGCACAGATGGCAAGGGTCAGAGCTGGACCTTGAACTTGAGTCTCCTGGATCTAAGCTGAGCACTCTTCCTCCTTGGGACTCTGTATTTGGAAAATGACTCTGAGTATGTGGAGAGCAGATTGGAAAAAAGAGAGACTTGATGCAGGAAGACTAGTGAGAAGACTGTTGCAATAGCTCCGGCAAGAGGGAATGTGAATTGGAACCAGGGTGGTGACTGGAGGGTGGAAAGCAGGGGCATGTGAGAGGGATGATTTGGAGATAGCAAATTCCAAAGACAGATGCCAAAAAATGATTTGAGTGATGGCAACTTCAGTGGAATCAGTGTGCTGTGTCCCAGAGGAAATAGTTTGGCATCTGGAGGCAGCATGATTTAGTGGAAAGACTATGTGACTTCCAGTGAGACAGCCTAGGTGTTAGTCCGAATACCATCACCTCCCAGCTATGGGACCTCAGACAGGCCATTGGCCCTCTATGTCTCCCTCTGCCAAGTGAATGGGGACAGGGCTGCTGAATCTGCTGCCTTGAGGCCACATCAGGTTTCCCATGCCTGAACGAGACCAAGGGGTCCCACCCTTGTTGGTATGTCATGGACTAATCACAATATTGTTTTTAAATTCATAAAGTAAAATACATAGAATTTCTAAGGAAACCGTAGGTTGATGATAATAAAACAGCATGATTTTTTTCCCCAGTCAAGTTCAAGGATCTCCTGAAATCCTTTCCTGAAATCCACATTAAGAACTTCTAGACTAGGGGATCCCTAAACTTTCCTCCAGCCATACCACTTTGAATGTAAGTTCTGATCTGTTTGTTAAAAAAAAACAGTTGTGTAATTTTCTAGTCTCGCCCCCTCTAAATCTTGCCAAACCTGGGATAGAAGGGCTTCCTCCAAACAGAGCTTTTCTCATAGTCCCTCATGGAGTAGGAAACCAAGTTCTCTCCTCTTATAAAGATGGGAGTTCTCCCTAAGGCTGTGATATCCAACTTCTGTCAAAAGGTAGACACACCCTTCCCATTTCTTTTCCCCTTAGTCAGATGAGCTCATGTCGATCATGTGAGAAGATATCAGTAAAAACACTTAGAAAGATGAGAGGCAGCATGGGATAGTGGATAATGAATTGATCTCAAAGTCAGGAATGATTGAGCTCGAGACCCATCTCTAAAACACACCTGTATTTCCAGGGGAAAGTTACTTAATCTCTCAGTGCCCCAGGCAGTTGTCCAAAGCAATAAATTGTGGAAGAAGTGTCTACCTCTGTTGGTAGAGGGAGTTTCACTCATGGGAAAGTTTCCTCTAACAACAAGTTCACAAGTCTGGTATCCTCAGGGAAGAAAGAAAGAAAGAGGGAGAAAGAAAGAAAGGAAGGAAGAAAGAAAGAAGGAAGGAAGGAAGGAAGGAAAGAAAGAAGGAAATAAAGAAGGAAGGAAGGAAGGAAATAAGAAAGAAAGGAAGAAAGAGAGGGAGGGAGGGAGAGAGAGGGAAGGAGGAAGGAAGGGAAAAAGGAAGAGGAAGGGAGGAAGGAGGGAGGGAAGGAAGGAAGGAAGACCAAGAAAAACTCTTCCTTCTCCCTTCCAAAAGTCTAAGTCCTGATCATCCTTTAATGCTCAACTCAAATCCCACTTCCTCCATGGAGACCTCTCATTACTTCTATCTCACTTTTCTCTGAACTCTTACAACTTAAATTCTGTACCACATAATGTAGGCCTTAGCTACATACTGTCCCATACTTAAAATCACTTCACTTGTGTTGGCTTTTTCTCCTCAGATCATGGGATCATAGCTGGGAGGAACCTCAGGGGTCATGTAGCCTAATCTTCTGATTTTAGAGAGGACCAAACTAAGGCTTAGATGGGCTTAATAACTTCCCCAAGGCCACAAGTAGTGAGGATGTTAATAAGTTGGAGAGCACCTAGTCCTACAGGAAGGCAACAGAGATAGTGAAGTACCTTACAATTGTGCCATATCAGGATCAGTTGAAAGAAATAAGAATTCCCAATGATGTGTGTGTGTGTGTGTGTGTGTGTGTGTGTGTGTGTGTGTGTGTGTGTGTGTGTGCAGAATCTGGAACTGAGAATAAAATAAAATTGATTTTAAAAAAGAAAATAAAAATGTAAAGATAGAAATAAGAAAGAACTAGAGATAGAAAAGAAGAAAAGACTTATGACTTGTTCTGCTTGGCCTCAGTAGGAGGAGCTAAGCAAAGAGTGGGAAGTTTCAGAGGGGAAGATTTAGACTTGATGTTAGGAAAAAACTTTCTAGCATTTCAAAAGTATCCGAAAATAAAATGGGCCATCTCAGGATGTAGTCAGTGAGTTTCTGCTTACTGGAGACCCCAGAATATTTCTCCAGGATACAGACATTTAATTGCAGTCCTTCCTCCCTACTGATCTTGTCCCAAGGCTTAGATCACCTCTTTTTTCCCCAGCTACATGTAAGGACAATTTTTAGCATTAATTTAAAATTTTTTTGAGTTCCAACTGAGATGGTAAGCAATTTAATATAGGTTCTACATGTTCAATCATGCAAAACCATATTATAGACCACTTCTTAATGTGTTAGGGAGAGACATGGGAAAAGGGTTAGACTTGTTTTGCATGGCTCAAGAGGAAGGAATTAAGTTGAAGTTGCAACAGGACAAATTTAAGCTTGGTGTAAGGAAAAACATCTTAATTGATGAGTGAATAAACATTTGTTAAGTACCTACAAAGTACCCGGATTTGGGGATACAAATACAAAAGCGACCCAATTTCTACCTTAAAGGATTTTAAGTTTTAATAAGGAGATACGAGACAGGCAATGAGGCCAAGAAAGGAAGTTTTGATATGAGCAGTTATAGAGATCATGAATAGAACCACAGGGCAATACATTGTCACACTCTAGCTAGTAGCAATGGTATCGTTGATTTGCTTGCTGTTAGCAGAGTAGGAAAAAGAGGTAGGGGAGGAAGGATGTGGCCACAGGCAGTATAGCAGAGCAGAAAGCCAGATGCTCCCACTGAGTAGGTCTAGCAAGGAGAGCTATCAAAAAAAAAAAAAAAAAGGAATGGGCTGCCTTAGGAGGCAGTAAATTTCCTCTCCCTGGAGAGCTTTTGGGTCATTCCCAGCTTTGCCACTTATTACTGTGAGACCTGGGGCAAGTCATTTGACCTCTTTGGTCCTTGGTTTGCCCTTCTTTAAAATAAGGGGGTTAGACTATATAAATGGAGTAATCAGGGGAAGGTCTCCACATTGCTCTGGCTGTGATGCTTACCTCCTGGAGGTGATTATCTCTAAGAAGTTGCCACAAAGATCCCCTCCTAGTGGAGGTGGACCTGAATCCAGGTGCTCCCAAACTCTCCACCTCCCAAAGTGACTGCTAAAGGAAATTGGGAAAAAATATGTACAGCAAGTTTCTCTGATAAAGACCTTTCTAAGAAATATAGGGAACTGAGTCAAATTTATAAGAATAAAAAATATTCCCCAACTGATAAATGGTCAAAGGATATGAAGAGGTGGTTTCCAGAGAAAGATATCAAAGTTGTGAACAGACAAATGAAAAAGTGTTCTAAATAACGAATAATTAGATAAATGCAAATGTACATGAGTCTGGGACGCCCCCTGACGCCCATCAGATTGGCCACGATGACAAAAAGGAAAACGGTGCACGCTGGAGCGGCTGTGGGAGTGCGCTGTTGGGAGAGCTGTTAACCAGCCCGCACATTCCAGAAAGCAATTTGAAGCTATGTCTCCAAGCTATTAAACTGTGTATGCCCTTTGACCCAGTGAGACAGGAACTAGGTCTCTTCCTAAAGAGGTAAAAGAAGAAAAGGACCGATATGGACAAAATATCGATAGCAGCTTTTTGTAGTGCCAAGGAGTTGGAAACCAAAAGGATCGGTTGGGGAATGGCTGAACAAGTTATGGCATACGAATGGGATGGAATTCTATTACGCTGTGAGAAATGATGAAGGAGATGGCTTTTCTTTCCTAGAAAAACTTGGGAAGACTTGTATGAACTGATGCAAAGTGAAGTAAGCAGAGGCAGGAGAAGAATTTATACAGGATCAATGATATAGCAAAGATGACCAATTTTGAAAGACAGTAACTCTGATCAATACAGTGAGCAAACATGCTTCCAAAGGACTCAGGATGACACACTCTATCTCCACATGGAGAGTTAATGGACTCAAAGTGCATATTTATCATACTTTCTTTTCTTTCTTTCTTCCTTTGTTTGGCACATGACTAATGCAAGAATTTGTTTGCATGACTATATATTTTGGAATGGTTTTATTTTATTTTGTTTTATTTTACTTCTCAATGAATAGGGGAAAGGGAGAAAAGAGAGAATTCAGAACTGAAAATAAAATTGAATTGAGAAAAGAAACAAAAGGAAACCCGACAACAAAGTTACTGCCAAGGCTAGAAGCACCCATCTCAGGATCACCATTCAGTCACCTATGTTCAGAGAAAGAAAAACAAAGCAGAAGGAGCGTCTGGAGATTTAAGAACTGAAATCAGGCTTGTGTAGACCAACACCATGCAGTCACCATTGCTGCAGGGGAGGAAAGTGAGATTCCCCTTTCCTCCCTTCTCAAATGAGTCTGTGGGAGAGCTTGAAGTGCCTTGTCACACCTGCCATAGAGAAAACAGTTGCAGACATTACCTTTCTTAAAATCTACTAAATGGGGAGCTCTTCCTGCTTAGTAGCCAAATCTCTTTGGCACAGCATCTCATTACAGAAACCAAGGGACCAACCAGGAACTTCTATTCTTTCTTTTGTTTGTTTGTTTTGCTTGGGGGGGGGGGGGGAGTCAGGGCATTTGGGGTTAAGTGACTTGCCCAAGGTCACATGGCTAGTTTTGTGTTAAGTGTCTGAGGCCGGATTTGAACTCAGGTACTCCTGACTCCAGAGCTGGTGCTCTATTCACTGTGCCACCTAGCTGCCCCTTTACATGCTCTTTAGCAAGAGGTCAGGGAACATGTAACATTAAAAGTAGCCCAGAAGGAACTAGGGCTCATGTTTGTTCAATGGGAAGTGCTCCAGTCAGAGCATATCAGCAGTTTTTACTGATTATCCTCATTACACATGCATTTGTATCTTACTGTCCACCCTACACACACACACACACACACACACACACACACACACACACACACACACACACACTCTGCACCTGGCTCAGGGTTGAGTACAATGGAGATAGGTAAATGTTTGTTGAATGAGAAAGTGCTGATTGGCATCAGTTACTCCACTGGGGTTTGATGTGAATCATTTGAGGACAAACTTAAGTAGAAATCTTGGTGCAAATATTTCTGATTGTCTTGTGGCTTCGCAGCAAAGTTATGTCGGGTCCTCCACCCACGTACATGCAGCCACACTGGCACAATGAAGAGGGTAGTCACCAGTCCTGAAATCAGCTTTTTTCTTGTTTGTTTCCCTGAATTGGCCCACCCCTGTGTGTTCCTATGGTGCAATGCAAACAATTCCTTTTCCTCTTGTGGCATGCCAGACAGGGAGTGGAGCCGTTGTGGCTGTCAAAGGCTTATGCTAGTTCTGGACAAAGCACCCTGGTACTGCTTAAGTGTGGGGCCAGAGACCGCCCAGCCAAAGGCTGACCCCAAGAACCCTCCGTGGAGCAAGATTCTGATCTGGACCAGGGCCAAGCAAGTGGAGGGTGAATTATCACCAGGCGCTGAGCATGTTGGGGAGAGAAGCAGAGTGCATGTTCAACATGGCAAGAGAATCAGGTTCCAAAGGACAAAACAGGCAAATGGGGGCTAAGGTCAGACAAGAATCCAAAGAATTTGTGTACAAAGAGATCTGAGCTAATAGAAATGACTTATTTTCCCATGTGTCTAACTCACTTTAAAAAACCTTCCTTCTGTTGAGCCCCAGCATTTAGAGTAGGGCTACCTTCCCTACTTCTGTTGAAGGCAACACCATTCTTCCTGTCTCCTAGATTTGTAATCTTGTTATATTCAACTCATTCTTTCATCCTACGGATACACTCATGAGCCCTGGTCCTTTTTGCTGTCTCCAGCATTAGACCACTTTGAATGAAATGTATGAAATAGTGAATGAAATAGTGAAATGCGTGCACCTTGGCCTCTTGCTGAAGAGCATATAAGAAGAGAGATTCCTGGTTGGTCCCTTGGTCCCCATGATGAGAGGCTGTGCCAAAGCTGATAGGCCACTGAGCAGGAAAGTCCCCCATTTAGTAGACTCGAAGAGAAACAACACCCACCCATCCGTTTATCTGAAAAAGGAGAAAACAAAGCTCAGGATAAGTTATTGCTAAAGCCGAGACTATAAACCCATTCTGCTGACTCATAAGCCGGCATTCAAATGTACATTATAGCTGACTTTATGGCCAAGGATGTTCTATGTATAGCACTCCCCCAATTCCCATTCATGTTTGTGGTCTTTTGTCTGGGGTCCCAGAGGGTCACTGACTACTTCTTTTCAGGGCTCTAGGGGGAACCCTGAAGGATTGGGGTTTCCTAGTACTGCTGCTCACAAGTTCCCATCTAGTGAGCTCCCCGTGGATGATGATGAGCCAGCCAAAATTAATTAACTTTTAGAAAGGAATATTTATTAAGTTGGTATAGTAAAAACAATTGGTATAAAATCAATTCCCTCCAGAATCTGGCACCTCTCCCACAAACTCATGCAGACTCCAAGGGAAAAAGGCTTCAAATTTAGTACAAATGGCCATGGAATAACTCACAGCTCTTGATTACTAGGAGCCCTTTTAACTTTTGTGAAGACCTCATGAATTTCTCCTTAGGTAGTGTTCTTGCTCTTCTGTGTGACTTATCTATCCCTGCCTTTCCTCAGTGTATGGAGTTTAGGGGGCTTTAGCCTGGGAACTGGGAACTTTTTAGAAAATATGTTTGATAAATACATTTTAATTTTTTTTCTAATCCTATCTATTGTATTTTATGCACTTAAAAACTGTATTCTGTGAAAATTAAGGTAGTGTCCATCAAGAGAGGAAGTGTTAAGCAGCTCATGGTATATAAACATAATGACATAGTTTTCTGCTGGAAGATGATGAAGGGGATGGTTTCAGAGAAACCTGGGAAGACATGTATGAACTGATGTAGAGGGAAGGGAGCAGAACCAGGAGAACAATTTATATAGTGACAACAATATTATAAAGACAAAGAACTTTGAAAGACTCTGATCTGTTTAATGACTAACCTTGATTCCATAGTGGAACATAGTACCCACTTGCCTGAAAGAGAGCTGATGGTCTCAGAGTGCAAAATGAGACATATTTTCTTTTGTTGGACATGGCCAATTGAGAAATTTGTTTCACTTGACCACACATATTTGTAACAGTAGTTTTGTTTTCCTTTCTTTCTCAATTAGGGTGTGTGTTGGGGGTGGGGGTGGGGTAAAGGTGAGAGAGAAAGCAAGGTAAATTTTTGCTAATGGAAAAATTAAATTAAAAAAAATTAAAATTAAAAAATACTTTGTCTAGTTTATGGGTTTTTAACATGAGTTCTGTGAACTTTTAAAAATATATTTCAATAATTTCATTTAAATATAATTTTTCCTAATCCTATGTATCATATTTTATGCATTTAAAAACATTATTCTGCAGAAACTGAAGGGGTCCCTAAACTTCACCATATAGGCAGAGTGGTACATGTCAGAGCGTGTTGGAGCCAGCTGCTAGAACTAATTCAATTTTTCAAGTGTATAAGTTAACTATTGACGTTGGCTTGTTGTTCCTTTCTGCATAATATAGTTTCCCTGCTTATCTTTTTTTGGTTTTTGGTTATTTAATTCTTCTCATTTTTTCCCTCTCCATCAAAGACTAAATCAAGTCTTCCTCTATTTTCTCTTCCCCTTCAACTAGTCCTGTTTATTAGTTTTAAATTTTTTATTTTTGCACCCCTTTCCAAAGAGTATTTCTCTCGCTTTCTTCATCATTCATCCTCTCTTTTTGTCTACTCTAGACTCTAATTCTCTGATTCATGACTCCTATAATTTTATAGTCTCATTCTACATTCTCTGTATTCCTCATGGAATTTAAACTTCTGAGGTATGTGTTCTAGACTTTCTCCTTTGGGCAGTTTCTGCCACTGCCCCACAAATTCCTATTTTCCATTGTGCCTCATTCCCAGAATGATGCCAATTCCTCCAGGTGACAGAGAGGACAATGCCCCCATGGTAGAACCCCCTCCCCCTAAAATTGCCAAATATACCTATTTACTGACTTCCCTATTCTCCTCCCATAGTTTGGAAAGTCAGAGGGTGCCTGTGGGAAAGTGCTTCAATTGTTGGAGCTTTCTCTTTGCTCTCTTCTCTGCCATCACTGACTGAAGAAGGTTTCCATTGCTCTGAGAGCAGCTTGGCTTTGAATTGCTTTATTTGGTTTATTTTATTTTTACTCTTTGGAAAACTGCCCTCTCTTATCCCTTCTGAACATGTATACAGAGACTGCTGCAAATGTGTATACATATATATATATATACACACACACACACATATACATACATACATATATATATATACACACACACATATTTTTTGGATCTAGTAGACTGGTGAGATAAAGCACCGCCCAAAATCTGGACTCCTGATCACTTTTGCTTTGTAAATTCATAAAAAATTGAAAATGAAGGACAGTTAAAATATTTACAAAACGTTAAGCTCCCTTGGAACTTTTGCCAGTATGGAAGAAAAAAGATAATATAAATAAAAAGATACATATTTATTCATGTGTATATGTATGTATATATGTGTGTGTATATATATATATATGTATATATATATACACATGTATATGTATGTGTGTGTGTCTGTGTGAGTGTGTGTGAAAACCCTCTCCCTGGTTACTTTCTTTTCCCATTTGCCTCAAAATCTCCTTCTTAAGTCCATGCCCTCACACGCCCCCAGGATCCAGTTGCCTCTAGGAATTCCAACTTTCTCCTCTCGAGATAAGACAAGGCTCACATACTCCAGACAACATCCACCACAAGATCCCCATCTTTCTTTCACCCATAGGAGCATGCATCAGTGGAACCCCTCCCAACACCAAAACAAAGCCTCCCTCATCCTCTTCCACCCTTTCATTGCTTCCCCTTCCTCACGTGTTCCCCTGAAGGTTTTTCTCCTCCTGAGAGACCACAGGGGACCCCTTCCCTTCACTGACAAGCCCTACATTTGATCAGATCGCTTCACATACTTCCCTCTCCTCTCATAGCCACCTCCCATTTTGTACTGTAATTTCATTTAAAAACAACCAAATAGAAAACATTGATTCACCTGTAGGCAGGGGGCTGCAAGGTTCTACCCATAATGCCCCAGTTCTGCCTCTCTACTGTTGTTGTTCGGTCATTCAGTTGTATCTGACTCTTCATGACCTCATATGGGGTGTTCTTCTCAAAGATACTAGAATGGTTTGCAGTGGATTAAGGCAAAGAAAGGTGAGGTGACTTGCCCAGGACCACACAGTAAGTGTCTGAGGTTGTATTTGAACTCAGGTCTTCCAGACTCCTGGCCCAGTGCTCCATCCACTGAACCACACAGTTGACTCATCTCTACTGTTACCTCCACCTAAATTCTGCCCCCACCCCTGTCTCTTTGTGTACATTTAGAAAGAACTTTCTTGTTGGTCTCTTTGTTGTCATTTGTTGCTCTTACTGTTTTGGCTGCTGCATTAGTTCATCTCTCCTGCATTTCTCTTGTCTGGGGTGCTTGAGAAGCAAATAAGTCACTTGGGGCAGAGGATTGGTATTCTTTCTAAGAATGTATGTCCTTTTTCACTTATGGTTAAGCTCAGATTTTCGGGATTTTTGCATTCTGAGCTCCAGTGCTCTGCAGAATATATTATTCCATTCCCTCCTATATTTTTAGTGGGTGCAGAATAATCTTGTGTTATTCAAATTTCATTCCCAGATGTGTGTCCAATTCCCTCAACCAATTCCAATATAGGTCCTGCATGATGTTATTTGATTCCACCCAATAATTAAAGCACCTCTCTCATTCAAGGACTTGTTCATACCTAGTTTATAACTTTGATGGACTGATTGATTCAAGAGAAGGCCTTCTCTGTATCTCGGTCACTTGCAGAACCTGTTGTTTCTGAACTGAACCGTTAAATTTAACCGCTATGTGTCTTGGAGTTTGCAGCCTTGAAGTTTTTGTCTGTTTGTTTTTTTTCTGAACCCAGTCAATGAATTCTTTCAATTGCTCTTTAATTTTCTGTGTTCAGAAACTCTGAACAGTTTTCTTTTATTATTTCTTGCATTATGGTGTTTGAGTTTTTTGGCTTGTCATATTCTTCTGAGAGACCTATAATCCTTAGATTGTCTCTACATATCCTGTCTTCAAGATCAGAGAACACTTTTTATTTTAATGTTACTATTTTTTTAAACTTCTCATCTTCTAGATTATCCTCATTTCTGTCTATTTGAATTCCCAAGGGGTTGTTCTCTCTTTTGGTTTTTTGGTTTTGCCATTTCAGATTCAAGTTTTTCTATTCTACCCATCATTTTGCTGGTTAGGCCATAAATTCTGCTCTCGTAATTCTTGTTTCTCTTTGAAACCACTCAGCAACATCATGTAGTGGTTCCATGTTCTCAAATTCCAAGGGGTCCTCTGTTTCATCAAGTGTTGGATTATTTCTCCTTGTTTTGCAATCTCATAGATACCTGAACTCATTTACTAGATCTGGAGGCCATATTTCCTTCTGTTGTTAATGTTTTCCCTGTTAAATATTTTCCCTGCTTCATGCTTATGTTCAAGGATTTGGAGTTTTCTTCTTCCTGAGATCTTTGGCGATTTCAGCCTTCCTCCCCTTATTTTCCTTGGTTCCTCACTTCGTGACTACTTTCCTTCTGATGATGGTTTCCTTGGGGGCTGGATTTCAAAGTTTCTCGGCCTCCTCTCAGGCTGGAATATTCATGGTTCACCAGCCTAGATCTCTGCCCTAAACGACATTTGGGGGACCAAAACTGGCTTCAACCCAATCCCCATACCCAGTGTCCTGTTTTGGTATCCTGTCCTGCTCCCTCTGATACTCAGTTTTCTGATCCAGGAGTTTAGAGCATAGCCACACTGGTACTACTGCAACCTAAGGTGATTTCTTTAGTATTGAGTTTAGATCTCCATAGCTCTGGGAGGAGTGGGTGTGGTGTGTGGGGCTGAGCTTTATTTTAATCCCAGATGCATGTCCTACCTCGTTTTCTTTGTTCCTCTATTCTCCTGCAGAAATTATGTAGCACAGAATTCTTCTATAGCACTATAACTTCAGCAAATTACTGCAACCTGGAGCCCAGATCTCTACTTCACTGGAAAGAAGGAAGAGAAACCAGAGTGTGAGGTCCATGAGTCTGGTCCTTGGGTGACCTAGTATAGCTTTGGGGCTGGAGTGGGGTGAATTGTGGAGGAAGAGGTACTAAGTGGGCCCAAGATAGGCACCAGTTCATGGTTTGTTTGGTTTTTTTTAACCTTCTTTTGGCTTTCAGGTATCCTAGACCATGGAGGTGACTGAAATTGCTCTATCAATGGTACATAACTTCTGTTTTGGAGAGGCTTGAGAGATCCTAAGTGTCAGAAAATGTCTAATCCTCCATCTTGTTGGTGATATAAATTATTAAATTTTCAGTGTGAACATTTCAATTTTGGAAACCAGAACAATCAAGACTTGATTTGCTGTTTTGTTGATTGTCTAGACTTAAGAAATTGATGATGAAGAAAATGTTAATGATGCTTATTAAACTTAAAAGTATGTTCTGCATAGATTTTTTAAAAAAGAGTTAATCGTTAAACATTTACCAGCAAACCCATGGGTCCATTACATAAAAAGGATTAAGGATCTCTTGTTCAATTTAACCTCCATACTATGCCCAAAGAGCTATAAAACTGCATACTCTTTGACCCAGCAATACTGCTACTAAGTCAAAGGACCTATATGTACAAAAATAGTTCTTTTTGTGGTGGCAAAGAATTAGAAATTGAAGGAATACTCAACAATTAGGGAATGGCTGAAAAAGTTGGGGCATATTATTGTAATGGAATACTATTGTGCTATAAAAGATGAGGAGTAGGATGCTTTCAGAAGAACTTGGACTTATCTGAACTGATGCAAAGTGATCAGAACCAGCACAGCATTGTACACGGTAACAGCAGTGTTGTGTGATGATCAGCTATGAATGATTCAGCAGTTCTCAGCAATATGATCCAAGACAGTTCCTAAAGACATGATAAAAAATGCTATCCATCTCCATAGAAATCTGAGCGGAGATCAAAGCTGCTGTCTTTTACTTCATTTTTGTTGTTGTTATTTGTTTCTGTTGGTTTTTTTGAGGGGGGTATCTGTGTTTTCTTTCACAACATGACAAATACGGAAATATGTTTTTTTAATGACTGCACATGTATAAAAATTGCTTGCCTTTCTCAAGGAGGAGGGAGAAGAAGGAAGGAGAGAGGGAATTTGGAACTCAAATTTTTTAAAAAATGAATGTTAAAAATTGTTTGCATATATAATTGGGAAAAATAGATTAAAAAATTTAATCTCCATGTATCTCTCAGCTTCTGATGTCATCAATGATTAGTTTCCTTTCTTCCTTTCCTCCTCCTGGGGACACTGGTACTGACACCAATGGGAAGTCTACATCTTCCTGTCTTTCAAGGATTGTCCTCTGGCAATTAAGGAAGGAGAAGAAAGAGAACTCAACCTCCCCTCCCACCTTACACTGCCAATTTCCTTGACTACATCTTGATTCATTGCTGCTGGAATGCTCCTTTTGAAACTCCATAAGTGGCTCTAAACTGGCTGCTGCAATATATACATGGTCCCACATGTGGCCAGTTCCCTCAAGCAATGCACTCCTTTCATGATGTCATGACTTGTTCACACCTCGTTTAGACCTTTGATGGACTGGTTGATTCAAGAGAAGTCTGGGCCTTCTATGTTCAGTGGAAGGACTGACTTCCACTCTTACAAAGAGAACACAAAACATTTTTTTTTTTAAAAAGAGACATTAGAATATAGAACAATTGAACTGATAGTACCTTAGAAATGTTCTAGGTCTAGTCTAACCTCCTAATTTTGCAGATAAGAGTACTGGGATCTAAAGAACTGAAGAAGATTTCTTTTTTATTTTTCCCCCTCCTAACAGTATTTTATTTTTTTCCAATTACACGTAAAGATGATTTTCAACATTTGTTTTTATAAGATTTTGTGTTCCAATTTTTTTCTCCCTCTCTCACTCCCCACCCCCTCTCCAAGATGGCAATACATGTATAATTATGTTACACATATTTCCACATTAGTCATATTGTGAAAGAAGAATTGGAACAAAAGGGAAAAACCACAAGAAAGAAAAAAGAGAGAGAAAATAGTCTGCTTTGATCTGCATTCAGACTCCATAGTTCTTTCTCTGGATGTGGATAATATTTTGCATCATGAGTCTTTTGGAACTGTCTTAGGTCATTTTATTGCTGAGAGGAGCCAAGTCTATCAAAGCTGGAAGTTGCACCACGTGGCTGTTACTGTGTACGATGTTTTCCTGGTTCTGCTCATTTCACTCAACATCAGTTCATATAAGTCTTTTCAGGTTTTTCTGAAACTTACCTGCGCATCATTTCTTATAGAACTGAAGCAGATGTCTTAAAGGCCATAGAGAGACTTAATGGTGATCCTGGGAATAGGTTCCAGTGCTCCTGGCACCCAGTCCTGAGCTTTATTCCTCAACTATGAGTTGGTACATAAATATATTGTTTCCTCTCTTTTTTCCCTAGGGGTAGCTGGGTGGTGCAGTGGATAGAGAGCCAGTCCTAGAGTCTGGAAGACTCATCTTCCTGAATTCAAATCTAGTCGCAGACACTTACTAGATATGGGACTCTGGGCAAATCACTTAACTTGCCTCATCTAGAAAAGGACCTGGAAAACCACTCCAGTATCTTTGCTAAGAAAATTCTGGGGGGTGGAGCCAAGATGGCAGCGTAGCAGCAGCAACATATCGCAGCTCTCACATAGCCACCCCAAAATACCCATAAAACAGGACTCTAAACCAATCCTAGAACTCCAAAACGCACACAAAGATACTTCCCACTAAAGTCAGCTCAGCTACGAGGAACCATATCAGCGCTTCGAACTGAAGCCAGCCTGCCCTGAAGCCCCGGCTGTGCCCCGGGGGCGGCTGGATGGGAAGAGTGGAGGAGCCTCTGAGGTGAGCGGATTAGCGGCAGCTGTGAGTGGGAATTGTGAAAGGGGGAGATAAGCAGTCCAGCAAAAGGCCTCTAGAGTGGAAAAGCGGAAGGCAGAGGTTTTGCTCCCGCCTCTGCTTTGTAGCTTCCTGCCACAGCCTGCAGACAGCAGGGGGACTTAGAGATTGTTCTCAGGCCAGTGCTCTTGCGTTGAGCGGCCTAGATCCGGATCGCCGTCTTGGGCCTCCATCTTGGAATCCTCATTATCCAGTCAGCCAGAAGTATCTAGGAAGACTCCCAGCATTTTCCTGAGAGCTACGGCAGCCAGGAGGACCCCAGCGATTTGGGACAGAGCTTTCCCTTCTGGAAGCAGAGCCCCACAGAGATTTAAAAAAAAATCACAGTCTGAAGAACCATGAGTAAGAATAAGCATAAGAAGCAAAGTAAGAACAGTTCCCAAACCCTTGATTTCTTCTTTGGGG
>CM053582.1:154237243-154263586 GCA_028627135.1 Pseudochirops cupreus | reverse complement strand
AAAAAAAAGAAAATTCTGAGGGCCACAAAGAGTCAGATTTGACTGAACAAAACCTCTTCTCTTTCTCTCATCCTGTCTTCTTTCTCTTCTCCCCTCCTCTACTCCTTCCTCTCCTCTCTTCTCCTTTGCTTCTCTTCTTTCTTCCTCTCTTCTTTTCTTTCTATAAAGTACTTGTTGAATGGAAAACCAGATCATGCCAGGGTTATGAATAGACAGTGTCTGACAGACTGACTTCCTCCATCAGGGGCAGCTTGGTGTGGTACAAAGGGACAGCATGACCCAGGAGATACAGTGTACACTTTGGAGTCAAGAAGAACTGGATTCAAATTCTGCCCTGAGATACAAGTTCCATCATCCTGAGCAAGTCATGTAACTTTTCTGATCCTCTCTTTCCTCATCTGTAAAATGAGGATTTGGATCTAATAACTTCTAATATCCCTTCCTATTCTAAATCCTGTGGTCTCTGTGGATGCTGGTCCTTGAGTCAGGAGACATGATTTCAAGGGAGGGCTCTGTCTCATGTTTAAGCTCTAGGACCCTGGGCAATCACTGAGATGATAGCTTCCTCACTGGTCAAAATGAGGAGGGGGTAGGGTTGTGTGGAATAATAGCTGCCCTTCTGGAGCCTAAACATGCTCTAGAAATATAAACTATGACTATTGATTGCTACAGGGCCCTTTCAGGAGAACTCAGCTCATCAGGGGCCCCCTTATGGCTGCTTATTCAGAAGAGAGGAAAGGTGATTAACTATTACACCCGACTATACAATATTAGCTTTCTCATTAGGAAACTGGAATGTTAGTTGAGCCTCTGCATATAGTGGTAAAAGGTACACTGGACTTCGAGTAAGCTGAGACCTGGATTCAAATTCTGACTCTAATATTTAGGAATGTGGCTATGGTCAAGTCACTGATCCAATTTTAGCCTTACTTTCTTCTCTATAAAATGGGAATAACAATATCTATAGTACCTAGTTCACAGAGTTTTGTATATATCAAATGCATTAATGGATACAGTTGTAGCACCAATGCAATATTTACAGCACCCATGATCACGACAAAGACTGTGACTATAAATATCACATGATGTTTGATTGCAAAATATACCAAACTCTCCATATAGAGGACAGAACTGAAATATTTATTTAGACACCAGAAAATTGAATCCCAAAAGCAGTAAGCCAATTCCATCATAGTACCAAAGATATTAAGAAGCCATAATAACACTGAGAGCCACAGCATCCTTTAACCTTCCCACAAACCAATACAAGATCAATATTTACTCACAAACCTCTCTTTCTCCTTGCCTGAGCACCTCTCTCTCTCACCATCTCTCTGGCTCTGGCTACCAGCTTTCTGTGGGCTCTGCTTCCCTTCAGCAAACTCCATCCACCACAGGCTCCATGTGACTACATTCAGCCTATTGGAGGCAGAGTTTACTTTCAAAAGCAGTAAAGGTCTTCAGATTCCCTCCTAGGCCTATTAAGGGGCAGGAAAGATCTTCAAATTCCCATTCCCATTACAACAGTGTGCTTCATAAATCTTAGTCAGCCAATTATTATCAATATGTCTCTTGCAGAGCCACACTGCATATTATTTGGGCCAAGATTACTGTAACCACTTATTTGGTTTTAGGCATTATCTCCCAGAGGTCCCTGATATATTGGTCTAGAAAAATCAATTCTACTAATGCAAGAAGCATGGCCAGGATACACTCTGTGTGAAAGAGGCTTGAAAATCTTAGTGGACTATAAGCTGAGTATGAGTTTGAACCTTTTCCTTCTCCCTGGGATATTTCTGAACAGGTCAGTATATGTGAAATGGAATGAAATGAACTAACATTGACAGCAGGTTGGAATTAGATTGGCAAGGGTTTTGAGTGCCATGCTAAAGAGGTTATATTTCATCCTAGAGGCAACATTTTTGAACTGGGAAATGACATCAGAACTGTATGTTGGGAAAATTACTTTTGAAGAATGGATTAACATATCAAAACTCCACTTCACTAATAATCAGAAAAATATAAATTAAAACAGCACTGAGGTTCTACTTCACACTCATCAGATTGGCAAAGATGAAAAAAAAAAGAGGGGAGATTTCAGTTGTTGGAAAATTATTCCAATTCACTGTTGGTAGAACTGCAAATTTATCCAGCCGTTCTGGAAAGCAATTTGGAACTAAGTCCAAAAATGTCAAATGGTACATACCCTTGGACTCAATGATACCACTTCTAGGCCTAATTTCCAAAGAGATCAAAGAGAGTAGGATGAAACCAAAGGTTTAAGAATACTCTGTAATAGTACTTTCCCTATGTGGCATAAGCTATGTATGCCCTCAGAGACCAAAGAGAGAGAAAAGGGGACCATGTGTACAATGCTTGCAATAACTCTTTTTATAGCAAAGAAATGGAAACTAAGGAGTGCCCACTGATTGAACAAAGCTCTCTTTAGTTGTTTAGTCATGTCCAACTCTTCTTGACCTTTTTTGGAGTTTTCTTGGCAAAGATACTGGAGTGGTTTGTCATTTCCTTCTCCAAAAGAATAACAAAAGAGACTATTTCAGAGAAATCTGGGAAGATTTGTATGAATTGATACAGAGTGAAGTGAACAGAACCAGGACAAAACATTCATACGATAGCAACAATATTTGTAAAGAAAAACAATTTTGAAATACTTAAATATATTCGATGCAGCCACAGTTCCCAAGGCCCCATGACTAAGCAAGCTACCCACCTCTTGATAGGGAGATGATAAACTCAAGATGCACATTGAAATTTAGATAAGGCCAATGCAGAAATATGTTTTGCTTAACTATCCATATTTTTACAAGGGTTTGTTTTTCTGTTTTTCAATTTTTTGGGGGGGTTGGGATAGTTGGAGGGAGAAAGGTAGGCATAGAGTTGCTTTAAAAAACAAGCAGAAGAGAAGAGCGTCATTGAAGCATTTTTAGAAACACAAAAGAAATCAGAAGGAAGATCAGAAGGAAAAGACAAAAGGAAAAGCTTTGAAATTTACATGTTGAATTTGTTATATACTTAAAAGAAAAATCAAGCTGTACATGATAGAGATTTGTGGTTTTATTTACAATTTTCTTTCTGTTCTACTTTATATATGGAAATGCTTGTTTTATTTGGTGTTTATGTCTAGAATAAAAAATATTTTTTAAAAAAAGAATGGATTTGCAATGGGAGAGATTGTGGGCAGTCTAGTTAGGCCTGTAAGCAGATTAGTTAGGAGGCTATTTCAGTAGTTGGTGAAAAGAAGACGAACTCTCAGGGTGGTATTGTGGGAGGGGAGATAATGGAATGGATATGAGAG
Organism: Pseudochirops cupreus; assembly: GCA_028627135.1. NCBI lineage: Eukaryota > Metazoa > Chordata > Mammalia > Diprotodontia > Pseudocheiridae > Pseudochirops > Pseudochirops cupreus. Next base: position 154,260,270 of record CM053582.1, on the reverse strand, counting down.
ATATTGTGGAGGTAGAATATATAGGAATTGGCAGCTAGTTGAATGTATACAATGAGGAAGACTGAAGAATCAAAAGCGCCTGAGATTTCTAGACAGGGTGTTTAGGAGGATGGTGGGAAATTAGGAGGAGGGGCAGGGGAATTGGGGGAACAGTTCGATTGAAGGGAGCAATATAGCTTTGACAACAGAAGCATGAAACAGGAAAACCATAACAAGAGTGGGGAATCTGCAGCCTTGAGGGCACATGTGGCAGGTTCCTCACCCCTAGTAGGAGCAAAAGCCTGGTCTAGAATCTAAACCAAAGTAACTTTCCTCTTCTAATCTAAACAGAAAGTCAGGCCTCTGGATTCCCAGTCTGTCCCAGTGTTCTGTTCCCCTGAATAATACTTCTTTTCCCCATATGAGGAGCTGACCGATTCAAATGAGAAAATTATCCTAGCTAGAAGATGGGACCAGGAAGCTGGAACCCCAAGCGCTTCCTCAGTGCTCAGCCAAGGTTGTGTCTTTAGAAAGATTGCTTAACCTCTCTGATCTCTGGTGTCCATTATCATGCTGGTCCTTGGCTGTGTTCTGAAACCTCTCTCTTATACCAGACATAAGCATGCCTTGCAGAATCCTGAACATATTATGTAACAATTACTTATTAACATATCTGTGAGTGATAAATATTGATATACCACACAGTGGGGAGCAAGTTTCCTATCCAAGGTCCAGGTGAGGGTTATGAATTGGTCAAACTGAAGCAATGCCAGCACGATCGACAGGCAGTGCCAACAGCCTGATCTGCCAGCCTCACATCAGATGTGCTCATCGGGGCTCACCATGCCACATCTCTTTCATCACTTAATATGTTCATCCAACTTCCCTGTTTTTCCTCCTGAATTCGCTAATTCTATTGATGGCGCTACCATCATGTCAGCCAAAACTTCAGTCACCTTTGACTCTTCCTTCTCCCTTATCCCCAACACCCATTCAACCAATCAATCAATAAGCATTTATTAACAACCTGCTGTGTGCCAGGCTAAGAACTGGGGATACAAAAAAAAAAAGGTAAACCACAGTCCTTGTTTTCAAGGAACTAAAAATCTTCTGAGAGAGATAGCATGCAAACAACTATATACAAGCAGGTATATGCAGGATAAATCAGAGATTCTCAATGGGGGAAGGCACAAGCATATAAGTACAGAATATTTCACAAACTCGAGTGCCATAATACAACAATTATTGGCAAACCTTGTCAATGCTCATGTTAGTTTCTCCCTTCCACAGAATCTCAAACTCAGAAGGGACTTCAGAGGTCGTCTAGGAGGAATCATGTCTACAAGACTCCTAAAAAGTGGTCATCCCTTCTTCACCTGAAAACCTCTAGGGAGGGGACACTCACTACCTGCCTCCTGAGGCAGCCCAGTGGGCTAGCTCTAATTGTTGGGCAGGTTTCTTGACATTAAGTCTCAATCTGCCTCTCTGCAATATCTACCCACTTTTGTTAGTTCTGCCTTCTGGGGTCATACCAACAAAACAAAAAAAACCTATTTTTTACAAAATAGCCCTTCAGGTACTCAGAGTTATCCTGCCTCTCCTAAGTCTCTCTTCCTGAGGGTCCAACATGCCAAGCATGCCAAGTGTTTTTCTTTTTTTAAATATTTTATTTTTCCCTATTACATGTAAAGACAATTTTTAACATTCATTTAAAAAAATTTTGAGTTCCAAATTTTCTTGCTCCCTCCTTCAGCAGTCCCCTCTCTGAGATGGTAAGTAATTTGATGTAGGTTATACATGTGCAATCATGCAAAACATATTTTCATATTGGTTATATTGTAAAAGAAGACACAGACCAAAAGGAAAATAAAATACACACAAAAAATAAAGTGAATATCTGCATTCATCTGTTCTTTTTCTGGAGGTGGATACCATCTTTTATCATGAGTCCTTTGGAATTATCTTGGATCATTGTATTGCTGAGAAGAGCTAAGTCAGTCACAGTTGATCATTGTACGATGTGTACAATGTTCTCCTGGTTCTTCTCACTTCATTTTGCATCAGTTCATGTAAGTCTTAGAAGTTTTTCTAAAGTTAACTTGCTCGTCATTCCTTATAGCATAATACTATTTCATCATAATCATGTACTACAACTTGTTCAGTCATTCCCCAATTGATGAGCATCCCTTCATTTTCCAATTCTTCTCCCCTAGAAAAAGAGCTGCTATAAATATTTTTGTACAAATAAGTCCTTTTTCCTTAAAAAAAAAATCTCTATGGAATACAGACCTAGTAGTAGTAAATACCTAGCTCTTTCAGGTGATCCTCACATGTCTTGATCTCACGTCCCCTCACCATCCCAGTTATCCTTCTTTGAATAATTTCCAAATTGTCGCTATATGGCGGGGAGAGGAATTATAGCCACGTGAATGACTTTTAAGTTAGCTGAGTCCTGTCCCTACCTCCCCCCGTTCCATGGGGGAAAATTCACAATCTCCTTCACATACTTTACTGAACTAATTGCTATTTCCTGCTGTTATCTTGACCTCTCCCAACTGCATGCATTTGCACAATTTATCCTCTATGCCTAGAAATCACTTCCTTTTCATTTCCGCAGATCAAAATTCTTCCTGTCAAGTCCCACTTCAGACAGCAAAAGGGATGAAGGCATGAATTCTTCCCCAATCTCCCTAACTGAATGATCTCCCTCTGTCTAAATTCCCTACGACACTCTGCCCATATCCTCACCAACCTTGACCTTGGCCTCATCACTTCTCCTCTGTATCATATTTATCTATGTACTTGTTGTATCTCCCCTATTAGCATATAATTATTAACTTTTTGTTTTTATGTGCCCAGTACATAGCAGCTCCCCTTGCCCGTTGTCCCACAGCAATTACAAGGCAAAGCCAAGATACAAGCTCAAGTCTTTTTCTGACACTTTGCCAAGAACTCTCTCTACTACTGGCAAGACAAGCTGGCATATTGGCCGGTTCCTCCAATTCTGGTCCCAGTCTTCCAACTTTTCCAAGGCGGCCCCATTCTGTTCTGGGAACTAACGGGATGAAGCAAGTTTTCCTGAAGCCCTTCCCTGAAGGAGGCCACAGCCTTTTCTGAAGTAAGATTTGCTCCTTGAACTACCTGGTTATAGTCAAGTCTCCATGGTCTTCCAGTCTATATTGTGATATCCCTAGGAAATCTCAGAGTGATAGAATTGAAGACTTCAGAGCGTAGAATATGAAAGAATAACACAAAATATCAGAGCTGGAGGAAGTTTTGGAACACAGAAGGTTAAAGTTGAAAGGATCCTTGAAATATAGAGTCCGTAGGATCCCTTTAAGGTGGGGGTTCTTAACTTGGGATAGTTTCAGGGGATCCATGAACTTGAATAGAACAAAAATACATCTTTATTCCAGTACCATTGGTTTGCTTTGTGTTTTATTTTATTCATTCAAAAAGAATTCTGAGAAGGGGTCCATAGGCTTATGATTTTATGCTTTTAGATTTTTTTTTAAGGAGTGCTTATAAATCTTTAGTGTTTGAAGAACTTCTCTTTGAGTGGAGAAAAGAAATAACTGTCCAGTGACTGATACCTATTTTGTTCTTTGAGAACTTTCCCTAGAAGGGATCCTGTTAATATATTTTGGGGAGACCTTAGACAGGATGCACCTAAGTCTCATCATAGATATTTCCCCTAGAGTTCCACTCCAGATAATGAGGCAGTGAATGTGAGAAAAGTCTGGCTCTAATCTTTGGAGTCAGACCGCCCTAGCATGAGTCTAGCTCTGTGAGTTCAGAGCAGGAGCCCCTTTTCTGGAAATGGGCTCTCTGGGCCCATTTGGATGAAGCCACATCTAGGTGAGGGAGGTGAAACTCAGAGAGAAATGACATGCTCAAAGTCAAACAGCCTTGGCCTCAAATTTAGGACCACTGACTCCATGTCTACTGTCTTAATTAATGTAACTCATCAGGTTCCCCAACTATGACTGCTATGCATAGAGAAACCAGGAAGATTGTACCTTGCATCAGCCTGAGAGAGGTGTAAATTCCTAGAATATGGCTGAAGAATCTGGGGGCAAAGAAACAGGGGCAGAATGGGGAACCTGGCCTTCTTCCCAGCTCCTCCTGGGTTAGGTCTTCACACTGAGCTTTTGTTTTAGGTTCTGAAGGGAATTCCTGGAACATCAGTTACATCTCTATTCCTGTTTGAGCACAGAGCCAGACCTTGCATTGGCAGAATAGGTTGCTGGCTCTACAGTATGACCCAAGGGGTGGCCACTTCCTTCTCTGGCCCCTGGCCCTATTGCCTGCAAAATTGTAGTTCTGTGCTTCAAAAAAGCTGGACTAAATTGCTGTTCCCCAAACAAGGCCTCAAAGGGCCTTGCACAAAGTAGATGAGAAATCACTCAGTATTGTGGAAGAGGTAACTCAATACCACTGGGAGAGGACTAAGTCCTAGCTAGCCCTTAAGTTGCCAGTAGCTTGTCTGAGGCCTTAAGCATGTTACTTCCTCTCCCTGGGTCTCAGTTACCTCATCAGTAAAATACTGTTAATAATATGCCTCCATCCCCACCATTGTGAAGATCAGATGAGATTGTGTGTAGAGACGTGATAGTAAATCACTATAGAAATGCCACCTATCAGTATTTGCCCTGTAAAAGTGTAAGATCCTAAGAAATGGAGCTCAGAAAACCTGAATTCCCATCTGGACTCTGTCACCAATTGGGTCGAAGAGCTTCCCTCTTTCGCTTATGTTTTACTCTTTTGAAAAATGATAATCTAGATAATCTATCTATAATAGGTCCTTCCCCCTCTAACATTTTATGTTCTAAAGTTTTACATTTTACATTCTAGGGCTCTCTAACCCTGACATTCTGTGTTCTAAGGCCCTTCTAGCTCCAACATTGTGTTCTAAGGTCCTTTTCTGCCCACCATTCTATTCAGGGGATTCCTAGTTCAGATATTTTACATTCTAAGATCGCTTCTAGCCCTGAATTCTGTGTTCTACTGGCCCTTTCTTCTCTGACATTCTGTGTTCTAAAGGCCCTTCTAACCCTGACATTCTATAATTTAAGCAGGGACCTTTCCAACCCCATTGTGTGCTTGAAGGCTCCTTCTAGCTATAACATTCTAGGATTCTATGAGTGTTTGCTAAGTAATTACATTAAAAGTAATTGCACTTAACATCTTAATTAGTGTCTAGGTTTTTTTGGTTGTTTTTTTTTTAAGTTGGATCATACCATTGGAAAAGTTTGCCTCCAAGTGACCTCTCTCTTTCCACACAACCCAGGCTGAGAGCCTGAGAGGCCTTGCACGTCTAGCTCTCATGTCTCCCAGCTGGGTTTGCACAAGGTCCACAGCCAGGACATCAAGGGCTCCAGGGCAGGTACTCAAAACCTTGAGGGCTTTGACCTCAACTCTTCTGGTAGCCAATGTGGTCTGTAACATGGGCTTTGAAACCTTCAGGAGGACTGAGAACTTTCAGGGTGGGAAGAATGGGGATTGATGGAGAGGGGGGGAGAACAAGCATTTATATAATGCCTACTATGTGCTAGCAATTGTGCTAAGCAGTTTACAAATTAACTTAAGCACTTTGCATTTTCCTGCTGGAGGCAGACCATAAGGTAGACTCATGAAGACTGTGAGTAAAACACCCAGTTCTCCTACCTGTCTGACAGCCCCTTCTCAATCTCTGCTGCTGCTTCTTCAGGTCATGCCCCCAGTCACTGTGCTCTGTCCTCAGCCCTTTTTCTTTCTCCCTCTGTGCTACGTCACATCTCATCAGTTATCATGAATTTATTTATCATCTCTATGCTGATGATTCTCAAAACTTATCCAGCTCTAATTCTGCTGATCTCGTCTCATATCTCTAATTGTATTTAAGACATTTTAAACTGGATGTCCAATGGACACCTTAAGGTCAAAGTGGCGGTAACTGAACGAACTCATTATCTTTCCCCTAAACCCTTCTCCCTTCCAAACTTCCCTATTGCTGCTGTCAGGATTTCCTCCTAGTTATCCAGGTTAGCAACCCAGGTCTCAGCCTTGAACTCTCGCTATCTTTCATATCAGATGGATGCCAAGGTCTGTCACCTTCACTTTTGCAACATTTCTCAGACCTGCCCCCTTCTCTCCTCTGACACGCTACCAATCTAGTTCCCATCCTCATCACCTCACGCCTGAATTATTGCATTAGCCTGCTGATTGGTCTGCCTGCTGCAGGTCTTTCTACCTGCTCCAGCCCATCCTCCATTCAGCTGCCAAAGTGATCTTCCAATAACTGGCTCTAATATGTCACCTCCTTCTACTTAGCAAACTTCAATGACTCCCCTTATCGCTAGGACCAAATACAGAATCTGCTGTTTGGCGACCCAAACCCTTCCAAAACCGGCCCCTTCCTCCATTTACAGTCTTGTTACACCTTATGCCTCCCACATGCAGTCTTCAATTCAGTGACACCAGCCTCCTTGCGATTCCACAAAGAAGACACTCCATTTCCCTAGGCTGAGCATTTTCTCTGACTGCCCCTCATGCCTAGAATTACCTCCCTCCTCATCACGGCCTCCTGGCCTCCCTGGTTTTCTTCAGGCCCCCACTAAAATCTAACCTTCCAAGCCTTTCCCAGCCCCTCTTAATTCTAGTGCCTTCCCTCTCTATGTTTCATCTTTCTCCTCTATAGAGCTTGTTCCTATTTGTTTGCATTAGACTGTAAGCTCCTTGAGGACAGGGACTGTCTTTTTTTTTTTACCCAGCACTTCACTTTATGCCTGGCATACAGTAGGTGCTTAATAAATTATTATTGACTAACCTTTTAAATTCCGTTTCAGTACAAATTTTAATTATTTTCTCTGAATTCTATTTTGTCATTCCACTGCCCCTACAACCTCAGGGTGAAATGGGCAGTGAAAGTGTCTCTTTACTTGGAAAGTGGGCTCCTCTGTTGCTCTTCTGAATAAATGAACTTCACCACCATCCCTCAGCTCACCCCGGAAGGTCCCTCCTGCCCCGGACCCTTTTTCCCATTGGGGAACCTCCTGGAGGCCTCATTTTGAGGCATGGCTGAGGCCAGGCATCCTCCCTTCCTCTCCTAGCTTTGCTTCTGACTGCACTTTTCCACAGTGCCTCCTCTACCTTCCCCTCCCACCCCCAGACCCACTTTTTCGACTTCCTTTTATAAGTTTTCTCCACTCGTTATAATGTAAGCTCCTTGAGGTCAGGGGCTGTTTTCCTTTTTGCTTGTATTTTGTATGCTCAGCACAGTGACTGCCACATAATGACTGCTACTTGACTTGACTTGACTCTTGATAGACAAAGGGGCACCATATTTTAGGAATGAAATCTCTTAGGAGTCTTTTATTAGCTAGAGCAGAATTCTGTTTTCATGTAGAAATGGGCTTCTATATCTGCATAAAACATCATGTAGGTATAAACATTAAACATAAAAACAAAACTCTAGTGGAACTATTTAGATATTTCAATATATTTCAATATTTATAAAATTTAATTATTTTAAAAATGAATTGAAATAAATATATTTTATTTTTATTTTATTTTTAAAATCAAATGAAATGTGTTTGTTTTTCAAAATAAATGTTTTGTTAATGAATATTTAATAAACAGACATATTTCAAATATTTTAGGTAAATATGTTTTAACAAAAATTTAAATGAATATTTTAAGAAGTATTTTTTGTATATTTCAATAAATATTTTTTAAAAGATCCCCAGGGTAGGAGGTAAGCCGTCCTTTTCACTCTTACAGGTTTTCCCCCATTCTGCGCTGTAGGTCAGTTCCCTTTACCCACTTGTTAGACTTCACAGAGAGGGAGAACGGGTGGGGGGCACTCCTAAAGTGGGATTCAAATGCAAAGATCAGTGACAATTGTTAGGACGGAAATCAGTGTCAGCTTCAGGTTTTGGCTGCCCACTGGGGCCCTTTGTTTGACTTGGCTGAAGCCCTGTTGGATAACCTAGTGTTACATTTACCCATATACCCATCTCAAGGTAATTCTGGGTCACATTTCAATGATCTGCCCAGATGCATCATATCCTATGGTTAGGAAATTTTGCAATTATAAAATTCAAGCTTTCACACACCAGGTATCCTTGATATCATAGATGTGGCTAGTCCCTCCAATAGTGCATGTAGTCACCCCTCCAAACCTTCTCATCCTCTGAGACTCTCCCACAAATCCTCCATGGGATGTTTGTGGCCATAGAGCTTAGAGCAGGTTCCCCACCCCTGGCTTAGAATTACATGGGAAGCATTTCAGCATAATGGATAGGGCACTGGACTTATCAGCAGGGAGACCTGGGTTCTAATTTCACCTAGCTATATGACTTTGGTCAAGTCACTGACCCTCTCTATAAGTTTCCTCATCTGCAAAATAAGAGATTTGGACTCTGTGGCCCCTGAGGTTGCTTATAGCTCTAAATCTATAATCCTATGTCCTTGTCCCATCTTCTTGGCAAGTATTCATTTAGCCTCTCCTTGCATACTTCAATTGATGAGGTGCTCACTCTCTCACAGGCAGCCCATTTCGCTTTTGAAAACTTTTTATTGTAAGGAAATTCTTCCTAATATCTTTATATCTCCTTTCCTGCAACTTCTCCCCTTCCCCCACCTCAGCTGGTTCCTATTCTCCCTTCTGAAAGCACCCAGAAAAAGTCTACCACCTATTCTCCATGATAACCTTTCAGATAAATTTTTTGAATTTAATATTTTATTTTAAAATTATCTGTAAAAACAATTTTAACATTCTTTTTTCAAATTCTGAGTTCTTCTTCTCTCCCCTTCATTGAGAAGGCAAGCAATTTGACATAGATTATACATGTGGAGTCATGCAAAACCCATTTCCATGTAAGTCATGCTGTGAAAGAAAACCCAGACAAAAAACCCCTTCAGATATTTTCAGTCAAGATCATATCCCCCTTAAATCTTCTCTGCTCTAAAAGAAATGTCCATAGTTATTCTAAATATTCTAGTTGGTGAAAACAAAATAACTCTATATTTGCACAGTGATTTTCACAACTTTTATAGAATTTCTGCTTACATCAATTTCAATTATTTAAACAACTCCAGGATTATAGGCAGGGCTAGTATCATCAGCCCATTTTGCAGGTGATATAGAAAAGTGAAGGAATTTAACAGAGGCCTAGTTCTTGGTGGGGTGGAGGGGGGCAGCACTAGAACCTAGATCTCTTGAGTCCAAATCCAGAGTCAAAAGTCAGGTTGGATATCTGGTGGGCCTGAGATTTGAGAATGGAGTTCACAGCCCAGGAGTGAAAAGAGAGACCTGAGCAGAGGAGGAATCCAGCTTGTGTTCACACATTGACCTTTATATGACAGATGCCCTCGGAGGGAGATGGGGAAGAGGTTAAAGCTACAAAAGCCTCCCCTGCTCAGAGCCCCTGCAGAATCCCATGTCCAGTTCTGGGGGCCAAATCTTAGGAAAGTCACGGAAAGTCATCGTCCAGGCTTCAGTGGACAATAATCATCCTCAGAATCACACACATTGATAGCGCCCCCGTATCTGTTCACGTAGGAATCTTTGTGCAAACACAGTTACTGGCTGTGTGACCCTGGGCATGTCTCTTAACCCCTCTGAGTTTCCATTTCCTGATCTGTAAAATCATGATAATAATAGCCTACCTCTCGGGGGTTATCAAGAGGATCAAAGGAAAGCAAGTGTGAAAAGCACTTTGAAAACCTTAAAGTTCAGTTTAGATGTGAATGACTCTATTCCCTAGCCCCCAGCCCCAACTCCATTCCGTGCAACACCCCATTTATTAAATTATTCCTAAAGAACTAATTACTTCCATAAAGAAGATTTTCATGAAAGCAATTTATGACATTAGAAAGGATATACCTATGTATGGCCACTTCACTAATCAGGGCCCCCTGCAATGAGAAACTTGAGGGGCAGTGGACATCTTCCATGGACTGCTAGCCCACTGGTGTCAAACTTGAATAGAAATGGGGACCACTAATCCATACATAAGTATCTCTATGGCCCATATATTGACTTAGTTTTAAAATAGAATATTAGTTGGGAAGCTAGCTGGCACAGTGGATAGAATACCAGGCTTGAAGTCAGGAAGACTCATCTTCCTGAGTTCAAATCTGACCTCAGATACTAGCTGTGCAACCCTGAGTAAGTCACGTAACCCTGTTTTCCTCAGTTTCCTTATCTGTAAAATGAGCTGGAGAAGGATATAGCAAACCACTTCAGTCTCTTTGCCAAGAAAACCCCAAATGCGGCCACAAAGAGTTGAACATAATTGAAAAATGGTTAAACAACAACAAAATTATCTCTGTTGTATTGCATTTGCAATTTTGCTAAATATTTCCCAATTCCATTTTGACCTAGTTGGGTTACACCCAGAGTGTTATGGGCTGCACATGGGCTATGGACTGTGCATGTGATGCCTCTCTGCTCTGGACCATTTGTGACCCAGCGCCTTGCAAAAGAAGACCATTACTGCCTAGGTTAGAGGGAGAATAACAACTAAAAATTGTAGAATCTTGAATAGTTTCTTCCATTTCTATAGCCTTTATGTTGACGGTCACGGACTGTCAGAACTGTGAAAGTTCTATGTACTTAAAAAGTTAGTTAGATAGGGCCTTAGGAGACGGAGAGGGAAAGAGAGAGACAGACAGACAGACACAGACACACACAGAGATACAGACATAGAGAGACACATACACAGAGACAGAGAGACAGAGGGACAGAGAGACACATACACAGAGACAGAGAGACAGAGCGACAGACAGAGACAGAGAGACAGAAAGACAGCTAGATAGAAAGGTAGAGATAGATATAGAGACAGAGAGAGAGGGAGAGAGATAGAGATAGATGAGTATATAGATAGATGGATAGATAAACTGTTGGCAAATAAGCTTGAAAGACCATTAGGATGCAGTGTGTTAAGGTTGCTTAGGGACCAAGAGGGTCCAGCTCAAGCTGGAATGGACCATACCATCACAGGATTTGATTTGAATTTATTTGAAATAAACCTTAGAGATGATTTAGTCCAACACTCACTTTACAGGTGAGGAAACTGAGGGGAGCGGAGGTGACTCATGTAAAGCCCCAAAGGGAGTAAATGCCAGAGGCAGCCCTCTTGACTCCAACTCTGTTGCTCTACCTATTCCCTGAAGCCATCTCCCCCTAATCCCCAGTCTAGTTGCCTCAAAGTACTCAGTGCTTGTCTGCTTCCAGAATTATAGCTCATTGGAGCTAGAGGGGCCTTAAAAATCAGTTAGTTCAAGGGGTGTGAACCTGGTGTCTATGAACTTGGGTTTGGTTTTTTTTCCATTGTATGACTATATTTCACTATGATAGCTTTATTTTGTAATCTCATGTATTTTATTTTATTCATTTAAGAACGTGATTCTGATAGGGGGTGGGTTGACTTCATCCAACTGTCAAAGAGGTCCATAACACAAAAACGGTTTAGAAGCTCTGATTAATTCAATCCCCTAATTTTATAGATAAAAACACCAACAAGAGATGATTTGCCCAAGGAAATGATAAGAGAGTGGGGGAAAGTGTTATCAGATTTCATCAGGGAAAAAGGTCTCCTCACCCCAGGCTAATGTGTTGTATGTTTTGTAAAACTGAAAATCTTCCACCATCGCTATATTGCAACATAGCCTCAGAACGCTGGGCCTGCTGGCCAGAAGCCCTAGCCTTCTGTTTACAAGCAGAAGGTTTCCAGGGAGAGAATAGCCATCTGCTTTATCAAGACCAGAATGGCTCAGTCACCTGACTCCACTGTGGGTTCTCGAGATTGGCTAGAGATAGCGATGTGTTTATCCACTGGCTGAGATGGAACCTTTCCATTCTCCAGTGCCCTTTGTCAGACTTTTCCCTCCTGCCCCCAGATCACCCTGAACCTTGGGGAGTAGTCTATAAATAACCAGGCTATTTGCAAATCTGCAAGCATCTCCCTGAGCAGTCACCCTGGAAGAAGCAACGATGCAGGTCCTGAATAAATCCTACCCCCAAAACTGCCTGCTCACTGTTATGGACAGGTATGCAGCCACCGTGAGAAACATGGAGCAGGTGGTCATGATCCCCAGCCTCCTGAGGGACGTGGCCCCAGAAGAGCTAAGCTGTGACAGCCCTGCAGAGGAGGCAGGTGTGCACGACCTCTACAGCTATTATACCATGCTCAAGTCCATCCGTGCGGACGTGGACAACGGTCTGCTGCCCAAGGACAAGTGGAAGCACAAGATCACTGACACAGACGAGGAGGAAGATGAAGAGAAGAGAGGGGAGGAGCTGGACCTGGAAGCTCAGTTTCACCTTCATTTCTCCAGTCTCCATCACATCCTCACCCATCTGACCCTGAAGGCCAATGAACTGACAAAGAAGTACCAAGAAATAACGGGGCTGACAATGTAGACCCCAGGGTCCTGCTTTCTGTCAGGTGAGTCGCTGAACCCAACTCAGGGGAGTCTGGATGGAGACCCTTGTCTAGAAGGAAGGAGAAGCTGTAGGAGGGGAGTGTGGATAATGGAATAACAAGTATCTGGCCCTGGATGGCTTCTTGAAAAGTACTTCCTTTACAATCCCTTTGTGAGGTGGGTAGGGCAAATACAACCCTCATTTAAGAGACAAGCAAATCGAAACCCAGAAAGATTTGTCCAGGGACAATGAAATAATGTTGTAGGAACAACCCTGACTTTGGAATTACGAATAAGACCTCTGTGTCCTTGGGCAGGCCATCTAGCATCTCCAGGACTCAGTTTCCTCATTTGTAAAATGAGGGGTTGATGGCCTCTGAGGTCCTTTCACCTCTCTCTTTGTCTCTGTGTGTCTTTCTCTGTCTCGTCTTCTTCCTCTCTCTCTCTCCTTGTCTCTGTCTCTCTCTCTTCTCTTTCTCTCTGTCTCTTGTCTCTGTCTCTGTCTGTCTGTCACTCTCTCTTTGTCTCTGTCTCTGTTTCTCTCTCTCTATATCTTTCTCTACTTTGGTGCCTTTATCTCTAAATATGTTTTACCCCCTATAACAACAGGAAGTTCTTTATGCTGTTCATAGTATTTTCACTGTCATACACTTCCAGAGCATCTAGGCATCTTAACATTTTATGTGCTATCACTATAACTAATGTTATTATTTTGCAAGGTAACCCTGACTCATCCAAGGTCTTAGTTCTCATTTTGACTTTTCCTGACAGTTCCAAAGGTACCTTTGCTTATCTTCATGACTCCAGCACTACCAGAGATGGGCTGTATGACAGACAGCAAGCCTCCCTTAGTTAGGCCCAGGGCATCAGCTACCTCCCTGGCCCCTGAACCTTCAGGCATCTCTGCTTTTCTCCGAACCACCGCCACTGACCATTTTTGCTGTTTGTTCAGTTAGCTAGGGCCATCCAGCCCTCCTGACTGCTCCTTAATACTGTCCCTCACTCTAAGGTGGCCTACGAGAAAGATTTGAAGGCTAAATCCACCTATTAGATATTGCCCTCATTCCTACCTTGGGAAACATCAATGGTTTAGCACCAAATGGGGTTGTTGCTGACCTTCAACTCATATTATGTGGGGTTTTTCCTCTCTGTTCAAATACCATTGAATTAACAAGTCTTTGGGTAAAGAAACAAAGAATTAAATATCAGAGATACAAAGATAGGCACTTAAAACCAATATGCATCTGGAATTTGAGACCACTGAGTTAGATGGCACAGGAGGGGTCATTGTCTCCAGAAGGCTCCCTGTAAGTAGATGTATGTGCACGCACATGCATAACTGGGAGCTGACCCAGTAGTCCTCTTCTGCGAGCACATTCTCTCATGGTGCTATTTTATGTCACTTCATACACAAGGGTTCATTTACAAAATTATGCTTCTTGTGGGCACAGAACTGTTCATTTCTTCCTGGGGTATTTATTCTGCAATTTGTGTAACTACCACCAGGAGGTTATGGTCTTGTAGTCTGAACAGCTAGGCTTCCTGTATGGAGTTAAAACAGTATTAACATATTTATGCAATATTTTGAGGGTAGCTAGGTGGCACAGTGGATGGAGCTCTGGGCCTGGAGTCAAGAAGACTCATCCAGTCTCAGACACACTATCAGTGTGACCCTGATGTCACTTAACCCTGTTTGCCTCAGTTTCCTCATCTGTAAAATGGACTGGAGAAGAAAATGATGAACCACTCCAGTATCTCTGTCAAGAAAACCCCAAATGGGGTCACAAAGAGTCAGACATGACTAAAATGACTGAACAACATGATATTTTACAGTTTACAAAGTCCCTTACATCTATTAGCTGTGTGGTGGGAAAACACTAGAATAAAGGTACCTAGGTTTAAGCCCTAGTTCCATTCAGTCAATGATTGATGTGGTCTGATCAAGATTCTATTCAGGCATGATGAGATGGATAGAGCCCCGGTCATAGAGTCAGAAGGCCCAAGTTTGAATTCTGGCTTTGCCATTTACTAGCTGTATGACTGAACATTCTAGAAATAGGAGAAGTTCTGGCAGAGAAAGTAATGGACAGTAAGGATTGGGCAGTGTATAGAAGGGGAGGAAATGAAGATAACAATGCTTCTGCTACTTCCTACCATGTGTCCTATGGTGAGTTATCATCTTCATCTGTAAATGAGAGTATTGGATCCCATGAGCTCTTTGGTCTGGTCTACAGATAAATCTACAGATACAGGGCCTAACACCTCCCTCGTCCTGTAATATACTCTTGCTCATGCAGGCTGTTATGGCTCTTCTACTAACTGCTCATGTGTACCACCTTTGGGTGGGAGGTGGTTTCCTAACAACAGGACAGTAGGATAAGTGTATTAGTACCATATTTGTAGATGAAGACACTGAAGCTGAGAGAGAGGAGGCAACCTGCCCATAATCCTACCTCCAGTAAATGGCAAAGCCAGAACTGGAACTCAGACCTTCTGACTCTATGGCCAGTGCTCTTTCCATTTCATCACGATCTGCCTGAATTCGATCCAGCAAAACTCTTGGCAACGATGCATGTGTGTGAGTTGAGGGTGGGCATTAATCAGTGTCTGATCTCATCACATGGGGGAAAGTATTGACGTGGTTTTCTTTTTCATGGAATCCCATAGAATGCTCCACCACTTGTTTGGCTGAAGACTCCAGCCCTGGGCATGAACAATGAAAGACACATGGGCATTGTAACATTTTGTGCCCGGACATTTGCTGGGGGCTACAGGGAAGACAACTCTGGCAAGTGTGTTCCTTCTGAGGCTACCCATCTAGGACGTTCCTCATGGACTCACCTGCCAGGAACCAGATGATCCTTGCCAACACCTTTGAAAACCAACTCCGATCCTGCCTCCCCTGGGTCATTAGTGGGGATTGGGGGATGATTTGCAGGGAACAGGAAGAGATCCTCTTATTTTTATTTTCTCCCATCCTACTTATGTTCTCCAGCGTTTGCCTCTCATCTGCTTCCTGATGGTGACTGCTTTGAGGTTAAAAGTGGCAGGATTCCCTTAAGGTAGAGTCAGGAGGACCGACCAGCTCCCCCTCCCAGAAGCACTGATTTTCTGCATTAAAGGGTTTATGAACCACACCTTCTTACCTTTGTGTTGGAGACCCTCCAGCAGAGCAACATATCTGGGTTGATTTGGGGGAAGGTTATACTGTCCTTGGCTTGAATCTTCATTCAGAAATTTGGGGACACCCTACCTGCCAGACAAAGCATATTTCCCTCCTCCTCAGAAGGTGGACTACAGATACGGAATGCTGTATACAGTGAGCCATGGTTGATAAATGTTTTGCTTAAGTGGGTTTTTTTGTTTATTTGTTTTAGGAGAGAGGATTGAGGGAAGGGAGGAAATGTTACCGGTCAGAGTTTGGTTAGGTGTGATTACTAGAAAGTGACAGTGATGGAAAAAACAAACAAACCCAAAAGTTAAAAAATAAAACCTTTTTAAAAAACAAAAAAGAGGTGTTCTTTTTTAAAAATTCCATTTTATTTTCAGTTCCAAATTCTCTCCCTTTCCCTTCCTCATTTCCCACCCTTTGAGAAGGCAAGAAAACAAAATCCATTACAAGTACGTATAGTCGTGCGAAACAAATTTCTGCATTAGCCACGTCCGAAAAAAGAAAAAGAAAAGAAAAAACGGAAGGAAAATGGGTTTTTATCTGCGCTTAGCCCACCAGCTCTCTGTCTGGAAATGGAGAGCATGTTTCATCGTGTGTTGTGTCCTCTGGAACTGTGACTGGTCATCATGCTGATCGGTTCCTAAGTCTTTCAGGGTTAATTACCTTTATAACAGGGTTGTTATGGTATAAATCATTACTCTGGTCCCACTTCACCTTACATCAGTTCATAGAAGTCTTGCCAGATTTCTGAAACCATCCCATTCATTTTTTCTTATATCACAAGAGTATTCCATCATATTCACATCATAACTTATTCAGCCATTCTCCAGTTGATAGGCATCCCCTTGGTTTCCAATTATTTGCTATCACAAAAAGAGCTGCTAGAAGTATTTTTGTACAAATGGAACCTTGTCCTCATTCTTTGATCTCTTTGGGGGCATAGACCTAGTAGTGATAGTGGATGGGAGGATATACACAGTATAATAACTTCTGGGGCATTGTTGATATGGTCTGTGGTTGAAAAAAAATCTGTTTGCTAGACAGCTCAGGAGATAGGCACAATTTCCTACTTGAAAGCACACTGTCCGTAATCTATCAAAAGAAAGTTTTATTAAAAGGAAAGAAGAAGCAATAAGTAAATTACAGTATCCCCATATCTGACAAGTTCCCATATTCAGTGTCCCCCAAAGTACATTAGTGTCTTGTTATGCTGTAAGAGACAATGAAGAGGATGGGTTCAGAGAAATGAGAAAAGATTTGTATGAATTGATGCAGAGCGAGGTGGACAGAACTAGGAGAACAATTTATAAAATAACAGCAATATTGTAATGACAATTTGGAGAGACTCAGGGATGCCCATCAACACAGTGATCTACCACAATTCCAGAGAATTCAAGATGAAACACAAAAACCACCCCCTCATAGAGAAACCCAGAGAACAGACTGAGGCATGTTCTGAGGGGACGTGTCCAATGCTTATTTTTTGCTTGATTATACACACTTATAACAGGGGTTTTGTTTTCCTTATTTTCTTGATGGTGGAGGAGGGGATATATGGAAGAGGGAAAATGTAGATCTGAAAATAAAATTTATTAAAAAACAACAAGCCTTTGTTTCTCTCCTTGTTGAGGCAAGGTTACAATCAACGGAAAAACACTCATTAAGCACCTATTATGCACCATGCATTGTACTAGGAATTGGGAATAGAAAGACAAAAATGAAGCAGCCCTTGCCCTCAATCAGCTTACATTCTAATGGAAGCATTCAGTATATATACATATATATGTGTATATATATCCATGTGTGTGTATGTATATACACATAAGATAAATATAAAGAGAATAAATACGAAGTTGTTGAAGGAGGGAGGCAGTTTCAGAGGAAGGGCATTATCAGTTAGGGAGATTGGGAAAGGCTAATGTAGAAGCTAGTGCTTCAGTTGCATCTCAGGGGAAGAAGAAAGGCTCTTTATGAGGAAAAGGTGAGAAGGGAGGGCATGCCAGGCATGTGGAAGGGCCAGTGCAAAGGCAAGGAGATGGGAGATGGAGTACCCTGTGTGAGGAGAACAGAGCAGACCAGTTAGGTTGGATCCCAGATTGTGGGAGGGGGAATTATCTCCAGATAGGTTAGAAAGACTAGAGCTGAGTTGTAAAGGGCTTTAAAGTCTAAAAAGAGGAGTTATTTTGTACTTTAGAGCCTTCTGATCTGGTGTTTGTATTTGTCTCATCAGCCACAGTCAGAAACACCGTTCCTTGACCCCAGCACCGTGATGCCACTTTGGTCCTCTTGTTGAATGGATCGTTGTCCACCAACCAACCAGAGGCAGCAAGGAGTCAGTGGAGTTGGCTGAGCAGGGAAGTGACGTGGTCAGATCTGAACATGAGGCAAACCATTCTGGCAGCAGTGTGTAGAACGGATGGAGTGGTGAGAGGCAAGGAGACCAATTTAGATATTGTTGCGATGATCTAGATGAGAGAGGATGAGGGCCTGAATCAAGGTGGTAGCTGTGTGAGTAGAGGGAAGGGATCAGAAACAAGAGATTACTATGAAGGTAGAAATGGAAAGTTTTGGCAAATGACTGGCTATGTGGAGTGTCTAGGGAGAGTAAGTACTCAGAGACTGTCCTTAGGTTATGAACCTCAAAGAACGGATGGTAATGCCTTTGACACAAACGGGGAAGTTTAGAAGAAAGGAGGGTTTAGTGGGAAAGATGAGATTACTTTTGCTTGGTTCGGTTACAAGTCTCCTCTGCAGAGCTCATAGGTGTAGCCACAAGGTTTGAGGACAGAGATTCTTCCTTGGTTGTGGCCCCTCTGTCCACATCCAGAGAGACTTCTGCATCAGAACTAAAACTGTCCCACCAGTTCCATGACAGTATCCAACACAGACTCTGGTGGCTTACAGGATGACTGAAATCTCTCCCTAATTCTGATGTCCTTTCTATTTTTCAACATTAAGGTTGGGTGACCCTTCCTACCGGTCTAGGGGCTAAGGTGCCTCAACTTTTCTCCAATTCACTATCTCCACTCACTCGTTGTTGTGTTGTTTCAGTCATGTCTAACTCTGTGACTCCATTTGGAGCCTTCTTGACAGAGATAGTGCAGTGGTTTGCCATTTTCTTCTCCAGCTCATTTTACAGATGAGGAAACCGAGGCACACAGGGTTAAGTGACTTGTCCAAAGTCATACAGGTAATAAGTGTCTGAGGCCAGATTTGAACTCACCAAAATGAGTTTTTCTGATTCCAGGACCAGCACTCTATCCACTAAGTCACCTAGCTGTTCCCCTAGGCTCTAGGGAGATAGATCTCCGCCCAATGTGTTTTAAATACCCCAGTCATTTAAGGGTATTTAAGTCATATTGGGTGGAGGTCTATCTCATCAGTAAGTGTACCTGTCTTTGGGATTTTCCATTGAGAGTAAGAATCAGATAAAGCCTGATTACATTTATAATGGGGGCAGCTACATGGCACAGTGGAGAGAGTACTGGCTTGGAAGTTCAAATCTGGCCTGAGACACTTACTTACTAGCTGTGTGACCCTAGGTAAGTCACTTAACCTTGTTTGTCTCAGTTTGCCTCATCTGTAAAATAAGCTGGAGAAGGAAATGGCAAACCACTCCAGTATCTTTGCCAAGAAAACCCCCAAATGCAATCACACCACTGAACAACACATTTACATTAACTGAAACAGAATGTCTTGAACTTTCATTGGGAAGAGAAAAGATATTGGATAGCCCTAAAAAAGGGGACTTCCAGGATTAAATGTCCAGCAGTGGGTCAGGTCTATGTCAGCATTTGCATAAATAATAAATGTTTATTAACTATAGACAATACAAGTGCTGAAGATGGCATATCACCCAGTATTGGTAGAAGCAGAGCTGGTGGCTTGTCCTTAATTTGTTGTGCTTCTAGAGAGGCTGATGTTATTATAGAGGACTACGGGTAGGCCAGACCTTGCTACCCCAAAGGACTGTGAGAAATTTTCATTCCCTTTTCTGCTATTAACTAGAACAATGGAAAATACTTATTCCAATTGCTGCAAATCAATTATTCACAAATAAGTAACCTTTTTCTCAGAATATTCCCAAAACTCCCACTTAGCTGCTGAGCTTCACTGACTATTTCGTATACCTTCATCTTTCTTCCAACATTGTCTACCTTCATTAATCTCCCAACTTTGTACCACCCTCATTTAATTCATCTGTGTTCTCAAAAGATTAAAAATTATTCAGCTATACTTAGCTCAGGTCACTTGGCTAAGACAACTGGTTAGTGTGTCCATGACCCGGGCCTCTCCTTTTGGCCACAAGTGATAAAAATGCCTTGGCAAAGCCAGAGAATGCAAAGTGGCAGATTAATTCTTCAACAATTTTGGAGCTGTCACTTTGACAGATATAACTGATCTCAAATTATGATGAGCCTGGCTTGGTGGAGAGGAGCAGTTTTCCCACATCAACATTCTAGGCCCCGTTTTGGTGAGGGCTAGACTTCTTCCTAGGCTGCCTCAATAGGACTACCAAAAAAATTCAGATCTGGCTTGACTAATACATTCTTCTGGAAAGGGCCCAACAGATCCCTGCTGGGATTTCCCTGCTTAACTTGTGCCACTCACTGTAAGCTGGTTCTGGGTTTTGAGGCTGGTGCTTCTAGTCTGAAGCTAGTTTGTCATTGGCAGTACTTGATATGTTTTTGGTAACTGTTTGAGATGCATAATAATAAATAGCTAGCATTTATAAAACACCTACTATGCACCAGAAACTGTGCCAAGTGGTTTACACATAGTAGGTACTTGTCTGAGGCCAGATTTGAATTCAGGTCTTCCTGATTCCAGGTCCACAGCTCTATTCACCGTGCCACTTAGATCCCTCTGGCATAGGGCATGATGGCTTTGAACCCTCCACTACTGATGTGTGTGGGTCTGTCTCTGATGGTTGCATTTAAGTGAATTTGGCTTGAAGGGATCTTGGCCCTTTGTGTGGAGCTGACTTTAGCATTGAAGCTTTTAAGATCTTCTGAGCTAAACTGTAGCTCTGGTCTCTTGGAAAGCTGCAGGCTTTCTTGACGATGCTGGCCTCTGTTAGTTTTGTCCGAGAACCCTGGAATTTCCTGGACCTGGCTCCAGGTCTCTCAGATGTATAGTCAGCTATGTATGATTAACCCCTGCTGCTAAGCAGTTTCAAAGGAAAACAAGAATTCTTCCACTTTGAGTGGAGGGCTTCTTTTCCCCTAATCTAGCTGCTCCAGGGGTAAGATAACGTCAGCTGCCAAGAGGAGACAACATTCTCTTGTTTCTGAGATTTGTTATTTATGATAATATGTATGTAAGAATCAAATTTTAAAAAATCAACTTTTGAATATGAACTTGTGAATTATAATGGGAAAAAAACTGAGTTTGTACTGAATTTCAGTGAAGTTTCTCAGAACTTAGATTGTTAAAATGGAAATTAAGAAATTCATCTATTTTTAATGGGGCCTATTTTTTTATTCTTTTTTTTTTCTCATGGGGACTGTGTGGTTAAAGAGTCCTTCAAACCCTGTACTGACCTTGGTTATCTCTTAAGTAACTGATATGCATGTTTGCAGACTGAGCCCCAGAACTGAAAATTCATTTTACCTGTCATTTCTCAAGGCAAACTGTTTTAAGTTCATTTATTATTAGAAGCTGTTTAGTCTCTTCCTCTTCCTTCTAGTAGCTTGGGTCTTTTAATTTTTCTTCTCTAAAATCAGAAAGGAAACTTTTGGGGGAAAGAGCCAATTTAAGAAAATGATTTGGTGGCACTCAATTGTTTAGCACATTGAAGCAAAGTATGTACAGAACTAATTGTAACCATAGTGGCAAAGCACCCAAGGGACAATGAATGGGTAGAAAAAAAACTGTTTCGGAATACGGAAGTTTCCATTTTGGATAACCTAGTAATAAAGTTATGTGATGGATTCAAGAAACTTGGCAAAAAGCCACAAGAAGTCAGTGCAGCATGAAAACTAGGGTGTTTAAAAATTAAAACAATTAACCTTTAAAATGGGTCCATCACACTTTTGTGATTTATATTATATAAAATAGTATATATATATATATAAATATATACCAAATTGAAGGATAAGCAGAAACAGTGGGAAGAGAAGAAACCAAACCTAATGATACCTTGAAACACCTGACATGATTTGGAAGTAGAAAATTTTAAGATTAAGAAATTAAATTTACTTAATAGGAAAGTAAATTATAATAAACAAAAAGAAATCCAGTTACTTACAACATACTTGGCCTGAATTATAAGATATTTGCAAATTATTAATTATTCATAAAACTGAACAAAAAGATCAAAGCTGGAGCAAAATAAGAGACAGAAAAGTTTCTACCTGTTGCCAAGTGAGCAGGAGGCTTTCTGAAGAGACAATTTCTCTCAGTTTAGAATGGAACACAGGTAAGGGGGACAGTTTTGTTAATATCATGTTAAATTTAATATGTACTTAAAAGACTACATAATGGATATTCATGATGTTATATACAATCCTTTTTCTATTGGTTGTATTTTAAATAGTTCTCATTTGTTAAGTTTATAATTTAAAGACATTTAAAAGAGGAACAATTGCTTTCCAGGGTTTTGGGGGAGAATCCTAAGGATTTGCCATCCTAATTTCACAAAAACTTGTATCTTTATTTGGACTTGGAAAAGGAAGCTGGAATTATGGAGCAATCTCAGACTTGAGCAGATTTATGCTGGGTCTGATAGATTAGTGGGGGACAATCATCAACCATGGTTTAGTTGATCTGGGCTGTGGATAGTAACTGATGGACAATAGCATTATATTCTTGCAGTGGTGACATTATTGCTAGTTTATGTTGATTTTTAAAATTTTTCTTATAATAGCATTTTTTCCCAATTACACATAAAGACAATTTTCAACATTCATTTTTTAAAAAAGATTTTGAGTTCCAAATTTTTCTCCCTCCCCTTTTCCCCCTCCAATATAGGTTATACATGTCATGTTGGTTTTTTTTTAATGCAACCATTATAGGATGTCAACATTCAGAAACAAGTGCATTTTTTCAATAATATAGAAAATTTGGAAATATATTCAGTTGAACTAGGTTTTGATGGAATTAAGTTGTCTCATATTTTATATTTTTTAATTGATTTTTTATTTTATTTTAGTTTACATCATTCAATTCCACAAAATTTTGAGTTACAAATTTTCTCCCCATCTTTCCCCTACCCACCGCCCCAAAACAGCTATCCCAGTGTATCCTCCCTCCCCCAATCTAATCTCTCCTATGTCTTCCCCCCTCACCCCTCTGACCTTCCGGTAGGGCGGGATGGATCTCCCAACTACAGTGCCTGTGTATCTCAAGTTCCAGTTGGATGTAGTTAATAATAATAATTGTATGTATATATATACATACATATATATTTTTAACATTTGATTATAGAACTTTAGATTCTAGATTCTTTCTCTTCCTCCCTTGT
>CM053582.1:154199515-154236743 GCA_028627135.1 Pseudochirops cupreus | reverse complement strand
CTTATTTCTCTTCCCAATTTTTCTTCCACTTCCCTCATTTGGTTTTCAAAATCCTTCTTCAGCTGATCTCTAGCTTTAAGGCAATCTTCATGTTTATTGGAAGCCCCTGGTGGGGGAGCTCTGGCTGTGCTGTCCTCCTGCAGCTCTCTGCCTTGGTCCTTCTTTTCTTCAAAGAAGGAATCTAGGGTTTGTTTGCTGTTCTTACCCTGCTTCTTATGCTTATTCTTATTCATGGTTGGTCAGTTTGTGATTTTTTATTTAATCTCTGTGGAGTTCTGCTTCCAGAGGGGGAAGCTGTGTCCCAAATCGCTGAGGTCTTCCCAGCTGCCGGAGCTCTTAGGAGGTTGCTGGGTCCCTCCGCCACTTCCAGCTCACTGAATAAAAACGAACCATAGGACCAAAGCCCAAGACCATGATCCAGATCCAGGCCGCTCAACGTGAGAGCACTTGGCCTCTGAATGATCGCTTGGTCCCCCTGCAGTCTGCAGGCCAAGAGCTCTGAAGCAGCAATGTGGAGGTGGGTGCAGGACCTCCACTTTCTGCTACTCAGCCCTCTAGGCAGTTTGGCTGGACCACTTTTCTCCCGCGACCTCGCAAGTCCCACTGACCTAGTTCTGGATACTGCTGCAGCTGCCACCAATCTGCTCACCCGAAGCTCGGCTCCTCTTGTCCAGCCACCTCCCGGCTCCTCTCATTCAGCCGCCCCCAGGACACAGCCGGGGCTTCAGGACAGGCTGGTTTCAGTTCACAGTGCTGATATGATTCCTTGTAGCCGAGCTGACTTTAGTGGAAAGTATATTTGTGTGTTTTGGAGTTCTAGAATTAGTTTAGAGTCATATTTTATGGGTATTTTGGGGTGGCTATGTGAGAGTGCAATATGTTGCTGCTCTTATGCTGCCATCTTGGCTCTACCCCCCCCCCCATATTTTATATTTCAAATGTTCATGATTGCTTTCATTGATGCTGCTTGTAAGTTTCAAGTATTATAGTTTTATTAGGTATTATAAGCTATGCTGTTAATATTTTGGAATGATACCTAGTGTGTGATGCTTCTATAATATTAATATTAAGGGAGTGAGAATCCTCTTCAGTCTGAGTGCTATGATAGGTTTATGATTCTGAGCCTTCCCATAGCAGAAACATTTGTTTAGGAGACATGGTTAATGATTAAATATTTAAATGTGTAGATGTTGGTATATCAAGAGTTATTTTGGTTTTGGTCAAGTTAAAAGACAGTAAGAATTGTGTAGAAATGATCTGTATACTGAAAAAAAGATGTCAGAAATAGAAAAACTTTTTAGTACAAGTAGGAGTGAAGCAGATAGTAACTAATCATAATCCCAAATGAGTGGCTTCTAATAGAATGAAGCACAAGTATCTTTATAGTTAATAAATTCAGGTGGCTGAAGCATCTTCATAAATGTTAAGCCTAAAAGTAAACTGAAACCAGAAATGCTATCAGTAGTCTTCTGGACATGATAATTAGAAAACTGGGTTTGTATTTTAAAACTTCAGATTATGATAAGAAGGCTTCATGGATTTGTAAAATTTATACAACTAGACATGAATGTCTGTACAAATTATCAAACGTTATCTAAGTTCCGTTCCTCTTTTCCAATCAGATGGGAAGATGGAGCGCTAGAGCAGTTTATTAGAATCTGTTTGGTAACTAATTCATTCAGATTTTCTAACAGCTTTTTTCCCCTCTGCGATAATGAGTACACAGAATCAGCTTTAAGAACATACAGAGCATAGTTTGAAGACCACACAGTTCACAAATAGTAGGACTATATGGAACATAACCAAAACTAATGGCTGCTTACATTGCAAATTTGGGTATTTGTTTCTTGGAAACTCTACCCCAATGAGTGAATGCTATTTTTGTCACCTACAATGCTGAAAACAAATCCCAGTATCTCATGTTAACTTAAAGACAATTGCACCTCATTTTAAAGGAAACAACTGGAACTTTCTTATGAGGTGGAATGCCTAGGCTAATTTTGACTTATTGCTTATGATCTTGGTAAAAGTGTTTATGTAGACAAGTCGGTAATTCACCCTGCAACAAAATGCCCACAGCTGCCAAGTGGGAACTCTATAGCAAACCCATAATTAAACCAATTCCACATGAACGTAGATTGCTATGAAGGTCAGGCTGACAATGTCATGAAGGTAGTCATGGGATCCCCTTGACATGTTTCTCATTATTCATCTCTTCTTTGAACAGGCTTCCCACCTTTCAAACCACAAGCCCTTGAGTACTGTGAAGTAATGATGTGTAAATCAATTGCTCCATAAAAATCCCTGACTGATGCCCAGGATCAGTTGAGGAAACTTTGCTCCAACATACCTATTAAAGGTTACTCTGTGACTTTCAGAGTGAACTGAACAGTTCAATATGGGTACAGTAATGTCTTCCTTTATTTATCCTCTGGCAGTGAAGTCTCTGACCAATGAAGGCAACATCCCTAAATTCTCACTCCGTATCCCTGAATCCACAATGAGGATCCACCTTGTAAAGCTAGATCTTGGTTACTGTTTTCTCCAGTCTCCTGGACATTTTCCTTTCTTTCCCCTTGAGTTTAATGCCTGGTCTATAGTCTTTCCACTGTAACTTCCACCCTCCTACTAGAGGACTTCAACATACATACGAAGGCTCCTTTAAATACATTAACTTCATAGTTGTCCTTTGTCCCACCTAAGCTGCACAGAGTCAGACACTTATGCCCTTGATCTTGTCTTTACCCATAAGAGTTCTACTACCATGTTTATGAACTTGAAATTCCTTTATCTAATCATAATCTCTTATCATTCCATCTCTCCCTATGCCTTATGACCCTAACCCTGTTCTGCATCCTCAGAGTTATTCCCAGTGTCTCCATTCCTCAGTTCTTTCTCAAGCCATTTCCCTGGGGGAATTTGTAGCCTCAAGGACACATGTGACCCTCTAGGTTCTCAAGTGTGACCCTTTGACTGAATCTAAACTTAACAGAAGAAATCACCTTGAAAAAAGGATTTGTTCAGTAAAACTTGGACTCAGTCAAAAGGCCAAACCCAAGGACCTAGAAGGCCACAGGTTCCCTGTCTGTGCTATCTTGACCTCTTGGTGAATCACTCTGATACTATACATTTTACATTCAAATTCCTTGCTCTCTTGTCCTACCACTGATCACACTTTGCTAAGGCCCAACCTTGGATTACTCGGATCCAGGATTCCATTCCTACTCATATGCTACTGAGTGGAGTTGGAAAGAATCACAGGACCATGCTGACTTGGCCCATTACAAATCTGTTACAGAACCTTAAATGGGTACTTAGTGCAGCAAGTCAATCCTTTTATATCATCCTGACTGATTTGCTGTCCCACTCACCCCAGAGGCTATTCCAAATCTTCTCCCCATTATCCTTCTAGTCATCAGTGCCTACAACTTTGAATCAACTGATTCCTCACTTGCATTCACCCCACCTATCCAATGTGTTGTCAAGTTTTGTCCCTTCTATCTTCAAAACCTCTTGTATAGATATTCCTCTCCACTCACACAGGAACCACCATGGTGAAGTCTCTTGCTGTTTATACCTATATTGTTGCAATAGCCTTTCAGGTGGTGTCCTTGCCAAATCTCCCCATTCCAGTCCATTTTCCCCTCAGCTGACAAAGTGATTTTACAAAAGCATAAATCTGACCATGTCTTCCCCCATCCCCCTCAATAAACTCCAAAGGCTCCCAATTACCTCCATGATCAAATGCTCTGCAAATGCTCTTTGGCATTTAAAGTCTTTCACAAAGTAGCCTCTTCCTCCTATTGCTGTCTTCTTACAATACACTCCCTTATCCACATAGTAAAGCAAGCAGCTATACTGCTCTACTCACTATTCCATCCACATGACATTCCATTCCCATCCATGTGCTTTTTCACTGTCTGCTGTGTCTGGCGTGCCTTCCTCCTCTCCTCCACCTCCCAGCTTTCCTAGCTTCCTTTAGGACTCAGCTCAAATCTCACCTCCATTAGGTCATTTCCAGTTCCATACTGCTCCCTCTTAGTGCATTCCCTCCAAGACATCTTCCAGTTATTTGCACATTGTCTCCTTTGTTGTGGCAGCTAGGTGGCGCAACAGATAAAGAGTGCCAGCCCTGGAGTCAGGAGGACCAGAGTTCAACTCCATCCTCAGACATGTACTAGCTGTGTGACCCTGGGCAAGTCATTTAACCTGTTTGCATCAGTTTGCTCATCTGTAAAATGAGCTGGAAAAGGAAATGGCAAACTACTCCAGTATCTTTGCCAACAAAACCCCAAATGGGGTCATAAAGAATTGGACATGACTGAATGGACTGAATAATCAACAAACTCCTCCATTAGAATGTGAGCTCCCTGAGGGCAAAGGACTGTGTTTTTGCTTTTCTTTTTATTCCCAGTACTTAGCAAAGTGTCTGACACATAGTAAATACTCAATAAAAGCTGACTGACTGTAAGTGTCTTAGGGATGGCCCTGGTCAATCTCACCTCATATCAGTGCATGAGTCAGAATACAGAACATGTCCACAACATGTCCACAATATAGGTGCAGTTTCTTATAAGTAACTCTTATAAGGAGGTCCTTCAAGATCAGACACCAGAAACTGAGAGATGCTTGGAGTTTGGCAAGGTGCCTTTTGTAACCCATACAGAGTAACACCCAACATCCTACTCCCATACCTTGCTCACATGTGTTAAGGCATAATACATGTAACAGGCAGATGACTGAAATAGTTGTATATTCATGTCACTCATTTAATTATAAGACCTTAATTTTTTTCATTACACATGAATTTGAGATATATTAGAAATACATCCCATTGAGTTCATCAGCAAAAGCTTTTGGGAAAGAAATAAAAGCAGGCAGGGTGAGAAGTTTCAGCGAATTGGATGAAAGTCTTCAAGAATATCAGCATAAGTTTTCCTTTCTACAAAAGAAAAGGATATTATAAGATGAGTACTTTAAATATTTTCATTATAAGTCTAGTTTAAATTTTCCCTGAACATATTTAAAGATGTCATTCAGAAATTTTCCAGAGCAACTGGTTAGAAAGACTTTGCTGTTGCTTCCCTTTGGTGGGGGTGAGGTCAGGTGGTTAAAATGACTGCAGTGCTGCTGTGTGGAAGACACAGGAAGGGAAAGAGAAGCACTGACTCCATCAGTCGGGAGAGACCAAGCGGCCAGGCACATTCAAATGTCTCTGAGCTCTGGTTTCCAAAATAAATGGCTCACAGCCATCAGCTGATCAGAACTACAGTAGGGCATAATATTTACACCAGATTTTAAACTGATCTTTTAGCTTTCTCAAACTAATGAAACCCACAAATCCCATGTAAATGTAAATCTATTCTAAAGATATTATCAAAAAGAAAAACAAAAACACCTCAAATCTGGACCCCATGCTAGGCTGCAATACCATGTGGTGGTGATGGCATCTTGGGGAAGTAACCTTTGCTTTGTGGGACCTGAGTCCCTTTATCTGAAAGATGAGAGGCTACAAGTGACTGAACAACAGCTACACAAACTGTGGCACATGAGTGAGATGGGATGTTAGTGCATCAGCACAACAGACAAACATTGAAGAATTTAGTGACACATGGGGTAGCTCAGGAATTAAAGCAGAATCAGGAAAATAACATGCGATCACTACCACCATGCAAATGGAAAGAACAACAAAACTGAATACTGTGTAATTCTAATTCTGGCTCCAGAAAAGAGTTAAGAAAAGGCATCTTCATTCCTTTCACACGGTTTGGGGGGACTTTGCGCGTAAACTATTCCATATATTGTTAGACTGTGATGTTTGGGTGGTTTTGTGGGGCTTTCCCTGCTCCCTTTTTTCCTTTTTCATCTTTTTTATAATGAAAGGCTCATGGGATGAGAGGAACAGACCTGGAAATGAATGTGATATAAAAACAAAAAGTAGCAGCGAAAAAACCCAAGAAGGGCAAACTAGATGGTAACTGAAATCTCTTCTAGCTCTAAAATTGTCTAACTGCCTGTAAACAAGAATGTTGATAGTGGTATGAGGGTGTAAAACTAGAAACCTAAATGTCCAAGAATGGGGAACAATGGAGCAAATTATGGACCATCAATGTGCAATGGATAACTACAGTACCATTAAATATGATGAATGTGAAAGGACATAGAAAATAATGAAAAGAAAGTTAAAGCAAAAAAACTTTACACACATGAAGGTACAGAAATATAGAGAATTGTATACCGAGTACTGTTTTATATTGGTTTGTTTACTATGTTAGGCTTAGAAATAAATTTTTTAAAAAGACTAGCATTTTTTGTCTAAATAAAAAACATTATGTATTTGAAAACAAACTTAATATATGGGACTGTATATCCATAAGATCTGGGTTATAATTCTTGTTCTATCACTTATCAGCTGTGTGACCTGAGGCAAGAAACTTAAGCTGAACCTCAGTCTCCTCATATACAAGATAGGAATCCTATTATTTGCACTGCCTACCTCACAGGGCTGTTGTGATAATTAAATCAAATGTAGCCCATGCTCCGAAATGACTCTGGGCTCACAGAGATCAAAATAATTCTGGGAACTTCTGGTGTTAACTGGGACCTAAATCATTTTATAAGCATACTGGCAAGCTCAGGCTAGAAAGGACACTGGAATAATAAAATATTTACTCAGGACAAAAATGAAAGTAAACCAACAGAAGCTATATAAAACCCGCGTTCCCAGGGAGTCCAGTCTCATCTTCCTTTCTGCTCTGGTAGAAGCAATATGTAAGATAAGGCCCTGCCACATAAGCAGGGTAGTTTTCCCCTAAAAGGCAGGGAAGCTGTCCTCAAGATCTAACTGGTCAATCCAGGAGGCTACCACTTGACTCCAATATTAATTATTCTTGCTTTTTTGGTCCTATTTGTCAATTTATTGGATATGAAATACAACCTATGAATTGTTTTAATATGCATTTTTCTTATTAGTAGTGATATGGAACAATCTTTCACATGGCTATTTAGATTATGTAATTATTTTTTTAAAAATACTATGTAATTCTTTTGAAAAGAGCTCAAACCAACCAGGACAGAACTAAAGGACTTTATTTCTATGACTTTATGATGACTTATATATTTCATCTTACATAGTCTCATGTAGAGGTACAAATTAGATGTTAAATAATATGTAGCTTCAGCATCTCCTGAAAAATGAAATACCTACCTTTTTCTTTGAAATCTTCTGGATGCAATGTCATATATTTAAACATATCACTATCCCTTTGAGCATACAAAAAGTCTTGGCGTTTAATAACGTAATATCCCACAAAAAAGAATGAAGTGACATACAGGAGCTGGCGATGCAAACCTGAAATGAATGAAAACCCAAAGCCAAAAGATAAATGGAAATCAGGTTTTGTGATGAAGAAAGAATTGTATTTAAATATCATACAAATGGCAGTCATTTTTTCCCCATTACTCTAAAAGCATTTGAATAAACATCTCCCAATTCATTCATTCATTCTACTACTGGGCATTTGCTGGGCACAGCACTGTGGGAGATACAGACGATCAGCATAGGAAAAAGAGAATACAAGTGGAGGGTTGGTTTCAGGTCCTGCTCCAGTATTTATCTGCATAACCTACCTTGAGCAAATAAAAGAAAGTGAAACGTGGAGGCCTCAGTTTCCTCATCTTCAAATGAGAAAGACTAGTTAAAATGACCTCTAAAGTCACTTTTAAAGTTCTAAAAGATTAAGGTTGAATCTGTTCATATCTCAGAGTCCATGAAATTTTTCCTGGGGAAACAAGATGAATCTACTTGTCACAATACAAAATGCAAGAGTTCATTTGAAATGAACCAAACTTTCTCTGCAAGTCAAGAATTTCTTAAGCACCTACTATGTGTCAGACCGTGCCTGCGGATACAAAGAAAGACCAAAACAGGCTCTGTCCTCAAAGAAATCATAACACAATGGAGAGAGAGAACATATAAATAACTATGTACAATCGAGATGTGTATGTGTGTGTGTGTGTGTGTGTGTGTATGTGTGTGTGTATGATAAACTGGAGGTAATCTCAGACAGAAGACACCAACATTAAGATTAGGAAAATTACCTTGTGGAGGGTGAGATTTTAGTTGAAACTTGAGGGAAGTTAGGAGGCAGAGATGAGGGGGCAGGATTTCTAGGGATGGAAGAGAGTTAGTGAAAATACACTAAGTCTGGAAATGGAATGTCTTGCTCAACGAATAGCAAGGAAATCAAGGTAAGAGTCCATGGAAGGGAGGAAGGTGTAAGAACACTGGAAAGGCAGAAGGGGCCAGGTTATGAAGGACTTTCAAAGTCAAAGAAAAGATTTCATCTTTGGTCCTGGAGGCAATAGGGAACCCACTATGGTTGTGGTGTCAAACTCAAATAGAAACAGGGGCTACTCAACTGTATGTAAAGATCTCTATATAGGCTGTATATTGACTTAGAAAACCTATGCTTTTGTACACAGTAACAGCAATATTGTACAATGGTCAGCTGTAAATGACTTAGCTGTTCTCAGTAATACAATCATTTGAGACAATCCCAAAGGATTCATGATGAAAAATGTTATACGCATTCAAAGAAGCAACTGATGGGAGTCTGAATGCAGATCAAACCATACTAGCTTTCACTTTATTTTTTTGTGGGTTTTTTTTTTTGGTCTGTTTTCTTTCACAACACGACTAATATGGAAATGTTTCCCATGACTGCACATGTATAACCTATATCAAACTGCTTACCATCTAAGGGAGGAGAGAGAATTTGGAACTCAAATTTTTTTTAAATGAATGCTAAAAATGGTTTTTACATGTAATTGGAGAAAAAATATTACTTAAAAAAGATATATGAAGAGAGTACTGTCTCTATAAAAGGTCCATAAAATTATAATGAAATAAAAATATTATTTATGTTTTACTGTATTTTATTTTTGTTAAATATTTTACTATTTCCCAACTGCATTTTAATCTGGCTGCACTCAGAAGTATTATGGGTCATGTGTCTGACATCTCTACAATAGAATTTATTGAATAGAGGTGACTTGTTGTTTAGGAAAGATCACTTTGATAGCAGAGTGAGAGATGCATTGGAGTTGGGAGAGACGAGGGCAGGAAGGCCAACCAGAAGGCTCCTGTAACAGTCCAAGATTAAGGTGATGAGGGCTTGTCTCTTGGTGGTAGTGTCAGAGAAGGGAAGGTATAT
This sequence comes from Pseudochirops cupreus, assembly GCA_028627135.1. NCBI lineage: Eukaryota > Metazoa > Chordata > Mammalia > Diprotodontia > Pseudocheiridae > Pseudochirops > Pseudochirops cupreus. The sequence goes on along the minus strand of CM053582.1, from coordinate 154,227,528 downwards.
ACTAGAGATGTTCCAAAGGTAGACTTTACAAAACGTGGCAGCACATTGGATACTGGGCATGTGGATTGGGGGGAGAGAAAGTACTGGGAGTTAGGAGTTGAAGGTTGAGGATGACATCTTGGTTATGAGCCTAGGTGACTGGGAGGATGGTAGTGACCTTGACAGTAACAGGAAAGTTAAGAAGAGGGAAGGGTTTGGGCGGAAAGATAATGAGTTCAGTTTTTGACATGTTAAGTAAGATTTCTACAGACCACCAGCAGGCTATTGCAGGGGTCTAGACATGAGGCAATGAGGGCCCGTACTGGGGTGGTGGTAGTATCAGAAAAGAGAAGGGGGCATATTTGAGATATTTTGCAAAGGTGAAATCAACAGGCTGGAGCAACAAACTGGATTGGAAGGTGGGGTGAAGAGAAAGAATGCGTATGTGAAAGATAGCAAGGAGTCGAGCATGACACATAGGTTGTAAAACTGAGAGACTAGGAAGGCAGTGAGCATTTAAGGTTTGGGTCAGAAATGAATTTAGCGTTAGTAATAGGAAGCTGGAAGAGAGGAAGATTTGGGAGAGAGATAATTAGTTCAGTTTTAGTTGTGATGTGTTTAAGATGTCTTAGTGACATCCTGTTCAAGATGTCTAAAAGGCAGTTGGAAATGTCAGTAGAGAAATTAGGGCTGGATAAGATTTGTGAATCATCAGTAGTATAAAGATAATTTGAATACATGGTAACTGATGAAATCAGCAAGTGACATAATATAAAAGAATAAGAGAAGAAGGTCCAGGATAGAACCCTGTGTGACACCTGTGGCTAGGGGGTGTGATCTGAAAGAGGATCCAGCAAAAGAGAATGAGAAGGAGAAGTCTGAGAGGTAGGAGGAGAACCAGGAGAGGGAGGGATCCTGAAAACCTAGAGTGTACTATTTATTGATAAATAGTATCAAAGACTGCAGAGAGGTCAAGAAATATAAGGATTGAGAAAAAGCCACTGGATTTAGCAATTAAGAGGCCACTGGTAACTTTGGAGAGAGCAGTTCTGATTGAAGGATGAGGAGAGAAGCCAGATTGTAGGAAATCAAGAAGAGAGTGAGAGGATAAGAAATGGAGGTACCTATTTTATATGGCCTTTTCAAGGAGCTTAGCCACAAAACGATAGTCAGTGGGGATGGAAGGATCAAGTAAGGTTTTATTTTTTGAGGATAGGGCAGACATGGGCATGTTTGTATGCAGCAGGAGAGAGGGAGAGATTGAAGATAAGTGAGAGAGTGAGGATGATGGAAGGGGCAATCTGTTGGAGAAGATGGGATGGCACAGGACCACTTCACTAACTATTTCACTCTCTACAGTGATTGTTCTCTCCAAGGCTACCACACTCTGTGCTCACACTTAACAAAAAAACCCCAGATCATTCTTTGAGAGCTCCCAGTCTCCAATCCTCCTGATGTATCATTCACATGCTTTCCCTCATTCCATCCTTCACTTAGAAGTCAGATGAAGAGGTCCTTTTCCTTGCCAAGGAAAATTCCTCTCCAAGCATCCTCAGTCTCTTCTCCTCCCATCTTTTCCAGCAGAGAGCTTGCAGTATCATTCTCAATCTCTCATCTTCAAGAGATATCTATCACGTCCTTCTCCAGTGCCTAAAAACACACTTATGTCTCCCACACCATTAAAAACCCTTAGTTGGACAGACCGCCCCTGCTAACCATTGTCCCATTTGTCTCTTTCCCTTTCTGGCCAAACGCCTTGAGAAAGCGGTCTTCACTTGGTATCTCTACTTTCTCTTCTCTGAGTCTCTTCTAAGCCCTAGGCAGTCTGGCTTCCAACCTTATCATTCAAAGGAAACTGCTTTTTCCAAAGTTCCAAAATATTTTCTGGCCAATTTTAATGACCTTTTCTCAATTCACATCCTTCTTGACCTCTCTGCAGTATTTGACTGTCTTCTCCTAGATATTCTCCCCTCTCTAAGCATTAGTGACAATGTTCTCTCCTGGTTCTCCTCCTATCTGACTGTTCTTCAGTCTCTTTTACTGGATCTTCATCCACGTCGTGTGACAATGAGGCGTCCCCCAATGCTCTGTTCTGGGCCTCTCCTTCCCTCTATATTATCTCACTTAGCAATCTCATCAGCTCCCATGGAATCAATGATCATCTCTACACAGATGATTCCTGTATCTATATATCCAGCCCTAGTCACTCTCCTGAGCCCTAGCCTTACATTACTCACATCTCAAACTGGATGTTCCATAGGCATTTCAAACTCAGTATATCCAAAACAGAACTCATTATCTTTCCCCTCAAACCTTCTCTTCTTTCCAACTGTCCTATGCTAGGATTATTCCCAGGCACCAAGACTCACTTGCCCCTTCTTGAGACTGTTGCAGTCACCTTCCAGCTTCAACTCTTTCCTTATACTCCAATTCATCCTCCACTCACCTGACAAAAGAATTTCCCTAAAGCTTAGGTCTGACCCTGTTATAACCCCCCACTCAATAAACTCACTGCTTACTAAGGTTCCTGAAACTACAGGAACTTAATAAGCGATGGCTGACTACTACCTCTAGGACCAAATAAAAAGCACATAAAGCATTTAAAGCTCTTCAAAACCTGGGAAACCCAAAGGAAGAGGTTAGGAGCAAGAATATAAGGAGCAAGGCATGGGAGACGGCTAGTGCAAAGGCACAAAGGCAGGATATGGAATGTCACAGTGAGTAACAGCAAGCAGTTCATATAGCTGGATTCTGGAGGGGAGTAAAGTGTAAGAAGACTGGAGAGATAAGAGGAGGCCAATCAGGTTAAGGGCAGCTTAGTGGTGAAGCTGATAGAATGCCAGACCTGGTGTCAGGAAAACCTATGTTAAAACCCTGCCTCAGACACTTCTTAGCTGTGTGACTCATGGCAAATCGCTTAACCCTGTTTGCCTCAGTTTCCTCATCTGTAAAATGAACTGGAGACAAACATGGCAAACCGCTCCAGTATCTTTGCCAAGAAAACCCCAAATGGGGTCAAGGTGAGTCAGAGACAACTGAACAAGAAGACGACCAAGACAGAGAAGCCCAGAGAGGGGAAGTACCTTTCCTGATGTCACAGTTTACACTGGGGGCAGAATCACAAACTGTGGAGTCTCAGCTCTCCTTCCAATACACCGTCCACATTGACAGTTCAGGAAGACAAGCCAGAGGGAAGTGACTCACCCAAAGGCCCAAACGAAGAGGGAGGACACTCGAACCCAGGGCCTCTGAATCCAAATACTGGGCCCAGGTCCACTGAAGCACAGGCATTCAAAGCACTTCTCCCACCTCTCCCCGCCCCCAGCCACCCAGAACTGGGCATGCGCGCCTCTCAGTTCCCTTGTCAAGTGCACGCCGGCCCCAAGCTCCCCCGCCTCGTGCACGCGATCCAGGCCTCCCCCCCCCCACACCGCCCCGCCTCTTCTCGTGCACGCGCGCCCCAGCGTCCTCACCAGCGGTTGCCACCGGCCGGCGATTGAGCAGGTTGTCCAATAGCCCGGCGCAATAGCCCATGAAACCCGCGTAGAGGATCCGCGGGTCCGTCAGTTTCGGCGGTGGCAGGCTCCGGGCCTCATCGGGCAGGAACCGCAGAGGGATGGAGTTGGGCCTCATACTCATCTTGCCAACACAGCCGCCGCCGCCGCCACTGCCTCCTTCTTCGGCGGAGGTGAAGGGCACCGCGCGGTGCACTGAGCAAAGGCGTCCCCCCGGCCACGCAACGTCCGGAGCCGCCGCGCAAGGTTCCGCCGTTCTAAAAGGTCCGCCCCCTTTCCCTCTCCGGTGGGAAGGGGAAAGAACGCCGGCGCAGGTGGTTCTCCTGCCTGGGAGGAGAGGACTGTGAAGCCTGCAGAAGGCAGCTCTTTTGCCCAAAGTTACTCAGAGCATCAGAGTTGGAATAAGACCGAGTTTCCTGACTCCTCTAAGTCAGGACTCTCAAAAAAAAAAATCACATTTTGCCTTGTATAGAGATTATTCATACGTCCTTCCCATCTCCTTCGGTGAGCCCCTCAAGGGCACGTAAGAGTGGGGCTACGTGAATGTCTACGTTTCAATAAAAACATTTATGGAATTAAAAAACACGTTCATAAGAACTTAATTACTAACAAACAAGAACATTTCAGTATACATAAAAGGAGCGGAAAAAGAAAATAAAGACCTTCTATTCTGCCCACAGCCTTTTGCCATCATGCCTGCTTCCCCAGTCCCTCATTTCAGGACTCGTGCAGAGGACGGAATCACGATGGGCGGGCGGGGGCGTCCAGCCTTACCTCCCCTGGAAGACCTCCCAAGGGAGCCTGCTGTGCTTTTGGACAGCTCCCATTGGGCAGTCCTTTCCCCTGAAATCCAGCCTAAAGCTGCCTCTCCGAAACTTCCAGCCTCTGCTCCTACTTGTTTCTAAGACAGCCTGTGTGTACCCCAGACACCTCTTTTCCAAGCAAAACATTCTCTATTCTTTTAACAGTTTCTCTTATGACAAGACCTCAAAGCTTCACTAATCTAGCACCTGGTGGCCTCATGGACAGAGTGGTGAACCCGGAGTCAGAAAAACTCAAGTTCAGATCTAACTTCAGACACTAGCTGTGTGACTCTGGGCAACCTCTTCCTCAGTTTCTTCAGCCATAAAATGGGGATAATACTAACATCTACCCTCCTTCCAGGGTTGTTGTAAGGACCAAATGAGATAATAATTATAAAGTGCTTAGCACAATGTCTGGTACATAGTAAGAGTCAATGCTAGCTAGCTATTATTATTGTGATTGTCCTCTCAGGGTATTGTCCAGCTTATCAATTTCTTTCTGAGAATATACAGAGAGAACTGGGGTATGGTGGGATGAGCTCTGATCTGGAAGTCTGGAAAACTGGGCTTAGTCCCAAGTGTTTTCTCATCTGTAAAATGAGAGGACAATAGCATAAAAGAAAATCTCTTTTTTTTGGAGGGGGGAAGGTAGGGCAATTGGGGTTAAGTGACTTGCCCAAGGTCACAGGATAGTTTTTTGTGTTAAGTGTCACTGCACCACTTAGCTGCCCTGAAAGAAAAGAATCTTGAAAGACTTCAGAACTCTGATCAATGTGGTGAAGACTGATGAGAAAGCACGCATCTCCTGTCTGACGGAGTAGAAGTGTAGAGGGGAATTACAGGGTGTCCCAAAAGTCTTAGTGCAGTTTTGAGAGTCAGTACCTTAAGACTTTTGGGATACCTGTCTGTAACTCATTCTACACTAAAACTTGGTACACTCTGTATAGAGCCCTTCTGCACCAAGACTTTTGGGACACTATATTCAGACATGACCAGTTTTGCTTAACTTGATTTTTTTTTTGTTTTGCTTGATTATTTTCACAAATGAGCTTCTATGGAAGAGATGAGAGTTAATGGCTAGTGACAAAGATCCCCACCCACCCCCAAAAAGAACATCAATGAAATAATTAAAATTTTTAAATATAGAAAACAAAGACACTTAGAAGGTGACAAAAGAGGGCAACTTTGCTATTATTTTGTTAAATTCAATCAATGCTTTTAAAAATAAACTACATAATGCAAGTTATGAGTCTATAATTAGAGATTATCCAGTTCAACTCCTCTTTTCCCTACTCCTCCACTAGAGGAGGTGGTGAGATTAGAGGCCATGAGTTTATCCTAGGAGGGACATCTCATTCCAAGCAGGGCAGCAGATGCAGAGTGATCTGGTTTACAAGAAGGAAACACCACCTACAGAGTTAGAATAGGGTTAAGGACTACACCTGTGACTTTATGGCTTTAGGCCACTCCTGGGTCAGGAAACTCCCTCTACCAGTGCAGGTCACCACCCTTCCCTACAATTTAGAGTCTTTGAGAGCTGCTTAGAGCACCAAGAAGTTAAGAGACTTGTCCCAAGTCACACAGCCAGTGTGCTTCACAGGCAAGACTTCATTATGGTGCCTTCAGAGATAGGTGTTGTTGTTTGCCCTTCATTCTCATTCTCAAAGTGGACCAATGACTTCACAAGAGTGATGTCTTGTCTTGCAAGAGAATTGGATTTAAATGAGTCAGGGCTGTGTAAAGTCATCAGCCTCACTCTCTCTTCCAGAGTCATTGGAACCCAGTGGCAAGACATAGGTCAGGATGATTGATGATGGCCCCAGATCTTACCCAAGTCTAAGTTTGTCAGATAAAGAGAAGTAAACAAAAAATAAATACAAGGTAATTTGATGGGGTGAGGTACTAGCAGCTGGCAGGGTAGGGATGGGGAGGGAATTGGGAAAGGGCTCATGGGATTTGAGCTGAGCTTTGAAGAAAACCAGAAAATCTGAAGAAGGGAGGTGAGCAGAGACTGCATTCAAGGCATAGCAGGGACACTCTAAGGGACAGTGTTCTAAGATACAGAGACTGGAGATGGAAGGTTGTGGGAGAGCAACAGACGGAAGGTTAATTAGACTTAATTGAAGTACCTGTGAAGAACAGTATACAATGAGACTAGAAGGTAGGTTGAGTTCAGGTTTTAAAGGCTAAAGTAGTTTGTATTTAATCTTGGGGGAAATAAGGAATCACTGAAGTTTATCAAGCAGGAGAATGGCATGGTCAGATGCAGGCTTTAGGAAAATCACTTTGGCTGCTATGTGGTGGGTAGACTAGTGACAGGAGACACGTGAGGCAGGGAGACCAACAAATTAGGAGATTTACAATAGTCCAGGCAAGAGGTAATGAGAACTTGAAGCAGGCTGGTGGTCACGTCAATGGAGAGAAGGGGATGGATGTGAGAGATGTTATGGAGGTAGGAGCAACAAGACTTGATAGCTGGTTGGACGAATGAGATGAGGCAGACTGAAGAGTAGAGACTGATGACAAGATTGGGAACCTGAGTAACTGGATATTATCCTCAAAGGAAACAGGGAAGTTCAGAAGAGGAGTGTTACTGGGGAGGAAGATGATGAGTTCCATTTTGTACACATTGAGTTTTCGATGCCTATGGGACTTCCAGGGGGAGATGGGGGTGAGGTGTGGGACTAGAGCTCAGGAGAAACTAGGGCTGGACACAAAGATGCATAGAGATGATCATTGCTCCTATGGGAGCTGAATCCCTACGTAAGATGGCAGAGAGGGAAAACAGATGCAGACCCATGAGTCTTGAGGAATTCCTACTCAAGTGAGAGTTGAGACTAGAATTTTAATGTCTTTACCAACTAGGGCTCTTTTCACTATACGATGCTAATTCTTTCAGCCTTATTATAATAACCAATCTGATCACACATCCCTCTTTCTCACACACTCTATGATTCAGCCAGACTGGACTATATGTGTTGTTCCCTTTATATTTCCCCATCTCCTGGGTTAGGGTTAGTGGTACAATGGATAGAGCACTGGACTGGGAGTCAGGAAGGTCTCAGTTCCAATTAAATCTCTGATACTAGCTGTGTGACTCTGAGCAAGTCACTTCACCTCTGTTTGCCTCAGTTTCCTCAATTATAAAATGAGATGATAACAGCACTTACCTCCCAGGGTTTCTGTGAGCATCAAAACATGATATTTGTAAAGCACTTAGAACAGGGCCTGGCACATAGTGGGTGCTATATAAATGCTTATTCCCTTTCTTCCTCTATCACTCAAATATTCTTCCTCCTAAATCTCAAATGCTACTTCTTACAAGAGGCCTTTCCTAATTCCTGAAAGAATTATTTATTTCAAACACATTTTATATTAACTTACAAAAATGAGAATCATTTTCCATTGAAGGTTTAAGGAACATTCATTTCTCCCTTTGGGTTCAAGGAAAGAGGGGAGAGAGAGAGAGACAGAGACAGAGAGAGACAGAGAAGAAACATATCTGAAGAGAAAAACTGAGAAAGAGGGCCTCTACTCAAAGGGGAAAGAGAACTAAAGAGGAAAAACAAAGTTCTCTTCTCCAAACAATTCCAACCTCAGTCACTGTTACATAAATATAATGCAAAGTGGAGTGATATGTAGGCAAAAGACAGACCTAGACATGTGCAATAGGAAAAATGCAATAACCTCTATTATCTGATTCAGTTCTCTATAACCTGGCTCCAACTTAACTTTCCAGCCTTGTCTCATATTACTCTATATTCTACCTAATTAACAGAACTACTGGCCTCCCCCCCTACCTTGTATTGCTCTTTCTTAGTTGCATGTGCTAGCCAAGCACTCTCCCATCTTTGCTCCCAGTCCCCCAAATCCCACCATTATTTTTCCCATTGAAATTCATTTTTCTCCTTCAAGCTTCAAGACAAGGGTAACATCCTCCCAAGAAACCTTCCCTGATCTCCCCAGCTGGAAGTGATCTCTCCCTCAATTTTCTTATAATACCTGATCTAGATTTTTTTTCTTTGTCTTTACTACTGTTGAAAATGATGGGATATTCGCTTCTTCCCTCTCCCTTTCCTACTTGAGTAACCAGAAAGAGCACCAGATGGAGTATTCACAAGGAAATTCAAAGAGAAAACACAGTCATTTTTCTAGCCCATGGAGCAGAAACAGCATTTGGTCTTAGAAGGGGATCTGCAGCTAGGTGTGCAGTTCCTGGGTGGGGAGCAATGTCAAATCCAATAGAGACAGGGCATGACTGTTCAGGAAGTGAGAATTTTAGCCAACATGTAGCTAGGTCTCCCTGATTCCATGCTGGGTTGCTGATCCGGTGTGGTATTTAAGAAGGGACCTGTAGTGAGGTGCCACCATAACATATATGTGAATCAAGCTCAGATTTGGTCTGAGGCTACGTAATACTGAAAGAACAGGAATAGAAGAATTGAGTGGCAGCTTTGGGGTACTGATCCTAAAGTAAGGTCTCAGTTTCAATTCCTATTGCATCCTGAGGGCTCTAGCTAAGTGACCAAAAAGGATGCTCAGGCCAAAGGGGCTAGGGCCAGCATCAGTCTACTGGGGCTCCAACCAGATTCAGGCTGACAGTTATATCATCCAAACTCAAAATGGGATCAGGGGATTGCAAAGCTCAGCAATCAGATTTGGCCTATATCAGACAACTTAAGGCATATTGAAAGTTTGAGGATCCCTTGCATGAGCTGTCTTTCAGATCCTTGAATATAACACCTGGAGAAAGCAGTAATAGGACTCTTATAAGACAAAATAGAATCAAATAAGGCCACGACATTCTTCCCAGAAGAGCACAGAGTTCAGACCCTAACACAAAGTCCTAATTCAAGAAGTAAGGCTAGAAGAATGTTTAAACAAAAAAAGACTTCCATGAAAAACAACTTTTATGGTGCCAGAAACTCCCAATATTTAATAAACCCAGAAGAGATGGACTATAAAACATCTACAAGCAAAGCCATGAAAGAAAAATAGCTTGACCACAAGACCAACAAGAATTTCTGAAAGAAAAGGAGTAAAAAGAAATTTAAAAATGAAATGAATTCTACAGGAAAGAACTGGAATAGAAAAGAGAGCTTGGAAGGACTTAGATGAATTAAGAATTGAATAGAGAAGTAATAGCTTTCCCTACTAACAGACTGTTTGAAAATTAGAATGGACCAAATAAAAGCTAATGATTCCATGAGATTACAAGAAACATGAAAACAAAGTAAGAAAATTGAAAAAGTAGAAGAAAACATGAGATGTCACATAAGATAACTGACATGGAAAACAGATTAAGAGGAGACAATTTAAGAATCATGGGACTACCTGAAAGTCATGACGAAAAAAGGGGTCTTGGACATAGTATTTCAAGAAATCATGAAAGAAAAATGCCCAGATGAACATCATAGCCGAAACCCAGAGATTCCAGGTCAAAGGAAAAAAAGTATGGCAGCTAGAAAGAAAAAGATTTTAGGTACCAAGGAATCATAGTCACAATTACAGAGCTTGGAATATGATTTTCCAAAAGACAAACTATATGGGCTTATAATAAAGAATAATTTACCTGGGAAACTGAGCATAATATTGAGGGGTGAAATGGACCTTTACTGAATAGATGTAATGGGAATGGGAATTTGAAGATCTTCCCTGCTCCTTAACAGACCTAGGGAATCTGAAGACCTTCCTTGCTTTGAAGATAAACTTTGCCTCCTGATAGGCTGAATGTAGTCACATGGAGCTGTGGTGGGAGGAGTTTGCTGAAAGGTAGAGTAGAGCCTACAGGAAGCTGGGAATCAGAGCTAGACAGCTGGGGGAGAGGACATTCAGGCAAGGAGTCAGATAGGTTCGTGAGTAAATATTGATCTAAAATTGGTTTGTGGGAAGGCTAAGGATGGTGTGGCTCTCTGTGTTGTTATGGCTTATTAGCTTCTTTGCTACTATGATGGAATTGGCTGACTGGTTTTGGGATTTGGTTTTCTGGGTCTAAATAAAGGCTTTGCTTCCGTACTCTATATGGAGAGTTTGTTATATTTTGCAATCAAGTGCAATGCGGGAATATTTATAGTCATGGTCGGTATCATGATTGTGGGCGCTATAAATATTTCATTGGCACTACAATAGAAGACTTCCAAACTTTTATGATAAAAAGACTAGAACTTAGTAGAAACTTTTTTGAAATAGAAGCAAATGAGTGAGTTGTCAAGAAAGTTTTAAAAAGAAAGGATAAGAACCTGTGACTGAGGTCTACATAAAGGAGAGAAGAGGGTTAGCAGAGCAGAAGCAGACTGCTTCAAGTATAGAGCACTAGTAGTAAGCACACTTCTTTCTCACCACTCTTTTTCTCCCCCTGTGTAAAGTGGGTGGTGAACAAAGAAGAAAAAGCATAAAAGAATAAGATGTAGAGAGGCATGCACTAACCATCATAGGTGTGAATGTGAACAAGACGAATTCCATAAATTGGAATAAATTCCATAAAATGTAATGGAAAATTCCATAAAATGGAAGCAGTTAACAGAAAGGCTTAGAAAGAATTCAACAAAACGTTGTTTATAAGAAATACACTTGAAACAAAGATTCACATATGAAATGCAATCTCTCTAGACCAGCGGTTCTCAACCTGTGGGTCATGACCCCTTTGGAGGTTGAAAAACACTTTCACAGGGATCGCCTAAAACCATCAGAAAACATATATTTCTGATGGTCTTAGGAACCAAAACACAGCTCCTCTATCCCTCTCCAGGTGGGTCTGCCCACATGCAGATACGCCCACATACAAGTATTAAAGGGTTGTGGCATTAGGAAGGTTGAGAACCACTGCTCTAGATGCTTGTCACTTCTGTTTCATCTCAGTAACATAATGTCAGGGTCCAAAATTCTCATTTTCTTCTAGGGAGCAATAACATATTCTGAGAATAATGGAAACTTCCTCAGGATATACTCAGAGTAAGTTATAACATCTGTTTCAGTTTTTGGATAAAGATTTATTACTAAGGGTGACATGGGCTTTTAAAAAGTTTTATCCACATCTTTTGCTTTTTACACCATGGATATTTTCCAAGATACCTCCTCTTCCATAAAGCTTAATCTTGTAATAAAGAAAAATAGTAAAGCAAAGCCAAGTGTTGTAACAACTCTGGTAGTATATAGAACATTTCATAACCACGGCCTTCTGCCTCTAAATAGAGAGGAAAAAGGTATGTTTCACCATCTGTTCTGAGGGAACAAGATGGGTCATTGCAATTAATCAGACTTCTGTGGTTTTTAAATACCATTTTCATTTATATTATAGTCATTATGTATATAATGTTTGACTTGTTCTACTTTCTCTACTCTGCATCAGCTAATACAAATCTTATTATATTTCTCTGAATTCCCTAGTCATCATTTATTATTACATTCTAATAATATCCCATTATATTCACATACTATAGTTTGTTCAACTATGCCTCAGTTGATGGGCACTCCCTTGTTTCCAATTTCGTGTTTTTTGTATAATGTTGCTATGAATGTTTCGATCTATATAGATCTTTCTGTCTTTGACCCGGGGGTACATGCCCAGGAATGCTATCCTGTTTATGAACAGTTTAGCAACTTTTCTCATATAATTCCAAATTTGGCAGAGCCATTTTCAGGGCTGGCAGGGCACTCTTCCTCTCTAATAATCTTGCCTGTCGTCATTCTTTCTTCTCTAGGAAAGAAGCCAGTTTCTTCCAGAACTGGGAGTCTGAGGTAAGAAGTTTTATGATCCCATGTGCCATCCTAGTACCCCTAGACATATCTCTAAGAGATTCTGAAAGCTCTATTTATTGCTTCAGAAAATGCACATAGAGCAATAATGATCTTCTCTCGAACTTGTTATTCACTACTCTCCATCTATCCAGAGAACCTAAAACAATCTGCAGGGTCCTTTGAATGGTATACTTTGTGTAGCTCAGAATTCATCCCAATGTACAGATCTAATGTACAATAAAGTATCTCCTAGGTTCGTCCTCTCCCCGTCATGCACCGTCCTCTAGGCCTATAATCTGTCCAAATGTTTTCAAAGAGCACTACTGAGATTCAGCTTCCACAAATGCAAATGATAAACGTTCAAAGGAGCAATCCCAGAAAACTGTGTCAGAGACTCTTTCACAACAGAAAGGGGTCAATAATATTTGGGGGCATTTTCTCATTGTATTGGTTCATAACCACTATGTAGGAAACCTGGGGAACCAGGTACCTAGTACAACTCACTACTTTCAAGTACATAATAATGGAGAGGAAAGTTTTTCTCCCCTGGATTTTGTTAGGTAATTTTTTTTCAGTAAACAAACATTTGTTTTCTTTCCTTCCCACTTGCCCCTCCTCCACTGGAAAAAGAAAAACAAAACCCTCTTAAGAAATATGCGCGATAGGGGTGGCTAGGTAACACAGTAAATAGAGCACCGACCCTGGAGTCATGAGGACCTGAGTTCAAATTCGGCCTCAGACACTCAATACTTACTAGCTGTGGGACTTTGGGCAAGTCACTTAACCCCCATTGCCCTGCCTTCCCCCCTTCAAAAAGATAAAAAAAAAAAAAAGCAAAATGCACTCCAGCATTGAATGTGTAAAAGTGTATACCTCCCTCCACATCTTGAGTTTATCACTTCTCCATCAGGAGGGATCAATACAATTACCCAGAGGTAATCAATGCAATGGCTGATACAATGAGTTCAGAGGACCAATAAGGTAAAATGCAGAGGTAAGTTTCATAAAAAGAAGGAAGAAATAGAAATCCTAGAATAAGTAATTATTAGTTCTGACAATGTATGTAAAGCCTCACAGGAATCTACAGTACTGAGATTTCTTTGACAGAGTCCCTTCTTCACAAGTCCTATCTTAACCCATTTCTCCCTTTTTGTTCCCTTTTTTGCTCAGAGGGGAAGGAAGTGGAGGTATTTCACTCTTTTGTCCCCCTCTATATCCCTTGTGGCATTATAGCGTGATTATCTAATTTCTCCGGTCAGTGCTATTACTCTTTATATAGAGTTCTCTAACTCCTTTGATGCCATCTTTCAGTACAAGATGAGGGCAAAAAAATGTCTTCAGGAATTCTCTTTAGGTTACCATCACTCTTTTTTGTGAACCTCTTCTCCCTCTTCCCTCCCTGTCCCTCCAACCTTGTTCAGGTTTCCTAGGTTATCAGCCTCATCTATTACCATGTATATCATCCCTTGTGGCAGAGATATTTATATTGTCCACCTACTCAAATGGAAAAGTGGTGATAGCTGGAGAGGTGGCAAATATAACAGCTTTTACTATACCACATTCTACCTTGTATTACTTTCATATATATCTTATTTCCCTTAATAAATCATAAACTCCTTGAGGATAGGGACTATGTCGTTTTCAACTTTTTGTATCTCTAGTACATGAAAAGTAGGTGCTTAGCAAATGTATTTCGAATTGGATACGGCAAATAAGGGTTGCTTAGATATTCAGCCTTTGCATTAGTCGGCCACTCTGATGAAGCCAGTAGTAATGGTCCTCTCAGAAAAATGGTTTTCTTTGCTTAAGATAGTGGTTCTCAACCTCCCTAATGCCGTGACCCTTTAATACTCATATGTGGGCATATCTGCATGTGGACAGACCCACCTAGAGAAGGATAGAGGAGTGGTGTCTTGGTTCCTAAGACCATCGGAAATGTGTTTTCTGATGGTCTTAGGCGACCCCTGTGACAGGGTTGTTCAACCCCCAAAGGGGCTGACCCACAGGTTGAGAACCTCTGGCTTAAGATCTTTGTTGAAAGGAAGAGTACTGGACTAGAAGACCAGTATGCCTATGGGAAATTACTTATTGAAATGCCATAGAATGTTAGAGGTAGAAAGTACTTTAGAAATTTAGTCCAACCCTGCCCCCTCCCATTTTACTATCATCCCCATGTAGGGAATGACCCTTGACAGTTCACTTATATGGGACACAAGTTGACTCTGAGAAAAGCAGTAGCTGAGTTGTCTGCCTTGACAGTTTGGGACATATTTATTTGCTTAGAGTTCTAAGAAAAGTAGGTCATGAAGTTGTTTTATTCAGAGTTTTGAGACAGCAATTGCCCAATTGAATGTGGCAAGCTGTGACATAGAAGTCAATGAGCACATCATCCTTCAGTGATTTACGTATGAAGAATTAAAGAGCTTTTGGGTTAATAACTAGGGAAATGCAGACATCAGAACTGTGATACAGAACAAATGTAATTTACCTGATCGTGGACAGGAAATGAAAATTCAGTTACTAACCATAAGCTACGATAGAGTTGTTTGCAGTCAGAACTCAGAGTCTGAATCAATAAATAAACATTTATTAAGCACCTCCCATGTGCCTGGCACTATAACTGCTAAAGACACAAAAAAGAGCAAAAGATAGTCCCTGTCCTCAAGGAGCTTATAACCTAATGAGAGACACAACATCCAAACAAATATATACAAAGCAAGTTATATACGGGATAAATGTGAAATAATTAACAGAGAGAAGGCACTAAAATTAAGAGGGGATGAGGAAGGCTTCCTGTAGAAGGGGAGACTTTAGTTCAGACTTGAAGAAAACCGGGGATGGAGGTGAGTAGTTGGAGCAGAGGAGGGACAGTGTTTTAGGGCTGAGGCACAGCCAGAGAGAATGTCTAGAAGCAAGAAATAGAGTGTCTTATTTGTGCAACAGACAGGAGGCTTGTGTCACTGGACCAAAGAGTCAGGGAATAAACTGTAAGAAGACTGGAAAGGCAAGACAAAGTAGCTAAAGCACTCTGCAACCAGAAAGCATTAAAGGTTATCTGCGGCTATTAATGAAAAAATGTTGTGACCAGTACACTCTTACAGAAGCAAGATGGATCAATACTTTTCCAGTCACCACCAACCACAATGGAAGCACATATTCTTTCAACGATGCTCTGGAGCTCTTATAGTGGCCACATCCTGGAGGATAGGATTTTTTCTTTAATTGACAGGAGACAAGTTTTGGAGAGGACAGTGGCACAGTTGTATCTGGTGCTGAAGTATCATTCATAGAGACTGATTTCAAGGTGGAAATCCATTGCACAAGAAATTGGGATCAAAGCATTATACTGGGTAGATAAAATAATTTGAGTCTGTGATATACAAAGCACCCTTCACATATACTCTGTTGCAGTACTGCTTGTAACATTTGAATATTGGATCCAATGAAGGAAATTTCACCCATGCATTTATCATTCTGCCTATCAACTTGATTGGCTAAACCCTACTAACAAGATTTTGGTCAGCTGACAGAACACTTTTACCCTTACAAAGATATTCCATAAGGGCAGACTGAACAAATTCCAACAATGTCAACCAATGAATCACAGATTTTAAGTTGGAAGGGACCTCAGTGGCCATTTAGTCCAACTTATACACGAAGGAAATACCTAACAAATAGTCATCAAGCCTTGATGAGGATTCTGCCTGAAGACCTCCAAGAAGGGGAAACTTCCCAAGAAAGGTCACAAAAAGTGCCAGTCCTAGAGTAAGGAAGACTCATCTTTCAGAGTTCAAATCCAGCCTCAGATATGTCCTGGCTGTATGACCCTGGACAAGTCATTTAACCTTGTTTGACTCAGTTTTCTTTTTTATTAACTCGTTATTTTTAGTTTTCAATATTCACTTCCATAAGCTTTTGAGCTTAAAATTTTCTCCCCCTCCCCAAGAGAGTAAGCAATCTGATATAGGCTCTACATATACATTCATATTAAACATACTTTCACATTAGTCCTGTTGTAAAGAAGAATTAGGAACAATGGGAGGAACAAGAAAGAAGAAACAAAACAAAACAACAACAACAAAAAGAGCAAATAGTATGTTTCCATCTGCATTCAGACTCTGTAGTCCTTTCTCTGGATGGGGATGGCGTTTTCCGTCCTGAGTCTTTTGGAGTTGTCTTAAATCCTTGCATCGCTGAGAAGAGCCCAGTCTATCAAAGCCAGCCATCACAGAATGCGGCTGGTAATGTGTACAATCTTCTGGTTCTGCTCACTCCGCTCAGCATCGGTTCATGCATGTCTTCCCAAGTTTTTCTGAAGTCTTCCTGCTCATCATTTCTTATAGCACAATAGTATTCCATTACATTCATATACCACAACTATTCAGTCATTCCCCAATTGATGGGCATCCCCTCAATTTCTAGTTCTTCACCACCACAAAAAGAGCTGCTATAATTATTTTTGTACATGTAGGTTTTCTCCATATTTTTAGCTAATTTATTTTTAGTTTCCAACATTAAAATTTTTTACCCTCCCTCCCCAAGACAGCCTACAATCTGATATAGGTTCTATGTATAAATTCCTATTAAACATATTATCACATGAGTCATGTTGTATAGAAGAATTGTAATGAATGGGAGAAACCATGAGAAAGACAAAACAAAACAAAAAAGAAAGTAGTCTGCTTTACTCTATATTCAGACTCCATAGTTCTTTCTCTGGATGTGGATGGCATTTTCCATCATCAGTCCTTTGGAATTGTTTTTGGTCCTTGTATTGCTGAGAAGAGCTAAGCCTATTAAAATCAGCCATCACAGATTGTGGCTGTTACTGTGTACAATGTTCTCCTAGCTCTGCTCACTTCACTCAGCATCAGTTCATATAAATCTTTCCAGGTTTTTCTGAAGCCTGTTCATCATTTCTGAATAGCACAATAGTATTCCATTACATTCATATACGACAACTTGTTCAGCCATTCCCCAGCTGATGGGCCTTCTCTCAATTTCCAATTCTTGGCCACCACAAAGAGAACTTCTGTAAGTATTTCTGTACATGTGAGTCCTTTTCCCATTTTTATGATCTCTCTGGGATACAGACCTAGAAGTGGTATTGCTGGGTCAAAAGGTATGAACAGTTCTATAGCCCTTTGGGTATAGTTCCAAATTGCTTTCCAGAATAGCTATATCAGTTAACAATTTCTCCAACAATGCATTAGTGTTCCAATTTTCCCACATCTTCTCCAACATCTATCATTTTCCTGTTTTGTCATGTTAGTCAATCTGATAGGTGCGATGTGGTACCTCGGAGTTGTTTTGATTTGCATTTCTCTAGTCAATAGTGATTTAGAGCAATTTTTATGACTGCAGTTAGCTTTAATTTCTTCATCTGAAAACAACCGAGTTTTCTCATCTGTCAAATGAGCTAGAGAAAGAAATGTCAAACCACTCCAGTGTCTTTGCCAAGAAAACCCCAAATGGGGTCACAAAGAGGTAGACATGGCTGAAAATGACTAAACAACAACAAAAACTGCTAGGAAGTTTTTCCTGAGCCTGAATTTGCCTCTTTTACCCATTGTGCTGTTGTGCTCTCTGAGGCCAAACAGAACAAGGCTAGTCCCTCCATGTCATAACATGACAGCCCTTTGCATATTTGAAAACAGTGACCATGTTTCCCCTGTCTTCTCTTCTCCAGGCTTAACATCTCCAGTTCTTCAATTAATCCTCATAAGACCTGGACTCAAGCCCCTTTGCCAGGCCCTCTTCAGTATAAGTTCTAGTTCATGAATGCCCTTATTAATCTGTGACACCCACAACCACTGGGCATTGTTTGAAAGGAGCAGGTGGGTGCTAACATTGCCTCCAGGAGAACCATAAAATAGCTCTAGGCCTTAAAAATTAACTGATCTGAAGTTAACAAGCTGGAGTTCACAATGTCTACATATAAATTCACAGGTTGGGACCATATTACATAGAGACATCAATGGCCCAGACAATTCAACAGAAGTAGTATCCTTTCAACACCACATGGGCATTTAGACTGCTTATCTGTGTGGTATTGGCAGCATTTCAATTCCACATGAATAGTATTCTTGTTTTACTATAAATATATGTATGCATGTCTATATTTTGGCGTCCATAATAAATACTTCTGTGATTTGAAAGTAGGTCTGTTTATTATCTTTAAATTCAAAAATCTAAATAAGTTAATGGACCAAAACATGCTACAAAATTATAAGGATCACCAGAGTAGTCCATCCCACTTTTTTTGAGGAAGAACCTGAGACTCAGAAGTGACTTGCCCAAAGGCACATATCTAGTCAATTTCCACCATATTATTCTGTCTCTTCTAAACCAATGTTAACATCAGTAGGACAGCTGGAAAGAAGTTTGGCAAAAACTTGTTTTAGACCAACACCTCACACCATTTACCAACATAAGTTCTAAATGGATACATGGTCTAATTGTAAAAGGTCACATCAGAAATATATTAGAGAACAAAGAAATCACCTTTCAGATCTATGACTAGGTGATGAATTCATAAGCAAACAAAGGATAGAGAAGATTATAGATGACAGAGGGAGGGAGGAAAAGAAGAAACATTTATTAAGTACCTACTATATGGTATGTACTGCTCTAAGTGCTTTATAAATATCTCATCTGATCCTTACAACAACTCTGATGATAATAAAATAGACAATTTTAATAACAAAGTTTTAAGTTTTTGCAAAAACAAAACGAATACAGTTAAAATTAGAAATGGAACAAATAATTGGAAAAAATCTTTGTATCAAAGTTTCTTTGATAAAAGTTTCATTTAAATATATGGAAAAAACAGATTCAGGGTAGCTAGGTGGCACAGTGGATAGAGCACCAGGCTTGACTCAGGAAGATCCATCTTCCTGAGTTCAAATGTGGCCCCAGACATGTACTAGCTGTGTGACCCTGGGCAAGTCACTTAACCTTGTTTGCCTAAGTTCCTCATCTATAAAATGATCTGGAGAAGGAAATGGCAAACCATTTTAGTATCTTTGCCAAGAAAACCCCAAATGGGGTTATGAAGAGTTGGACATGACTGAAACATAATAACAGCAAGAACAAGGATCAGATTTAACTTTATAAGATTGGCAATTTGCCCACCATACATGATCAAAGGATATGAACAGGTAGTTTTTCACAGGAAGAAATCCAAGCTATCGACAATCATATGAAAAAATTCTCTAAATCTAGTAGTAAGTAAATTTACTACTTTACGTAGTAAGTAAATCCAATACTTCCAACCAGAAATGAAAAAAAAAATATGACTGTGTAAATAAGCAGGAACACGCACCACTGTGAAAGTGATGGGAATTACTGTAGACTGGATACACACAAAAAGTTAGGTATTAAAAAAATCATATTTGTATATGTAAGAACCCAGAGAAATTTTAGCTTCTGGGGTACATTTAAATTCAGGATTGAAACATAATGGGAAACATCTACATCATCAAGGAATGAATTTCTGAGAAAATTGCATTAAAAATGTCAGCATAAACACAAAGAAAGTTCCACAGTGTACTGTGGACAAAGAGTTTGTCATGTTTTACATCAGCTTTTCCCAAGGTGTTAAGCATCTCTAGCTAAATTATCCACAAATCAGTTATAATCAGAAAATCTTAGAGATTATTGTTCATTCTTTGTATAAACACTTAGTGACAGAATATTTGCTGTTTCACAAAGTAATCATGAAGGGCAGCTAGGTGGCACAGTGAATAAAGCATCAGCCCTGGAGTCAGGAGGATCTGAGTTCAAATCTGGCCTCAGATGCTTGACACATTTACTAGCTGTGTGACCTTGGGTCACTTAACCCCAATTGCCCTGCCTTTCCTCCACCAAAAAGCCCAAAAACCCCCACAAAGACAAAGTAATCAGGAGAACAACAATGGTTGTGAATGTGTGTTGGGGACAGAGGGCTAAATTAATTAAATAAATGATTTGCAAGTCTGGGATCATCATAATGTATTAATCATCATAATGTTGTTGCCTCAACCACAGAATTTCACTTAACATTATTTGGTACTTACATACATGTAGCACAGGTAGAAACAAGAGGTATCAGATACTAAATACTTTTTTACTATGAATTATCCAAGTTGTTTATGTCTTCTGTGTTTCAATTTTAGGGTAATTACCATGTTTGGGAGTAGCTAGTTGGCACAGTGAATAAAGTATCAGGCCTCAGTCAGGAAGATGAGTCTTCCTGAGTTCAAATGTGGCTTAAGACATTTTATTAGCTGTGTGCCCCTGGGCATGTCACTTAATCTGGTTTGCCTCAGTAGGGTCACAAAGGGTTGGATGTGACTCAAATGACTCAACACCATGTTTAGTCTGCTGTTGCAGGGCAGAAACAAGCCTTAACTGCCATGGTTTCTGGAGACACTGGGGTCATGTCTGTGTTGCCCGGGGTTAGAGGTAACATGTGAAAACCAAGAGAGGAAGTAGGGCTATGAGTGGGGAACAGTGCAGAACTATCAGCATCGTGTCAAAAGAAGGTCATCCAGTCAAGGACTATAACTGATAGATTCATGAGATCCAAAAGCAGAAGTCATACTGTGGACAGGTTAAGATATTAAGGAAGCCTAAATCTAGTTGAATGGGGCACAGTCAACTGAAAGAACAATTTAGTATGATAGAAAGAGCATTAAACTAAAGTAACCCAGGCAAAAATTGGGTTCTAGTCCCAAGTCTGCCATTAACAGGCTTCAGTTTCATCTTCTGTAAAATGAAGGTTTTAAACTAGATGATCTCAGAGGTCCCTCCCAGCTCAATCAGCAATGAAAGCTGCTGTTCGACATGCTTGATGTCAACCTTCTGGTGTTGTGGCAGGTAAACCTCCATATTCTTCTTTTTCAAAAAAATACTCTCAAAGAGAAGGGCCCAATTTCACTGTGTTTACATTATTCCTTGTTCTAGATTTTGCTGAGCTCTATAAAGTTCAAAATATAAATTGGAGATGAGCACCTTAGCTTAAGTATTTTCACCATTTTTTTTCTGGGGAGGAGGAGAAGGAGAAGGAGGAAGGGAAGGCTGAAAGCCATCTGTTCTTTTCAGCAATGACAGGATGAGACATTCATCAATATTGTGTTACTTTTCTGTAACAGAAGTTATAAAACATAATTATGACTTGGCCTCGTCAGAAAAATGAATCCAGATGCAGTTTGTGACCCAATCATTTTTTTTCTTAGTTAGTTTTTGGCATCTGGACACTCACTGGCAAAAGTCTGACCAACTAAAATAGGCACAGGTCTCTTGCCTGGCAATGTTCACACTGGTTGACATTTAAGGGGAAGCCATGTGTTCTGGGTGGTTCTCCTCAAATCAAAGTTCAAACTTCTCTAATTGGCAAAACACCCTTCTTTATGCCATCAGTGGCTGGCGGGCAAGAAAATTCATTTGGGATATTTTAATAGGTTTGGATCCTTAGAAACCTGTGACCTCTTCACGTACATACTAAATGAGGTAAAGTTTGGCTATGCTTTTCCATAGGTATATGATAAGAAGTGTGGTGGATAGAATGCCAGTCTTGGAAGTCAAGTAGACCTGGGTTCAAGGACTGCCTCTGAACTACTAGCTATGTAACCAAGGGCAAGTAGTTAACCTTTCAGGGTCCCAGGCAATTCTCTAAGGCAATGATTTAGAGGGGAGTTTTGGGTGTGCGTATTATTGTTTTTACATGAATGAAATCAGATCCAGATCGAAAGGAAAAATACAAGATATTCAAAAGCTTCAGGAGGAAGGAATCTGAAGATAGAAAAGAGAGTAAGCAAGACAAAATCACAGAACTTGAAGAAGGGACCATCTAGGCCAACAATACATACTAGATCCCTAAACAAGTGGTCTTCCAAGTCTCATAGTGGGGACCTACTACTTCTCAAGGCAATCATTTTGGGGTAACTTTGTTAGTGTTTCCATACATCAAGCCTAAATCTGCCTCTATATACTTTCCAACCACTGTTATTACCTTTGTCCTCTGGGGACAAGTAGAACACACTGAACCCCTCTTCCATATTCTAGCCTTTCAAATACTTACAGGCACAACGAAGTGACACACCACATCTCTCCCCCCACCCCTACGCTATGAATAACTTTAGTTGTTTCACAGTTGATTAGGTCAGGGTATTTTAGTCTGCTATTTGCCAAGGAATAGCTGTGTGACCTTGGATAAGTCATATAACTTCTACAGCCCCCCTGTTCAAATCTCTCATCTATAAAATGAAGGATTTAAATAGTTTCCTTTCAGCCCTAACATTCTATGATTCAATGATCATCCTCAATGGACCATGTAAGGTTTTGAGAAGACAACTGCTTCTATAGCATGCTCCCTCTGCTGGCAGCATTAACAAATAGCAAACTACATTCTTGATTTTACAATAAGCAGAAAGCCAAACTGGACCTGGTTTTTTTCATGCCATTCTTCTCCTGGCTAACCAGTTTATTTAAGAAAGCCCCCTCCCCACCACATACACCACCCGCTCATACACACACCCTTCATTTTTATCATGCTACTATTTCATTTAAAAGGACTCCAGAACAAGGGGTACCCAGTGCGACCAAGCCATCTGCTTACATGCATCCCAATGGGAAACCTAGCTGTCAGTGAGCCAAAAACTTTAATACAAAAATATAAAGTAGTATTTTATTTACATCTGTCCCCAGCGTGTGGCTGTAATTATGTTTTCTATCCTGACAGCAATTATTTGGTGGGCTATAAATAACTAATCTGTTTGTATCTCAACCTATTATTTATTTTGAGCAAGATTTATATTCAGCACAGCAATCTGCATCTCTCCAACAGACAATTTTAAGGGAGACAAGGTTTCTGTTTCATGGCTTTAGAAGGGCAAGTGACTTCTCACCATGGTGACAATCAGGTTGCTGTGGTGGGCAACACCAGTATTTTCTAATTTAAAAAAAAAGAAAGAAAGAAAATAGATCCTCTTGGAATGAAAAAACATCAGTGGGTAGTCTGGAAGAATAGTGCAGACATGTCCAAAACGGGATCCACTGAAATGAATGGCTTCTGCCACCAGCAACCTTTGTCGAATGCTGGTTAATTTTCCATGAGGTAATTACCTGGAAGTCATCCAAGCAGTCCCTTTATTCATTGTAGCTTCGCCTTGCCGACAGCAGGGCCAGGCAACAGTGAAATAGAGAGTCTGAACCAAGCATATGTGATGCCTGCTGCACAATAGACTGAAGTCAGGAACAAAGGAATGAAGGGATACTTCAGCTTCCATGGGGTGAAAGGAAATACAAGTTCACAGCAAATTTCCAGAGGCCCCAAGCCAATGAGGTAGATGGTTTCCATCCAATTAAGAAGTTTTTCTTTTCTACAGAAAGAAAAAAAGGTGGTTTACAGCCATCCCTCTAGTTGAGCGAATATTTTTCCAGCTCAAATTTCTAAGCTTCATTGTCTGCAGAAATAAAACAGGAGAAACTGTGTGGTGTGGCACAAAGATGATTAGGACAGGAGCCAGGGCTTCTACTCAAGGCACTTCTGTCCTTGGCTCACTATACCAACTTCAGTCAATTACTTCCCCTCTTTCAGCCTCAGTTTCCTATTTTATAAAATGAAAATCTTAGATTAAACCTCTAAGATGCCATTCACAGCTCTGTAGGTCTATGAAAATAACAAGAGACATTTATATAACACATTAATGTTTTAAAAAGTACTTTCCTCATAACAGGTAAAATAAGCATTAGTATCCCCATTTTAGAGATAAGGAAGCTGAGGCTCAGTGAAGGCACTTGCTCTGTACCACACACAAACCTGGCTTTCCTCATTTCAAGTCTAATGCTCTCTATAAAACACCAAGTTGACTCTGGTTTCACATATGGAAAAATGGATGACAGAATAATATTATGAATGGTAAACTATAAATACTCCTCAGCACTCTCAATTTAATCCCCATATCACCCAAACCCAGTTTACTACAATTTTGCTGAGATGCTAATAAGGGGGTTGGCTGTGAGCTGTGGAAACAGGAAGTCTAATGACTAATTAGAGAAACTACATCAGACATAACTTACTCGTTTCACAGTGATGTCCTTACTTAGTGAAGTATGAATTTTGATAGATACGGGTCACAGCCGAGTTCATGCTTCACTAAAGGTACATGTCCCTCCAAACTCTCTGCTCAAAAGCTGCTCTACTTCATAATGGATTGATTTTAGGAGAAGATGTGAAAGTAAATACTATTTTAGATCATTTTTTTAAGATTACCTGAACAAAGTTTTCAGTGAAGAAAAACTATAAATGGTGAACAGCAACATGAGTAACACTTTAATTGGGAATTCTAAAAAACAAAAGGAGAGATCACATTCGTTCATTTATTCATCAATAAACACTTCTAAATGCCTACTGTGTATGAAATATTGCTACTTCTGGAGGGAGAAAAAGTTTTAGAAAAGCAAGATCTCTACCCTTAAAGAGTTCATAATCCAGTGGAGAGAGAAGCCACAAAAACATGAGCATAATATACAATACACTATTGTAAGTGCATCAGAAAGGTAGCAAAGTGTTAGATGAGGTCTGAAGGAAAAAACCGGGTTTTAGAGAACAGGCAGGAATTCAGAGCGGGTACTGCAAGTGTAGGTTCTGAGCCAAGGCTAGAAACAGGAAAACGCAGGCTATGTTCGGCAGCTCTAGCAGACCCCTTAGGCTGGGCTGTAGGGGTCTGGAGGAGAGGAACAGGACAAAGCTGGGAAGCCAGGGCACCACCAAAGTTCTGAAGGCTTTTGTTGTTGTTGTTCAGTCATTTCAGTTACATCTGACTTCTCATGACCCCATTTGGGGTTTTCTTGGCAAAGATACTGGACTGGTTTGCCATTTCCTTCTCCAGCGGATCCCATTTTGTCAGAGGTTAAGTGACTTGCCCAGGGTCACAAAGATAGTTAAGGCTAGATTTGAACTCAAGTCTTCCTGACTCTAGGCCTGGAGCTCTATACACTGTGTCACCTAGCTGCCCCCATCTGAATGCTAAGGAAATTTGAACTTTGCTCTGGAGAAAACAGGAAGCCAGTGAAGATTTCTGAGTGGCATAAAGACTAGTTTAGGTGGTTAGATATTTGCTGTAATCAATAAGGCAATACAATGATAGTAATATTGCTCGAGATTCATAGTGATACAGTATTGATAGATAAACTATTAGCTACATATTCAATAACACTACTCCTACCAACATAATTTCATAAGATATTGTGTTAGTATACATTATAAGTATAATTTTAGATACAGTCTAAGTAAAATTTACCATGATTTTATGATACTGCTCTAGGACATGACTCTGGATCGTAGTTGGTTCCTTTAGCTGTCACCAGGAAACTCTCTACTTGATGAATGGAAGACAGTAGGGATTCTGTCCAATCAGAAAATGGATGCTGCAGAGATTTTACCTCTCTCCAACCTTATAAGGAAGAAGATGCAAAAGGAGTTCCTAGTATTGTAGAATTTCATAACGTTTCCATTCTCCTACTACTTTAACTTTTTCAGTTTAAATTTTGATCACCCAGAAATGGAACTTTTGGTTTAATTACCCTTAGAATGTTGTTTTATCTAAAATATGAGACTGTAGAAAGAATACTATGTCTTGAGTCAAAAGAGAGTGAGTTCAAATTCTGTCTGACACTACTTGTGTGACCCTGGGCAAATCTATTCATTTCTGGGTCTCAGAACCTTGGATTGAACAGCCCGAGATGCCTCTCGGCTCTGGATCTATGATCCTCAAGGAAAATTTTCAGAAAGTACATTTCACAGTGCTGGATGGGGCAATGGCTATCATTTTAATTATGCATTTCTATGGGAGTACAAGGTTTTAAGGGTTAGAGATAAATTAGAGGGTGCGCTAGCACTGTAGGGAATCAATGATTCACCACTGAAAACAGTGGTCAGACTTCTTTGTAATGCCCCGGGATTAGTCATTTATGTTAAGTGAAGACAGAACATTAAGCCAGAAATGAGTGTTACTGCAAAGTGGAGGGTGGTCAAACAACCAGAAGCAGGAAGCCCACTTACCTGGGGCTGTGAAGAGCAATGGGAAGAGGGAATAATGGCCGGTTGTGGTCAGAAGCAGATAAATCGCAGCATCTTGTGGCTTTCCCACTGACAGCAGGCTAGAATAAAAATTCTCATGTTGATTAACTGTCCTATAAACAATCCCCCAAAATCACTTTTAAAGAATGTGAATAAAGAGTGTTCTACTCTGAGTCAGGTTGCCTGGCCCCACAATGACCAGGGCCAACTCTTAAACTTATTTAAATTTCTCAGATCTGCAGTTCCCTCATTTGTAAAACGATGATGATGATGCTTGTCTTGTATGATCGTTGTGAGGAAAGGGCTTTATAAACTTTAAAGTGCCCTAATCAGTGTGAGTTGTTGTTACTGTTTTCTGTTGAGTGATGCAAAGACATAACATATTTTCAATGTAAGTGACAAGTCTGGGATACTAATTTTTCATTTATTCAACATTTACTGATTGTTGATTATTTACCACTTCCTGCTCTTTCTCCTCCATGAAGCTTTTTCTGATCTCCTTGACCAATAACCATATTTGTTTTTTTAAACACTCTAACGCACTTATCATATAATTTTGTCTATTATAACCTCTGTGTCCAATCTCTCCCCTAGAAAGCAAAAATGCCATTTTATTGAAGCTAAGGTATTCTCCATCATCCCCAATCATGCCTGACATGAGGCTCGGTACACAGTAGGCACTTAGTAAATACTTGTTCGGTTGTACTGTAAGACCCTGTACAGGTGGTAGGTATGTTTGTGGTAGGGATAGTCGAGGATGACATAAAGATGAACTTACCATCTAGCAAGTGAAATAAGCCACATATACAAACATAACACAAAGCAGAATGTAACAGATTCACAAGACAGTTACAAAGTGCTATAAGAATTCAAAGAAAGGTTACTGCTGTTGACATTTCTGGGTAGGGCTACGCAGGATTGGGGATGGGCAAGATGAGAGGCCAACAGAAGGATAACTAATTTCACGACCACTGTCTATAATTATAAAACAAAGGGAAAGTTTCCTTTCCCCTCCCCATCCCCCATTATCATAGTCTCATAGCTCCAGAGCTGTAGGGGGCCTTACAAGACATCCAGTCCAATCCCCTCATTTTAAAGATGAGTAAACTGGGCCCCTGGAAGGTTAAGCAACATTCCAAAGGTTACATAGGCAGTATGTGATAGAGGTGGGATTTGAACTCATTTTCTAGTCCAGCAGTAGCTCTGTGCTACTCCTCCCTAGGGGAAATTTGAAATTGATAAAGTCACATTGGCTAATTTAAATCCTAGTGGAACAGAAAGGAAGGCCCTCCAGTCTTTTGAGATGTTCTGTTTTCAGTCAGCTCAGCATACACAAGACAGACATGACCTTCCCCTCCTCTGAAAGACTGAAAGGGAAAATCTGGAGGTGGGAAGACAAGTCAGGAAGTTATTGCATAGCCTAGGCAAGAAGGCAACAAAGGGGCTACACTAGGGAATAAAGTGGGGATGAATGACAGACTAACGGACACATAGGATAAATCCTCTTCAGAATACTGAGGACAATAACTCAAGTGAATTTTCAATTCTCATAGATATTATTTATCTATAAAGTATGCATCGGGGGGGGGGGTGGGTGTGGTGGAGCCAAGATGGCAGTATGAGGATAGGTGAAGGGAATACAAATGTATATATACATATACATACACATATGTCTATATAGGAGGGTTTATATATGCGTATAAACACATATCTGAGTATGCGTATATATGAGTACATAGAGGGCACAAGATCAATTGAATAGGAAGGGACAATACTCTAAAAGGTGAAATTCTGAGGTGGGAGAGGATTAGAATGAGAGGAGACAGGGAGAGACAGAACGGGGTTAATTAAAAGAAGCAAAGGATAATTGTTACAATGGAGGGGAAGAACAGGAAGGCAAAAGGGAAAGGGTCA
>CM053582.1:153999129-154199015 GCA_028627135.1 Pseudochirops cupreus | reverse complement strand
AAGAATCTAGAATTTAAAGTTCTATAATCAAATGTTAAAAATATGTGTGTGTATATATGTATATATATATAGATATAATAATAATAATAATAATTATTAGCTACATCCAACTGGGAATTAAGATACACAGGCACTGTGGTAGGGAGATCCAGCCTGCCTTACCGGAAAGTCAGAGGGGCGAGGGGGAGGACTTAGGAGAGAGCAGATTGGGGGAGGGGTTATATAGTGGGATGGCTATTTTGAGGTGTTGGGTAGGGGAAAGACGGGAAGAAAATTTTTAACTCAAAATCTCATGGAAATGAATGATGTAAACAAGCAAATTAATTAATTAATTAAAAAAAATAAAGCATGCATCACCACAGAACCTCTTTACTGTCTCTGAATGTTGTACTCAAAGCTTCTGTAATAAAAACTTGCCAATATTTTTCCTTATGTTCCTCAGTATTTTGAATATGTGCTTAATTTTACCATAGTTATCCACATGCACTCACAAAAAAAAGAATGCCTCACCCCAGTGTAACATTTTACAACAATCAAAATACTTTTATATGCATTATCTCATTCGGTTCCTGAATTTTAGAACTAGTGAAGGGTTAAGTGACTTATTTAGAAAGTTGAGCTAGAATTAGGCTACTGAATCTTCACTCTCACTTGAAAGGAGCAAGAGAGAGGGTGAATTAGAAATAAACTGGAAATGGAAAAGAAAGTAGAAAATAGTCTGCACATTTCTGTTAATGACAGTCACACAAAGTACCAGGCACAATAGGAAGAATGTCCACAGGGAAGAGCAGTAATCCATAGGAGTTAGTATCTAAGAAGATATCTAGAAATAAAAGCCATGGCTTCAAATGCATATAACAGATCAATAATACTTCTGTTTTAATCTAACAAGATGAATAATCTTTAGACTGGATAAAAAAAAACTTTGGAAGGACAAAACAAAAATGGTTAACTGTCAAGTCAACAAGTACTGATTAAACATCTACTCTATGTCATGCATGTTGTTAAATGCTAGGGATACAAAAGAAAGCACAAGACAGTGCCCATTCTCAAGGAGCTCATAGTCTAATGGAGACAACCTACAAGCAACCATGTACAAACAAGATCTAGACAAGATGAGCTGGACATAATTTCACAGGGAAGACACTAAAATTAAGGATTATCAAGAAAGGTTTCTTGTAGAAGGTAAGACTTCTGCTGAGACTTGAAGGAAGATGGGGAGGCAAGGAGTCTGAGATGAAGAGAGAGGTAAAAACTAAGACAAGCTTCTCTGAATGAGCTCAAACCATCAGAAGTTAGTGAAATACACTAACTTTAAAGTACTGAAAAAACTGGGCTTCTACCAGTGACCTCTGAACAATCATGGAGAATATGAGAGATAATATAACACCTGAAGAGGGGGAATAGCCTAATTTTCAAAAAAGTTTAGAAGAGGGTAAAATATTCAAACTATATAGTTTAGTGAGCTTGATTTCTTAAAAAAATGGTAAATATATGAAGAATCAGCATGAATTCAAGAACATTTCATAACAGACTAACCAAAATTTCCTTTCCTTTTTTGTCAGGGTTCCTATACTGGTAGATCAGTTTACAACCTGGTTTCCCCCTCGTATCTCCCCCTGCCAACCCCCTCCCCCAAATATTAATTGGTCTAAGTATAGCTAGACAAGAATTCATGTGAAAAAGATCTGATGGTTTTACCTTCCTGACTGTTTCATATGAGTCAACAGTGGGACCCAGTAGTGAAAAACATCAATGTGATCTTAAAATGCATTAAGACAGGCATAATATTCAAAAAAAGGGTGCTGATAATTCCACTGTACCATGCCCTTGTTAAGCTATATCTGGAATATGGTTTTTAGTTCTGGTGATCAGGTTTTAGGAATGATGCAAAAACTGAAATCTTCCTAAGGGAGGGTAACTAGAGTGGTGGAAGGACAATAAATCATTTCATTTGACTGAAGGCTAAAGAAACTGGTAACGTTTAACTTAAAGAAGCAATAATTGTTGTCAAAAAGTATAATGATTTGTCTCCAGGAAGTAGTGGGAAGATTTATCACTGAAGGTCTTCAACCAGTGGTTGCCTAACCACTTGATAGAAATGCTCTTGAGGGGATCCTGTTTAGGAAGGAATCAAACTAAATGCCTTTTGAGTACTCCTCCAACTCAGAGACTTTTTGTTTTCTTCAACCCCAAAGTACTGTGTGAAGTTCTCTTATGATTTATAAGTTGTATTCTTATCTTATCCATCAGATTAAGCTATTAGCTACAAAAGGGCAGGGATGATATCTTATTTATCTCCACATGTCCCTCAGAAATGCCTAGGACAGAATAAAGACTCAATAAATATTTGCTGAATGAATTACTGAATGAACTGTGGATTAACTATTGGGAGAAGTCTGTCTTTGCATGTTCTAAGATATATATTTGGAATTGGGAAATCAAACCAAGGATAATAGTTTCATTATGAACTGTGACAACAACGATATGAATAAGGGGTGGGTGGCGGAAGAGATGTGAAGTTTTGCTTACCTCATTGGGAGAATCGCTAGGAGTATTGCTTTTTCATGAACATGCCATCCAAACATGAAGGAGCTTAGTGCACAAACAATCAGACACCGAAGAAAGCCTCTGGGCCCTTGGGGTTTAAACCAAAGACAGAAAACAGAGGGCTAGAAACAATAGGCAAAAATGAGACTTCAGTATCATTTTTAATAGGCTTTTAAGAGATAATTTTCAGGCTGATTAAATGTCTGCATAATCAATGAGATACTGTATAATTCAGAGATAATCATCATTCACTAGGAGAACTGATAAGTTTCAACAAGTTGTTACCAAAAAAACCCAAAAAACAAAACATCATGGAAGGGAAAAATGCATTATTCTATAAAAACAACTGTACTTATCAAAAATCAATTACAATACACTATCATTAATGTTTGAGAAATCTAATACAAGCTTTTGCCACATCTCCAACTGTAATTTATTTATTAAATCCTGGCTGAGCCCAAAGGTTTCTGGGTAGCTTAAAAAAATAATAATATAGGAATTAAAAGATCTAACAACTCATTTCTATAGTACATTAAGGTTTACAAAGTACTTTCCTCACAAAAACACTATAGGGTAGGTAATGCCCACTCATGATCCTCCATTTTTTAAATGAGGGAACTGAGAGGTTCAGAAAAGTGACCACTTGGCCACACAGTTGTAAATTGTTGGAGACAGGGAAGAAACTCTAGAAATTTACAGATTAGTTGGGTAATAATTAATGAGGACCCATCACATAGGAATACTAGATTTGGAGTCAGTAAACCTAGATTCAAATCCCAGCCCCATTGTTCGCCAGTTATATAAGCAAGTTACAACCTAAACTTTCTTTTCCATTGGGCCAGTTGTACTTTTTAAGGAGTTTTCTTCCATGGATTTCTGTATCTCCTTTTCCATTTGGCCAATTCTACTTTTTAAGCAGTTTTCCAAGCTGTTGACTCTTTTTTTCATAATTTTCTTGCACCACTCTCATTTCTTTTCCCATTTTTTCTTCTATCTCTCTTATATGATGTTTAAGCTCCTTTTTGAGCTCTTCCATGAGTTTTCCCTAGGCTTTAGACCACTTCCCATTTTTCTCTAGTTTTGCCGTTAGACGTTTTGACACTGTTGTCCTCTTCTGAGTTAGTGTCTTGGTCCTCCCTGCCACCATCAATAACTTCCTATGGTCAGATTTTGTTGTTGCTGTTTTTTGCAGGACCTTTTCCCTTTCTTTTAAATTTGAGGTCTGCACCCAAGGTGGAAGGGGCACTGTCTCAGGTTTTTTGTGCTAGTGGCTGCAGGCCCTGCTATTTACCTAGTATTACAGTGCTGTTGCCTTGAGGCCCATGGGAGTCCCTCGAGTATGATGCTGTGCTGAGAGGGCCCATGGGGGTCAGGCTGGTGCTGCTGGAGGCCATGGGGGTCTGGCAGCTTGCCTGGGGTCCCAGTGCTGATGTCTGGTGTGTGCTGAGGCCTGGTAGGGTGTTTCTGTGTTTCCCTGTAGCTACAATGAAGAATATGGAGGTCTGGCCTCTGAAGGCTGCTTGTTTGCCTGGGACTAGGTTGAAGCATGGTGGGGAGTGGTGCTGGCTGGTGGCTGCCTGTTTGCTTAGACAGCCCGAGGGCTGACATCTACTTGTTTGCCAGGGCTTGTGCTGCAGTACATGAAGCTCTGGCCCCTGGTGGATGCCTGTTTGTCCAGGGTTATGCTGAAGCACGTGGCATTTATCTGAGCTGGAGTCTACTGGTTCCCTTGGCTATGCCACGGCATGTGAAGGGTCTTGCTATATGGTGTTTGCCTGCTCCACCACACTGGGGATCAGGATCTCCCACTGGTTTTCTGAGGTGGAACTTGTTGGGACATTCCCATCCTGAACTGCACTCCCCTTTCACCTGAGTGAGATGGACCTTCCTGCTGATCCTCCAAGTTTCCTGGGTTAAAAGATTATCTCATCCCATTTTTTTTGCTGGTCCTGCTGTTTGAGGATTTGTTTTGGGACTCTATTTTATGGTTGTTTGGAAGTGAATATAGAAGAGTTATAGTGATTTATTGCTTACTCCACCATCTGCAGACTATAGTATTCCCCAATTCACAGAGACATTGCATTGCCCAAAAAACATTAGTTAAAAATATGGGTTTTTGTTTCAAGAAACAGCTTGGGCCCACTGAAAATGTTCTACAATTTCCCAAGTGTGACCCAGCCTACTCCTTTCTCCCAACTCAATCTGAACCCAGTTCATCTTCCATTTGCAGTATGTGGCTAAGATACATATTGTTATGGATCAGTTCAAGAAGATATGCACTCATCTGTCCCTCCTAGTCCAGACTAGGGGCCCTCTGCCTTCTTCTGATTTCTTTTGTTTGGATTGTTAGTACTGATTTCCTCAAAATGGTTATAGAAGTTAGATAAAGATGTTTTTTAATACTGTTTGTATTCTGGGGCTTGATGAAATCAGAACAATATCATCCATAAACAAAACCAACTGAAAGACACCCCCACTTATCTGCCACTTGGATTCTATGATGAACATCCTCCATAGCAGCACCCAACAGCTTTGCCTGGGCACACATCTCCACTTTTTATGCAATGTCTGACATTGATAATCAGAGGATCACTTATTAAATTATTTGCTATTTAATTTATAAAAAAATCTTAAATGATCTTAACATGTACAGCTAACAATTTGTAGAGACAACATGGTATAGTATAAAGAACACTGAACCTGAAGTCCATACAGACCTGGGTTTGAATTCTACTTCTGATGCTTACTAATTATGTGACTAGGGAAAAACCACAGCTTCTCTAAGTCTTTGTTTTCTTTGTAGGTCTACTTTGTAGACCTTAAGAAACTATGCAAATGTCAGTTATTACTACATTGCATTTTACTGTACAACTGGTCAAATACTTGTAGAATACCAGAAAAATCAATAAATAACAGACCAGTGAGATCCTGTATTTTTTGTACCTGTCAGCTAAGTGATTCACTGTATCACTACCCACAGAGGCTATTTCTAAATCTTCTCTCAAGTCTTCCATACCCCAGGCTGAACACTTTCCTTTTATTCACTAAGAAAACATTTGTTGTATGTTCCCTCTTCTTCAGTCTCTTAATCTTATAATAATGATGGCATTTATGTAGGCTTGCAAAGTGCTTTTCATACGTTATCTCGTTTAATCCTCAAAAACTTTTTGACGTTATCTCCCTTGAACCCCCTTCCCTTGCCCCAGTTTCTGACAAAGAAGTAGCCTTTCTTTGTGCCAAAGCAAACTCTTTTGCCTATACGCTTGATCTTATCCTCTCCATCTTCTTTGTCAGAGTGTATCTTCAATCTTTGCCTGTCTTGAATATTTCCTATTGCCAAAATCTCTCCTCCCTTAAAAAAAACTCCATTAGATCCTACCAACCCCTGTATATCTCCTCCCTTTCCCTTTCCTGTGCAGTCTCCATGAAAAAGCTGTCCACACTTGGTGCCTCCACTTGCTTTCCCCTCACTCACTCCTCAACTCTTTGCAATCTTGTTTCTGACCTCATCACTCAACAGTTGTTGTGATGTCCCAAAAGTCACTAGAGATCTCTTAAATAACAGATCTGATCTTTTTCTGTTTTCATTCTTCTTGACCTATCTGCTGCATATGACACTGCAAATCACATGCTTTCTCATAGACACTATCTTAGTTTCTGTGACACTACTCTCTTCTGGTTCTCCTTCTACCCAACTGCCTGCTCCTTAATAGTTTCCTTTGCTGGCTCATCATCCATATCATGTCCCCTAAACTGTGGGTCTTTGGTAACATCTTCCTAACATTTTCTTTTCTATGTCTACACTCTCTTTGTCCTTCATCAATCTCCATGAGTTTAATTATCATCTGTTTGAAGATACCACCCAGATCTAAGTACTGAACTCCAGTTTCTCCCTTGACCTTTGGTCTTGCATCACCAAATGCTTACCTGGCAACTCAAACTGAAAATCCTGAAGACATCTTAAACTCAGTATGTCCAAAACAGAATGATCTTTTCTGCAAAATATTCCCCTCCTCTAAAGTTCACTATTTCTGTCAAAAGCACCACCATCCTGCCAGTCTCCCAGATTAATAACCTGGGTATTATCCTTGACTATTTACTCTCTCTTACCTCAATCAGTTGTCAGATCTTGCCATTTACACCTCTAAAATCATCTCTCAAATACCCACTTCCACATTGCTTATCCAGACACCACCTTAGTTCTGGCCTGTATCACCTCTGGCTTTGGTTATTGCAAGAGCCTCCTACCTGGTCTTCTAATTCTCTCCTATTCAATACACCACTGCCAAAGTGATTCAGATCTGACCACAAGATTCCTCTATACAATCAACTTCAGGCTTCCTATTATCTCTAAGATCAAATAAAAACTCCTTTGTTTAGTTCTTAATGCCCTACAGAAACTGAACTCCATCTACCTTTTCATTGTCACTGGATGTAACTCTCCTCCCCTCCCCTTGACTAACCAGACTGGCCCTTCTCTGTTCTTGAGATGACACCCCATCCCCTGTCACCATACTTTCACACTTGCTCCCTCCATGGCTGGCACACACTTCCTCCTCACCTTTGTCTCAGAAGGCCCTTCTTTTCCTTTAAGATGCAGCACAAGCATCATCTTTTGCATGAAATTTTTCCTCCTTACCCTAATTGCTAGTGTCATCCCTCCCAAAGTACCTTATACTTAACTACTTTGTGCACATTCACTTTATATTTATGACAGCTATCTATAGCTCTATCTATGTCCTTGTCTCCCTCATTAGAACTCCTTCAGAACAGGGCTTGTTTCATTCTTTGCACTTGTATCCCCAGGGCCTGTTAGGGTGCCTGGCATATAGCGGGAATCTGATAAATGATTGTTG
Organism: Pseudochirops cupreus; assembly: GCA_028627135.1. NCBI lineage: Eukaryota > Metazoa > Chordata > Mammalia > Diprotodontia > Pseudocheiridae > Pseudochirops > Pseudochirops cupreus. The sequence goes on along the minus strand of CM053582.1, from coordinate 154,191,609 downwards.
ATTGATTGTGAAAGTACGGTTGGCTTTGGAAGATTTTTTTAAAGCTATACTATTCCTTCCTCATATTTTCAACAAGGTTAACTTCAATAACTTCATTTTCAAATTTTAAAGAAAAAAGAAAGTAGAAATATGGATTGTTAGGTACCGACTGTCTTAATCATTTCTGAGAACTGATCAATTAATGACTTCAAAATTTTGTCACCTTCACCACAGAATGCCTTTGTGTCTTGTATCATTATTCCTATTCTCTTTGTTTTTAAGGGCATTTCCACTTTCTCATACTCATTTCTATCAGTAACTGAGAGGTTATAGTTCAAATACAGAGTTCCTGTTGTCATCGATGAAGATATTCAGTTTAGACAATGCTAACACATCTATTACATTTTTTATCTATTGTTTTCTTTCTAATACATCTTGAAAAACTCTTAGGAATATCTTGTGTTGGTCCTAATACTAAGCTTTCTGAGGACTCTTCTTTCTTCTCCATGGTTTTTCATTGTTTTATGGGGTGATACTTCCACTAAATTCCTTTGTAAAGTTTAAAATGCCTTTATGTTCTAAATAGTGGCTGAATTTGGCTGCCATGTCTTTCTGTCTGGCAAAGATATCAAGTGTTTGCTGGCAAAGGAAGCTTCTGGCCTCTTTTGGTCTTTCTATAGCTACTTCTAGGCATGCTTTTATATTTAGTCAAATTTCCATTAGAAATCATGACGATGCCTGGACTCAAAGAGTAGTTGTTAATGGTTCAGTGTTAATTTGGCACAAAATCTCCAGTGCAGTGCCCAGGGACCTGTTTAAGCCCTGTGCTATTTAACATAATCAATGGCATGGAAAAGGCACAAATGATGAGTTCATCAAATTTGCAAATGACAGAAATCTAGCTGAAATAGTTAATAAACTGGACAACATAACTCAAAAAGATCATGAAAGGCTAGAGGTTAGGGTAAACCAAGTAAGATGAAAGTCAACAGTGTTACATGTTAGAGCTTACTCTTGGGTTCAAAAAATCAGCCTCACCAGTGCAGGATGGCAGAGACAAGGTTAGACTGAAGTTTATCTCAAAATGACTTGCAGGCTCAATGGGTCAATGTGAAAGCCAAGAAGACTGAATTTGAGCTTCACTGAGAGGTGCGGCTGTCAGGAACAAGTGGGTACTAGTCCTTCTGCACCCCCCCCCAGTCAGACAACATCTGAAGGGGTGTGCTAGTGTAACCATAATACTGACTCAGAAGAGGACCAAAAGGGTCCAGAAAAGAGTGACCAGGATGGCGAAAGGCCTTGGGTCCATTTCACGAGTTGACAGGGCTGGGGATATTCAGCTCTGAGTGGAGAAGAGGGAATAAGATAATCACCTTCAAGTAATTAAAGGGTGGCATGTAAAACAGGAATCAGAGTTACTTTTGGCATCGGCCAAAAGACCAATTATGGAACAAATGGTGGGAAATTGGAAAAGCCCTTAGGCTTGATATAAGAAAAAATTTTCTAACAATTAGAGCTAACAGTGGAATGGGCTGCTTTGGGAAGTGGTGGATTCTCCCTTACTGGAGGTCAGAATTCTTTTCTGTTAAGATAGTTCATTTTTGTGAACGTGTTTGCAGATCCTGTACTTGACTGCACGCCACCATGGAGGGGAGGGGAAGGAGGGGAGTGGAAGAAATTTGAAACTCAAGGATTGTGGAACTGAATCTTGTAAACTAAAAGTAAATAAACAAATCAATTAATAAAGATAGTTCTTTTCAATTTTTTGTGTGTAGTTTGATTTCTACCATGTCCAGTGCCTTCTGACTTTCTTCTGAAAAAAAGAGTACTCAAGCTATATAGGTATGAAGCTTTTGTATAATCTATAAACCTCTGGATTCTTAATCTTGAAATACACTTTTTTACATTTTTCACTATATTCCCTTATGTCTACCTTAATGGTTTGAAGGATTTTACTGAATTCTTTGTGAATTTCTCTAATGCTCCTTTTCCTGTGTTAGATTTTGGCACATAAGGTATAACTACCTTCACGGTGGTCTGTTGGTGACATTCAGCTTGAGCACTGTGAGTCTAAATGACCAAGTGTCTCACAAAATTATGTTTTGTGCTGTGTTTAGGTATAAAACAAAAGCAATTCTTTCAAATATTTTATTTGTCTCTCTAAGGAGACCTCCTTTTAACTTCTGTTTCATTTATAATGAGAATGACAATACTGATGATTCAGTTCTCTGCAATATGCCAACAAATTGGTCCTTAGACAAGTATCTCACAATCTATTGGTAATTTAAGTTAATGTTTAAAGACAGTCTAAAAACTAATCCTCTGTCCCCTGCTGTTTTTATTATTGTAGAAATGGAAGGATGCTCCATAGGACTGAGGATTATTTTAATTTTCTTTTCTTTGTTTTATGGGTGTCATGGTCAAAGAATTCATCACCTACTGGCTAGTCTATTGGATATGAACCTCTCTGTGCATAGATAAGCTGGTCCTCATGCAGTAGACACAATCTGTTACTAGGACATGCCCATAGCCTTTCTAGCTTGACAGATCATGTAATAGCTTATACTCCATAGGCATTACCTTCAAGATCTCAGGGTCACCTCTCTTCTACATTAAGATGCTGGGGTAGGACTTTTCTACTATCAATTAATAAATATTTATGAAGTGCTACTAACTGCCAGGCACCACATGCTACATCCACTGGAAACCTTTTCTGCATGTATTAAAATTGCTATCCAACTAAAATTGCCATCCCAAAGTAGCAAAGCTGTGCTATCCTTAGAGATAGTTTCCTCCACAAACAAGAGCATTGCTTGGGTATCTGCCTCAGACAGCTAGTAAGACAGACCCATACAAATACCTTGTTTTTAAGAGAGCAAAAACAAGTTAAGTGTCTTAAAGCTGAAGTGGAATCAAATAAATAAAAGAAACAGAAAACTCAAGAAATTAGTATTATCTGTTCAATGCTTACCAACATGGCTATCACAGTGCAAATAAGGGTTGCTAATGGAGTCACAGAGGGCAGGACTGCATGCTGGAATTGCTGAACCAAACCACTTGTCATTGAGGCCTTGGCAATCTTCTTGGGATCAAGAAGATTATATTTTAAGCCTGTGGAGAATATAAAGCATTTCTCTGAAAACAGGCATCACGGTGTCTAAGAAAATACTCCATTTCTTGAAGAAACAATCTTGTTTCTTAACGATGTTCTACAGCCAAAATTTTGTAGGTAACTGAATTTGAAGCTATATTGCCTAGTTAAGTGCATCATCACTGTGTTGAACACATATGGAACAGAGCAATGTAAAGCTCAGGCTGCCTGGGTATCCATGGTAGACTCCAGGAAGCTGGCTGAATGTATGGCAATCTACCCTAAGCACTGTTTGCCCCAACCTTCTTCAACACCCATCACCTAAAACCAAAGCCCAGGATAACTCAGAACTCCTTTCTGCCTTATACCAGGCAAACTAACAACATAAAAAGGCAGGAGCATCTGGGATAATTTGTAGATCTGTTCTACTCCCCTGCCCGTGGAACTGAAAACCAACGATCAATTGGAAGAAGCTAAACAAATAATCAAAGAACAGTAGCATAATTTCCATAATACTTGACATCTTGACAGTTCTATGAAACGCATAGCATACTCTCTCTGTTTTATAAACGAGGAAACTAAAGTCCAGAGAGATGAGTGACTTGTCCCAGGATTACTAAGCTTGGTCTTGAACCCTGATCTTACCTCTAATTTAGTGCTTTTTCCCCTGGCCTCAGTATCCTCAGCATTCTGCTCTTTCCCTGAACTGTCACGTGAATACTCATGGGGCTCTCTGAATACTTATGTTATAGCAACTTCTCGCTAAGTTCCTAAAGATGCAAGATAAAATAGGTTTGAAAAACTAGGATCCCCTAAAAGTGTAGAGATCCTAACAGTAATCATACACAAATCTCCTAACATTTAAGATCATTATTGTAGAATATTGATGTAAGGAAACCTAGAATCCTGAGTACAACTCCACTGCATCATAACAGAGCAATCTAAACGACAGGGGAGTGTGGGAGTCAGCACAGACGCATGATTAAATAAACAAGGGGGAGCGTTTTAATGTGGGGCTGTGCAGGAGTTACTGCATCTGGCAGAAGACAATGTTATCCAAGATCACGCTTGAATGAATAATAAGAAGAACATACATCAAAGCTCGGGATCTAAACCCTAAGACTCGCTTTGATCACTGGGGTGGTAAGCCAGCAGGGATGATCAGGTCATGCCAGACTAACCTCATTTCCTTTTCTGACTAAGTAACTAGACTCTGAACAGGGGAATGTTGGACACACAGTACTAGAATACAGTAAAGTGTTTGACAAAACTCTCATGTTCTCCTCCTGGACAAGGGAGACTGCTATGGGGTAATTAATAGTACAGTTAACTGGACTAGAATCTTGTTGCATGAATAGATTCAAATGTAATTATCAACAGGTTAACGTCAACTCAGGAGGAGGTATCAGGTAGAAAATGTGCAAGGATTCTCAAGAAGTAGCAAAGTCAAATGGTTCAACATCAAGAAAGTACATTAAAGATGTATTATCATCTGCTTTACCAATGCACTGCAAGGACCATGGGGTCTCTCCATCTGATCGTATGTACTGTCTCGTGACTAGAATGTGAGTTCCTTGAGAGCAGGAATTGTTTTTCTATTTGCACCCTCAATGCTTAACATAGTGCTTTCTATATGATAGGGATTTAATAAATGCTTCCTTCCTTCCCTTTTTTCTCTGTTCCATTCCCTTTCTTCCCTCTTCCTCCTTCTCTTCTTTCTCCCTCCCCCTCCACACTTTCCTCTTCCCTCCCTTTCTTCTCTTTCCCCATCTTTCTCTTCCCTCCTTTCTTTTTTCCTCCCTCCTTCTTCCTCTTCCAACAGAGCTATCCAAAAGTACAACCAGCTGCCTTGGGAGGTGGTAGGTTCCTTCCTCACAGGAGGTCTACAAGCAAAAGTTATAACATCACTTGCTGGGTACGGTTTCTTGTTCTGGCGTGTAATGGACTAGATGACCTCTTGGGTCTCTTCTAACTCATATTTCATGATATTAGTAACTGTCACACTATCACTATGGAGGGATTCCATTGAATTAACTGAAGACAGGGCTGTCTTTGCTTCACTGGGGCGGGCAGTGTCAGGGGCTGTCAATGACTACACATAAATGTGTGTGTGAGGAAGGAAACAAGAATTTATTAAGTACCTCCTACTAGCCACACACTGTGCTTAGCACTTCTCAAATATTATCTCATTTAATCCTCACAACAACCCTGGGAGGTAGGTGCTATTATTGTCCCCAATTTACAGTTGAGGAAATTGAGGCAGACAGGTCAAGTGTCTATAGCCAGCAAGTGTCTGAGGCTGCATTTGAACTCAGATCTTCTTGACTCCAGGCCCAGTGCTCCACAGCCTAGCTGCCTGAATCAAGGCAGATCATTTTGAAAAACTGGTATTATCTTACCTCTCTCACCTGAGTTTTTTTTAAGGAACAATACTTCTTGATGCAAGCAATAGTTTATTGCTGTCCCTATTCACTGTTTTGACTAGCAGGAGTTTTCTGGTGGTGGTTAATTTAGAGAACTTATAAATAGTAATATAAAGGCTGGCAACACAGGTACACAGCTACTAGAAGATATCTAGCCAATGACGTCTTTACCAAGTACAAATTACCTTTACCTCACAAGCCCAAATTTAAACACATTGCTCAATTTCCCTGTTTCTTCTTGTCTCATGCTTTAGGACAGCTTAAATTCTCTACATGTTTGGGAAAATTACACAGAACCACAACTTAAATTATCTGAATTCCATTCATTCTCTCTTTTTATTCTTCATTTATTAAAGCTTAGAAGCAGAGTTCACTTAGTCTGAATAATTGTTTCTTCAATCAAAAATTGGCTTTTAAAAGAGTCTTAAAATTTGCTTTATCCCCCAAGGAGATCAATAACCTCATTTCTACCAAGACCTTTAGCACGGATATTTCTCAGTGTGTTGTTTATTGCATATAAGGAGCCATTGCTCCTGACAATCCTCTAGCTTTGTCTGGACACTTGTAATTCGGTTCATGCTCCTGCACTGTGCCAGGAAACAAATGTCTGGCACCCTTTCCCAGACCACAAGCATTCCTCCCACAGGACAGGCAAGAGTGCTAAGCAGCAAGACTTTTAGGTGAACTATACCGATAATGGAGAGTATCTTGTCCAAAGCATTGTACAAAGCCCAGAAGTTTGGAGCCCAGTAGGCATGGCAGAGGCCCCTCTTGAAAGGGAAAAGCCTTGAAATTATTTGAGGCAGTTGGTTCTATGAAAAGGAATAAGAAATTGATTAAAAATAGAGGAAAAAACGTAGAGACTGCTGACAGGATGATGAAGTGAAAAGACACGGCACTGGGAAATCTGGTTTCTAGTCTTGGTTTTTACTTTAGGCATGCATAGAAAGCTCTTTTTGCCTCAGTTCTCTCTTCCTTTGAATGCTGATAACAGTACTTGCCTTGTCCATTCCTTGGGTTGAACAGAAGCAGGATGAATAGGGAAGAGAGCTGGACATGGGGCTAGGAGACCCAGCCTCATGTCATGACTTCTGCACCATGTGCTTACGGGAGGTGCTGCCTCAGTCTCCTTCTCTGTACACCAGGAATGACACTCACTGGGCCACTGAGAGGGAGTTTTTTCTAGTGCTACAGAGATGGAGTCAGAGCGACGCTGCAATGAGATAACACATGGGAATTCTCTAAGAAGTAAGTGCTATGAAAAGGTAAAGGCTCATTCCTCTCCCCTGGACTTCAGGGTCATCAAGATAAGGATGTAATGTCCACCATCTCTCAAGGTTGGGGACAGAGAAGGCAAAAGAAGCAAGATGTCATCACCATCGGTGCTCCCAAGACATTTGGCCTTTCAGGGGATTAATAGTCAGTGAACAACATGCACAATGTTGCAGTCTACCAGGATGAGATGAGCACATAAAAGCCAAAGCCATGATGAACTCAGCAATAAGGACAATGAATGCCACCGTGAAGGATACTGCCTGGCTGGAAGGCAGCCATCCTTGAGGCTAGAATCCCTAGCACAGTCTGCCTGCCAGTGGTCTTCCAGGCTCTGCTCAAAGTCCTGTGAGGAAGGGAAGCTTCATTGCTTCCCAGGTATCTGGTCCCCTTTGAGATGGTTCTACCTATTAGGAACATGTCCCTGACATGAAGCCTAAATGTGCCTCTTTGCAACTTCTACTCACAGCTCCTGGTTCTGCCCTCTGGAGACAAATCTAACCCCTCTTCCATGAGCTCTTGAATTCATTAGTGCAATGGACCCACAGAACAATGGAATAGGTGAAGAAACACATTGATTTCATTGGTGTGGTGTCTCCTCTATGAATGCAGATCAAAGTCCCTCCATGGTTTCATTACTGTCTTCATAAGATGCTTTGGTCAAAAAACCTCCAACCCTTGTGGTGAGCCTCTCTGTACTTTGTGTGATTGGCCTTCAGAGGACACACACAAGCCTGCTCCTGGTTTAGTCCTCCAAGACTTTTCCAGGTCGGTAGGACCTTTCCTAAATGGCACAGTGGATAGAGCACTGGGCTTAAAAGATATGAGTTCAAATCCTTCTTCAAACACTTACAGTTGTGTGATCCTGGGTAAGTCACCTTATCTCTCTGTGCTTCAGTTTCCACATCTTTAAAATTAAGGGGTTGAACTAAATGGCCTGTAAGATCTCTTCTAGCTCTAAATCTATGATCCTATGATCAATGCCACAATGAGGCATCAGAGACCTTGTAACATTCACAGGGGAACTATTCCCATTTGATGAAGAAAGAGACACAGAGAAGCTAAATAACGTATCATGGCATAGGAAGGCTTTCTAGAGGCAAGTTCTGAGTCAGTTTTTGAAGGCAAATGGAGTATGGTAAATGAAATGCCTTTCTTGATCATCTCCATTATTATTAAGGATCAGTTATTATGCGCCATCTGTCTACCACAGTGTAAAGCATAGCAAAAATTTTTCTCAAGTAGAAAACACACAATATAACATTATCATCAACAAGGTTCTCCAGAATACCTACACAAACAATGACTAACAAATTAATATTAGGAATAAGCCACACTTCACATGCCCTTTACTAGGTGGTAAAAGAGAAGGGAACTACTAGATAGGTTCAGCAGGACTGAGGGTCATTTACTTCCTCTCTGCCTCAGGAATTACTCATAGATCACTGTACTGGAAACAGAAGGTTCCAGGTTCTAGTTCAAGAAGTAGAACCTTTTTTGGGGAGTTGGGGGGGGAGGGGAATTGGGGTTAAGTGACTTGCCCAAGGTCACACAGCTAGTAAGTGTGTCAAGTGTCTGAGGCCGGATTTGAATTCAGGTGCTCCTGACTCCAGGACCAGTGCTTTATTCACTACGCCACCTAGCCATCCCCAAGAAGTAGAACCTTTCACGGCCAACTACCCACCAACATATTGCAAGAGTTATTAAAAAAAAAAATCAAACTTTTTGACCCAACCCTCCACATTATTTGAAATACAGCCAATGTTCAGAAGAACCAGACTCATGCAGTAAAAAATAATTCTGGTCTAGTCAGAACAACCAGCTTCAAGGCCTGGCTTCATCACTACTAGCTGTGTGACCTTGGGCAAGTCAACTATCACTCTGGGACTCAGTTTTCTGGACTCTAAAACAGGAAAAACAAGACTTCAACTACCTATCTCATAGGATTATTGGGAGGAAAAACAAGAACTCCTAGAGAAATGTGATTGTTGTGTACTCCTCCTAAGAATGCCATCCAACCTAGGTGCAACAGGTATTAGAGTGCAGACTTGCAGACTGACAGATGATATGAGGAAAGCAGAAGCACAAGATTAGTGCATCTATGTAACAGAACAATACAGGCAAAAACGGGGGAAATGGGTGGACAATGAAAGATGACACGGAAGGGAATAAGTGATAATTTACAGAAATCTGTATGAGGAAGGTCTTTTTAAAAAAAAGTGAAATGAGTTGTATTTAACTACTGAATTATAAATTTATAATAAATTACACATACATGTAATTGCCTTAGATGAAATTCCTATCATTTCCATGTAGTGTTTGTAGAAAATCTTGTTCATAAAGTTGACAGAAATTCTCTTTACTTCAAACTGACATATCAAGTTATAAAAAGTAGAAATTATCAACCCAAAGATCTATTTTCAACATAATGCTACAGAAAGAATAAACGTGGACCCAAGAATTAGGAGACCCAGGCTCAAAATTCTAGTTCTGGCAAGTTACTGCACTTCTATAGTTCAATTTTCCTCATTTGGAAAATGGAAATCAAAATACTTCCTCGCACTTGCCCAGTGAGACACTGCTCTCACTAGAGCAGAGGGCAGAAATGACATCAACTCTGCATCCATGATGTCAAGTTTGAGAGTTGGGAGGTCGTAGTAGGATCCTCACTTGTGAAGCTGTTTTTGTGCATATGCTAATGTTCTGTCAGAGCTACGTACTCGGAGTCAGAGAGCTAGGTTTTAATTCCGGCTCTGCAAGCTCCCACTAACTGCTCTGAGCCTGAAGCGCCTCACTGTCCAGCTGAGGGACTGAACTAGGTTAGTAGTGTCAAATTCAAATGGAAACAGGGCCACATAGTGAGAAAACCACAGATCAGAACTGTCTATGTTATACTGCATTTTTATTTATTTAGTTTAATATTTCCCAATGTAATAAGCACTTATATAATGCCTACCATGTGCCAGGCCTGTGTTAAGTACTTTATAAATATTATCTCATTTGATCTCTGCAAGTTAGGTGCTATCAGAAGCCTCATTTTACATTTGAGGAAACTAAGGCAAATAGTGGGTAAGCAACTTACTCAGGGTCACTATCAGCTATGGAGTGTCTGAGGTCAAATTTGAACTCAGGTCTTCCTGACCCCAGGCCCAACACTCTATGCACTATGTCACACCGTTGACCTCTAAGCTCCCTTTTCAGCCATCTATGCTCTGATCCTAAGTAAACAAGTTTCACAGAATGATATACTCAGGAAGATTTTACCCTAATAAGTACAATATACAAATCTTTATCTATAGCTAAATATGTATATTATGTATGTGTGTTTAAAAACAAGATGAGGAAGATACTTACCAAGGCTATAAAAGGACCCAAAGAAAGGGCAGAAACAAAGCAAACAATGAAACCCAAGGCAGTTAGGCGGAGAAAGCTGAAACTGCTCCATTTGACAGATCCATCTAAAAAAAGGAACACTATCATTAGCAAAGGGAGAGACATGTCACATCACATCATATACTAAAATGCTAAAATCTGTACTAAAATTATCTGTGTGCTCATTTTGCCTCCCCTACCAGCCTAGAAGCTTCTTACAGGTGAGGGCCATGTCTTATTCACCTTTATCATAGCAGACACAAATAAACATCTTCATGAAGCTTTTCACTACATCTCATTTGAGTAATGACACTTCTCAGTCAATGAACATTTAAGCACCTACTATGTGTCAGTCACTATGTTAAGTGTGGAGAATACAAAGTAAGGCAAAAAAAAAAATCCCTGCCCTCAAGGAGTTAATGATTTAACGGGGGAGACAACATGCAAACAACTATGAACAGATATATACAGGATAAACTGGAGATAATCAAGGCCAGGCTGTGCAGGGCTTTAAATGCCAAATAGGATTTTATATTTGAGCCCAGAGGTTTTAGGGAGCCACCAGAGTTTATTTAATAGAAGAGTGCCATGGTCAGCTTTTGGAAAAGCTAAGCTTTTGGAAAATCAATTTGACAGCTGAAAGGAGGATAGACAGTAGGGAGAGACTTGAGGCAAAACCAAAAGAACAAACGAAGTCTACTGTGGTAATACAGGTGTGAAGTGATGAGGGCCAAAACCAGATTATAATTTTTATTATTCAGTGATGCAACAGTTACATAGCAATCAATCATCTGTTTTCTTTATTTCTTAATTTATTTTTTGGTTACATTTTATGTTCTAAATTGTCTATCTCCCTTCCTCCCTCCCCACACTAGAGAAGGCCACCATTTGATAATGGGAGTGTGTGTCTGTGTGTCTGTGAGTGTGTGTGTGTGTGTGTGTGTGTGTACATGTACAGATATATATACAGAACCATACTATTGTCCTTTCTCTGGAAGTGGATAGCATCTTCCTTCATAGATCCCTTGTAGTTGAACTGAGTTTCTGTAATACTCAAAATGACTCAGTTATTCAGTTACTCTTTGAACAATATTGCTGTTCCTATATACAATGTTCTCTTGGTTCTGTACATTATACTCTTCATTATTTCTTCTTTTTTTGTAAGGCAATTAGTGTTAAGTAACTTGCCCAGGGTCACACAGCTAATAAGTGCCAAGTGTTTGAGCCTGATTTGAACTCGGGCCCTCCTGACTCCAGGGCCTGTGCCACCTAGCTGCCCCATTCTTTATTATTTCATGTAATTCTTTCCATGTTTTAAAAATATTAACCTTGCTCATCATTTCTTACAGCATAGCAGTATTCCATTTGCCTTTAGGACATTTAATAAGTAGGTACTTGATATTTACTGTTGTTGAAATGAAGCACAGCCTAGTGGAAAAACACTGATGAAAGACTTCAGAGGATTGCCAGGCCTGGGTCTGCTACTTAAAAACAGTCAAGATGATAATAGTAACTCAGTCACAACTTTTCTCACTTAATACTTTCCCCGGTCAGTCAACAAATTAGGAATTTATTAATATTCCAGGCACTGTTCTAAGCTCTGGGGATATGCAAGTACAGTACTGTTATCTCCATTTTACAGGTGAAAAAACTGAGGCTCAGGAATGTGATACACCTACAACAACAAGAATTCAAGCTCAAGATTTATAAATCCTACAGAGCAATTACCATTCATGTGAACCTGGACAAATCACATCAATTTCCAAAGATCTTATCTTCCTCACCTACAAGATGAGGGAGATAGGCCATGTCATGTCTAATATGCCATCTAGTTCCAAAATTCCATTATTTCTCCCCTATGATTTCGTTCCAGGCTCCATGATGTGGAGGCAACAGAAGGAAGAAAGAGTGGATAAAAAGGGCAAAGAGTAGGTTGAATTACAGATTGGGAGATTAAGTCCTACCTGCAGGTAGAGGCTAATTTCTAGGTCAGGAGAAGTCAGTTAAAAAAAATGTTGATGACTCTGACACTTGCCTGGTTTATTTGCAGTAAAACAGTAAGATCTCAGCAAATAGATGCCATAAGCTGGGGCCACATAAAGGTAGATGTGCTTAAAATGCAGGAGAATGGCAAAGAGAAGTGCTCCTTCCAAATGCCTTTTCTGGGAGATTTAAAAGAGAAGAGTCACCCGAATGTGTGCAGTAGTGGTTGGTGCAGATTTTAGCTAGTTTTGTAATAGTGAATTTAGTAGGTGCAGATTATGATTAATACCCTCTGAGTAGCTTAGAGAATCCAGTCCCCTTCATTCCCTTTCCATGGCTGTAAAATGCGTAGAAGAGCTTACACTGTACTGCATATCACTGTGGTATCAAGTCTGGGAGACACAGAGAGAGAAGTGAGACCGTCCTGATGTCTAGGGGTATACAAATGGCCCAGCCCACAGAGGAGGTCTCAGCTGCAGGGGGGTAGAAAGGCCCATGGTAAGATCACACATAACGTGGCATTATTAAGGACCCATTACATTCTTTCTTTCCATCCTTCCTGTTTTAAATACCACCTAGCTAAGACCTGATACCAGACACTGGCTCTGCCCCTCCACGCTCCCGTTTTCCAACCCTGTCCTCTGCTCTGAATGCTCCTGAATGGATTTTCCATTCTTCTCCTCCTTCAAAAATACCCTGTCCTCTATGGAGTCTTTCTGGATTTCCTCAGACAGAAATCCCCTTTTCTCATTTCTCCCACAGCACTCTATACCTTATGTCCCTGTCAGGTTGTGTTTTCTATCACAGCCGCGTAGGGGTCATATCTCCTCTCTGAGGTTATAAATTCTATCAGGGCAAAGATGACACTCGATGTTTGCCTAGCACATGGCACTGATTCACAGGCAGAGAACTACTAGACAATCTCCATAATCACCTGAAGACCAAGGACTAGACTGGTACCTTGCTGTGTGTGGAGTGAGCTAAAACTACTCTTTTCTTTCTTTCTTTTTTTTTTTTGGAGGGGGGAAGGCAGGGCAATTTGGGTTAAGTGACTTGCCCAAGGTCACACTGCTAGTAATGTGTCAAGTGTCTGAGGACAAATTTGAATTCAGGTCCTCCTGACTCCAGGGCCGGTGCTCTATTCACTGTTCCACCTAGCTGCCCATTTTGCTTTCTTTTTAACAAAGCTCACGGATTCTAAAAAAGAGGTAAGTTAATAGTCTTGGAACTCAACAGAGTTGTAACACGGACAATGAGATTTCTCATTTACTCTCACTCTCCTGCCAATTTGACCAAAATAAGATGGAGAAGTACAACAGAGTAGACACTGGGAAGCTTCCAATTCTCTCTTCACTCATTTTATGATTTAGGATCATAACCTAATTTTAGAGCCAAGCCACTATACTTATAAAAACAACTTTTAAAAAGATAGCTTTTCAGAAGAATGCTTTCTAGTGGCCTTGGATAGAAAACCACGAGAGTCTTGGTTTCTCCCACTGTTCAACATCCCCTGAAGATGTTGAATGCAAAAGAAGCACAAGATCCTAAACCCAAATACTGCTCAGGACCTGTCCTGGCATGAAAATCCTTTGCAGTTCAAGTTCCTCTTCTCAAAAATGAGAAGTTGGTGCCAATCTGAACTCTGGGAAGGATAGCCATTAAGAGCTTTGCAAACTTGCTTGAATCCACTGACTAAATCTATTGGGCATACTTCTTACTGGAGCCTCTAAGAGTTAAAAAAGACTTATGTGTATTTAAAAAAGAAAAGAAAGATCCATTTCCATATCCATTTTTTAGTTACCTGAAATAATCGAGCAACTGAAAGCAGCATTAATCCAAATAAAAAACCGTTGTACTGAAAGTGAATATCTGGATTTTGGGTGAAGGAAAGAGTATGAGACCTCAAATTTAAAATGAACTGTACCATCATGCCCAAAATAATGAAAATGAATATGAACAGTAATAACAAATGCTTTTAAAGATGATCTTAAATACAAAACTATTACTTAGCACTGGATTAAGCATAAGAAGACCTGACTTGGAGTCCTGACTGGACTAGTTTGTGTCTTATCATAGGTACGGCAGAGGATAAAAGTACTGGATTTGGACCAAAGTTCAAATCCTTACTCTGCTCCTTATAGACAGAAAAAAACCTCCAAACATTGTGACCCTGGGAAGGTCACTTAGCCTAGACTAGATGATGATTTCTAAGGTCCTCACATCTCTAATTCCTATGATCTCTTTGAAACCCAGTTCCATTCTTTTTCAACATGAGGATAACAAATAACCCGTACCACAGGTCTGCAATAAGGATGATGCTCTGTCAACTGTAAATACTATATAGATGTGAGCTGGGACTAACTCAACTGTCTGAATTTCCTTGAAAAACATTCTCAATTATGGTCAATTATCTGATAAATTCCTTAGATTTCAGTGCAGAGAAGAAAAAAAAAAGAGTTCCAATTCTTAAATTCAGCATCAATAGATGCTGATTTGTCAAAGTAAAAATGTCTTTTTTGATTAACAATAAGCCTTTAATATACAAGTTTGGGTGCATTCTGGTTTTGACTCTATATATGGCCTCTTAAGATGCTTATTTAATAAATTTGTATCATTACCTCTGCCTTCCATAATGCCCTCAAACTTACTGTTCCCTTCTAACTTCCACATTTTGACTGACTTGATTTGAACGATCACTCTACTTGTCATTCAGTTTGGCGATTACAGGGTAGCCCACCAGCAAAGCCTTATGATTTAGTAGAAAGAACTACACTTGAAGTGGGAAGAAATGAGTTTAAGATACCTTCTGCCCTACGTAATACAGCTGGTAAATGGCAATTAACCTCTTCTTAGACTGATCATTCCTAGGGTAAATCACTTAGTTTTTCCCTTTCCTCTGGGCTGATCTAATAATGATAATGCATTGGGACCAGGATGTCTAAGCAGTTGCTCTCCTGGGAAATACACAGGAGACAAGCGGGACACACTAAACAAATTTCCCACTTTTTGCCAATGGTATTAAAAATTATACTTCCACTAAATTCTCCTCCAAGTTGCCCTGGAAGGCTAAGTCAAGGAGAATATAAGCTCTAGCAGGTTCTACTCAGACTGGAAAATCTTAAAGATGGAACCATAAACAGAATGGCATTAATCTGTTGTCTGAGGAGTAGCCTATGTAAACACAGATAAGCCCCCAATCAAAGAAGGGTCAGTCACAGCAATTTATGAAGGCCTTCTTCTGCTAAGGAAGGGTTCAGTCATTTTTCAGTAGTGTCTGATTCTTTCTGATCCCATTTGGGTTTTCTTGGCAAAGATACTGGAACAGTGTTGCCATTTTCTTCTCCAGCTCATTTTATAGATGAGGAAACTGTGGCAAATAGGGTTAAGTGACTTGCCCAGGGTCACACAGTTAGTGTTTGAGGCCAGATTTGAACTTAGGAATATGAGTCTTCCTGACTTCAGGCCCAGCACTCTATCCACTGTGCCATCTAGTTTCCCACTGCAAAGGAATGGCAAGAAGTGCAAACTGCATTAATGGAAGGAAGGCCCAAAACTGATTAAATCAGTGGAACCTTTAAGTATTAAACTGTGACATGAGAGAAACATATAGACTGATTCTACCAACACAAAGAGAAAGCAAAACTCAGAGCAAAATGACTACATTCACAGGAAGGCTAAAATATCACTCACACTAACAAGTCTTATGGTGTTGTAGAAAGAGAGCTGGACACAGATACAGAAGAGACAGGATTTGAATCCTGCCTCTAACACTAACTAGCTATGTAAACTTGGGTAAGTCACTTAATCCATCTCCACCTCGATTTCCTCATCTGCTGAACAAGAATAATAATATTTAAACTACCTACCTCACAGGGTAGTTGTCAACTTTAAAAGTGCTATAGAAATGTCATCTATTATTAGCACTATGGCACAGTGGAAGTACCCCAGGATCTGGAATCAGAGGGCCTGCATTCCCTCCCAAGGCTGCTACTCAAACCCTAGGTACACAACGGTACGGCTTTCCTTCTTACAATGAACGAACCTCTCTAAGCCTCAGGTCTCTTTTTGATACAATGAGGGCACTGGGTTCTATGGCCTTTAAGATGCCTTCCAACTCTAGATCCATGACTCTATGGATCCTAATTCAAAGGTTAGAAAAAAAAAATACTAACAACCAATGTGGAAGAAAATACATTATTTTCAAATGTAGGAAAAACTACGTCTGTTCATTGCAAAATGTTGGCCAGCACAGGAAAGCACACAACTAGAGCTCTGCATCTGGATGTTCACATTTTATCTGCTATAGAACTAGACTCTGGCCTCACCACGTGTTCTTTAGATTATGTTTCTATTTCACTTCAATACTTGTATTAAAAGTTTTCTTCATAACTTAGGCAGGGAGCTCAGATATTATCGTCCCCACTTAAGTGTCACAGCTGGGCTTGGATCCCAGGTCTCCTCAGCTTAAGGTCAGCACTCTGGCCTGAAACCTCACGTAAGGGGTCAGTGCAGCAGGGACGAGGCCCCGATGCTACCTCGTATTCCTCTCATTGAAAAGGGCAAAGCGTTTGTAGTATATCCTTCCTCCCAGTCCAACTACTCCTTTTCCTTAAAATTTAAAGACTGACAGGAAAGGGAAGTTTGTGCATGGCTCTGCTCTAACAAGACCACATGGGATTACAACAAGATGACTCCACCTTTGCCCTGTCACCGTTCAACCCAGAAGGATAATGCAGTGGGAACACCAGCAGGCCTAGGAATTTGAGAGTAATATTAATAGCTTACACTGAGGTAGCACTTCATCCTTACACTTTCCTCATGACAGCCCTGAGAGGTAAATAATCAAGTATTCATTATCTTTGCGCAGAAGGCAAATTTAAGACAATTTGCCCATGGTCTCATAGTTACTAAGTGGGAGTCCAACTCAGATCAACTGAAATCAAATGCAGTGCTCTCCCTACTGATAGCTAACTATAATAACAACTTACTAAGCTAACATTTATACAGTACTTAAGGTTTGCAAAGTATTTTACATAAGTTATCTCATCTGTTCTTCATGACAATCCTGGGAGGTAAGTGCTATTTATCTCTATTTTACAGATGAGAAAACCGAGGTTCAGAGTGGTTTTAAATAGTCTGCCCAAAAATCACATACCTGCAAGGTCAGCACTCTATTCACTATATCCCATTAGATGAGAAGTTTTGACCTTGGATCTCCTCAGCCCACTTGATGACAGGAAGAGGAAAATGTGTGCTTGATTTGGATTAGATTCAGTAATAAAATTTTGGATACAAACATGATGAATAATTACTACATTTTTGGTGATAAGAGAAAACCAAAACTTACCCAATCCTACTAAACCTCCTCAATAAACAGAAAAAGTTCAAAGTTCACTAAGATCAACAGAAAGTTTTAACTGTATACCCAACATGTACATAAGTGAAGAAAACAAACAAAATTAAAAGGATACGGTCCACAATTAGCAATCCAAAATTCCATAGAAGTAAGATCGAAAGAATAAATGCTGGCTTCTCGGTAAATTCCTTCCCAGCTTTTTTCCCCTCAATACATTTGCAGCACCTACAGGAAAATATTTAGAAGGAATAAGGCAGAAATATCAATGACTTTGTTATTATAAAAACAGACTATTATATTGGAATTTACAGGATAGAATTTTAGAATTAGGACAAGCCACATTTCTAAAGTGTTTTTGAGGTTTACTTCCTCTTAAAAATCTTGCGTGGATAATACAAATATTATCATCCCTATTTTGCAGATGAGAAAACTGAATGATTTACCCAAGGCAACAGAGCATGGAAATGTCCAAATCCAGAATGGAACTCAGGCCTCCTGACTCTTAAGCCTAGGGCTTTTTTCATTATACCACACTAAATCTTGGAGATTTTCCAGTCCAACTATCCAAATCATGAATCTGGAACAAGGAGTCAACCAATTTTAAAATTAGTTTACATATAAATGCTTATATGGAAACATAAATACTTAAGAGGTAGCCTGACATAACAGAAAGGCCAGTGGAATTGGAGTCAAACAGTCAGAGAATCTAAGGCCAATAAGGGATTTTTGAGGTCACCTAGTCCAATCTGTACCTGACCAACAAGAAATGATCCAGTCTTTGCTTGAAGACTTCAAGTGAGGGGAAACTCACTGACATCTGAAGTGGTCCATTTCAATTTTGGATAGGTTTAAATTTTAGAGTTTTTCCTTATATTAAACCTCAACTTATTTCTTTGCAATTCTACCCATCACTCCTTTAAATATCTAAGATAGCTATTATTAGATCCTTTCTGAGTCTTCAGATTAAGTATCTCTAGTTCTTTCAGCCAATTTCAGGAACTGAAATCAAGCTTATTAGTTTAAAATTTATAGATTCAACTCTCTTCCCAGGACATCTGTCCTTTCCAGTCCTGCAGCACATCTCCTGTTCTCTACCACTTTTCAGTGATGAGCTACACTATGACCTTTGAAAGATCACTTGACAGAAGTTCAATAATCACAACCATCAGTTTTTTCAGGACCTTGGGGTTCAGTTCATATTTAGGTAGAGAAAAGAGAAGCAAAATAAAACTTGAAGAGTTAATTTTTTCTATCAACTGTTAAGGCCCACTCCTGTGAGTAGGGGTAGTTGTCAAATCCCTTCTTTGACCTCTTCCTTTGCCCAGTAGAGTTTAAAAAAAAGTTGTTTTTCTATACTACCATCTACTCCATATAATTCCATTTAATCCATATGCATAAAAGGTCTTGCTAAGATCTAAGCATTCTATTCTACATTTATGGTATTCCATTGACCTACCAGTTTGGCTACCTATCCCAAAAAGGAAATGAAATTAGTTTGGCTTGACTGGTTCTTGATAAAGTTATATTGACTTTTAGTGACCGCTGATTCCTCAGTTTCTAAGTACTTAGGAATCACTGTAATACTGTATTCTGGAATCCTACTAGGAAAAAATTAAGTTCTTATACCAAGGAAGAAAAAAGAAAAGGTTTCACCATCCCTTCTTTGCTTAATTTGTGGGGAATATGAGTGTGAAACACTGAATGTACTATCAGATTGTCTCTCCAGCTATTAATCTAAGAATACAAAGTTCTAATGATGTATTGGTTAGTTTTGTCAAACTCTTTCTTTTTTTATTCTTTATTAGAGGGTACGGCTCTCTGGGGAGTGGAAAGGATGAAGGATAGATGTGGAAATAAAGGTAATATAAATACAAAAGATATCAATAAAATTTTTAAAGTCAAACTCACAGGTCTATAATTTGTAGAGTCCACCCTATATTCCTCTTTTGAGAAATGGGACATTTGCCCTTCTTAAATCCTGTGGCACACGCGCCATTCTCAAAACCTTTTTAGCAAACTGCCAACTATTTCAGCAATCCCATTTGTTTTTTCAGTACTCTAGCATGTAGTTTGTCTGGGCCTAATGCATAGAAAACAGTATTCTGGTGGATTTTCATTACCTGCTAACCATTTTTGTTCTGTTCTTTCTTGACTAAGGACTAATTTCTTTGAAAGAGAAAACAGAGACTAATAAGAGTTGAGTAGTTTCCTTTCTCACCATTATCTATAATCTACTGTCCACCTAAAGCAGTGATCCTGTCCTTTCTTTGATCTTTCTCTTACCTTTAATAGAAGTCAAAAACCAAAAAAAAAAAAGAAGCCTTATTGACAGACTTGTCACCAGTTTCTACGTTTTCTGTGGTTCAGCACTCATAACACAATTCTTACAGGACTGTATTGTATTCACTTTTTGTTATTTCTCTTTATATCCATTTTCTCTACATATATTTTAAAATCTGAGTTTTTTGATGGAGCCCCTTTACATCCACATTGGTTTCTTTAGAGTGCTCATCCTTTTCTCTCCTCAATGGAGTAATTTCTGCTTGTGAATTCAGAATTTCAATCTTGAGAGAGCTTCCTATTCCATGTGAGCAAACTTCTCATGCAAAATATTAGGCGAGAGGTGCCAAAAAGTGGCCCATGGGCTGCATGTGATGTATAACACTTCCAAGTGTGACTCGTTTCAGATTAAAAGGTAGTGGGGGCAAGGGGAATAAACAAATAAGAAAAAACCCAAATATTAATACATGTTTTTCTAAGTCAAGAGGCAGCCTGCAGGGATCTGAACACATGGTTTAGTGGTCACTGAATATATCTGGGTTTGACACCATTGTATTAGGCCATTAAGTCTTCCTTATCTTTTCTTTGAACCCTTGGAAATCTGTTCTATCCAAATCTAGGATGCATATAAAACTATGCACAGCTTTTCACTCCTTCTCCATCAGGAAATTTATGATTTGCTTCCAAAATTAGATTCAACAATTCTGACTAAAACAACCAGTTACTTCTAATTAGTAAAGAATGGGCCTTATTGATTCCTCTACCTTTTGAAGGATAAAATTATCCTCTAGGTAAGTCGCAAATTTAAGAACAGTTCTGCTCTTAGGTGATAATTTGGGGAGATTCAAGAAGATATATAGATGGCTGAATTCTGGCACCTGGGTTCAAATGTCGGCTGCTATTTTCTATTTATATGATGTGGCAAATCACTCTTTTCAATTTCCTGATCTGGAAAATGAACTAGATGATTTCTAAGGTCTCTAACAGCAATAAATCCTATGATCTAAGTAAACTATTTTTTAAAAATAGCCCCTCTGTGCCTTCATTCTCCTGATTGGACACATAAAGTCTCAATGGTGATTTGAAAAGATGGCCTAGAGTGTCTTACTTAGTCAGTAATGCAGTGTGAAAAGGACCTCAGAAACAAATCTACTCTACTTTCTAAGCCATGCTGCTTCTAACAAATATTTTCAATTTAGACCTTTTTATTTTTAAACTATAAAATTCTAGGAATTTGGAGGGCACAGTATGTTTCATATCTTCTTAAAAGTGAAAATGTGGAAAAACAGGCTATCATGGGCTACCTTACAGTTATACTAACCAAATTAGGAACAGGACATACTGTCAACTCTTGATTATCTGAATATCCAAATCATTTATACTTGAATGTAGAATGGATTTCTGTACTTGTACATTCTAGAAACTTACATGCTTGAAGCAAAATAATAAATTCTGGAGGGACTATACATTGATTTATTTCCATTTTCTCCTTTGCTTAATCTATCCTAACTGTTGGGTAGAACAACATTTAAAGTTATTCAAGGTGCAAAGGTCAGTAAAAAATACTCCCTTCTCCATGAAAGCCTTCCCTAGATTCCTCTAGCTAGTAATAGCTTACGACCCTTGACTTCCCCTTTTTATAATTCCCTGGTATACTCACTCATACTCTATTTTGCATTATAGTTTTCTGTGTACCTGTCTTATCTGCCTTCTAGACTGTAAGCTCCTTGAGGGCACAGACCACATCTTATTTATCTTTTCTTCTCCAGTGTCTAGTGCAGGACCTTACACATGGGAGGCCTTTAAAAATATCTGCTGAACAAAAATGAATGAGTATTTGCTGTCTGATACGCAATTTCCCCCGTACCTCCTAGTTGTCTCAATATCATCTGACTGAAGAAGAAAGTCCAAACCCCATTTCTTTCCAGCTACTGAGAGACTATATTGAGATGGTAATTTCCTAACTGGAAAGGAAGATTCTCCTCTAAAAAGCAGATGATGCCACTAGCCAAAGTTGACTGTGCTTGACTTTTTCTTTTCCTTTGTCCTTTTCACTACAAGTCTTCCATTAAAAAAAAAAATTCTTTTCCAGGAAGAGGCTGTATGGTATGGTAAATTTAGAATTCTAACCTAGGCTTAAATTTTATTTCTCTTACTTAGTATGTGTCCACAAACTGGACCATGGGTAGTTTCCCCTTTCTGGGCCTGTTTTCTTCTCTGTAAAATGGAGGTGGTGGGAGTACACTAGATGTTTTCTAAGGTCCCTTCCCGGTCTGACATTTTATATTCAAAGCTGAGATCAAATATTAATTATTTTCCTTTCTTAGACTTTACACAGCACTCTTCCCTCCCTGTTTCTTTTAAGTACTTGTGATTTTCTATTTTGAATATCATTACCTGAGTTTGTGTCACATCCTTCAACAGGCTGATCCTTTCACTTACATTTGATTTATCCAGGCTTCCAGCCTGATGTCTAGAACAGGACCCTACACTGAATACACATTGGAGGCTTCGCAAAATTTTTTTGTACTTTAACCATATGTTCTACATAATGTACAATACAGTTAAGAATTTCTGGAGCCCTTGCTGCCACAGGAACTTTGTTGTTAAAAAATAAGACAACTATGAAATGCTATTTTCCCCTCCAACACACTAAAATACAATCCTTAGACTTACTCATAGACTGCATACATAAAGAGGACATCTGTAAAGATGACAGAAAATCTCTGGAAAAGTACAGTTTTAGGACTGGCATAATCCAAGTTCTCTATATTTAGCATCTCTGGTTCAAAAACTTTGGCAATGTGTGACAGTCCATATTCAAACCATGCAAAAAATGGAGGGTAATCCAAAGTCCACTGTGAAGTTGCCTACAGTCAAAGAGAGAGAAAACACACACACATACAAACACACAGTCAAAGATGAAAAAAATAAAAATAAAGCACAAATCTTTTAAAAACATCACTTTTTAGAAAGTAAAGTTAAATCAAACTACCTTTAAACAGGATATAATGCAAGCCCCTCATAGAGCTACAATCATATTAAACATACTTCTATATTAGTCATGTTGTAAAGAAGAATTAGAACCAAAGGGGAAAACCATGAGAAAGAAGAAACCAAACAAAAAAAAAGAAAAGAAAATAGTATGCTTCAATCTACATTCAGATTCCATAGTTCTTTCTCTGGATGTGGATGGCATTTTCTATCACGAGTCTTTTGGAATTGTCTTAGATCCTTGCACTGCTGAAAAGAGCTAAGTCTATCAAAGTTAGTCATCGCACATGTTACTGTTACTGTGTACAATTCTCTCCTGGTTCTGCTCACTTCACTCAACATCAGTTCATATATCTTTCTAGATTTTTCTGAAGTCCACCTGCTCATCATTTCTTATGTAACAATAGCATTCCATTACATTTGTATACTACAACTTGTTCACCCATTCCTCAATTGATGGGAATCCCCTCAATTTCCAATTCTTGGCCATCACAAAAAGAAATGCTATAAATATTTTTGCACGTATGGATCTTTTTCTCATTTTTATGTAAAACTGAATTTTAAAAAAAATTACCAAGAATTTAATCTTTCTGCCACTCACCTTCCCTCACTTTGAAAAATTAAATTTTTTTTTAACAAATATGTATAGTCAAGCAAAACTAATTTCCATACTGTCCACATCAAAAAATGGTCACTAAGGAATCATTGGTGGAGTTGGTTCAATCATTCTAGAGAACCATTTGGAACTACGCTGAGAAAGTTATTACATCGTGCATACCCTTAAGTCCCATGATAATGCTACTAAGTCTATGCCCCAAAGAGATAAGAGAAAGACCCATATGTACACAAATATTTATTATAGTTCTTTCTGTGGTATCAAAGAATTGGAAACTGAGATGTCCAACAATTGGGGAATAGCTGACTAGGTTATGGTATAGAAATGTGATAGAATTCTGTGGTGCTATAAGAAATGATTAAAGGATGGTTTCAGAGCAACCTAGGAGGACTTATGTGAACTTATGCAAAAAGATAATCAACTCTGAAAGATTTGGGATCTCTGATCAACACGATGACCAACAATAATTTCAAAGGACTCCAAAATGAAATATTCTATCTATCTCTAGATAGAGAGTTAATAGACTCAGTAAAGATTAAAACATATTTTCTTTCCTTTCTTTCTTTGGACATGGCTAATGTAGGAATTTGGTTTGCATTACCATACATATTGTAATAAGACTGTTTTTCTAGATTGTTTTTCTTGCCTTCTCAATGGGTTGGGAAAATGATAAGGAAAAGGAAAGAATTTAGAACTGAAAGTAAAACTGAACTAAAAAAAGACAATGTGTATCAGAGTTGTGTTAAAGTAGACTGATACCAACAAATTGCTTGTTTTATGTTTATTCATTTAGTTTTATCTCATCAAATGCTGAGGGTTTCACAGACGATATTTTGTATGTTTATTTTTGTTGGCAATCTTGGTTTATTAAAGTTTACAGTGAAAAAAAAAAAGTCTATATACCTCCAAACAGTGAAGAATGGACATAGAACCACAGGCATAGTATGTCATAGGTTTAAGATCTATATGAATACAACCACAAAATACTGTTTACAGAATTAAAGACAGACGTAAATAACTACAGAAATGCTAATTGCTTATGGGGAGGCAAAGACAACAAATTAAAAAAGCCAATAATATCTAACTCAGCAGCTCTCAACCTATGGGTTATGTTCAATTTTTAACAATCAAAATACATCCTGCATATCAGATAGATTCATAACAGTAGCAAAATTACAGTTATGAAGTAGCAACGAAAATAATTTTATGGTTGGGAGTCACCACAACATGAGGAACTGTATTAAAGGGTCGTGGCATTAGGAAGGTTGAGAACCACTGATCTAACTGATTATCTCTTTTAGGGAACAAAGTGGTACATTAGTACCTTAAAAAGTTTAATGTATGTAAAGCAAAATAAGTAGAATCTGACTTGTATACATGTTACTTATATATAGTTTGTTAACTCTAGATTTCCGGGTATGTCCACATGTGCAAGCACATGTGCCTGTGTATAAGAGAGAGAGAAAGGAAGAGAGGAAGAAAGAGAGAGAAAGAGAAAGAGAGAAAAAAAGAAAGGAAGGAAAAGAGAAATAAGCAATTTTGGACATTCTTACTATGGTTTGTACTGTGCCTGGCTAAGGGTTCTGATCTCACTTTTTAATTGGGGCTATCCTAGGTAGTATCCAAGTGCTCTCTTGATGGTCACTGGCATATCCAGGGGTCACCTTTGACCAAAAGAGGGGGATGTTAATGAATATTAATGGGTCCTCTGTACTTGTCCTTTTGAGTTGCCCTATCTTCCAGAAACATAGGACCCAGAGTATACAAGAAGCTCTGAACATGTCAAAAATGAAGGCCTTCTACCCCACCCCCCCACCTGACATAAATTGTTGTTTATACCCCAAGCTGGACTCCCTGTGTGTCCCTGAAAAAGAGAAAAATGACAAAAGTTGTAGGGATTGCAGGAAAACAGGCATACTAAGGCACTGTTGGAGCTGTAATGGCTCCAGCCACTCTGGAAGGCAATTTGGAACTATGCTCCAAAAGTTACCACCAAAGTGCACATGCCCTTTGACCCCACTATACCTTAGCTTGTTCTATACCCCAAAGAAATGAAAGAAAGAGGAAAAGGACCTATATGTACAAAAATGTTTAAAGGTGTTCTTTTTCAAAGTAACCAAAAACTGGAAACTAAGGAGATATCCATTAATTGGGAAATGGCTAAACAAACTGGTCACTTAATCTCTCAGTCTCAGTTTCCTCATCCGCAAAAATGGAAATAATAATGACACCCACTTCCCAGGTTATTGTGAGGATAAAATGAGATAATCCTTGTAAAGTACTTTGAAACCTACACTAACGCTAGCTACGATGATGCTTATGATATAGGAATGCAGTGGAATATTATTGTGCTATAAGAAATGAAGGGAATAGTTTCACAGAAACTTTGGAATAACTGTGAAGCACTAAGAACTGATGCAAACTGGGAACTAATACAGACTGAAATGAGCAGAATTAGGAGAATAATTTATGTAACAACATTTTAAAGGCAAACAACTTCAAAAGACTTAAATAATCTGATAAATGTAACGACCAGCCATAATTCCAAAGGACCTATGACAAAACATGTTACCAACCTACTGAAAGACAGGTAATGAACTTAGGGTACAGAGTGAGAGATATATTTTTTGAACAAGGGTAATAAAAAAAGAATCTGATTCTGCAGATCCTTCAAAGGGGTTTGGTCTCTCTTTTCTTTTTCAATGGGGAAGGGAAGTAAAAAAGAGAGAAAATGCATATTTGTTAATTTAAAAAAATTTTTAAATACTACAAATGACTATACATATTGGAAAGTCACAGACTGTTGGATGCAAAGGTGCCTTAGGGGATTATCTAATCCAAATGCCTGATTTTAAAGGGTAGTAAGAGCTACAGAGGTAAAGTCACTTGGGCTACCTGAGAAGAACTGGTTTCTTGGGAAAGTCCTAGGCTTTTTTAAAATAAAGATGCCAAACAGAGGAATACACAGAAGGGTAGTGAGAAAGGAGAGTTCCTGATGAAGGCTGGAGACAGAAGGCAAACTGAAGCCAAGAAGAGTAAAGTAGCTTACCCACGGTCATGCAGTTAGTTATTAGCAGAATCAGGACTAAAATCCAGGACTCCTCATGTGTATACCATTGCTTTTCCCACTACAAGCTATCATACTTTAACAATAAAGTTCAAGGACAGTCCCTCTTATCCAAATGAAGATATAATGCAAACTGTTACTACTATATCAATTTTATGAATTAAGAAATTTTGAAGTAGGGGATTTACTCGGTGATAAAGTTAAGGAAAATCATGAAAAGAGCCCAATTAAACCTTATTTTGTTATTTAATGGAGGAGAGACTGGATAACTAGAATAGTGAAGGAAGTTGAATCTATGTCAAAAAAAGATAAGTTTAAGGCATGAGGTCTCCCTGGCCTGGAGAAGAGAAGTCTTGGCAGGATATGAGAGCATGCCAAACAGCAGTACAATAAAGAGAAAGTCGACTGACTCCAAAGTCAAAGGACCTATTTCAAATTCTGCCTCTGAGGCTTAACCTGTTTGACCTCTGACAAGTATGCAACCTCATTTTCTTCATCTGTAAAATGAAGCAACTGGACTAGATTCTGGGGTCTCTGACACTTCTACATTTATGATCTTATGATAGCTGTTTTCAGATATCTGAAGGGCTCACATGAAGAACTATTTGGCCCCAAACTGCATAACTGAGAACTAACAGTAAAAAGTTGCACAGAGGCAAATTTGGGCTTGATGTTAGAAAGAATTTTCTAAAAATCTGTCAAAAGTGGAATGGGCTGCCCTTGGTCTAAAGGGTTTTCCCTTCCTTGGAAGTTTCCAAGTAGAGGCTAGATGGCCATTTGTGGGTATTTTCTTTCAGGTATCAACTAGAGATCCCTTCCAACTCAGAAACTATGAAGTTCTGTAACTGAACTAGATATTACTGGAAACTATTTCCTCTTCATTGATGCATATTTAGGTTGTATCAAATTCCCTGTTGGAAGATAATGCACGTTTAATATTAAAAAACAAAACATATTTACCTCATAGTACCACTGTGATACCGGTAAACTGTGAGTGATGGCAAGCCAGTTCCTATGTACTTCAAAATCTGTAGAATAACTGCCAAAAAGCGAAAAGAACCAAGAACAAAACAAAACAAAACCCTTTCATTAAGAAATTATATCTATAATAAAGGACTGTACTTTGGTTTCATATTTCCATTCTTAAGGGACTATGTATTTCCTAATACAAAATTTGTTCTACAAAAAAGACATTAAATATGTGTGTATGTATAAAACTAGTTTTGCAAAATAACACTATAACAACTCACTTATCTAAAGGTCAGACTTAAGGCAACCTTAACATCCTAAAACCTAATTATAAACCCAAGAGTAAAGGAAAAAGGCCTGTAAACAGGCAAAACAACCATCTTGCATTTCACTCCAAGTGAGGGGCTTTTACTAAAAGGCTAGTTAAATTATTTTACATAGAATTCTTATGAGCTTAGATATTTCTTTTTTTTCATATACAGCAAGCTAGGAACAAAAAAATCCTGGTACACAGATAAGTGTCAGGGGACAGCTAAAGATAGGAAAAAGGATTACAAAATTAGATATAAGAACTAAAAGCATAGTGGTCTGGGGTTATCTTCATGTTGGAGCAAGCACTTCAAAAATCTTTAAAGATATGTTTAAAAAAAGTTGTATAAGGTTTAAAGTAGGAAGCAGGGCCTCAGTTGTGTTTTTTTAAGGAAGTTAGGGATTCTAAGAGGAAGATGCTAGAAAGGAGTTCATTCTATATATGGAGAGATGTTTGTTGGGAAGTATGAAGGTAGGGGATAGAATGTGGTACAAGGGGATTAGCTAGCAGGCCAGTTCGACTGGAACAGATGCATGAGGAACAACATGAAATGAGACTATAAACTCAGGTGGTGATGGATTTGGAAGATGTTAAATATGCCACAATGAGGCACTTGTATTTTACCCAGGTGGCAATAGAGGAGTAACATGATCAGAGATACTTTTAGGAGTATTAATGTGATGAGCTAGGATGGTGGTAGCTATCTACCTGAAGTAGGTGGATGTAAGAGATATGTAGGATGGAAAGGTCTGACAAGTCATCAGAGGCAGGGGCTAATGGAAAGAGAAAAAGGTCAGGGATGATGCCAAGGTTGCAAGAGACCATTCCAGTCAACACAATCATTTTACACAAGAAACTGTGGCCTAATGAGGTTAGCTATATATAGGGATGGACTCCTAGGGCCAAACACGACCTCCTCTAGTTGGCATTTAAAGCCCCTGATGGTCTGGCTCTAACCTATCTCTTCAGGCTAATTAAGACTTCCTCACTTCTCTCCACTCACTCTGCAATCCTATTAAACTAAGACGTTTAATAAATGCTTGTTAACTGATTGGATAGCAAGCCCTCTGAATACAGTGTCGGGGCTGGGAGAGGACTTAAAAAATATGGTACACTGTAGTTATAAGGAGCTCAGAACAAAGAATGTCACAGTTTGTTTAGCCTGTACCAGGGTTTAGTCGGACACCT
The DNA here is from genome assembly GCA_028627135.1 of Pseudochirops cupreus. Classification (NCBI taxonomy): domain Eukaryota; kingdom Metazoa; phylum Chordata; class Mammalia; order Diprotodontia; family Pseudocheiridae; genus Pseudochirops; species Pseudochirops cupreus. Next base: position 154,162,709 of record CM053582.1, on the reverse strand, counting down.
GGCATACAAGTAGGAGCTTAATACAATGCTTGCAGGATTGAATAGAAGAACGGGAACTTGGCGTGGCCGGGCTTGGAGTCAAGAAGACCCGGATTCAAACACGGCCTCGGGCACTCACTGTGTGAACCTGGGTTTAATGGTTACTTCGCCTTCCTGCCTCAGTTTCCCCGCCTGTAAACCTAGGGCTCTGACTCGGTAAACTCTGATCCGAACCCAAGACCCCCTCGGCAAGTGAGGCCTGGAACCCTAGGTGCAGAACTAGGCCCCGCGGGATCGAGGGTCTCCTCCCCATTACCCGGATGTTCCTCCCCCTCCCCGGCCCAAGAGCCAGGGGTGAGGGTGCAGCCGGGCCGCCCCCCATCCACTAGTTCTCCTGCCCTCTCTCCCTCTGAGCCCCTTACTAGGCGGGTATGAGAAGGCATTTGAGCAGAGACACCCCGAGCGCCAGCGACAAGAAACCCAGACCGCCGCCACCTCCGATAGCGGCCCCGGACGCCGCCATCACGGCCCGCTACCGCTCTTTCAATCAACTTTATCAGCAGCTCTCAAGAACACAAACAGGCGCCCGGAAGACTTCCTGGGCGCATGCGCAGAAGCGTTCTTAGTGGGCGTAGGGAGGAGAGGGGGATGGGCTGTTTCGAATTTCCCGCGTAGACCAGCCCCCTCCCTTTTCTCTTTCTTATCCCCAGCCCGCACCAGGGTTCAGCCACGTTAGAGAAGGGCCACACTGCGCCTGCTCCACCTCCCCACGCGCTTGCGCAGTCCCTGCGAAACGCTGACAGCCCAGTCTGCGGTCATCTTCTCTGCTGGCGCACCACATCCCCTTCTCCCTGCTCACACAACCCCCACCCTTAAGGGGAAATCATAGAGTTAGAGCTGGAAGGGTCTTTAGAGGCCGTCTGGTTCTTATTTTGCATGTGAGGAAACTGAGGCTTGGTTTGCCCCAGGTCACACAGAGAGCAAAGAGAAAAGCCGGCATTTGTAGGCGGGGCTCCTGCCTCTAAACTCGGAGCCCTTTCCGCCCCACCTCTTTGTGGGCGGAGTGAGATGTGGGGTGGTTGAGATTCACATGCATACCTCACGTAGCTCCTTCACCCCACTGGCCGCAAACGTGCCTTTTACCTTTCTTTGTATCTGCAGTGCTGAGCTCCGGGGTTGGCACACAGTAGGCGCCTACCAAATGCTTACTGACCGAGGATTTGGATGTAGCATGATTTAAGTTCAGAAAGATTCCCCGAAGTGACTATTCAAGACGAAGCCCAAAGGGATTAATCTAGAGGATGGACATATGTGAAGCCTGTGGTCCTAAGGTTCCTCTTTGACGCCGAGGCTCTAATTTTTGACGATTTGTTTTAACTTAACATATGTTAAATGCCATATTATTGCTGTGTCTTTTCAGTCGACTCTTTCCGGGACCCCTTTTGGGGTTTTCTTGGCAAAGATACTGGAGTAGTATTGATGGGGGATGGGATTGGTGCTAGTACTCTCAAAGGAAAAGACTATGTCTTTGGGCCTCCGGAACCCAGCTCCTGAGGCATCCAGCCCATCTTAGTCAATTATTCTTTTAACTTCCCTTTCATTGTGGCCCTCATTGTCTGCACCTGGCTCCACTCCAGGCTCTTTCCCACCCTTAATCCCAGCTAGATCTTCGCACAGTCTTTCTGTATAAAAATATCCATCTTTCCTCCGGTAAGTTGCTCAGATTCTTAAAATCTGGCCATTTCTACTGGGAATACAATAAAACTTGTCTCTAAAAGAAGGCTTGAGTGATCAAATTCTTTCCAGGCAGACCCACACCATTTCCTCTTGCAATCTGGGGTTCCCTGCACCCCTAGACCACAACAGTTTGCCATTTCCTTCTCCCAGGCAAACAGGGTGAAGTGACTTGCCCAGAGTCACACAGCTAGGAAGTATCTGAAGTCAGATTTGAACTCAGGAAGATGAGTCTTCCTGATTCCAAGCCCAGTAGCGCTCTATCTACTGAGTCACTTAACTGGCCCCAAAAGTACTCTATTAGATAGAGGTCTAACTACTTTCTTGAAGCTATTATTATGTCATGGATTGTTACTAGGCATCATTTTAGAAAGGCTTAGATCAATTCATAATGGGGCAGGCAGTGCTAGGCATTGTGCTAAGTGCTAAGGATACAAAAAACAAGCAAGAAGAAAGACAGTCCCTGTCCTCAAGGAGCTTACATTCTAAGTGGGATGACAACACATAAAAGGAAGCTGAGAAGCTGGGAGATGGATGAAGGAATTCACATGGGTACACAGAGGCCAAGTCCATAAAGTCAGAAGTACATCCTTATAGAGAGGAATGAAGCATGACTAGCCTGGGTCCCTCTCCAGAATGGATTCTTCCCTTCCCTCAAAGAACTCATCAATGGGAGAAAAAGACCTTGTCATGGTAGAGCAATGTTCCAAGAGAAGTGGAGTTAGAAGCAAAACCTGTAGGAGAATAAAGAATTGTAATCAAAGCTGAATGTAATTAATTATGTCATTAAATTCATGCAGTCTAAATATATTTTTCCTCTTATCACATGTGTTAGTAATGACTTCTTCCCCTTATACTTTTTTTGCACCTCTTCAATGCATTGGAATTATAATATTGTACATTCTTCCCTGCAGTGGCCCTTCTTACTATGTAATTTTCCATTGGCTTCCTAGTATAATCTTGTAGATGTCAGTACCCTGCAACAAATCTCCAGTCACCTTGTCTTAGTTACAGCTCTCCCAGGCTATTAATTCTATAAGATAGGGATCATGTCTTAATTAAAATTGTGTTTTCCCTCCAGCACTTAGCATAGAGGTTTGCATAGAACAAGAATTTAATAATTTCTTTTAAAATATTGAAGTAATTTCTGATCACACTATCTAAAACTGAAAAACTCAGATGCCCTTGACATATAAAATTTCCATTTATTCAACTCCATAAATGTTTATTGAATGTCTGTTATGGACACAACACTGTACTGTAGGGGTCACAAAAATATGCTCCCTGTTTTCAAGAAACTCTATGTTAAAAAAGCCAGAGAGAAAAAAAATGTTTTGTGTGAAATAAATATCTTAGACAATAGCCTTCAGAAAGAACTAGTCCTTTTATGCTTTCAGTGTGATGGATTGATCTCAAAGGAACACTGCAAATGCAAAGTTCAGATTCTAGCTCCTTCTAAGTCAACGTACTCTAGAATATGACATCATTTTAAGTCTGTGGGCTGGCATTTCTCTTGAAGTTGCAAACTGCTAAAAAAAAAAATACAAAACCCTTCATAAATTTCCCATTTCCCAGTGCTTAAAAGTTTCTGAAAGTCTTTTCTCAAAATGACCCAAGGAGGTAGGTCATGCAAACATTATTATGTTCCTTTTACACATGAGGGATCTGAGGCTTGTATCAAGGAAGAGTCTTGCTAGTAAATGAGTCAGGATTCAAGCCCAGGTCTCATGACTTCAAATACAAGAATCTTTACATCATAGCATGTTGGCCTCATAATGTTCCTATTGCCTTGTATACCAGAGACTTAGGGTTAAGGAAACCTGTGTTTGAGTCCTGCTTCCATCACTTACTAGCTATGTGATTATGGGCAATTCATTTTATCTCTCAGAGCATCTGTTTCTTCATCTGTAAAAATGGTGATTAATCATGTTTGCTCATATCTTCCAAACTGGGTTACTGTGAGTAAAAGATCTTGGCAAACCTTAAAGCCCTAAGAAAATGAGAATAAAAATGTTTGAGGGTTTTGACAATGTACCATGCATGATCCCATTTGAGATGTCTGGTTAGTGAGAAGACAGGTTTCCAGATAGAAGGGCCTCCTCTTTTATTTTCTCCCCTCTCCTGCTTGGAGCTGTCCAGAACTCAACCAGACTGCTTAAAAGTTGATGTGGCAAGATGGAAGACCACTGGATCTGACCATCTGCCCTGCTATGTTGCCTCTTAAGGTCCTCCAGGCCTTGCCATCTGCCCAGTGTTTATGCCCTTTGGTCCCTGGAACTGTCATCTGACCCACAGACACAACCTAAGGACTGTTGGGCCTTGTCATTTGCCCCAATGCTGAAGCCTTAAGACAGCTGGGCTCTTCCATCCACCCTGGACTTTTTTTTTTATGTATTGTCACCCTCAGTTTGAGGTGACTTGACCAGACAATGAAAGCAGACACTGGCCTATTCTTTTCCATAGCAATGCTTGGCATATAGTACATAAGCACTTAATAAATGCTCATTCATTCATTCCATGCAATGAGTTCAATGTTCCAGTGTGAAGTACCAAGTAGTCCAGTAATAGTTTTCTGCCAGCCATCTTCATGTTTAGCGGGAGCCAGGAAGAGAGTGCTAGAAAGCTCAGAAACATAAATATTGAGGGTAGAGGGAACCTTAGAGGTCTAACCCTTTCGTTTCACAAAGGAGGGCTGCAAGGCCCAAAGAAGAAATGGATATTTTATTCAGATTGATTGATAGATAAAAGTAAAGGTTCTACTTTCTTCTATAGAGTATCTATTACCAGAGCCAGGCCTGGTACTCAGAAAATTAGGATCTGACCCAGGGAGTTAACATCTATGTGCCTTTGTGGTCTGTGTATACTTCTGGGGACAAAGGCAGGGGAACCAGGGAATGAGCATGTATATTTCTCCTACTCCATGCCAGGTATTACATCATTTGATCCTCACAAGAACCCTGAAAGATAGGTTCTATTATTATCCACATTTTACAGTTGAGGAAACTGAGGCAAACAGAGATGAAATGTCTTGCTCCGTATCATTCAGCTAGTAAGTGTCTCAGGCATGAAACTAAAGTCTTCTTGACTCCTGGTCCTGTGCAATTGACATCTCCCCATCAAAGAATCAAACCCCAGTCTCCCCTGGGACAGGATGGGTTACTCACCATCATAGTAACAAGAAGTCTGTACAACACAGTTCCTAACTGCAGGAACCACCACCCCTGCAGTTTATTACCTCTCCTTTAGAAGTGTAAAGTACATCTGTTCCTTGACCGCTAACCACTAGTGTCCTTCCAGGCCTGTCTTCCTCCATAATTCCTTTGGGGTTGAAAGCAGTAATTCTCCAACATGATTGCACCTGCAATGGGACTGTCCTGGGCATCTCCATCCTTGACTTTGGTGCAGTTGTGGCTAATTATGGCTCTATTACAAAATTAAGGAATCATTTTTACATGCAATGGGAGGCATTGGCTAACGAGGGTCTCATTCTTATTATATGTGTGATATGCTGCCTAATATGAATCTGTTGGTGAATCTGCTTCGGGAAATGGGTGATGGAAGGGCCTTTTCTCTCCTGCTCGGAGCATGTGCTGTTCTCCTCTGACATCATGCTTCCTTTGGGTGTACTAACTACCTGGTGATGAAAAGGCTTCTAACTGGTTGCCAAGCTAGAAATGAGTGGGCATATGAAAGGCTTAAACCTACACCCTCCTCCCTCTCTCTCTGCTCAGACAGCATTCAGTGAATCAACAAGAAACAGAGAACACTGGTGCAGTGTCTGAAGCTGTGAGGGAGAGAGTTCCAGCATTACTTATTTCTGAAAGCAGGCTTACCAAGCCACCCTAGTGAACATGCTTTAAATCCCTCACTGCCCAATGGCCTCCATTGCATAGAGTGTGTTGTTGTTATTGTTGTCGTTTAGGATTTGGATCAAGCCTGTGTAGCCTGCGTAATAATTTCCTATGCATACTCCAGCATTCATTAAAAACTAGAATTAATTTATCAGTTGTTAAAAAATTAGACTGCTTGAAAGTTACACTTGACATGTTTCCACTGCATCTAGTTAATGCAGGCTTACCTTCATTCAGCAACCCTTTATCAAGCACCCACCATGGGCAGTAGAGGAAGCACTGTGGGGGATACAAAGAAGATGGCATTGGCTCTATCCCCAGAGAGTTTAAGGTAATGACTTTTATGATAAGCATTCCCCTTGCTAAAATACTCTAAAGATTGCTTTTAACAAATGCTTTGATGATAAAATAATATCCACAAAGGAAAGAGGAAAAAGGAAAGTAATTCTCAGAAGAGAAATATTGCATGAAAATTTACAGGAAAAAAATTAATTTAGTGAAGAGGCTCCAGTAGTCATTAAATATTATGGAGCAAAAGAAAATAATAGTAATAGCTGACATTTACGCAGTGCTTCCTACGTGCCAAGCATTGTTCTGAATGATTATTATCTCATTTGATTCTCACAATAGTTCTTCAAAGTAGGTGCTGAATATTATCTCCATTTTACAGAGGAGGAAACTGAGGCAAATGAGTTTAAGAGACTTGCCCAAGGTCACACAACTAGTAAGTGTCTAAAGCCAAATTTGAACTCAGGCCTTCCTGACTTCCAGTTGGGCTCTATCCATTCTCCCACCTAGGAGATATACTCAGAGGGAGAGAAAAAGACTGCAGCAGCCACAACTTCATTTCTAGGAAAGGTAAGGTACAGATTTTAAAAGGTTTAACATCACAATAAGAGATATAAGGACCTAGTATTTATATGAGAAGAAGTAATATTGGTAGAGGAAAAATTCAAGAAGATGAACATGATAACTGGCAAAGTAGAAAACATAGTGGAAAGATCTCAGTGAAGCAGGGAAACACTCAAGAATAGCCTGGTCAAGTAGAATGAAAGAATATGGAAGTGAGCAAATGATGAAGCAAAATTTTTAAATGACAAAACTGAAAGGAGACCTCAGATTGGTATGAACCAAAGCAGAAGACAATCCAATCCAATATTTATTAAGCACCTACCATGTGCCACATACTCTGCTAAGTGCTGGGGATACAATTAATAAAGAGAAAGACAGTGCCTACCCTGAAGGAGCTTACAATCTAATGGTGGGGGAGACAACACACAAAAAGGGGCAGGAAAACAGGGCAGGAGGATCCTGGGGGTACCTGGGATGGGGCATCTTGTTTTGTGAAATTGAAACTAGGCAGAAGGGGTAACTACGTGGCTCAGTGAAATCAGGAGGACCTGAGTTCAAATCTAGCCTCAGACACTTAACACTTACTAGCCATGTGACCTTGGGCAAGTCACTTAGCCCCAATTGCCCTGCCTTCTCCCCTCAAAAAAAAAAAAGCAAAAAAAAAAAAAAGAAACTAGGCAGAGCAGCAGATGCAAAATGGGGAGATAGTAGGGTAGGATAAAGCTCTAGGGGAATGGTTTAAGAATTATTGGTCTCTTATTTACACAAAAATATTTAAGCAACTTCTTTTTGGTAGTGACAAAGAATCGGAAATTGAAGGGATGTCCATCAACTGGAAAATGGCTAAATAAGTTGTGGTGTATGTTTGTGATGGTATACTATCATGCTATAAGAAATGATGAGGAGAATGCTTTCAAAAAGACCAAGAAAGACTTACATGAATTGATACAAAGTGAAGTGAGCAGAACCAGGAAAACATTGTATACAGTAACAGCAATATTGTACCATTAATGACTTAGCTATTCTCAGCAATATAATGATCCAAGGCAATCGCAAATGGCTCAGGATGAAAAATGCTGAGAGAAAGAACTGATGAAGTCTGAATATAGATCAAAACATTATTTTTTGTTTTCTTTATTTTTTCTTCTTTTTGTTTGTGTTTTTTTTTACAACATGACTAATATGGAAATATGTTTTACATAATTGCATATGTATAACCTATATCAAATTGTTTGTTGTCTCAGGGAGGGGAGAGAGAAGAGAATTTGAAACTCAAAACATTTTTTAAGTGAATATTAAAAATTATTTTTACATATAATTATATTTTAAATCTTTTATTTATTTATTTTTAGTTTTCAACATTTGTTTCTACAAGATTTTGAGTTACAAATTTTCTCTCCATCTTTCCCCTACCCCCACCACAAGATATCGAGCCTACTGAATACTCCTTCCCCCAATCTATTCTTTCTTATATCCTCCTCCATACCTCCCCCTAACTTTCTAGTAGGGCAAGATGGATTTCTATACCCCAGTGCCTGCATATCTTATTTCCTAGTTGCATGTAATTTTACACATAATTAGAAAAATATTATTAAGAGAATAAAAAAGGAATTATTGGCATCCTAGAAAAATATGAAGAAACAGATTGAATACAATTGTCATTCCAGGAAATAATACAAGAAAACTGTTTAGAAATAATGGAAATAGAGGGAAGAGTGAAAATTGATCAGAACCATAGGATTCTGAGAGGGAGGAATCTGAAGTTTAATTTAGAAATAAAACTACCGATTTCTAGAACTTCATAATCCAGAAGGAAGCAATTTTCATGTCAGCTAACATTGATTCACATGACAGAAACACTTTCCAAGGAAGACAAGCAATGGAAAAAGTGGCTGGAATGCAATATATTAAAAAAGTAAAGGAAATTTGCCTGCATCCTACTATAAATTACCTAACAAAGCTGAACATATTTCATCATGATTAAAGCTTATTCTTCAATAAAATCTGAAAAGATCATAGATGTAGAGCTGGGAGAAATTTCAGAGACCATCTAATCAGTCAACAAGCATTTATCAAGACCTTGCTCCAGGCACCGTGGTCCATCCCCCTCATTGTACAGATAAGGAAATTGAGACCCTGGGAGGTTAAATGTCTTGCCTGGGATGATACAGATGAAGAGGGAATAAAGTAATCTAGAATTAAAGGCAAAGAAAGTGCAAAGGATGATTCAATGTTACAGTTATAAAGGAAGTGATAAATCTTTCATTGAAGCTTTCAAATTACACCTAGTAAAGGGGTCATTAAAAAACAAAGTCTGAAAATTTTGAGGGAAGAATTCTTTAAAAAAAAAGAAGAAAAGAAACATATTGGACTAGGTCATCTGGAAGACTAAAGAGAAGATGGGAGGAGGAAAGTAAAATGATATCTTTTAAAATCTGACAAAAGATTACTCAAATAAGAAATTAGGGATAGGAAAGAGAAAGTGATTCTCTTTCCAGTATCCTTGACAAAGGCTAGCTAATTGGCACAGTGGATGAAATTCCAGGCCTGGAGTCAGGAAGGCCTGAGTTCAAATTCAGTCACAAGTACGTATAAACTGTGTGACCCTGGGCAAGTCACTTAACCTGTGTACCTCAGTTTCATCATCTGTAAAATGAGCTGGAGAAGGAAATGGCAAACTACTCCAGTACCTTTGGCAAGAAAACCCCAAATGGAGTCACAAAGAGTTGAAACAACGGAATAACAACAAAATCCCTAACAAAGAAGTCACCCAAGCTCTGCATGAAGAACCAAAGTAAAGAGGAACTTACTACTTCTTGAGGCAGTTTACTCTACTTTGGGGTACTTCTAATTGTTAGAATGATTTTCCTTATTTTGGGTCAAAATCTGTGGCTATAACTGCTACACATCATTACTAGTTCTTCTATATGGGGCCAAGGGGAACAAATTTAAATACTTCTTCCATATAATAGCCCTCCAAATACTTGTAGACAACTATTATGCCCCCATAAAATCTCTACTTTAAGCATCCCTAGTTTCTTCAACGATCCATTTCTGGTGCCCTTCATATGCTGGTTTCATATCCTCTTGCTTATGTCTTAGAATTTGTCAGTGTTCTTCCAAAAAATGTGGCACCAGGCACTGAATATAGTACTCCAGATATGGTCTAATGAGGGTACAGAAGGATAATGACTGCCCTTCTCCCTCATTTTGCAGCCTAGTAAAACAGTCATAGCACTCTGCTGAATAATGTTCAGCTTATGGTCCATTAAAAACCTCTGGATCTTTCCTTTTGCTGCCATCACATTCTTTTATCATATCCATTGATGTACATAGTTTTGTCCCTCCTGTTTAATTGTATACTCCTTCCAGATCTGTGATGATAGTGTTTTCCATCTTTGTGTCTTCAGCACCAAACACAGAGCTTGACACAGAATAGATCCTTAAAAGATGCTTATTTACTAGAATTGAATTAAAAGAGATGAGTGATTATCCAGTTTTTGTCTGAAGACATCCAGGAGGGAAAAAAATCAATATTTTTCAAGTCAGCTCATCTCTAATTTTTAGGAAATTGTCTTGAGATTGAACCTAAACTTACCTTCTGTCAACTTCGAGGCATTTACTCCTTCCTAGTTCTGACCTCTGGGACAAAAGTGAATGTAATCCTTCTTCCATGAGATAGTCTTTCAACTCCTGAAAGACAGCTCTCTAGTTTTCCTGGTATCTTCTTTTCTCTAGGATAAACATACTTTGTTTTTTCATCTAATTTTTTAACGATATGGATTCCAAGTCCACCTGTTTCCTAGTTTCCCTCCTCTGAAGGCAGCTCCACATTATCAGTGGACCTTCCTAAAATGTGGAATCCAGAATTAAACATGAAACCGTAGATGTGGTTTGACCTGAGGAAAGTACAAAGGTACTAGCACATCATTCTCTCTCTCTCTCTCTCTCTCTCTCTCTCTCTCTCTCTCTCTCTCTCTCTCTCTTCCACTTTCTCTCTCTCTCTCTCTCCCTCCTCCCCCAGGAAATCAAGGTTAAGTGACTTGCTCAGGGTCACACAGCTAGTAAGTGTCAAGTGTCTGAGGCCAAATTTGAACTCAGGTCCTCCTGACTCCAGGGCCGGTGCTTGTCTCTCTTAATGTAGAATAAGATCGCATCAATGAGCTTAATCTGGCTGCTAGGTGGTGTGGTGGATAGAGCACTGAGCATGGAGTCAGAAAGGCCTGACCTTCACCTCTTCAGCTTTAGCCTTCAGCCTCAGATACTAGCTAGCTATGTAATCTTGGACAAGTCACTTAAGCTGTGGTTGCCTTAGTTTCCTCAACTTTAAAATTGGGATAATAATAACACTTACCTGCCAGGGTTGTTGTGAGAATCAAAAGAGATAATATTTGTAAAGAGGTTAGCAGAATGCCTGGCATACAGTAGGTACAAAATAAATGCTAGCTATTAATAATAACAACAATATTAATAACTATAATCTGTTTTGAGGAATTCTACCCTTGAAGTATGTATTGGTCAACCTTCCCTTTGTTCTTTGGGGGTGTGTGTGTTTGCTTCTAGCACAGGAAACTGGTTCAATGTCTCATCCAAGGAGAGCTAGGAGAACATGGGTTCTTAGGGAAGCCAGATGGTTTGTGTGTGTCTGAAGGGAGGGAGGAATAGTTATCAATGGTTATTGATATGAGCTGGCTCAAGATAATTTAATTGATATCATTTCTGAAAGTGTGCTTCTGAAGGACATAGTGGAAAAAGCATTGATTTTGTCGATAAAACACCTAAGTTTGCAAACTGACTCTGACGTTTACAGTGTAACCCTAGTTAAGTCATTTAAACTCAGTTTCCTTACTTGCAAAATGGAATAATAATAAAAATAATAATAATAACAATTCATTGTCAATACTCAAAGAATTGGGAGAAAATTGAACTGTCCAACAATATAGAAAGGTGAGCCATGATTAAGGCTGTGATTGTGTTTAGCAGTAGAAGTAGCTGCCTAAGAAGAGGGAGTAACCTCACAGTATACTGTAAACTTCCTGAGGACAGAGACTGGTATACTTCATTTGTATGTGCCAAGATCAGTTCTAGTCCTTAGAAAGGCTCAGTAAATTCTTGAAAATGACATGAAACTAGAAGGCAGCTAGGTGGCACAGTGAATAGCACATCAGCCCTGGAGTCAGGAGGACCTGAGTTCAAATCGGATCTTAACACTTACCTGTCGTGTGACCTTGGGCAAGTCACTTAACCCCAATTCCCCCTCGCCCCCAAAGCAAAGAAAATTACATGAAACTGAAAGGGATAACTAAATCACTACAAAATAGTACCAAGATCTGCAAAAATCTCAACAGGAGAAAAATTCCAATGGCCCAAATATAAGAATAGCAAAGAAAGTAAAGCTTCATGCTCAGGCTCAAAACATTAGCTTTATGTACAAGATGGAGGAGATGGCTAGATCAGAGTTTGTATAAAAAAGATCTGGGCACTTTAGTGGATCATAAGCTCAAAACGAATTGAATTCGCATAGTAGTTACCGAAGCTAATGCTGTCAGAGAGGCATAGCATCCCAAAGAAAAGAGATGACATCTCCCCTATATTCTGCCTTCCTCAGACCATACCTGGAGTATTTCAAGTCAAATTTCAGGGAGGATATTGATAAGATGAACAGTAAGAGGAAGGTAACCAGGATGCTACAGATATTCACAAAGAGAACATTTGAAGAGGTCATTGGGATATTTTGATAAGCTGAGCTCAGATCACATCAACCCCTTCTGATGGAGGTCACCAGGATAATGAAAGACTTTAAGAACATGCCCTTTTAAGATTGGTTGGAGGAACCCCAGATGTTTACCTGCAGAGGAAAAGACTTGGGATTTTGAATTTAAAGTGATCTCCAAGTATCTGAGGGACTTTCAGGAGGAAAATAGATTAGGGTTTTTCTACCTACACATTTTCTTCTTCTATCTTCTCTAGAAGATTGTCCCTATTATCATCCCCACTCTATCTTTTATCTCCAACCTCTTCTTGTCTACTGCCTTCTTCCCTCTTACCTACAATAATGCCCATGTCCCCCCATCTTTAAGAAACTCTCATTTGATCTGACAGTTCCTACTAGCTATCATATGTCTATCAGAGGAGAACTGAAATTTTAGCTAAAATTGAGAAATTAATCTTCACTAGGTGCTTCCACTCCTGTCCCTTCACTTGATTCTAAACCCTCTGTGATCTGACTTCCAATCTTATCATTCAACTGAGACTGTTCAAAACTCTCAATGATCTCTTAATTGCCAAATTCAATGGCCTTTTTTCAGTCCTCAACCTTCTTGACCTCTCTGTAGCCTCTGAGGCTGTCAGTTGCCATCTCTTCCTAGATACTCTCTCTACTCTAAGTTTTTGTTGTGCTACTCTCTTGGTTCTTCTTTTAGTTGTCTATCTGTTTCTTTATGGATTCCATTTCTGGACCTTCAGCCAGGTCATATCCACTAACCATGTATCTCTCCCAAGATTCTGTCCTAGGATCTCTTTTCTCTTCTTTTTCTTTTTTCCCCTATATTACCTCACTTAGTGATCTCATTGGCTCCCAAGAATTCAATTATTATATCTATGCAGATTATTACTAGAGCTACAGATCCAGCCCTAATCTCTTTCCTGACCTCCAATCACACAGTATCAACTGCATTTTGGACAACTTGAATTGAGATGCCAATAGGCATCTCAAGCTTAATATATCCAAAACAGAAATTGCTATCTTTTTAAAAATTAAGTTATTATTTTTAATGAATAAAAATCCATTTTATCTCTTCCCCCTGACTGCTTCCCATTGGAGAAAAAAGAAAAACAAAATCCCTGTAACAAATATGTATAGTCAAGCAAGACAAATTCCTACATTGGCCATGTTCAAATGATATGTCTCATTTTGCACCCTGACTCCATCACCTCTTTTCAGGAGGTGGGTAGCATGCTTCATCATCAGTTCTCTGGATTCATGATTGGTCATTGCATTGATCAGGGCTCTCAAGTTTTTCAAAGTTGTTTGTCTTCACAATGATGTTGCTATATAGATTGTTTTCCTGGTTCTACATCAGTTCATACAAGTCTTCCCAGGTTTTTTCTGAGACTGTCTAACCCTTTCCTAATTTCTTGTTGTACAACAGTATTACATTACATTCATATGTGTTAATTTGTTGAATTACATTTTAAAAAATTGACAAGTGTTTCTTTTCTTTCCTTCCTCCCCTTCCATTGGGGCATAAATTTTGGAATGATATGTATACTCAAGCAAAACACATTCTCATCTTGGTCCTGTCCAAAAATGTATTATCTCATTCTGCATCTTGAATCTATCACCTCTCTTTCAGGAAGTGGATAGCAAACATCATCATTAGTCCTCTGGAATCACATTTGGTCACTGCATGGGTCAAAGTTCTTAAGTCTTTCCAAGTTGTTTGTCTTAACAATCCTGTTTTTAGTATTGTGCAGGTTATTCTGGTTCTGTCCACTTCTCTCTACATTAATTCATAAAGTCTTTGCAGGTTCCCCTGAAGCCATCTCTGTCATCATTTCTTAAAGCACAACAATGTCCCATTGCATTCATATACTGTAACTAGTTCAGGCATTTCCTGACTGACGGGTAACATCTTGGTTTACAATTATTTGCCACCACAAAAGGAACCATTTAAAATATTTGAGTACATATGGATACTTTTTATTTTTCTTTGGTCTCTTTGGGGTTGTCGTCCTAGTAGTATCAGTAGGTGAAAGAGTGTGTACAATTTAGTAACTTCGGGGGCATAGTTTCAAAATGCTTTCTGGAATGGCTGGTCCAATTCACAGCTCAGCAGTGCTTATTATCACGTAATTATGAAAAGGAATTTTTTCTTGCGCCTTTTATTTGTTTACAAGGTCACCTTTTTTGTTTAAGTCATGTTCCCAATTGTAGCTTAGCTTGGAATGAGGTATGAGAAGTTGGTATATATGTAGTTTCTATCATTTTGCTTCAGTTTTCCCAACACTTTTTGCTTAATGGTGAGTTATTACCTTAGTATTTGGGGTCTTTGGTTTTATCAAACACTTGGCCAGCAAGATCATTTGCTTCTCTGTTTTGCTTCTCTATTTCTTAAGCAGTACCAAATAGCTTTTGATGTTTACTGCTCTGTAGTGTAGTTTGACATCTGGTACTATTAGGATCTTTTCCTTATCACTTTTTTCATTATTTGCTTTGAGAGAACTCATTATGTCTCCCCCTAAATTCTTTCCTTTATTCCTACTTTCCTGTTACTGTCTTGGTTACCCCAATCTCACCAATCATTCAGAGTCAAAATCTTGGTGTCATTCTTGAGTCCTTACTTGCACTCACCCACAAATCTAATTTGTTGTCAGGTCTTGTTTCTACCATTACAACATTTCCTGTATGTATCTCCTTATCTCCATTCACACAGCAACCATCCAAATTCAGGCCCATATTGCCCCTTACCTGGATTATTGCAATAGCTTCCTAACTGGTCTGCTTCAAGTCTCTCCCCCATTACAATTCATCCTCCAATCAACTACCAAAATGATTTTTCTAAAATGACAGAAATTTTTTGTTTGGCAGTGGATGCCCTTGTTAACTGGACCCAACTGGCTTCTAACCTAAGGATGGCCAGAGCCAAACAGAGCAGACTAGAGATGGGAGGGTCAGGAATCAAACAGAAGTTTAATTTTGAAGTGAGGGAAATGTCTTGCAAGCAAGGAGGCAGATTGGATACCTGTGCCAGGGCCCTGCCCCTAGCTGGGAGACCCTCTTTAGTGGGGCTGAACCTTGATTTATATACTTGTGGCTAGACAAAGAGTCAAACAATGCAGTGTAGCAACAGTATCAAGGCCCAACAGCAACAATGAGGCAAGGTTGTGTAGTGACAAAAAGTCTGTTCATAGCAGGGCTTTGTGTCTGGGCCTGTAGGGCCTACAGCCCTCAAAAGAGCAAAGAAAAATAAAAAGTATCCACATGTACTTGCCCGAGCTCAGGGACCACCAGTTCTAGAAGGTGAGTGCAAGGGATTGTTGTTATGCCAAGCTCAGGGCATAGCTTACTTGCTGGGCCTTAGCTCTGGAAAACAGGGTGTATTCTAACAGTATCTTAACACCCTTCACAACTGAACTCCTACCTTACTAGTCTTCTTACATTTTACTTCCTTCAATGCACTCCATGATCCAGTCAAATTGCCCTACATGCAGTTTCCTAACCAGGACACTCCATCTACTGACTCTCTCCTTGCATTGGAATGATCTCCCTCCTCACCTCCACCTCCTGACCAACCTTCCTTTAAAACTCAGCTCAATATTACCTCCTATAGGAGGATTTTTCCAATCCCTTCTCCTTCTCCCTCCACTTGCTAGTGCCTTCCCTCCAAGATAACTTTTCAATTATACTCTAGGCATCCTTTATGTACATATATATTTTTATGTTTCTTCCCCAATTAGAATGAGGTTCTAGGTATGTCTCTTATGTTCCCTCCCCAACTATAATGTAGGTTCTAGGTTCTGTATTTGCAGCTTTCTTTTATCCCTAGCACTTAGTATAGCACCTAGTTTGTGGTAAATGTTTAGTAAATGCTTGTCAATTGACTTGGAGCAAAGGGCAGAAGTTGCAGAAAAGCAAATTTCAGTTTAAGGTAAGGAATAACTTTCTCTGAATTAGAACTTTCCAAAAGTGAAATGGATTTTTTAGGGGAGGTAGTGAGTTCCCTGTCGCTGGAGATCTAGCAAAAACTGGACAATCAGTCAGTGATGTTGTTGAGGAAATTCCTACTCAGTTAGGGACTGGACTAGATAATCACTGATTCCCTTCTGACTCTGAGATTCTAAAAAAGAATGAATGAGGGAAGGCATCATTGTAGAAAGAGAGAAGCACTTTGACATCCTTAAAGCACTCTATCACCATCATCATCATCTTCTTCTTCTTCAATAATAATAATTGTTACACTTACAGAGCGCTTTGCAAAGTGATTAATATAAGGCTTCTTATTTGATGCTTACAACAACTCAGTGAGGTAGGTGCTATTATTGTCCTTACTGTAAAGTGAGGGAACTGAGGCAGAGCAAAGTTTAGAGAATTGCTTAGGGACAGCTAGCTGGCACAGTGGATAGAGCATAGGCCCTGGAGTCAGGAGGCGCTGAGTTCAAATCTGGCCTCAGACACTTACTAGCTGTAAGACCAAGGACACTTGACCCCAGTTGCCTCCGACAAAACAAAAACAAGAGAATTACCTAGCATTCACACAGCTAGTAAACATCTGAGGCAGAATTCAAATTGAAGGCTTTCTGACACCAAGGCCAACACTTTATCCATTGAGCCACCTAGTTCCCTAATATAATTTTTATTATTGTTGTTGTTATCATTATATGTGATATATGTATTAGAGAGGTACAAGTCAAGTGTTTCATGAAATATGGGGGAGAATGCTATCGAATAGGCAGGGTTTTATGGAGGATGAATGAGTAGGCAGCTGATGCATGTGAAACAAGGGAACCTGAGGTTACAAGGAGCAGAAAGACAGGTATGTCCTGGAAACTGCCTTGCTCACAAAGAGTCTAAATGTTCATTTCAAATTTCTTCAGGTAGAGACTGAACAGTAAGATTAAAAGTCATTAGAGGGTCTCTAAAGTTCAGTGAACAGCATTTACCATGAAAATTGTTGTACCTCTTCCCATCCACTGAATGGATTCTGTTCTCACTGTAGCCTCAGCTTTTGCTCATTATTGTACACCATAAAAACCATCTTAGATTCTAAAGAAAGGATTATTTCTATAATTAACTCTTTATAACCACTTGGAAGAACTGGGGATGTTTAGTTTTTAGGAGAGAAGACTGGTAGGCAACATGATAACTATCTTCAAGTGTCTGTATGCTTGCGGTAGAGAGATTATGTCTGTCCTGCTTGGCCAGGGTAGGTAGAACTGGGAGTTTTGGGTGGATGTTGTAAAGAGGAAGATTTAGATTCATTGTAAGGAAATAACAAGATCTCTTCCAAACAAGGTCTTAAACTTCCTAATAATTAGTACTATCTTCAAGAGGAATGGGTTTTCCCAGGAAGTAGAGAGTTCTCCCTCACTGTTGGCTTCTGGAGAGGCTGAATGAGTCCTTTCAGGGATGCTGTTGAGGGGAGTTCTGTTCTGTTTGGATATAAATTGTGTGAGACAATCTGTGAGATTTCTTCTATTTGCAAGAGGCAGGTGGGGATGATGCAAGACTGGAATTTAGGTGGGAGATTAAGGCCAGAAATATAGTTTTGGGGAAAATGGAGGAAAGGCAACTGAATTAAGGCAGAATTTTATTTGGGGCTTAAAGAAAGCCAGGGAGGCTCAGTAGTCAGAGCCAAGGACAGGAAACATTCCAGGAATGGAAGGTCAGAAAAAATGTCAAGGGTTGTGAAGCAGATTCTCTTGTTCATGGATCAGCCAGGAAGCCAGTATCTCTGAATCAAAGAGGTCATGTCAGGAGTAAGGTGTAAAAAGACTGAAAAGGTGAAGAAGCTTTGAAAACTAGGCACAGCTGGGAGAGCAACCAACACCAGACTTTGTGGTCAGCCATCACAGAATGAAGGCCCTGAGGACAGACTCAAAATGGTGGTGCTGTGTTCAGAGTGAACTTGGCAACTGGTGGCAAACTGGACAGAACAAAGGACCAGGACTGAGGAAGACCTCTCTTCAAATGCAGCCTCAGACACTTTATAGCTCTGTGATCCTTGTCAGCCTCAGTTTCCCCAACTGTAAAATGCAATTGATAATAGTACCTACTTTCCAAAGTTGTCACGAAAATCAAATGAGATAATATATGTAAAGTACTTTAATAATTGTAAAATGCCAGCATACTACTTCCTTATTTAAGTTGTATATGCCTGTCAAACTTTCTTTTATATCTAGTGTACTGTATTTTGCATTTGCCTTTTGTATGCTGCTAGTGTATATAACTTATTTAGTAGAAAAAGTGAGGGAAAAGAATAAACTTAACACTAATGAAAATTTTTTTAAAGCACTCAAATTTTCCCCAGTGTCCCTCCCCCTTTCCCTCCAGAAAGTCACCCCATATAACAAATAGCATTTCTAAAGAGGAAAAAAAATCAACAAAACTAATCAATAGTGTACAATGTTATCACACTTGTGATACACTTTACACTCATCTCATACTCATCAAATTATTAAGATGGAAATAGTCAATGTTGGAGAGACTGTAGGAAAATAAGCACAGTCCAAAAATGTACATTGTTGGTGGAGCTGTAAATCAGTACAACCATTTTGGAAAGCAATTTAGAATTATACAAAAAAATGACTAAAATGTCCATACCATTTGACTAAAACTGAGCTTGTCCTCCCGCAGAGGTCAATGATAAAACAAAGTTCCCATATATAGTAAAATATGTATAGTAGCACCTTTTGTGATAGCAAAAATTGGAAATAAAGTAAATGCCTTTCAATTGGAGAATGGCTTTGAAAAAAATAAAAAATCCTTGAACCTGAGTGTTATGGAATGTTTGTTGTTGTCTACAAGTCTATGTTGACTTCACATCAACATTTTCATCAGTGACTCAGATGAAAGTATAAAGAGAATGTTTATCAAATTTGCAAATGGCATGAACCGAGAACGGATGGCTAATATTGTAGTTAAAAGAATCACAATTCAAAAGATCTCAGACTGGAACGCTAGTATGAATTGTAGAAGATGAAATTTAGTAGGAATTAATGTGAAATATTTCATTTGAAGTAAAAAAATCAACCACAAAAATTCTGAATAACAGAGACAAGGACAGAAGGCTGTATGTATATATGTATGTGTATATGCATATATCTATATATATATCTATAGATATACATATGGCTACAGGAATGAATTTTAGTGAACTGCAAGTTCTGTATGTGCTAATAAGATAAAGTATGGGCTCCAACTTGAGGTAGATATGTCACCCTCAGTGGGTGTATAAGTATAAGAAGCTAATCAAGGGGACACAGGAAATACTTGGGGAATAATTTTATTATCCTACAGAAATATTCCCAAAGTCATAGTGTTAGTGAAAAAACATGTAGATTGGAGAAAGAATGATAAGGGAGAAGAGTGAAGCAGAAATATGTACATTGTAGCAAATATGATAAATCCGAAAGACAGTTAAAGGAATAATTCCTGTGGACCAAAACTAAATGAAAGAGATTTGAAAAGGAAATTCTTTTCATAGTGACCTAGAAAAATATCAGCAACAATTCAGTTAAATACAAGCTAATGGATTTCTATAATAATCTCCAAACTGATTTCTAATAAATGAAGTTAAAAATTTTTCTATCTGTACTTAGGGAAGCATGTCTCATTCTTACTAAATATGTTCAAAAAGCTCACTTTCTCATTTGATCCAACCATCCTTCTATTTATCACCCCATATATCTCCTCCAAAGTAGTGAACCCAAAGGGTCCATGAGTAGATTTTGTCCATGAACTTGAATGGCAAAAATTATATCTTTATTTCAACACAATTCTTTTGTAATCCTATGTGTTGTATTTTGTGCACTTAAAAACATTATTCTGAGAAGTCCATAGGCTTCACCTAATTGCCAAAGGGGTCCATGAGACAAAAAGGCTAGAACCTTTTTTGGAGAGGCTATTTCTTGAGTAGAATTTTGAAGGAGTCAAGAGAATCTAAGAGGCTGGGGTGAGTTGGGAGTGCATTTTAGGCATGGAATATGGTGAGGGCAAAGATATCAAGAAAGGAGATGGGATGCTGTGTGTAAACAACAGCAAGGCCAGTTTGACCATGCTGTAAAGTGCTGGGGCAGAAGGGGGTAATATTATAAGGTTGGATAGATAAGTCGGGGCCAGGTTGTCAAGGATGTAAAAAAAAACAACAACTATATATGAGCTTATATTTGCTCCTAAGGCAACATGAGGCCATTAAAGTTTATTGAGCAACAGTGACGTGATCAGTCTTGCACGTTATGAAAATCACTTTGGTAGCTGTGTGGATGATCTTGGGGGGTTGACTTTATGTTAATGTGAGTATAATAATAATAGAGAGAGGGAGAGACTTAATTATGGCAAGTAATTAGGAAGCTTTTGCAATAATTTAGGTGAGAGATGATGAAATCCTGAACTAGAATGGTGACTGTGTCAGTAAAGAAGTGGATAGGTATGAGAAATATCGTAAGAGCAGAAACAACAAAACTTGGTATTGATTTGGATTTATGGGTTGAAGGAGAGTGATGGATCAAGGACAAATTTATGGCCCATAGATCATTGACTCACTATATATCTTTATGCAAGTTACTTCCCATTTCTGAGTCTCAATTTCCTTATCTATAAAACAAGGGAATTAGACTTGAGAATCTCCAAGGTAACTCCTAGTTTTAATATTCTTTTATCCTGTGTCCCAGATAGCTGAGATTACAGTCATGACTTCTTCATCCTATGAATTTAGCTAAATTGGGTCTGAATATTAGAATCATAAAATAATAGAATTTCCTAGGTAGGAGTGATCTGGAAAAGATAGGGCTTACACCTGACAATTAATCATCCAGATTTTGCTTAAAAACCTCTAGTGAGAAGGAATACTCTACCTCTCTAAGCAGTCCAATTCACTTTTGGACTTTTTTTGTGCTTTTTTCTCACTTTGAGGCAATTCTTCCTTAAAACAAGGATAATTTTGACTCTTAGCAACTCCTACTCATTGCTTTTAGCTCTTTCTGCCTTCTGGAGATCTAAATTTATTTCTTCAAGCATGATTTAGGAAAAAAAAAACCCAGCAATTAATAAATAGGTGCTACCATGGAAAGAGCAGCAGACTAGAGATTAGAAGACCTATGAGATCAATTAATATAACAGAAAGGGAAAATGTCAAATGTTGGTGGGGATGTGGGAAAACTAAGACACTAGTGCACTGTTAGTGAAATGGTATACTGATTCAACCATTTTGTAGAGCAATTTGGAACTATGCCCAAAGGGCTATAAAACCACATATTCCCTTTAACCCAGTGATAACACTACTAGGTCTTTATTATAAAGAGATTAAAAACACAAAGGAAAAGGAACTATATGTACAAAAAATATTTATAGCAATTCTTTTATTGGCAGCCAAGAATTGGAAATGGAAGGGATGTCCATCAATTGGGGAATGGCTGAACAAGTTATTGTACATGATTGTGATGGAATACTATTGTGCTATAAGGAATGACAAGCAGGATGCTTTCAAAAAACCTGGAAAGACTTGCATGAACTGATGCAACGTGAAATAAGCAGAACCAGGAGAACACTGTTTATAGTAACAGTAATAGTGTATGATCAACTGTGAATGATTTAGCTATTTTTAGCAATATAATGATCCAAAACAATTCTGAAGGATTTATCATAAAGAATGTTATCTATCTCCAGAGAAAAATCTTATGAAGTATGAATGCAGATTGAAGGATACTTTTTCTTTACTTTCTTTATTTTTCTTGGGGTTTTAAAAATCTGTGTGTTCTTTCACAACATGAATAGCATGGAAAGGAAAGGAAAGAATTTGGAACTTAAAAATTAAAAATTTTAAAATTAAATTAAATTGAAAATTAAATTTTAAAATTACTTCTACATGCAATTGGGGAAAAATATTAATTGATCTGATAGGTGTGGTAGCTTGGAGCTGTTTTAATTTACATTCCTCTAATCAATAGTGATTTAGAACATTTTTTTATATGATTCTAGCTAGGTTTGATTACTTTGTCTGAAAACGGCCTTTGATCAGTGGAGGAATGGCTCTTTTTTCTATAAATATGATTCAGTTGTCTGTCATTATCAGAGAATCTTGCTGTAAATTTTTTTTCACATTTATGATTACTATGTATTTCTTTCCCTCCTATTTTCCCCCTTTTTATCCTATTTTCTCTCCTTTCACCTTGTCCCTCCTCAAAAGGGTTTTGCTTCTAACTTTTACCTTCCCCCATCCATCTTCCCTTCTATCTACCTCCCCCTCTTCTCTTACGCCCTTCCCCTCCTACTTTCCTATATGATAAGATAGATTTCTACAACCAACTGAGCATGTATGTTATTCCTCTTTGAGCCAATACTGAGGAGAGTAAGGTTCATGTGCTCTTCCCCCAATCCAACTTCCCCATCTTCCCTTCCACTGTAAAAGTTCTTTTGTGCCTCTTTGATGTGAGACAATTGACCTCATTCTACTGTTCCCTTTTCTCTTCTCCCAGTGCATTCATCTTTTTCACTGCCTAATTCTGTTTTTAAAGATAATTATCCTATCATATTCAACTTACACCCATGCCATCTGTCTGTGTCTATTCCTTCTAACTGCCCTAATAATGAGAAAGTTTTAGGAATTACAAGTATCATTTTCCCGTGTAGGAATATGATCAGCTTAACCTTATTGAATCCCTTATGATTTCTCTTTCCTGTTTACCTTTTTATGTTTCTCTTGAGTCTTGAATTTGAAAGTTAAGTTTTCTCTTCAGCTCTGGTTTTTTCATCAGGAATGTTTGAAAGTCTTCTTTTTCATTGAATATCCTTTTTCCCCTCCTTGAAGGATTACATTCAGTTTTGATGGGCAGGTGATTCTTGGTTGTAATCCTAGATCTTTTCCCCTCTGAAATATCATATTCCAAGCTCTCTAATATTTTAATTTAGAAACTGCTAAATCTCGAGTTATCCTGACTGTGGCTTCACAACATTTGAATTGTTTCTTTTTGTCTGCTTGCAATATTTTCTCCTTGACCTGGGAACTCTGGAATTTGGCTATAATATTCCTGGGAGTTTTCATTTTGGGATCACTTTCAGGTGCCTACTGATGGATTTCTTCAATTTCTATTTTACTCTCTGGTTCTAGATATCATGGCAGTTTACCATGAAAATTTCTTGAAAGATGATGTCTAGGCTCTTTTTAATTATTACGGCTTTCAAGTAGTCCAAAAATTCTTAAAGTATCTCTTCTTGATTTGCTTTTCAGGTTAGTAGTTTTTCCAATGAGATATTTCACATTTTTTCTGTTTTTCATTATTTTGAATTTTATTGTTTCTTGATGTCTCATAAAGTCATCAGCTTCCACTTGTCCAATTCTATTTTTTAAAGAGTTCTATTCTTCAGTGAATTTTTGTACATTTTTCCATTTTTAAAATTCATCTGTTCATTGAATTTTTGTGCTCCTTTTACCATTTTGCCTATTCTGTTTTTTAATGTCATTTTCTTCAGTATTTTTTTTGTGCCTCCTTTACCAAACTGTTGAATCTTTTTTCATGATTTTCTTGCATCACTCTCATTTCTCTTCCCAATTTTTCCTCTATCTTTCTTACTTGGTTTTAAAAATTCTTTTTGAACACTTCCATAACCTGAGATAATTTATTTATATATATATAATTTATATTTTTCTCTGAGGCTTTGGATGTAGCAGTTTTTACTTTGTCATCTTCTTCTAAGTTTGTGTTTTGATTTTTTTTTTTTTTTACTATTTGATCATTTTTCCAGGCTATTTCTTGACTTTTACCTCTATGCTAAAATGGGGTTCTGGTGTGGAGGGGGCAATATCCTAAACTTCAGGGGTTTTTGTGCAGGTGTTTTTAGAGATAATTCTGGGTCCCTGTAAGTGTTCTTCTGAGGTAGAAGAATTCTCTCTTTAGAGAGACTTGTGTTTACTACTCTCCTAACCTGTCTGTGTCTATGAATGACCACAGGCACTCTTTTCTGTCCTGGAGTTGTGACTAGGGTCCTACTCCCCTGTGGCCTCAAGCTCTGGTGGGCTAGTGGTCCTCTTCACCCTAGCCCTGAGACCTAGGATTGTGATCCAGGACTATGACCTGGATTTGAGTGTGGGCAATGCAACAGAGTCCTGCCCATGTTGCTAGCAAAGGGACCCTTGTAATCTCCCTCTGACCAGTTGTCTGACCCCCTTACTGTCTGTCAACTAAAATGTTTGAAACTGCCACTGCTACTGTTGATTCAATCACCCCCAAGCCTACTGCTGGTTTTCTGGGGCTTGGCCTGTACTAGATTATGCTCTACTTAACACTCTTGTGCAACAGACCTTTCTGCTGCCTTCTAAATTGTCTTAGGCTGGAAAATTGTTTCACCCCATCCCTTTGTGGATTCTTCTGCTCTACATTATTTAAAGTTATTAGGAGGGGTTTAGGGAACAGCTTAGGTGAGTCCCTCCCTTTTCCCTACATCTTGGCTCTACCCCTGTTTTGTCTTTCTTTATATCCCCAGTAGATGAGGCAATTATTCATTATAATGTGACATTATAAGCCCCCAATCCCTGTGCTTACTTTAGCCTGCTAACCAGAAGACAGATTAATTAGAAGATATTTAATCAAATAACATAACAAATAATTTGAGAAGAAAATTTTTCCTTTCTTGCATGTATGGGATATGCTCTACCATGGGTACTATACCACTAGTGGGAAAGAACACACATGTAGAGAACATATGTGATCAGGGACATATTCAGGGAATACTTATTGCTAAGGGACCCACAAAGAGAGGACATTCATCTTCTGAGATAAGCCTCAATCCCAAGATTCTCTTTCACTGTCATGCAAATCAACCTAGATTAAGAGGAAGTATTGTTATATAAATCTACCAGTAATAACCCCTCTGACTTCTGCACTGAGAAGTCCTCTGCTAGTATCTAGCACTAAACCTTCCTTGTTTCTCTATAATAAAATACTCAAATAAATGTGAGCATTCCTTTCAGTGCTGAAGATTACATCATATCCAGGGATGTCCATCCTGTGTGACACCTGTCCATGTCCTACTATAAGTTTGCCACAAGAGGCCCACTCAATTTGCCAGGCACTTTTTTCATTTTCCACTAACATCATGAGGATACCAGGGAAGTGCTTGGGTTGTCTGCTTATTATGCCACACTCTCACCATGTGACCAGCCCTTCTTTCTTTTATTTTTTAAACAAATAAATTATTTATATAACAAGTTCCTTATTATATGTTGCAACCTACTCAACAGATGGATTAAAAAAAGAAATGTGGAAAAGATCTACAAAGATTTTTATAACAATTGTATTTTACTGTCAAGAATAGTAGCATCATCAACACTTGGATTCTGATAACATAATCCTGGATATGCTTTCCCCCACCTCCACCTCCTGGATATGCTTATGGAGATAAAAATGTAAAAAGAATAAAGACTGGGAAAAGTAGCAGCAATAGGCCAAGTGTACATAGTAGAGGTCTGTTCTGGAGGTTATACAATTATTGAGAGTATAGAGGGATTGATCCACTAGAACTAGAACAGGATGAGGAAAGATTGAAGGAGATTACATAATTGGTAGACGATAACCATTTACCAGATTTTCTTCTTAGGGAGCTTCTATAGTAATCAAGAGAACCAATACAAGATGCCACTTTCCACTTAATGGAAAATAGCTGAAGACCTGTGCCTCTAAGAGAACAGGAATAATCCTAAGGAAAGTCACATTTGGATTTATCCACCACTAGATGCAGCCCTACAGTGCCCAATGGCCCAGCCCCCTCCCCCCACCCCCACTTTCCCTCCGATTTTGAAAATCTGTTTGCACATCTAGAGCTCTTGATCATACTCAGGGGTTGATAGGACAAAATCTTGGACAGCAGCCACATCAGAGATGCAGTCTAGGATGACTTGAGAAAATCTATTATTATTTCACTTTCCTAATGCCAGAGGGATAACCCTCAGCCACTGTGAAGGAGCCAAATGTAACAACAGCCCACAACATGTCTTGGCAGAGGGAAAACATGGACACATACACAGCTCCCTGGTCACTTTCCTAGGTGTCAATATTCTGGGGGACAAAAAACGCTTTCCTAAACAGCAGACAGTTTTATTACTAGTGATAGTAAGCTTTCTCTTCCTCCTTAAATATGCCACCTCATAATTATGGTGCAATACAGTTAGGCTTTAAAAAACTAGGTGTTTTTCCTTGCCATCATGATGACTAAGCTAGCAGCTATCTCACCTCTGCCTCTGGCCATGGTGCTGACAGCTACATGTTTCTTCCTGGGTTCTAATCATAAGGAGGTGAGTGTTTTATGTCTTCAGGACCGAAGAGGTTCTTCACAGGTTTCTGCCTGTTTATAAGTAGCCTAGATGGAATCAGGGGTATATCCTCAGCTAGTTAAGTTGTCAAGGGTGACAACTATAGATGATAATTGCCCACAGTTTAATCAGTAGGCAAAGAGTTTATAGATTGTTGTCTAAGATTATGTTCTGAATCCCTTCTATGTTCAGAGACAGAAGGAGCAGTCACAAAAAATATAGTCTACTCACATCTACATGGTAAGGTAAGGCAAAAATAACCCACAGACCATAAGCAGGTATGTACAAACTTAAAACCTGGAGACACTAATTCTTAAGGATAAAACCAAAAGGGATATTATCAAGGGTGTGTTTGTTTTTTCCTCAGTCCACATAGACCAATATAATAAATAACAATAGTGGACATAAAGTATTTTGCAAACCTTCAAACACTATATAAATGTCAATTTACTGTTAATAATGATAACATTTTTATAGCATTTTAAATTTTATAAAGCTCTATGCTCACAATAATTAAGCAAAATAGGTAGCAAACAGAAAGGTTAAGTAACCTGCTTAGAATCACAAAGTTAGTAAATGTTAGGACTGGAACTCGAACCAGGTCTCTGTTGACTCCTAGTCCACTGCTTAATACACCCATTATTATCTCCCTTTAAGCTCCATGAGATGAGAAACAACGTCTTACCTAAATTTTGCATCTCCCCCAGCACCTAGTACAGTGCTTTGTACAAAGTATGTGCTTGATAAATGCCTGTTGAATTGAATTATAACTCACATTTGTATAGTACCTTGAAGTTTACAAAACGTTTTCTAACAATCCTATTAGGAAGATAGTACAAATATTATCCCCATTCTAGAAATGAGGAAAGAGAGATTTAGAGAATGTAAATGACTATCTGAGACTCAAAAATCTATTAAAATGCTAACGCCAGAATTCTAACACATCTCTTTTAATGCCAAATCCAGTAGACTTTCCATCATGCTGTATTGTGAAGGGTTCGGTGTCTATTGGCGTGTTCTACATTTGTAGTGCCCTATTGCTAATTGTGGGACAGCTAGATGGCATGGTGGATAGAATACCAAGCCTGGAGTCAGGAAGACCCATTTTCCTGAGTTCAAATCTGGCCTCAGACACTGATTAGCTGTGTCACCCTGGGCAACTCACTTAACCCTGTTTGCCTCAGTTTCCTCATCTGTAAAATGAGCTGGAGGAGGAAATGGCAAATCACTCTGGTATCATTGCCAAGAAAACCCCAAATGGGGTTATAAAGAGTCAGATACAACTGAAACAACCAATAACTGCTAACGAGTGTTCGTAGAACTTGTTTGGGTCTACCATCTATTCAAAACCACTACTCATCAGCTCCCATTTCCAACAAGATCTCTTCCTAACCTTGTCAGAATTGACATACAACCTCATACTGAGGCAAAAGGACATTTTCTCAAAACAGTATGCAAAATAAGTCATGAGGAATTAGCATAAAAAGCAGACACTACTACTGGTATCCTAAAACTATCTGCTCCCATACCCCCAGTACTGGGAAGGAAGGGATGAGTCCCTTATCTTTGCTCCCTATGCTGCCTTATCATCAGCAGAGGGCTACTAGTTAGTACAGAATTCATGTCATAATAATGCCCAAGAAATGGCTTCAGGAGCCTCAAGTTGACAGTTTCTTCGTGTAAAAAAGTATTGCATCTCAGCAGAACTACAAAGCATGGGGCTTTCTTTGCATGCAAACCATGGTTTCTTAAGGTGGAAATGATAGCTAAGTAGCAGCCTGCAGCCATTGCTTCCTGACACAAATGATCAGTAGAAAATGCTGATGCCTTAATAACTGTAAGTAGCAACCCATGATCAAAGAGAAACCCTCTGGCAGTATTGCCAGTCATACATCTCACTCTGCGGCTCCCAAGTCTTTCCCATATCTACTACTTCCATTTTTCTCTAACTTCTTCTTCCTTTTCAGTCACAAAAACTTTCTTATATCTAATCTTTCAGCTTCATTATGAAAGTTCATGATCTGAAGCAATAGGTTTAACAAAATCAGGGTGGCTATCAATGACCTTTAGAACACAGATATACCCCAATTCCAGGGGTGGACAGATCTAGAAAATGGAGCAGGTGAGTGCTGGACTGCCCTTGCCGTGAAGATTAGGGATAGGGGGAAATGAAAACCAGTCAGAAATTAGGCACAGCATCTCATACTGTACACCAAGATAAGTGCAATATGGCTGTATGATTTAGACAAGGGATATCATAAGTAAATTAATGGAGTATAAAAGAAATTACTTGTCAGATATATGAAGAGGTGAAGAGTTCATGACCAAACAGGAGATAGAGAGGTTCATAGTAGATAAAACAGATATTTTTGTTTATGTCAAATTAAAAGATTTTTGCACAAACAAAACCAATGCAGCTAAAATTAGAAGAAAAGCAAGAAATTGGGGGAAATCTTTGCCACAAGTTTGTCTAATAAAGGCCTCATTTTTAACATACATATGGAACTGAGTCAAATTGCTAGGAAAAAATCCATTCTTCAATAGACAAATAGTCAAAGGAAATGAATGGGCAGTTTTCAGGAGAGGAAATCCAAGCTATCAATAGACACATTTTCAAAATGTCATAAATCACTAATAATTAGAAAAATTAAAATTAAAACAATTCTGAGGTACTACCTCACTTATGTCAGTGAGCTGGCTAAGATGACCAAAAAAAGGGAAATGACAGACACTGGAGGAGCCACGAGAAAATAGCTACTCTAATGCACTGTTAGTGGAACTGTGAACTAAAAAGCTCACATTCTGGAAAGTAATTTAAAACTCCGTCCAAAAAGCTACTTGGTTATACATATCCTACCAAAACCATTATCAGTTCTATACTTCAAAAAGGTCAAAAAAGAGGAAAAGGACCCACTTGTATAAAAATATTTATAGTAGTTCTTTTTGTGGTAGCAAAGAATTGAAACTGAAGGGATGCCCATCAACTGGAGACTGGCTGAATAAGTTATAGTATATAAACATGATGGAATACTATTGTGCTGTAAGAAATCATGAAGGGAAGGGTTTCAAAAAAATCTGGGGAGATTTATGTGAACTGGTACAAAATAAAGTGAGCAGAATCAGGAGAACAATTTACATAGTAACAGCAATATTTTGAAGCTAATCAAGTTTGGAAGACTAAATAATTCTGAACAATGTGGCCAACCACAATTCCAAAAGATTCATGATGAAACATTCTGTCCATCTCCAGATAGAGAGTGGATGTACCCAAAGTATAGGTTGAAGCATATATTTTCTCTTTCTCTCTTCTTTTTGTTTTTTTTTTCTAACATGGTAAATGCAGGAATTCATATTACATGATTATGCAGATTTGTAATGATTTTTTTTCCTTCTCAGTGGGAGGGAAGAGAGAATTTGGAACAGAAAAAAAGAGTAAAAAATTGTCTGCTTTTGAAAAAAAGTACACAGGTAAAGAAAGAAAGAAGAGAAAGAAGGAAGAAAAAAAGGAGAAAGAAAAATGAAAGTCAGTTTTGGGGGTGCTATTAGGGCTCTGCAAAACTGGAATGGGGAGTAGAGAAGAAACTGGCACTCGCCGTGGAGGGGGGCAAGTGACAAACATATTTTAGGGGAAAATTTCATAAAATGATGCTTTGTTCACATACAAGCTTTTGTCTGAAGAGTATCAAATTCTAGACAGATGTGGAGAAACTAAGGCACAGAAAAAATCCAAATAACTATGGGAAATCTACACCAAAGTTTTTCAGTAAATCTTCAGAGTTGGAAAATCTGTTGCTTTTGTCTGCCAGTGCTATTCTCTACCCAGGATAATGTAATTTGCTTATATGCTAATCTCCAGACTGCAAAGTTCAGTGACTTCTACCCTAGGCCATAACCAACAAGATTCATTACAAAAGATTGAATAGTCAATGCAAATCAAGTTGGAGAATCTCAGAATTTCAGAACTAATCTAATCTGTATCTCTATTTTTACATAAATCTTGACAAGGGTTCTTCTAGTCTCCTCTTAAAGATGCCCAGTGATGAGGTGTGGTTTTTGGGGGGCTGGAGGAGGAAGGGGAGATAGATAAGTCAACCTGCTGTGACACAACACTCATCACATTCGTTTTGCTGGTATTTGACTTGCAACATGCAAGTATTCCATTTAACTAATGGAGAATCTCACCCAGGTTTTTCCCCTCTTTGATTGCCTAAGAACTATCACCAGGAGTTCATTTAATTTACTTGTCTAGATTGCTCTGATAGAGAAAAACCAGCACTTTTACATTGGCCATGCTTCTTGCAGTATTTTTCTTTGATCTGGAAGTTTTGGTATTATGCCCCTGGGAGTCTTCATTGGGAGTTTCTTCCAGGAGGTGACCTGTGGATTCTTTCTATTTTCACTTTGCCCTCTGGTTCTGATAGGTCTAGGCAATTTCCTTTCATGATTTCTTGAAATATGCTATCTAGGTTATTTTTTGGTCTTGACTTTCACATAGTACAATGATTCTTAATTTGTCTCTCACTTTTCTGTTTTCCAGGTCAATTTTTTAAAATAGAAAATACATTACTTTTTTTTTCAATTTTTAACTCTTTCAGCTTTTTAAAAGTTTTTTGTGCTGTCTCATGGAGTCATTAACTTCTGTTTGGTCCATTCTAATTGTCAAGGAATCTATAAGGCTTTACACCTCTTGTACTAAAATGATTCTCTTTCCAAGTCTTTCCTTCAAAACTTTTATTTCTTTTCCTTTGGCATTCTTAATTTCCTTATGAAATAATTTTAAACTTTCAAAACCTTCTTTATTATTATTATTTTTTAGGAATTCTTGTTGAACTTATTTCTAAGCTATGTTTTTCTCTGAGACTTAAATCTTATAGCTATTTTGGAGTAATTCTCTTCTAAGAGTATCTTAAATATTCCTGTTACCATAAGAGCTCTTTATGGCGGGTAGGAGTTTTTTGTTGCTATTGTTGGTTATTCATTCTTCTAGCATTACTTCTTGAATTGGGACTTTGTTTTAGGTCCAGACTCTGTGCACTTTTGAAAAGAATGTCTGAGACTTGTATGGTGCTGATTGGTATTTCCTGGGGGTTAGGCTAATGTTTTCTCTGAATTTGGTGTCTGTGCTCTTCAGGGATATCAGGGCTGGTTCAGTCTGGAGACTTGGAAACTTTTGGTGAGCCCAAATAGATTTGATCTAGGTCAAAGTTTGATTGCTGCCCTTCTGGTCTGAGCTTTGCAGACTTGTGACCTTGGTTTGGATCTGGGCAATAAAAAAGCAGGCTGGCTCTGGTTGGAGCTACAGTAAATTGCTGCTGGTCTCAGCCCTTTATCAATTAGTTGAAAGGCTCTATAAGTTTAGAGCAAAAGATCTTCAGGTTTCCTCTTCATCTGAGTTTCTTGTTGTGATCACTCAGCTGCAGGCCTCAGGCTGGACTATTGGGGCTAACTCTGAGATTTCACTTCAGGGACACAGCTTTTGCTTGATTCTCTGTCCCTGCTCCTTGCTTAGTATACAGCCTCAGGCCTGGAATGCTCCTTATCATCTTAGCTGGTCATCATCCCTGGCACAGGTCTCTGTGACCCAGCTTGCGGGTGTGAGCAACAGAACTGCTGCTTGGCTTCTGTTCCTGATCCTTGTGCAGTGTCAGGCCCATACCCCCTGGATCCCAGACTACTTCTCACCTTCCCATTGGGTCACAGGCTGTTCACTCCCCATGTTGTAAGTCTCTGCTGCATGGCTACAATAGCTTACTTCCAGAATCAAATAGAGAATTCTCTATCAGTGCTTAATGTCCTTTATAACCTGGATGCTTCCTTTTCCCCAATTTTCTTACACTTCACACCCTCCTGAATATTCCACAACCTAGTGACACTGGCCTTTTTGCTGTTCCTCACACTGGACACTCCATCTCCTGACTGTGCATTTGTAGTGGACCTCCCCCATGCCTGCATGGCTCCCCTTCTCACCTCTGCCTCTTGGCTCCCCAGCTTCATTTAAGATTCACCTTGAATCCTGCCTTTTGCAAGAGGCCCCTCCTGGTTCCTCCTTCCGCTAGTGCCCTCCCTTTGAGACAATCTCCCTTCTTTCCTGTATATATCTTGTATGTGCATGGTTATTTACATGTTGTTTCTTCCCTTAGCCTGTGAGTTCCTTGAGGGAAGGGAGGGTTTTTGCCATTAGTTTTATCTCCAGCACTTTGCACTGTGTCTGACATACTGTTGTTTGTCCTTCATTCTCAAAGAGTATCAGGGAGGTGATGCCATGACATGCAAGTGACCTGGATTGAAGTGAGGCAGGTGCAAAGTCACCAACCTCACTTTCTCCTCCAGAGTCATCTGGATTCAGCAGCAAGATCAGGGTGACTGGAGACAGCCCTGACATATTGTAAGGCCGTGGTTCTCAATCTTCCTAATGCCGCTACCCTTTAATACTTGTATGTGGGCGTGTCTGCATGTGGGCGGACCCACCTGGAGAAGGATAAAGGAGTGGCGTCTTGGTTCCTAACACCATCTGAAATATGTGTTTTCTGATGACCTTACGCAACTCCGGTTGACCCCCCCCCCAAAGGGGTCGCAACCCACAGGTTGAGAACCGCTGTTGTGAGGTCTTAGTAAATGCCTGTTAATTTAGTGACAAGTTGTAAGGGTCAAACAAGATAACTACATAAAGTGCTTTACAAACATTAAAGGTCTATGTAAATGTTCTTTATGATTGTGATCATGATTATGTAGTTTTAAAATATCTGGGCCTCAAAACTAAAATTCATAGTACATTTCTGAGTCCCAGGAAATGGCTCATATACTGTGGGTAGTGGAGAAGGGAGAATTCAGAGTCTGTCACTTCTTTTCTTGACTATTGTTTAAAACCCAATAAATCTCTGGAATAGCTTGATTGTTTTAAGCTTGGGAAATCTACAGTGGAGGTTTGTGTTTTGCCTCTTAAAAAACTCCAGCAAACCACAATTAGGAACATCCCCACCAAAACTCCAACTACTTCAGAGAAAGAAAGGGGCTTATTTAGTCAAATTCCTCTCAATTTGACTAATGCACTGTTCTCAGAAAGGTCTAGCCAAATACCAAGTTTCAAGTGTTTTTGTTCTACTATTGTTGAGTAATTGGTCAGCAAAAGCAATCCAGAGAGTTCTCATTTTCCTCCTGTTGTTTCAAAACTGCCAGATGGAGTCTCGTCCAAACTTTCACACTCGCTCCCACTCTCAAAGCAATTTCTCTTGGGCTTAAGAGAGAGTGACAAAAACATTAGATCTGGGGTCAAAGACAGATTCATGTGTTGGCTCCACCACTTACTGGCTCTGTGATTTTAGTCAAGTTCCTTCTCCTTTCTGGATCTCAGTTCTGTTCTATGCAAAATGAGGGGGCTGGAGATCAGGTGCCTTTTGCAACTACGGCTAGGATGAAATAGGGATTGCTCTCCCAAAGCCAGCATAACTTGGATTTTGAACATGCTTAGTTTGCTAAACACGGAGCCCATTATGTTCCTAACAGGTGGGTGGGAAGTAGGCATCTTAATTGGCTGTCTTTGTCTTTAAAGTAGTTCAACCAAGCTGTTTGCTCTCTTTTCTGCCATCATTTGGCTGTGTTCCCAGCTTCTGTGCCCAATTGGAAGCCATGAACTGAAATACGGAGAGGGGAAGGGACTCTCTTTCCCTTAGAAATGGACTGAGGGTGTTTCTGCTTTGTGTTTTTTGTCCTCAGCTTCAGGTGTTTGAGGTGATCTCCACTGAACTGGGAGTTCCAGTCATGAAGACCTTAGAGCGTGGAGGCAAGATTGCAGGTGGGGTGGTGCAGCAGCTGCCATTTCAACATGAAAACTCTAAGAAGCCACAGTGTCCTGGACTCCAGTCCAAGAAGGGTTTTGGCCTTGGCCTTGGCCTTGGTACTGTGCTCTAAGGGAACCAAGCTCCCTCTAGAGACTAAAGGCAAAGAGAGAAGGGAATTATGTCTCCCACACATTGAAGGAAGTGTGTTTGAATATTTGTGATTATCTTTTGAAATCATTATTCCTCTTTGTAAAAGTTCCACTGTGTTAAACTAGTATAAGAAGGGAAGCTGTCAAATTAAAAAAAAAGATTTGCATCAAATATCTCTGCTAATGGTCTGATATCCAAGGGATATAGGGAAGCAACACAAATGTAAAAGAACAAAGGCCATTCCTTAATAGATCAGCAGTCAAAGGATATGAACAAACAGTTCTCAAAGGAGAAATGGTCAAACTATTAATAACCATGTGAAAGACTGTTCCAAGTCACTAATAATAAGAGAGAGCCAAATCAAAAGAACTTTGAGTTTTTACCCTATATTCAACAAAATGACAAAGATGACAAATAATTGGAATAGTCAGCATGAGAGGGCAATGGAAATAAAGGCACATGAATACACTGTTGGTGGGTGGGGATGTGAATTCTGCAAAGCAATTTTAAATTATGCTAAAAATGACTAAAATGTCAATGTTTTTTGACTTAAAGATCTGACTGCTAGGCATGTATCCCAAAAAGGTTAAAAATAGACACAAGGGTCCTAATATACCAAATTATTTATAACAGCACTTTTTGTTATTTTTCAGTCATGTTTGACTCTTCAAGACCCCATTTGGGGTTTTCTTGGCAAAGATTTGCAAATGCAGAGATTTGGCGTTTCCTTCTCCAACTCATTTTACAGATGAGGAAACTGAGGCAAACAGGGTTAAGTGACTTGCCCAGGGTCACACAGTAAGTGTCTGAGGTCAGATTTGAACTTGGGTCTTCCTGATTCCAGGCCCCTTGCTTTAGCCACTGTGCCACCTAGCTGCCTTCACTTTGTGTAGTAGTAAAGAACTGGAAATAAAATAGACATCCATTGACATATGCACTAGGAGGGGCATAGTTTCCAGAAATATGGAAGTGAGAAGTGATCATGCTACTGTACTTGACACTCTTTAGCCATCACTGTGTTTAGTTCTGGGCACCACATTTCATAAAGAAGATTGATTATGTGGAAATTGTCCAGAGGGGATTTACCAGAATGGCAAAGGGCCTTGAGTCCATGAAATGTAAGGATTGATTGAACCAGCTACATGTAGCCTGGAGAAAAGAAGACTGGATGGGGTAGAGGGAGGGTGGGAAGGAGGAAGGAAGAAAAAAAGGGAAAAAAAGAAATTTACATGAAAACTTTGTTGCATATTTGGAGGAAATAGCAATTGTACATGGTAGATTTGCAGTTTCATTGCAATTATCTTTTTTTATTGTACTATGTTATGGAAATGTTTGTTTTGTTCTGTGAATTGGAAATTAAAAAAAAAGAATTTGAAGGGCTATCACAGGGAAGAATTAGACTTGTTTTGTCCTAAAGGGACAAATCAGGAGTAGTGAGTGGCAAATTTAAGCTTGATATCCTCAGAAAAAGCTTCTTAACAATGAAAACTGTCCAAGAGGTGGCTGGTTTCCTTTTCTTAGGGGTCTTCAAGCAGAGGTTGGAGAGTCAGGCATGTGACAATGGGGCTTCATTTTGTATATGGGTTTGACTACATAGCTGCTAACGTCCCTTCTAACTTTCAAATTCAATGATTCCGTGACTGGGGAATAGTCAATTGTGGTATATGAATATAATGGAATATTATTGCTCTGCAAAAAACACTGACAAAGATAACTTCGGAGAGGTATAGCAATACTGAGATGAACAAAGTGAAGTAAGTAGAACCAGGAAAACAATATTTTTTATTGACTACAATAATGTAAATGGAAAGAAACAAACAAAACAATAATCAATTAATGTATAAATAATGCCTGACCCTGGTCCTGTAGAAGAGTGGAGAAAATATACTTCCTTTCTTTCTTTGCTGAAGTGGGGGTCTATGGGTGTGTAACTTGAATTTTGCTGAACCTTTTTCTCTCTTTCTCTTTTTCTGTTGTTACTGGAGACATCCTTCTAGGCAAGTGGAGGGAAAATAAAGGTTGATGAAAAACAAAAAGCATCAATAAACATTGAAAAGAAAGAGGGAAATGCATTTCCACCTTTTTGTTTTTGTGGAAGTAGAAGGAATATAGGTGGGAAACACTGCATGTATTGGTTGACCCGTTGATGTATGGGTTCATTTTTGTTAAACGTCTTTTTCCTCTTTCTTTTTTGTTTTTTATCATAAAGGATGTTTTTTCTGGGTAGAGGAGGGAGGAGGGATATATTCAGAAACACAGGTGAAGTAAAAACCAAAGCTATCAATTAAAACATAGAGAAATGTCAATAAAAGTAAAGAAATAAAGAATAATTTAAAACACAAAGGATTTAGAATAGATGATCTCTAAGGTCCTTTTGGCTCTAAACCTCATGAAATGTTTATATAAGGGAAAGTTCAGTATGTGAAAAAGGTGGGGTAGAAGTAGGATGCCATAATAAAAATAACTCCTGTTTCTACAATTTTTTAAGATTTACAAAGAACTAAGCTTGGAGTCGCCAGAATATAGAATTTCAGAGCTAGAAGAGGCCTCAGAAGTCATGAAGGTCTACCTTCTTGGGCCACCTCTGCTGTACTGGATTTCTTTTGTTCTGCCCCAGAGGGCTAGTAGTGGGTGGAAGCTCTAAATAAGGTAATTTAGACTTGGTATCAGGAAAAGCTTCCTCATGATAAGAGCTCTCCAAAAGTAGAGTGAGGGCCTTTGATAAGGTGATGAGTTCCCACATCCCTGGAGGTCTTCAAGCAAAGACTAGATGATCAGTTGTTGGACATGTTATAGAAGGGATTTCTGTAGAGGTACATGCAATTCTAGATGAATTCTGACATCCCTTCCAATTGGTGATTCTATTCTATATACAGGGTGTCTTGAAAGTCTTAATCTTATGCTAAAACTAATAAACCTGTTAAAGCTTAAAATTGCACTGAGTCTTTCGGGACATCCTGTATCAATCAACCAATCACTAAGCATTTATTAAGTGTCTACTATTTGCCAGTCACTAATGTTAAGGGCTAGGGATATAAAGGGATGCAAAAGACAGTTTCTGCCCTCAAGGACCTCACAATTTAATGGAGACACAACATGAAAACAAACATGTACAAGGATACATATAGGATACGTAGGAAATAATTAACAAAAGGAAGGTGTTAAAATTAAGACTGGTTGGGAAAGGCTTCCTGCAAAAGTTGGGATTTTACTTAGTACTTAAGGGAAACCAGTAGGTGGAGATGAGGAGGGCATAGGGGACAGCCAGAGAAAATGTCCAGAGCAGAGGGATGGAAGGGCTTGTTTGTAGAACAGCCAGATGGTCAAAGTCATTGGATCAAAGAGTACATTTTGGGAAGTAAGGTATAAGAAGACTGAAAAGGTAGGAAGGGGCTATGTTATAAAGTGCTTTGAATGCCCAACAGAGAATTTAGTCTTTGCTCCTGGAGGCAATAGGAAGCCAATGGAGTTATTGAGTGTGTGTTTGAGATTGGTGACATAGTTGGACCTGTGTTTTAGAAAAATCACTTTTGTGGCTGAATGGAGGACAGATTGGAGTGAGGAGAGCCCTGGACACTACTGATCACTCTCTCTTCCTCGATATTCTCTTTTCTCTAGGTTCTTGGGACACCTCTTTCTCCTGGTTCTCCTACCTATCTGACTGATCCTTCTCTGTCTCCTTTGCTAGATTCTCCTTCAGATCCCCTGCTCTAACCATAGGTGTTCCTCAGGGTTCTGTCCTGGACCTTCTCTTCTCCCTCTATACTATCTCACTTGATGATCTCATTAGCTCCTATGAGTTTAATTACCATTTCTATGCTGACAATTCTCAGATCTACCTATCACACTCCAACCTCTCTGCTGACTTCCAGTATCATGTCTCCCACTGCCTAAAAGATATCTCAAACTGGATATCCCAAGGACATCTTAAATTCAGCATGTGCAAAATGGAACTCATTATCCTTCCCCCTAAACCCTCCTTCCTTCTTACCTTCTTTATTACTATAAAGGGCAACACTGTCCTCCTAGCCCCTCAGGATTGAAACCTAGAAGTCATCCTCTACTCATTATGTCTCATCCCCCAATATCCATGAGTTCAAATCCGTCCTCAGACACTTACTGTGTGACCCTGGGCATGTCATTTAGCCTTGTTTATCTAAATTTCCTCATCTGTAAAATGAGCTGGAGAAGGAAATGGAAAACAACTCCAGGATCTTTGCCAAGGAAACCCCAAAGAGGATCATGAAGAGTTGGACATGACCGAAAAAACAACTGAACATAGGGGACCACAAATAGGTCAGTTTGGCTTAAATGTAGAATGGATGAGAAGAGTTGTAATTAGCCTAGAAAGATTAATTGGAATCAGATTACGAAGATGTTTAAATACCAGCCAGGGTGGGGAGGGTTTGTATTTTATCCTAGAACAATAGAAGCTTCTTGAGCAGGGTAATATCATATGCTTTAAGAATATCAACATGGCAGTTATAAAAAGGATGAATTGGAGCAGGGAAGAGGATGGCTGCCTATTGCCTCTAGGACAAAATACAAACCCTTCGGCTTGGCTTTTTGTACCTTTTGTACCATAATCTGGTTTTAACCTTTTTTTTCCAGACATATTTTATGTTTCTGCAGTTCATGTGTTCTATGTGTTCCAACTGACCTATCTGCCTTTCTCCAAACTTGGCCTTCTAGTTCTTACCCTTTGAACAGGCCTCCATGACTCCATGCCTGAGATGCAGTCTTTC
The DNA here is from genome assembly GCA_028627135.1 of Pseudochirops cupreus. Classification (NCBI taxonomy): domain Eukaryota; kingdom Metazoa; phylum Chordata; class Mammalia; order Diprotodontia; family Pseudocheiridae; genus Pseudochirops; species Pseudochirops cupreus. Next base: position 154,123,596 of record CM053582.1, on the reverse strand, counting down.
CTCACCTCTAATTCTTAGAACTTTTGGTTTCCTTCAAGGCTCTTTTCATGATCTACCTCCTACAGGAAACCTTTCCTGTTCCCCTCTAGTGTTAGTGCTCTCTTCCTTCTCAAATTATTTTGTGTACCCTTATCTGTTTGACATGTGTAGCCCTCCCCTCTCCAACCCTGCAGAATATAAATGCCTTGAGTGCTGGTGCTGGTTTTGGTTTTGTCTTTGTGTCCCAATCGTTTAGTGTAGCGCTTCACACATAAATGTTCATTGGATTGGATTTAAAGATCAAAAAGAAATAACATTTAATTGGCAGAGGAAAGAGGAGTGGCCCTGGAGACGGAATACCTGTGTGTAAGTCCCAGATTCATTACTTACCAGCTGAGGGACCATGGTTGAGTCACTTCAGCTCTGATCCTCAATTCCCTCTTCTGTAAAACAGGGACAGAAATATTTGCACTCCGGGTACCACAACGTTGTAGGGAAAGTATTTTGTAACCCATATGAATGAGTATCCTTAGCCATCAAGACCTGAATTCTGAGTGCTGAAAAAGCAATTGTCTGGGAACCAGGGAACCTTGGGTTCCATTAATTTAAGATACATTTCTTGAGCTATGATAATATGAATAATTCACTTTGATAGGGTCCTAGGGACTAGAAAGCATGCTTTCTGCCCTCAACATATTTATACTCTAATATACCTTCTACCATCAATTAGCTGGGTTACCTTCAGCAAATCCTTAAAATTCTGGATCTGTTACTCCCTCTGTAAAGTGAGGGGGAGGACTAGATGGCCTCTGAGGGACTCCATCATCTTTACTCCATATACCTCTGATCTAAGGTCTCTTCCAGCTTGGACATGTTCTATCCTGTGCTTTAACAGCTTGCATTCTATGTTCCCTTGGAACTCTAACATTCTATGTTTTAAGGCCTTTCTTAGCTGACAGTCCATGTTCTAAGACTCTTCAGTTCTGGTATTCTCAGGGCCCTTCCAACTGTATCATTCTATGGTCTGTGTTCTAACATCCTACATTCTAAGGTCTTTTCAAGCTCTGCCATGATAAGGTCCATTGCAGCCCTGAAAAAATTTTATCTTCAGTGTTCTAAAGTCCTTTCCAGCCCAGACATTCTCTGTTCTTTGTGGTAAGGACTCTTTCAGTTCTGACTTTCTATAATTCTAGGAAGCAGGTCCCCCTGGATTGAGAAATATCCCATCAATTTTCTGAATTTCCACAGAGGTCTCCATTCTGTCTTAACTAGTCAAAAAAGAAATGGCATTTCTGCTCAATAATAGTACAACATTGCTTGCATAACTGAGGTTTGTCTTCAAAGGCTCCTGGTTTTAGAGCCTTCATATTTTAGCCAATAAATCTCATTCTTGAAAGATTTCCCAACTTTCAAAATGTGTGTGAAGGAGCGTCAATTTCCTGATGTCTCCTTTCCCTAGTGGTTTCCTTCTCCCGGTAGCATTCATACAACAGAGCCCTCGATATGGGGAATAGGAAAGTGTTTTTACAACAGATAGTTAAGAAAAAAAAATAAGGACTGAGCTTTGCTAGTCTTATTATTTCCATTTTTCAGAAGATAGTTTGCAAAGGAACATCGTTCAGTGATCCTAATTGTCAGAGGATGAATTCAATTCAATTTAATTCATAGATCATCTTTTAAGTGTTTATGAGGCAAAAAACACTGGGATAGTCACTGGATGGGGATGGAAGGGAGAAACAAAATTCATAACTGAGAAGGGAGATGTGGTAGAAAGTTCAATTTCATTTTCAAAATTACTCAGTGTTTACTTGTGCAAAACTTTGCGTGACACCACCAAAAGATACTACCTGCCTATCTTAAGTCACTGTCGAGTGACTTACATTTTCTAGAATTCTTTTTAAAACAGTAATAGAACCGAGACCAGCAGAGGCAACAGCAGGAGCAGCTGTACCGGTACCGCCCTCCCTCCACCAGCCCCAGGCTCGCTCTCCTCCCCTTCCTTCTGCATCTCCCACCATTTCTTTCAGCCCCCCTCCCCCCCCAGTGGCCCCTCACCTTCCAGTTCTCCCCTATTGCTCCGCCCCCGCCTCCCGCCCTTCTTTTTCCATCCCGCACTCCCATTTTCCCTTCACTCGCTTCGCGCCAGAAATTTTTGACTTCCACTCCCGCCAGTGACCAAAGACTTGACCACTTTACAAAGTCCAGATCCCCAGAACACGGCTCGACATGGACACTGGTGTGACTGAAAGTGGATTAAATGTCACTCTCACCATCGGGCTACTTATGCATGGAAAAGAAGTTGGAAGCATTATTGGAAAGAAAGGAGAATCGGTCAAGAAGTGTGGAGAGCGGTGTGCGTACCAACATCTTGGAAAGGAGAGAGTAATTATTCTTGTTGGACCCACCAATGCCATCTTTGAAGCCTTTGCTATGATCATTGACAAACTGGAAGAGGACGTTAGCAGATCTATGACCAATACAGCTCCCAGTAGATCCCCGGTCACTGGAGGCTTGTGGTCCCTGCTATGCAGTGAGACTTTCTCGTTGGAAAAGAAAGATCAAGGAAATAAGACAAGAGTACAGGGACTCAGGTCCAGGTCGCAGGGGATATGCTACCAAACTCAACTGAGTGGGCCATCACTATTGCTGGCATCCCACAATCTATCACTGCGTGTCAAACAGATCTTCGTGGTCATGTTGGAGTCTCCCCCGAAGGGCGTGACCATCCCGTATGGGCCCAAACCCGTCATCTTTGCAAGTGGTCAGGACAGGTACAGGACAGGCAGCAACCAACAGCTGCCAGCTTTCCCCACACCACTTGTCCGTGTGCCTCAACCCTGACTTGGAGGAACCACCTCTAGAGTTGACCAAGCTTCAGCAGTTGGCAATGCAACAGTATCACTTTCCCATAATGCCTGGCAACCGATGCAGGTTTGGGTGCATCTTCTCAGACTCCTCAGGAACTCATCATTCCAAATGATTTAATTGGCTGCATAATCCGGTATCAAGGCGCCAAAATCAATGAGATTAATCAAATGTCTGGGGCTGAGATCAAAACCCTCAATTCAATGGAAGGATCTACTGATAGGCAGGTTACCATCACTGGATCTGCTGCCAGCATTAGCCTGGCCAGATATATAATCAATGTCAGGCTTTCCTCGGAGGCGGTTGGCATGGGGAACAGCGAGAACAATGCAGATTCACCCATAACCCCCTTCTGCTGTTCACCACCTATGATCCATCTGTGTAGTTTCTGAGCGATTCCAAGTTTTAAATAGTTTGCAAATTTTCACTTTCTACACAACTTTACCATCCCCTTCGGGATTCTTTTAATTACAGAGTTTTAATTCTTTTCTCTGTTCATCTGTTAACGCCGAGAATCATATTTAGTTTTATAAGCTTCTCCCTGTTGTGTTTTTGGTTTTGGGCTCCTGAATTTTTTTGTTCTGTTTTTGTCATTGAAATGTAAGAGTGGAATACATTTCAGTTTAGTTCTGTAACGGCAGAAATTTTTCAAAACAAACTAAAAGACAGACTAGAGCTTTTTCCTTGTAAATAGAAACTGAAAAAAAAAATAAACAGGAATAGGTTTTGTATCTTGTCCAAAACTTTTTCTGTATCTACTGATATAATCATATTTTTATTGTTCTTATTAATATGGTCCATTTTATTTATAGTTTGGCTAATAATAAACCAAATCCACATTTCTGATGTAGATTCAGCCTGGTCATAGTGGTATGTTGCTGTAGTCTCTTTATGGACATTTTGTTTAACATTTTTTTTTAATTAAAGTTTATTAGGGATATTGGTCTATAATTTTCTTTCTTTGTTTTGACTCTCTGGTATAGCTATCAAGACTATATTTGCACCATAGGAAAAAAATTTGTAGGAACTCTTTTTCTGTTTTTTTTTTAAAGGAGTTTAAGTCATATTAGAATTAGTTGTTCCTTGATTGTTTAATAGAATTTGCTTGTAAAATCCATCTGGTCCCAGGATTTTTTCTTTGGGAGTTCATTCATGGTTTGTTCACTTTCTTTTTCTGAGACTGAATTATATACATTCTCTATTTCTTGTTTGGTCACTTTGAGTATTTTATATTTTTTGTGTTTGAAACGACTTATAATTTAGGAGGAGGAATGAGAGGCAGTGTGTTGTAAAGGAAACATTCCAAGTCAGCAGATACTTATTAGGGGTTCCATGTATGCCAGACACTATGCTGTGGACCAGGCACACAAGACAAAAGGAGACATAACTACTAGGGGAAGGAGAGTAACGAGAACATAAAGAAGTCTAATGTAAAGTCAACTGTGGTGGGATCAAAGGTGAGATTTAGACCAAGTGCTCTGGCTAAAATGTGAGGAGAGATATGGAGAGATAAGTCCTTTGGATCTGGAAAGGATCAAGGAGGAGGTGGCACCTTGACAAGACAGAGATGAGGAGGGAATATTTCCAGACATAAAGGTCTGTGCAAATGCAAGTGTATGTGGGGGGGAACAGGAGGTGGAGGTAATAGATAATGAATGAGATGAAGAAATGGCTAGGATTCAGTTTGGTCAAATGTAGCACACATGAAGGAATCTAGAAAGATAACTTGGGCATAGACTAGCTTCAATGATATAGAAAGAGCATAGAAATACTAGTCTAGGGACTCTGTATTTTATTTTGTAGACAAAAGGGTGTCACTAAAGATTTTTGAGCACAAGAATGATATGTTCAGACTTGTGAATTAGGAATATAATCTTGGTAGCTACATGCAAGGATGAACTAGAAAGGGAAGACATTGGGGGAAGGGAAGACAAGCTAGGAGGCTACTTCAACAATGAAGGCAAGAGGTGATAAGGGACTGAGCTTGGGTGCTGGCAGTTTTCATGGAGAGAAGGGAATGGATGTGAGGGACTGGGAAGGTACACAACTGTGGAGTCCTTTTGAGGACAGGACCCAGCCACTGATTGAATATAGAGACTGAGGGAGAAAGAAGAATCAAAGAAGAACTTGTAGATTGTAGAGAGTAGCTGCAGTGTAAGAAGAACAGCAGTGGAGGTACCTAGAAGTTATCAGAAGACAAAATTTAAGAAAGGACTCAGCAGTAAAATGATTGCCTCCATTCTCTTGGTTGTTGTTCCATCATTTCAGTCATGTTAGACTCTTCATGGCTCCATTTCGGGTTTTCTTGACAAAGATACTGGAGTGGTTTGCTATTTCCTTCTCCAGCTCATTTTACAGATGGGGAAACTGAGGCAAATAAGGTTAAGTGACTTGTCCAGGGTCACACATCTCATAAGTTTCTGATTTGAACTCAGATCCTTCTGACTCCAGGAGTGGCATTCTATCCACTGCACCACCTAGCTACCTAGATGTATATGCCTTATTAAAAAGAAAAAGAGCAGCCTTAAGGGGAAATAGTATTGTATGTCAGGAAAATATATTTACATGAGGAAATGCAGGAACCAGGATACTGAGTGACGAAGATCAATGAAGACAGATACCCTCATTGGCATATACTAATGACTACTTGAATAGAGAGAGGACATAGGTATGTGGGAACAAATCACAATTTAGTTACCTTGTCTAGATCTACAATTTTCTAGATAGCGACTTAATAGTGATGGTGGAACTCAATTATCCAGATCTCTGCTAGAGTGCTTTCTTTACAAAAAGCAGTGTAGCTAATAACTTTTTAATTTGCCTTGATAATAATGTCATCTTCAGATGCTGGAAGAACCAACAAGGGGAAATTCTGTTCTGGACTTGATCCTCTCCCACAAAGAATGACTGGTAATTGAGGTAGAAAATATAGGAACCTTGGGAGCAAGGGGCTACTTGATCTAAAATAGAATTTATGGTAGAAGAGGAGAGAGAGCTTATAATATATGACAATATATAATACATATATGACATATATAACACATAATATATGACATATAAAACCTGATTTTAGGAAAAAAATTTCAATTGATTGATAAAAAATAAAAAAGATAGGTAGGAGCCCATGGACTAAAATTTGATAGAGGGGTAATTAAGTGACAGTGGAGAGACTACTAACCCTGGAGTCAGGAAGATTTGAGTTCAAATCAAACCTCAGACACTTATTAGCCATGTGATCCTGGGCAGGTCACTTGACTACTGTTTGCCTCAGGTTTCTCATCTGCAAAATGGGGATAATTGGGGCGGCTAGGTGGCACAGTGAATAGAGCACTGGCCCTGGAGTCAGGAGGACCTGAGTTCAAATCTGGTCTCACACACTTAACACTTACTAGCCATGTGACCTTGGGCAAGTCACTTAACCCCAATTGCCCTGCCTTCCCCCCTCCAAAAAGCAAAACAAAACAAAATGAAGATAATAATAGTATTTACCCCTCAGTATTGTGAGAATCAAAGGAGACTGCATACACAGTTCTTTTGCAAACCTTAAAGCTCTATGTAAGTGCTAGATATATATTAATAATGAAAAAGATCTTAAACTAAAACATTGGGCTACCTGCAGTAAGATGGAATGTAATAGGGATCCATATGAAGTATTACTCTTAGGTTTAAAGAAAGTCCACTTCACAAGTAGAAGCTTGAGGAGCAGTGGTTAGACAGCAGTTTGTTTGAAAAAGATCCTAGGGTCTTGGAGGGCTACAGGTTCAATACAAGCAATTGCATGATATGGAAGTGGAAAAAGCCACTGTCTTTATTTACCCTGATGGACCACTATCCTCTTAGTTATTCAGGAGATGCCAGGAATGGCACCAAGAATACTGTACTCTGTCCTGGTCAGACCATATTTGGAGATCATTTCGTGGTACCAAGAACCATATAGATAAATTGTAGAGTAATTAGATTAAGGCAGTTGTAAGAATGAAGGGTTTCAAGTTTATGCCAAACGAAGACCCTGTGAAGGGACTTGGGTGGTTTAGCAGAGAAGACAATACTTAGGTCTTGGGTGGGGGGAATCCAGTTGTCTTCAAGTATTTGAAGAGATATCTTAAGAATCCATTTTAGACTCCTTTCTCCCTTCCTTTCTTCCTTTCTCTCGTGATAATTGGGGTTAAGTGACTTGCGGGTTTACACAGTTACTAAGTGTCTGAGACTGACTTTGAACTCAGGTCCTCCTAACTCCAGGACCAGTGCACTATCCTGTACCACCTAGCTGCCCCTAGACTTTTTTCATTTGACCCTGAAAGGAGGGCAGATTAGGAGCAAAAGGTAGACATTGCAAAAAGACAAATTTGGGCTGTGAGCAAAAACTTCCTATTCAAAATGGAATGGGGTTAGAGGTGGGCTTTCTACTGGTGGCTGCCAAATAGAAATTAGATGACCACTTGTTGGGTAAGATGTTAAGGGATCCTTATTTAGGTATACATTAGACTAGATGGCTGCTGGGGCTACATCACACTGAAATTCTGTGATTCCCTAGTCTTGAATCTGAATAACTAAGAGGATAGTAGTCCATCAGTGTAAATAAATAATGATTTTGGGAAGAGAGGTAGGGTTGTTTTTTTCCTTTTTGGTGAGGAGAATGATAATGATGAGTTCAGTTTTGGACACGAGTCTCAGATACTGGCAAGATAACCAGATAGATGTGTCTAGCAACTAGGTGGAAATTCTGTGCTGGAGCTCAGGGGAAAGTTTGGGGTTGAGTATGTTGATTTGGGGGTTATCAGCATAAAAGTGATCATGTTGTGGCTGAAATCACCAAAGGCCAGAGTATAGAGAAAGAAAGCAAAAGGGTCAAGAGAAAGTCACACTTAGGGGGCAGGAAGAGGATGGTAAACCAGTGAAGGAGATGAAGAAGAAGTTTGATCAGGTATCGACAAGACCTTCCTGCTGCCTACTATCTTCTGCATCAAACCCTGAAAAGGCCCTGTAACGGTAATGGTAATTTGAAGATCTTCCTTGCCCCCTAATAGGCCAAAAGTAATCACATGGAGCATGTGGTGTTAGGAGTTTGCTGAACACGTGGATCAGGAAAGGTAGAGCAGAGTCCAGTGGAAACTGGGATTCAGAGCAGTTAGAGCTAGGGGAGAAAGGGGACACAGGCAAGGAGACAGCTAGGCTTGTGAGTGTTTGTGGGAAGGCTTTGGGATGGTGTTGCCCTCTGCAATGCAAAGTCTGTTAACTTCTTTGTTGCTATGATAGATTCAGTTTCCTGGTGTTGGGATTTGACTTTCTGGTGTCTGAATAAATGTTTTGCTTCTGTCCTCTATATGGAGAGTTATATTTTGTCACATTACCACTACAGGCCCTCTCCAGTGTAGCACAGAGGAGTTCACAATCAATCTCCCCTTGCAGTGGGGGGCCTACCCCAGGACAATTTCTAGTGCTCCAGTGACTTAAAATTCTTTTTTAAATATTTCAATCTTTTATTCTTCACTGGCTCCTTCCTATAACACCACTTCCTTCTCTACCCCTTCCAATACATCTCTTTCTCTCCTACTCCTCACCCACTGGTTGTGGTAGGGAAGTTGGAACACTTCTTCTCCCCATTACCACTTCTAGACTTTCCCTCTCTCAACTTGGCTAAGCAACTTCTCATTCTTTGAAGTTTATCCTTCCTTTTTCCAATCAATCCAATGCCTGGCTCTGGGTCTTTCTTACCTTCCCACCTCCTCCCCTCACACTAGGGCACTTCAACATATATTGATTCTCCCTTATATACCTTCCCTTCACAGTTCCTCAATCTACTCATTTCCCATGATTTACTCCTCCACTCTACCTCAGCTGCACAATAGGTGGCAATATCCTTGATCTTGACAACACCTATGTGTTTCCCTGTTCACAAAATTCCTTTATTTTTTCATAGTCTTTCAACATTCCATCTTTCCTTATGTCTTACAACACCCTTCCCCCACCCCAACTTTGTTCTCCATCTTTACTGTGATCTCCATCTCTTACTTTTTTCCCAAGCCATCACCCTGCACTGGCTATACTCTCCTACCTTCTCTTTCTCTCTCTCTTTTTTTTTTTTTTTTGCTTTTTGGAGGGGGTAAGGCAGGGCAATTACAGTTAAGTGACTTGCCCAAGGTCATACGGCCCTTCTCTGTCTTAACACTTTGGTGAATCAACTCAACTCTACACTATCTTCTTCTCTCTAATCCCTTGCTCCTTGTCCTATTACCAATCATGTCCTGCCAAAACTTACCCCTGGATTGCTCTCACCATCCTCCTTTGCTCCTATTCATATCTTTTCAGCTCATGAAAATCATGAAACTGTGCTGAATGGGCCTACTATAAATTTGTTACATAATCTCAACCCAGCTATCAGTGAGAAAGGCAATTACTCTGCTCCCCTTTAATCAATTCACTATTGTATTCTCCACAATAGCTGTTTTAAACCTTTCCATCTTTCTAAAGTCTTTCCCAGCATGACCTCCTCGCATCCTCTATGCTAGGACCTCTCTTCATGCTTCCAGAAAAAAAACTTAGGCCCTTCACCATGAGCTATCTCTTCTCTTTTTTTCCTCTTTCACATCCTTCTGACATCTTCCACTATTTCCTTCACTCTGGTCTTTCATGAGGAAGTGACCCTTCTCTTTACCAAAGCTAGGTCCTTTCCTTACATCCTTGACCCCATCCCCTTCCATCTCTTCTAGCAGATCACCTCCACAGTACTGTCTTTAATTTTTCCCTATCTACCACCTCATACTTAAAAAAAAAACCTCCCCCCCCAACTTTGCTTGATCTAACCAGCCCTGCTAGCTAATGCTTTTTATCTCTTCACCTCTATCTCTATGTCTTAGCCATCTTTATTGCTAAACTCCTTAAGAAAACTATCTACACTTGGTGCTTCTACTTCTCATTCTTCTCTAAAGCATCCACCATCTGGTTTCTAACCTCATCATTCAACTGAAGCTGCTTTCTCCCAAATTACCAATCATGTCTTAATGGCCAAATCAGATGGACTTTTCTCCGTCTTCATCCTTGACATTTCTGCAGCATTGGACACCGTTGATCACCTTCTTCTGAATACTTCCTCCTTTCTAGGTTTTCTTGACATTGCTCTCTCCTGGTTCTTCTCCTATTCATCTGACCAGTCCTTCTCAATATCCTTTTGGATCATTCCTTAGGTTCTAGGCTGCCTTGCCTTCTTTCTCTTTCTGGTCCTGTCCCTGACTTTCTGGACTTCAAAACCATGCCTTCTCATCTTGGACCTCTTCCCTTACTCAGTATATGGGGCCTCCTTGCCCTAGAATTGCCTACTTTCCCTGTGGCCTCTTTACCCTGGAATGTGTCCCCTTTTCCATTCCCCACTTAGCACAGTGCCTGGCATGTAGTGAGTGCTTTAAAAAGGCTTTGTTTTGTTTTGTTTTGAACTAATTCACATGTAAAAAGAGTAGTAGGAAAGAGCACTGTCACTGACACCAGTGTCAGAATATTCAGGAAGAAGGGAGTAGTTACCAGGGTCAAATGTTGCTGAAAAGTCGAGGATTGGGCATGAGACAAGACCATTGGTGTTTGTGAATTAGCAGGTCCTTGCTGATTTTCTTAGAGCTCAGTTTCTGTAAGGATAGTGGGAACAGAAGCCAGATTGCTGGGGTGTTGAAGAGTGAGTACGTGATGAGAAAGAGAAATTATTTAGATAGAACAGTCTAGATAACTCTTTCTGGAAGTTTGCCAGTGAAGGGGAGGAAAGAGATAACATGAGAACTGGAGAGGGTAGCAGAGTCAAAGGAAAGTGGCTTTTAATTAGTTTTTTTTTTTAAGGATAAAGAGGTCTGAGAATGTTTGTAAATAAAAACCAATGGAGAGGAAGAGATCAAAGATGTGTTTGTGGAATAGAGGGAGGGGGAATGAAGGACACAAAAATAGCATGGTGGGGTAGAGAGATGAATTTAAATTATGAATAGCCACGTGATCTCAAGTCTGACATTTATTACTTGTTCAACTTCAGGTGAGTCATTTAACCTCACTAGACATACATTTTTATCATCTGTAAAATGAACAGGCTGGAATCAACCCCTATGGTCCCTTCCAGTTCTGAGTCTATGATTCAGTGTTTTCCTCGGCAATGAGGAGGGCTATCTCATCTTCTGGAAGGAAGAGGATGAGAGAAGACAGAGAGGCCTAGCAGTTTTGACAGAATTTATGAGGCACGGCCTCAGTCTTCTCAACAAAGAAGGAGAAATTTGTCTGTTAAGGGCAAAAGGATTCTGTCACATAGGGGAAGAAAAAAGGAGGGGAAATAGAGGTAATTAAGTAGGGGAGGGCATGCAAGTGGAAAGAACACTGGCCAGGTCCAGAGAGACAAGCTGACTTTCCCATGTCAAAGGACCCTTCAGTGGCAGAGCCACAGGCTAGAATCCATGGCTCTGGAAACAGAATCCTTTGCCCAGGCATTGCAGAAAGGGTACTGGATTAGGAGTAAAGAGTTGTGGGTTCACTAGTCAGTCAACTAATGGATTGACTTTGAGCAAGTCACTTAATAACAACTCAGACTCAATAAACATTAAGGTTTACAAAACACTTTCCTTCTCACAATGCTGCAAGGTAGCTAATGCAGGTCTTATTATCCCCATTTTACAGATTATCGAATGGAGGCCTCAGTAAAGCTGTGACTTAGCCAGGGTCACCCAGCTAATGTCAGAATTAGGACTTGAACTGAAGTCTCTTGACTCTAGGTCCAGTGGGGCTCTATTATACCAAGGTACCTGATGATCTCATATTTCTATTGCTTTAAGATTTAAGGCTTTTGGGGGCAGCTAGGTGGCACAGTGAATAGAGTACTGGCCCTGGAGTCAGGAGGACCTGAGTTCAAATCCGACCTCTGACATTTGAAACACTTACTAGCCATGTGACTTTGGGCAAGTCACTCAACCCCAATTGCCTTGCCTTCTCCCCTCCAAAAAAACAAAACAAAATGACTTAATGCTTTCTATACAACAACCCTGGGCTGGGAGGGAGATAGTACAAGTATTATTTTCTCCATTTTGATAATAACAATAATAACCAGCACTTATGCGGCACTTAGGGTTTGCAAAGTGTTTTATATTCTCATTCTACCCCCATAACCACCCTGGGAGCGAGGTGCTATTATTATCCTCAGTTTACAGATGAGGGCACTGAGGCTTTAAGAGGTTAAGTGACTTACTTGCTCAAGCTAGCTAAGTGTCTGAGGCAGGATTTGCACTAAGGTCTTCCTGACTCCAAATCTAGTACTCTTACCCACTGTACCATCTACCTGGCTTCTACAGATGAGGAAAGTGAGGCTTAGAGAGATAAGTGTTTTGCCCAGGGTCATAGAACTAAGGGCCAATATGCAATGTTTGGTGGTCATGGGGGCCAGGGTTTGGCACCAACAAAATGAGCTCTCAAACATGAGAACAAATGCCACAGAGACTCAGGAATTATGCTGCATTAAAGCCATACAATTTATTGCATAAAGAAAACTATACATGCCCAGTGCCCCACAGAAAATGTAGCTATATAAGTTTGTTTCTCCAGGGGCCCATGGAGCCATTAGCTTGCCCAGCACTAGCCAGTAGCAAATTAAGCATCTCAGATTCCCGTGCTTTGTTGTCAAGGAGAGGAATGATCCAAGTTTGAGTTTTTGCAGCTCAGCTGAATGAGCCTTGACAAAAATAAGAGGACCATTGGGGGTCCTAAGGCTGCTGGCTCAGTGGCATCTCATAGGGTGCAACATGGAGACATGCACCACTTGTCACTGGCTGGATTCTGCAGAGCCCGGAGGGTGCCCTCGCCCCTGGCTTTCTTGACCTGTACCTGACCCAAACAATGTGTGTCCCAGGTGTGATTATGAAACAGCAGGACTGACTTTCCAATATGTTAGAGAATGGTACACTCAATGAATATGATCTCAGGCTGTGTTCACAGAAGCACAGTTTCCAGAAGGAGAAAGGTGTTAAGTACCACAGTATTCTGCCCTGGTCAGTCATCTTCTAGACTACTGTGTTCAATTCAGGTACCACATTTGAGGAAGGACACTGACAACCTGATACTGATCAGCAGTTCTGCCAGCTAGTAGCATTAGTGAGGTAAGAGAGAGAGGGAACATGCCCTATTTCCAGGGCCCTATTGGCACAAAGAAATGGAATGTCCAGTGAAGGAAATCATAGTCCTACCTATGACATGTCAGCCCACATATGGAGTATTTTGTTCAGTACCATTTTTAGGTGAAGCAGTGGCAACTAGAATACATCCAAGGATAGCAAAGAAGGAGTCAAGGGGACTGGAGATTATGTCACACAGCATTGATTAGAAGGGCTGGGGACATTTACTCTAGAGAAGACGTGGGGGGAATATGTTAGCCATTGTCAAGTATTTGATGGGTCATCGTATGAAAGAAGGATTAAATTTATTCTGCTTGGTCCCAGAATTAGGACCAATGGAGCTAAAATGGAGTTAATTCAAGCTCAGTATGAGGAAAAAATTTCCTAACCATTAGAGTTATACAGAATTGGAGTGGGTTGCCTTGCCTGGAGATCTTTAAATAAAGGCTGGATGACCACCCTTTGGGCATGGTGTAGTGGAGGTTCTTATTCAAGTGTGATTTGGGCTAGATGGCCTCTGATGTCCTTGCCAACTTTGAGCTTCCATGTTTCTAGGAACTATGTCATCACTTCCAGTGACGGAGAATTCCCTCTGTACTAAGATAACACATTCATTTTCACAAAGCTCCAATTGTTAAGAAGATCTTCCTCATCCTAGACTGAAATTTCCACCCCATCCTCAGTAACTTCCACCCCTTATTCCAATTTCTGCTTGATTAAGGACATTCTGAAAGAGAAGCCCAGAAAAACACGTGGCTCCCCAGATGACTGCTATGAAGGGATTACATTAATATAGACGTATAGATAAAAGTGCTAGTCTGTCTGTTAAATTACCCTCTTCACTGGGGACCAAGGATCATGGAATCTGGTAACAATCCTGTGATGACAGAGTATCTCTTCTTCCCAAAGGTCCAGGCGCTCTCAATCAATAGTCTTAAGATCTGTGACTAAAGTCCATGTTCTAAGCTGTGGCCAAGCTTAGAATAAAACTCAAGTCTTTCTTATGGATTGCTTGCTGCTCTAATTTGCCTCTGCAGTCTCTTCTCACCTCCCCCCACCTTCCCTGGAGATTATTGCTGAAGCAGAAAAGAAAACCTCCATGAACACAACACAACTCCAATGAAGCCAAACTTGTTTGGTCTCCTACGTAAATAACTATGGGGCTGCAGAAATTCACTTGCTATGGATGAGACAAGCTTGGCTTGGATCCCAGGATCCTAGAGCAGTGAATAGATTTTACAGCTTCACACTTCCCTTCCACCCTCCCACCCCTTCTCAACATAGCATTATCACTTAGCATAGATGAGTTAACTGAGGTCCTGGCAAATGGTAGAGATGGAAAGGCAACCCATGGGGAGAGTTTGATGCTTGTTTTCCCCAGCCATAAAGACCATCAACTGTCTCCTTTGGAGAATATCAGGAGACTCTCCATCCCTGGTAATACACTAGCAGTACCCTGACAAACCTGGAGAAGAATGCTCCCTCTGACTAGAGAACACATATATTCTGAAAGGGCATACAGATAGCTACATTATAGGGGAGAAAATCAACTCCTGCTTAGTGATTAATACATATTAGTATATGATTCTGTATCACACTGCTGGTGAGTGTTTCTTAGCTGGTGCTTTAAGAGAAACACTCTGCTGACCTTGTGTTATCTTGTAGACTGCATATGTACTGGAAGCTGGGCCATTCTATCTATACCGTATTAATCGAATAATCTTATTATTCATAAAATCAGAGAGGTGAGGGTGGGAAGAATCCACACAAAAGCCATCGCTCAGTGCAATTTTCAATACCTCCTCCACAAACACCTGGAAGCTGTTAATCTGCTTGTTGGCCGGCACCACCCACAGTCTCTTTAAATTCTGTTTGGTGTATTCTTCCTCAGGCAAGCCATCCACACTGGCCACCCAATCCAAAGTGAGGTGGTTTGGGTCTTGCAAGTAGCTGGAGATGGAAGACAGGTTGCCGTTGAAGCAGTAGTAGAGTTTAGAGCCCAAGAGCTTTAGGAAAAGGCTCGATGTGCTAAATATGTTGGCATTGAAGACCTCCATGTCAGAAGAGGACAAGCTGTAGATCTGCGGTGCCTCCCGGACGGTGAAGTGGATGTTTTGCACGTGTTTATTCAAGGTGATGTTAAGCATGGCATTCTTCTCCGCCTTGGACATCTCCACCTCCTTTTCCTGAAGGGCTTCAATCAGAGGTTGTACTTGATAGAAGTCTGCTTCTCTCCGGAGCAGCCCCATCTCTTGGAAATCCTCAGGGAGGTCCAGATGGGAAGTCCTCAAGAAGTTCAGGATGTAACGGAAGACCTTGCCATCGCGGTCAATGAAGCAGTTGCCTTGGCTGTCTTTCTTGGTGGGCATCTTCCCACTGAACATGGCTCCCAGCATGGAGTTGGGAAAACTGGTCAGGGTTGACAGGGAGGTAGTATAGAGCTTTCCTCCAACGTTCAGAGTGATGGGGTCAGACATGGTAAGAGGCTAGGATGTTGAGAAAAACCTAGAAGGGAAACATCAATTAATCCATAAGCATTTATAAAGTGGTCACTGCTTACATGATACACAGTTATGTCTAGATAATCAGAACTTTGAACTTTTTGTTTTAATTTTAAATTCAGAAGATTATGTGGATACCATTTTCAGATGGGCAAATCAGATTTAAGGACTAAAATCCCTGAATCTCCAAACAAAGTTGCTATTGTTATCTGATTAGTCCTCTTTCAAACAGCCTGCTCCCCTAAACCTATTGCCTGATACTTTTGACTCCAGTGGCCTTCTTCTTTGGAATTTACTTTAAATAAAAAAAATTTTGATCTTTATAAAGAATATTTCTAGCTGATGAAAAGTAGTTAGGTGGCACAATGGATAGGATGCTGGGCTTAGAGACAGGAAGACTTGAGTTCAAATGTGACCTCAGACACTTACTAACTGTATGACTCTGGGTCACTTAACCTCTGTCTACTTTGGTTTCCTCAGCTATAAAATGGGGATAATAACAGTACTTACCTCTCAGTGTTGTTGTGAGGATCAACTGAGATAATATTTGTAAAGTGATAAGTACAATGCCTGGCATACAGGAGGCACTTAATAAATCCTTATTCCCTCTCCCTCTAATTAGGGAGATGTAAAGTTTAGCACTCATTGTGCTCTCTGGACCTTACAGTCCAACAGGGGGCCTGTACACTAAATCTCACTGGCATTTTCTCTGAGAGTCTGCCTTTTCCCATAGAAACATCAGAGCTAGCAGGGGCCTTAAAATTATAAAGGCAGAATAGAAGGGATCTTCAAACTATTAGAACTAGGAAGGACATTAGAACAAAGAATGCTGGGACACTGAATCCAGAACATTAAGACACATATAGAATGCTGGAACACAGAACATGGGTTAGCTGAGCTAGAAGGGCCCTTCCAAGGGGTTGGGCTAGATGACCTCTCAAGTCTGACCTTTTATGTTTTATTTTCTAACTATGTCCTAATATTTAATCTTGGGAATTGGGCATTATTTCTAATTCTGGTTCACTAATAACATTTTGCAAAGGAGCCTTTGCTGTAGGCTCCCCCCAGATTTCCTGTGCTGCTTTCCACTCATTGCTCCCTCTTCATTCCTGCTCCAAGAGCTCACAAAGGCTGGTGGCTTAGACAGAGATGAAATCAAGCCTGTATATTGGCCATCTGATCATATAAAGTTCGTTCCATCTATCAATCAACAAGGAATCCTAAAGTCTTAGACTCAGAGAATTGTGGACTGAAACAATCAATTGACAAGATAAAGATCTTCACACTAAAAAGGCCATGAGGGGTCATCTGGCTTACCACCCTCCTACACCCTCCAACCTTGCACAAATATAGCTGGCAGCATTCTTTACAAGTACCTGTACCTGAACTCCTAAATCCCAATTTCCTTATCTCTAAACTGAGGGAGCTGGAATAGATGACCTCTCAGGTTCCTTCCAGTTCTAAATCAATAACTCTATGACCAGTGACAGCAAACTCACTACTTCAGAAGTCCAGCTATGTCACTACCTGTGACTCAGGGCAATCCATTTCATTCCAGAAATTTAATTTCCTCATCTATGAAATGGGATAAAAATATTTGCAATGCCTACTTTAAAAGGCTCCTGTGAGAAAAGTATTTTATAAGATTAAAAGTGTTACAAAAATATGAATCATTCTTCTTAACAAGAATGATAATTATTATTTTTACTTATTGAGTTTCTATGTGCCCAGCACTCTGGCCTCCAGGAGGGTCAGGCAGGAACCAAAGTGTATCCTCGGAAGATAATGGATAAGGAGAAAGAGATGCAGAGAGTGAAATTACTTTCCTGTGATTGGATAGCTTTTAAGTGTTAGAGCTAGGGCTTAACCACAGCACCCAAGTACTTACTGCTGATTGTCCTTCCCTTTTTAGTTCTGCAGTGAGGTTAATTCATAGCAGTGAGAAGGAGGTCTCCCCTGTGCTCAACTCCAAGAAGACTGCTGAATTCTTCACTGGGGAGTTGGCAATCCGGGAGATCTACCCCTCTCAGGCTGTGTCACTGGTGAGGCTGGGCCCGGTCTGCCTTCACTCCCAAAGTCAGCTGGATTTGTCTACTCAGCCCAGCTGGCACAACAGTGTGGGTGCCCAAGGTACTGGGGCTACCCCTCCAGCCTTTTCCTTGGGGGTTTTCAGAGGGGAACCTGGCAGAGACACCAGGGACTGTGACTCAACTTCAGACAGCCGTGGCCTCTTCCTACAGTTTTGAGCAGAGCTTGCATTGAGTTAAACTGGTTGGACTGGGTCTTCCTGCTTGTGTGGTATAACCCCTGAGGGCAGGGACTGCCTCACAAATCTTTTTAATGGTGCCTCTCATTTATGGAAATTTAATTGAAATGCACAGATGATACAAATGCTTTATGAAAGTTTAAACAGTAACAATTCCTATCTCTTTAGTCTTTCATGTTGACAAAGCACTGTCTTAATAATAAATATACAATGTCTCAAAAATCTTAGCGAAGCTTTAAACTTTAAAGCCTAAACTATGGATAGCTGGGACACTGTATAGTGCTTTAAGGCTTACATATATGATCTCATCTGAGTCTTAGAACAACCCTGTGAAGTAGGTGCTCCAGGTGTTCTTATCACCATTTCATAGTTGAAGAAACTGAGGGTCAGAGAAATTAAGTGTTTACCCCTAGGTCACGTGGCTAATATACGGAGATAAGTGGGATCTGGACCCACATCTTCCTGCCCTCAAGTTCAGCATTCCGTTCAGCATACCATCACATTGGGAGGTAGGTCATAATAGCCCCTCACATTTCTCTAGGGTTTTAAGGTTTACAATATGCTTTTCTCACTATAACCCCACTGGATGTGTGAGCCCTGTTAGGTAGGTCTTCTTACCCCCATTTTACAGAAGAGCCATGAAACCAACCTTTAGCAAGGTTTGGTGCCTTGTAGGAAGTCACCCAGCTAAAAACCACAGGCACAACCCCCAGCAGGCACTGTGCTGAGCACTGGGAATTCCAAGAAAATAAAGCATCCTCCCCCTCAACTCACAGTCTACTGGGGGGGACAGGACAACACTCAAATAACAAAGAAGACAGATACTGGATAAAACAGAGATAATCTTGGAAGAATCAGGAGCCACAAGCATTTATTTAGCATTTACTGAGTGGCTGAAGGGCGGCTGGGTGGTGCAGTGGATAGAGCACTGGGCTTGGAATCGCAAAGACTCATTTCCTGACTTTAAATCCAGTCTCAGACACTTTCTAGCTGCGTGATCCTGGGCAAGTCATTTCACCCTCTTTGCCTCAGTTTCCTCAAAGGTTAAATGAGCTGGAGAAGGAAATGGTAAACCAGTCTAGTATTTTTGTAAAGAAAACCCCAAATAGGGTCCTAAAGAGTCAGACATGACTGACATGACTCAACAACAACAGCAAGGTTGTCAAGAACTGTTCTAAGAGCTAGGACTGCAAAGGAAAAGCCTTCAAGACCTCACATCCTCATTATGTGCAATTAAGATATAGACAGAGTAAATGGAAGGTAATCCCAGAGAGGGACGGCACCAGAAATCTCGGGGGGAAGATGGGGTGTAACAGGCCAGGAAAGATCCTGCAGAATGCAGGTTTTGAGCTGTTTTGAAGGAAGCCAGGGCAGGCAGGAGGTAGACAGAGGTGACCAAGGACAGGACTCCAGACATGGAGGACAGACATGATGGAATCTGGAGATGGAGACTCACGGGTAAAGAACAATGAGTCGGCCAGTGCACCAGAGCATAGAGTAAAGGGAGTAAATTATAAGACTGGAAAAACAGGAATGGACAGGGCTGTGAAGGGCTTAAATGGCAAGCAGGATTTTCTATGTGATTCTGGAGGTAATAGGAAACCTGAAACTCAAGAGCATTTAAACGACTTTGCTTAAGATTAAATGACTTGGGGTAGCCAGGTGCTGCAGTGAATAAAGTACTGAGCTGAGTTCAAATCTGACCTCAGACACTTGACACTTAACTAGCCGTGTGACCTTGGACAAGTCATTTTATCCCAACTGCCTTGCCTTCCCCCCTCCAAAAAAATAAAATAAAATAAAAATAGAATGGGACGAGAATCTAGAGAGTGTCTGAGTCCCACCTCCTTTCTTTAAAGAGGAGGCCACTGAGGCATCATCTCCAACTCCATTGCTCTTCCCAAAGCTCCACATGGCTCCTGGGGGAGCCGTGCTGATTGGGCTTGTCCAAATGCCATCTCCCTTGGTAGATGACACCCAGGCAGGCAACCCTGGTGGCCTGGCTGTGCTCCTAGTCAGCCTCATTTTAAGGAGGCCAGTCATCCTGTGACTCCATCAGCCTAACCATGCCCTTTGGCATCAGGAATGGGAAAGAGCCAGGCAAAAAAAATGACTGAATATTCGTTCGAGTGGCAAAGCTTTAGAACAGCAGTTCTCAACCTTCCTAATGCTGCGACCCTTTAATACAGTTCCTCATGTTGTGGTGAGCCCCAACCATAAAATTATTTTCATTGCTACTTCATAACTGTAATTTTGCTACTGTTATGAATCATAATGTAAATATCTGATATGCAGGATGTATTTTCATTGTTACAAATTCAACATAACCCACAGGTTGAGAACCACTGCTTTAGAAGGAAGTTCAGATGCAGCTGCGGTTCCCTTCAGTGTTTAAGGAAACATGTGTGTGCATGCTCTCCTGTTAAGATCCTTCCAAATCCTGTCATCTAGCATCTTAGTAATCCTTTCCAGGTTTGGGGTCATCTGCAAATTTAGTAAGACTTCCATCTCTGCCTTTATCTACTCCAGATCTCCCAATCCAGTCTACTACTCTTTCTATCACACCAAATCATCTCTCCAATTCTTCTCTTTCTATAATGTAATTATGAGTCACATTCTATTGCCATTTTTCACAGGGTTAAACTAACAAATTAAGTGACGAATCCAAGGTCATCTTGAAAGTGAGTCCTGGCACCAAGACCAGAATTGAACTCTCCTGACTCTCATTTCTTCCCCAGTAGACTTAGTACACAAATGTACCTTAATAATTCATGTGTTAAAAAAGCTTTTAAAAATCATAAGCTTGTTCAGTAATCTGTTGTAGGAGGCAGGAGACTCTGAGCTTCCTGGGTCTCATTTTTAGGAGGGAGAAAATGAGGCTGGTGACTTTGCACAGCTCTGCCTCAATTAAATGCAATTCACTTGCATGTCAAGACATCACCCTCCTGATGTCATTGGTCCTATTCGAGAAGGAAGGCCAAACAGCAACAATGCTAGGTTTAAAAGTGTTGGGGAGAAGATTCCCTTTCATTCTACCTTAATGTATGTGATGGGGGAAATATTACTTAGGCTCCTGCCTTGTAGTCTAGGCTAGCTTTTCCTAAGGTTTACCATATGCAGCTTAGGCTAGTTCTTGTCCTTAAGACCTGACTGACTAAGAGGGCTGGCTCTTGTTGCCTCACTGCCTGACTACAAAAGGCCAGAAGGAGCTCCATCTTTCTTTCTCTGAGGTTTCTGATTGTGGACTGAGAGCATGAACTGTCCTTAACAGAATCAACATAGTGTCCCCATTGAATACCCTTCCCTTGCTATGGCTAAGTAAACCTCCTTTTGTTAACTGTGTTAAATCATCTATGAATGTCTCATTTCATTCAAACACCAAACCTAAACTACCAAGAGACCAGCCTGAGACTGGCCTAGCCCACCACAGTGGGAAAGAGGAGAAAAGGCATGGGATATGAGTTAGAGGAGCTGTGTCTGAATCTTCTCTGTAAGAGCAGGACTGTGCCCTAGCACACTTCCCCAGGGCTTCTCCCACTATAAAATGGGGGATTGGAGTAGATGGTCTATGGTTCTTTTCAGCTCTAAATCCTACAGTCTCTGTTTCTTTCTGTCTGCCTGTCTTATTGTCTTGTACACCACAGGCAACCAAGAAGCGTCTGACAACATTAGGTGGTGGACAGAGCACTGGGTCCGGAGTCAGAAGAACTGAGTTCAAATCTAGCCTCAAACATAGACTAGCTGTGTGATCCTGGGTAAGTCACTTAACTTGTCTGCCTCAGTTTCCTCATCTGTAAAATGTGGATAATACTAACAACTACCTCCTACTGTTGTTGTGAAGATTAAATGAGATAATGTTTGTAAAATGATTAGCACAGTGCCTGGAATATAGTAGGCATTTCATAAAGACATCCTATTAAGTGCCAGGCACTGTGTTAAGCACTGAGGACACAAAAAGACGTAAAAGATAGTCCCTGCCTTCAAGGACCTTATAATCTAATGAGAGAGATAATATGCAAACAAATACATATAAAGCAAGCTATATACAGGAGAAAAGGGGAAATAATTAACAGAGGAAGGGCACTGGGATTTCCAAGAGGGGCAAAGAGGCCAGGATGTGAAGTAATAAGGCCTGGGTCCTAGAATCAGAAGTAAAAGAGGTAGATCCTAGATGACCTAGGGAGAAGAGGTGGAAGAGCAGCCTGAGAGTTCACATGAAAAGCGACTTTCTAGGAGTCACAGCTGTCTGTAGGTAAAACGGCTGCCTCAGCAGGGAGTAAGCTCCCCATCACTGGATACTTCAAGCAGAGCTTGCTGGGATGTTGTGAAAGTTTCTCTTGCTTAAAGGCTAGCCTGGATGACCTCTAGGGCTCCTTCCTACAGTCTATTCCAACCTTCTACCTGGTGAAAGAACCCTGTCTGTTCCATCTATGGCCAAGGGTCCTTCAGCCTCTTCTTGAACCCTTCTGGTGAGAGGAGCTCATTTATTTCCACTCAGGGCAGCCATGACTGATTGGCAGTGCTTCCTTACCTTAACCTTAACTCTGTCCCCTTATAGCCTAACCCAAGAGCTGAAATTCCTTGGTCCAAGGAGCCCTTCCTGTAACTGGGCAGACAAGCAGAGGCAGAAGAGCTCTGTGACTGGTGGAATAAACCAGCACCAGCTTCAGGCACCTGTTCCTAAAGCATCTTATTTGCATTTCATCTGCGGGATGTTTGGGATTGAGGGAGTCTCCTTAGGGGAGTGTGCTGCTAATCTCCTCTCTTCCCAGCTGAGCCCTTGGTGTTAATAGCATCAGCATCCCAGCTGTTCCCTTCTGGGCAGAAATTCAGAAGGGGATGCTAGAAGGCAGGCGGTGGTATCTTCTTCGGCATGGTTTTCAGCTTCCTGTGTGACATGTGTGCACGAGACTCTTGGGTGAGCACGCACACTGCTGAAGAAACCCTGAGTCAAAGACCTGGGCTTGCATTCTAGCTCTGGCACTAAGCCTGGCAGCCTTCTTACCCCTCCATGTCCTGTCTCATGTGACAGTCTTGATAATACTGCCCTACCAATCCTGGGGGTTGTTGTGAGGGAAGCATTTTCTAGACTTTAAAGTCCTACAGAAATGTGGTTATTAATTATTGTTATCCATGAATTTGGATTTCAACTGGCTGAAGAGAATGGAATTCAGAGGCTCCCTGCTTACCCTGTGAAGGCTTGGGCATTGCCTTCTCCTTGGCAATCTGGAGGCTATCAATGACAACTGACAATGTGACAGAGGCTGAGGCCACCAGCAAGATGGAAAAAGAATTGTTTCCTAGAGGGGCAGCTAGATGGTGCAGTAAACAGAGCACCGGCTCTGGAGTCAGGAGGACCTGAGTTCAAATCTAACCTTAGACACTTAACACTTACTAGCTGTGTGACCTTGGGCAAGTCACTTAACCTCAACTGCCCTGCCTTCCCCCCTCCAAAAAGACCAAAAAATAAAATAAAATAAGAGTTGTTTCCTACAAACTTCTTTCAAATCCCAGACCCAAAAAGAAAGGAATTATATGCCAAATATAGAGTAATTATAGCAAAACACCGGAAGCATACAGAACCCCGACAAAAAGTAAAAAACCTCATGGATCAACACCAGTAATGTTTAATACTTACAGTCCCCTCTATCTAATCAGTAAGGACAAGTAAGCAAGAATTGATTAATAATTAGGGGTCTAGAACAAGGGTGGGGAACCTGAGGCTTCAAGGTCATATGTGGCCCGCCAGGTCCTCAAGTATGGCCCTTTGACCTCACAGCAATGATTTTTCCTGAACTGCCCCTGATCCTCCAACCACAAAACAGGTGACAGGGACTCATTGTGCACAATAACTAAAATGGAAGAAGAAGGAAAAACTGAAAATTTGAGCAGAATGAAAGACATGCCACAAGGCCATCAGAACTATAGGTTAAAGGGGAACAAAAGATGTGGCCTGAGGAAAAGGGGACCAGAAATCCAGCTGAGGCCAGTCTTTGCCTCCAGGTCATTCAGGAAAAGAATGGCCTTGTTACCCAATGTGAAGAGGCTGAGACCACTTAGTAGCAGTCCAATCTCAAGAGTCTGTGCAGTAACAGAAGGCATAGGGGCTAAAGAGTGAGGATTTCCAAAGGTTAATGATAGAGAATAAAAACTATAAGCAGATAACCAACAGAAGATTATAAAGACAGAAAGAAAAATAAATAAAACCTCAAAAAAAGAAATCAAAGCTCATTGAACAAATATTATAGTATTTAGGAAAAATGAACCAGTGTTACCAAAGGAAAGAGAATCCCCTCCCCAGAGATCATGAGAAAACAAGAGATTTCAAAATAGTTCAAAAGAGCGATAAGCCTCTTAAAACAAGAAAATAGAATTGAATTTAGGGCAGAAATCAGGACCCCTAATTAAGAATTTAAAAAGAATTCACAGATCACCGACAGAAAAAATTTTGTTCTTCAAACTTCAGGGGACATAGTGTTCAATTGAACGATTTCAGTAACAAATAAATTTTCTAAACAACCAGGAGAAAGACCTTCAAATATGAGTAAAGGTAATTCAGATGGCACGAGATCATTTTGCATTCTAGAGAAATCACCGTAGTCATAACTAGCAAAGTGCAACTGCAAATAACAGATCCTCCAAAACTGAGCCTTGTTGTTGTTTAGTCAAGTTTTCAGTCATGTCCAACTCTTCGTGACTCCATTGGAGGTTTTCTTGGCAAAGATACTGGAGAACTTTGCTATTTCCTTCTCCAGCTCATTTTACAGATGAGAAAATTGAGGAAAACAGGCTTAAGTGATATGCTCAGGGTTACACAGCTAGAAAGTATCTGAGGCTGGATTTGAACTCAGGAAGATGGGTCTTTCTGACTCCAGGCCCAGTACTCCACCCAGCATTCTATCCAATGTGCCACCTAGCTGTCCCAAATAGAGCTTAATAGTCAATAAAAATGAATAAATACAGAACAAAAAGAGAGCCATTGGAAGTTTTTCTGCAAAAAAATAAATAAATGAAAAGAAGCTGAACAGATTACTTGACTTGCAAATACCGCAACCAAGAGAAGCACAAAAAAAAAGGAGAATATGTAGGATTAACAAGAAAAGACTAAATAGTAAAATGAATTCTCTCAGGTTTAATAGGTTATCATTTTTTTTTAAAGAGGAAAACTGATCTGTGGGGTAAAGGAAAGTACAAAGAGGCATCATCAAGGGATAAAAGGGACCTAAAACATAAAGACTTAAGGGAAATTTAAAGAAGTATGAGAAACAAAAGTGGAGGAGTTGAATTAATGAATGAAATCTCCTGGTCCCTTCCTTAGAAGCAAATCAGTAGCTTTTGTGGGTGGGAATAACAGTGGGAAGTTGTACAAATGGGAAGAGGGAAGAGAAGGGTAAGAGAGAGCAAGGGATACATCCCTATAGTCTGAGGATGAACAGGGAAGAAGTAACTCCTTTAGTCTCTGAAGAAGGGGGACAATGGGGATAGGATCCGAGAATAGGGTAATAGCAATGGGAGGCAGGAGAAAGAAATTCCTAAGGGAACTCAGGGCCTAGAGTGGTAAGAGGAACCAAGAAAAGGTTAGCAACCATAGTGGCAGGAATGGAGACATGATCATGATTTATGACACAAAACGGCTTCCAAAAATACAGGCTGACGCTGAAGACCCAGTCCTCATGTAAAATTGCTTCCAAAAAGAGTTGTAGAATCACAGAATGTTAGGGATAGAATGTACTTTAGGACATAGAATGAGAGAGTTATAAGGTAATTTGGTACAGAAAATATCAGGACACAGAAAATAGAGAAGAAATGCAGTGTCAAATTTGGGGCCATAAGGCTTGGTTTTCCATCTTGAATTTGTCACCTACCATCAGGGCCATCTCCAATTATCCTGATCTGTATCTGGCCACTGGACCCAGATGGTTCTGGATAAGAAAGTGAGGCTGCTGACTTTGCACAGCCCTGCCTCACTTAAATCCAATTCATTTACAAGTCATGGTATCAACTTCTTAATGTCATGGTCCTCTTTGAGAACAAAGGACAAACTACAGCTTACTACCTATGTGACCCTAAGCAAGTCATATAACCTCTCTGGATCTCAGGTCCTTATCTGTAAAATAAGGGAGTGAAATCAGGCCTCTAAGGGCCTTTCCAGCTCTCAATCTATGGTCCCATGAAAAGGGGATGTTAGAACTGCAAAGGATCATTTAACAGAATGCAAGAATCATAACGGGGAACCTGCAGCCTCAAGGCCACATGGGGCCCTCTAGGTCCTCAAGTGTGGCCCTTTGACTGAATCCAAACTTCACACAACAAATCTCAGAGCACAGAATACTTGTGGGAAAAGATCTTAAAACAGAGAATGTCAGCTAGAAAGAATTCTAGAAAATGAACCATCAGAGCTCCAAGTGGGTCTTGGAAAATAAAGCATTAAAACAGGAAGGGACCTTAGAACATAAAAGAGCCCAGGACAGTCATCTCTCCATTTTCCTCCAGTATAATCTGGTTATTTTTATATTATATGTATATATTATATAATTATAATATGTGAAATACTCCATCATATTATCTGCCCTCCCCCACCCCTGCTCCTTCTCAGCTTCTTTTTATGTGTTGCCTTTCCCCATTAGAACGTAAGCTCTGTGAGGACAAGGACTGTCTTTCTTTTTGCCTGTATTTTTATTCTCAAATGAGCTTAGCACAGTGCCTGGCACACAGTAGGTGGTATATGAATGCTTTTCACCCCTACTCCCAAGGATCATGCCTGGCACACAGTAGGTGGTATACGAATGTGTATTTTCACCCCTACCCCCAAGGACCATGCCTGGCACACACTAGGTGGTACATGAATGCTTATTTTCACCCCTACCCCCAAGGATCATGCCTGGCACACAGAAGGTGGTATATGAATGCTTATTTTCACCCCTATCCCCAAGGACCGGGTAGTGCCTGGCACACAGTAGGTGGTATATAATTGCTTATTTCCACCCCTCACCCTCACACAGTGCTTGGCACATAGTGAGCATTAAATAAATGCTTGTTGACTAACTGATTAACTAGAAAGGGCCCTAGAAAACAAAGAACGTTTGAGCTGGAAGGGATTTTAAAACAGACTCTCTGAGTCTGGAAGGAATCTCAAAAAAAAGGAGATGCTGTTGTTGTTTATGCTGGGAGAGACCTCAGAATACAGAATATAGGAATTAGAGGGGACTTTTAAAGATCATCAAGCCAGAGGCTGTGTGTGTGTGTGTGCATGTGTGTGTGTGGTCGCTCACACAACAGACGCCCCCAGCAGTCTGCTGAAGCCTGTGGACTCTTCTCAGAGGAATGCTTTTAACGTCAGAAAATGAGACACACAAGATTACCATGGAAACCAATTATACTGAAATAGACTCATCAAAATAAAAAAAAACAGCGCACAAACCCCAAGTTGAGAAGCCTTGATCTAGTCCAAATCTGTCGGTTTACGGATAGGAAAACCGAGGCCCAGGGTGACAGGCGATGAGCCGATGGGTCACATATTACACTTCTGGCAGAGCGTAATCTAACAGCAGATACAGGGTGATGGGGCTGAATCTGTTCATCATGTTGCTCTCCATTAAGCTTCCCCAGGCCACGAGGAACATCAGTCACTTGCCAACAATAATGAATAAGAACAGCAATAAAACAAATATCATTGGCTAACACGCTCCCAAGGCCTAATCATTTATGTTCTGAATGTTGGGAAATTCTTCAAACAAAAGTCGTCTGATTTCATTTAAAGCAAACACATAAAGCAGCAATGTTATTGCTGGATGTGGCCTAAGATCCCGCCTGTCACTTACCAGCTGTGTAATTGTGAGCAAGGCCCTTCACTTTTCTGATCTCAGTTCCCTCGCCTGTAAAACGGAAGAAAGGAAACAAGCATTTATTAACCACCACCTCAATGCCCGGGCACTGTCCCTAAGCACTTTACAAATATTGTCTCACCTGAGGCTCACAGTAATTTTTTTTTCTTCTGCTTTTTGGAGGGGGGAAGGTAGGGCAGTTGGGGTTAAGTGACTTGTCCAAGGTCACACAGCTAGTTTTGTGTTATGTGTCTGAGGCCGGATTTGAACTCAGGTCCTCCTGATTCCAGGGCCAGTACTCTACTCACTGCACCACCTAGCTGCCTCCACAATAATTCTTTGAGGTTGGTGCTGCTATCACCCCCATTTTATAGAAGAGGAAACTCTGTAAAGGCAGAGGTGAAATGACTTGCTCAAGGTCACACAGCTCCTAAGTGTTAGAATTCAAATCTTCCAGATTTGAGATCCAGTGCTCTACCCACTGCACCACCCAGCTACCTTTGACAGAGACAATACCTCTATTACTGACCTCAGAGCCTGGTTTTGAAGCTCAAATGAGATTATGCTGCAAAGTCATCCGTGTCAGTTATTATTATACCAGAAATCCTATACTCTAAGTCAGTTGTTCTCAAAGTGTGGCCCATGGACCTCTAGGGGTGGCTGCGACCCTTTCAGGGGGTCCTCAATGTCAAAACTACTTTCGTAATAATATTAAGACATTGTTTGCCTATTAAAATATGCCTCCCCTTTCCAACTGCATATCTGTGTGAGGTCGGATTTTCTTCATATACTTTAACCAAAGCGACATATTACAAAAGATTGAATAAAGAAGCAGATCTGAGAATTCAGTTGTTTTCTATTAGACCAGACATTAAAGATATCTGTAGAACATTTGTAAAACCATGTCATTCTTTTCATGAATTTTTTCTTTTTTGCTTTGGAAAATGGCTACTCTTCATAAAAACATGTTATTAATGTTAACATGTAACGGTCCCTTCTAGCTATCAATTTATCGTCCTAATAAACTACTGGTTCATAGATTCTCAAAGTCAAAAAGGAAGGAGGCATTATGGTACAGTGGGAAGTAGAGTCAGAGAATCTGGGCTCAAATCCCATCTCTGACACTTCTTACTTGTATAAACTTAAGTAAATAACACAACTTTCTTGGAACTTTAGTTTTCTCAGGTGTGTGTGTGTGTGTGTGCGTGTGTGTGTATGTGGTATGTGTGTAGGGGGGTGGGTGTGGTCTCCTCCTCCTTTAGAACTTAGAAGCCATTTAACCCAACACATATCAAAATTGGGGATGGGGGTGGGGGTGATGGGGAGGTTTGACTAAATGGAGCAGTGGACAGAGTGCTAGGCCTTAGAGTCAGAAAGACTCAAAAGAGTCAAATATGACCTCAGGAACTTACTAGCTGCATGATCCTGAGCGAGCTAATTAACCCCGCCTAAAATTGGAGAAGGAAATGACAAACCACTCCAGCATCTTTGCCAAGAAAACCCCATAGACAGTATGGTCCACGAAGAGTTGGCCACGACTGAACAAATACCATGTCTACAATGTCATCGTCCTCGTTGCCATCACTTGCATTTGTACAGTGCTTTAATACTTGCAAAGTGTTTTACAACTATTGTGTTGTTTTATCCTCACAACAATTTTAGGTGACAGGTGTTATCATTATCCCCACCTTACAGATGAGGAAACTGAGACCAAGGGAGGTTAAATGACTTGCCCAAAGTCAAACAGCTAGTAAGTATCTGAGGCTAGATTTGAACTTGGGTCTTCCTGACTACAAGTCTAGTACTCTGTGTACCACAGCACCATGTAGCTGCCTCTCTAAGAAGTGGTCATCCAGCCTCCATTTGAACACCGGCTGTGACCAAAAACTTGTTATTTCCTTAGTCAATCCATTCTACTTTTAGACAGTTCTAATTGTTAGAGGTGCTAGATGGCACAGTGAATAGAGTACTGAGCCTGGAGTCATGAAGACCTGAGTTCAAATTTAGCCTCAGACACTTACTACCTCTGTGACCCTGGGCAAAACACTTAACCCTGTCTGCCTCAGTTTCCTCATCTGTAAAATGAGCTGGAGAAGAAAATTACAAACCACTCTAGCATCTTTGCCAAGAAAACCCCAAAATGGGGTCATAAAGAGTTAGACACGACCGAACAACAACAAATGGTTAGAAAAGTCTTCCTCTTATTGAAATGAAATCTACTTCCCCATAACTTCTACCCCAGAACAAGTCTAAACCTATCTTCTAGATGACAACTTTTCACATACTTAAAGACAGCCATCATGTCTTCCATTCACTGTCTTTTCTTCTCCAGTTCAATACAATGTAAATTCCATAAATGCTTACTCAGCACCTACAGTGTTTCAAACATTGCTAGAGGCTAGGGAAAAATGTTAGGTTTAAATAAAGAACAAATTCCCTGCACTCGTGGAAGCGATAGTCTCAGAGGAGACCATGACATATACAAAGTGATAGAGCAGAAAAAATGCTAGATTTGGAATCAGAAAAGTCCTAGCTCTGTTGCCTACCTGTGACCCAAGCTCAGGCAAGTCACTTCCTGTCTCTGGGCCTCAATGTACTCATCTTTAAAATGAGGAAGGCAGACGGCATGATCCCATGGAGCTCTATGATCTTAATGCTTTAGAGCCAAATAATACACGATAAGTGAATTAAATAATCGTTATGTCCCTCTTAAGTTGTTTCTTATCAAGGCTTCAACCACACAGAAGTTGTGTGACTGAGGAAGGCTGATGATATTAGAGCCCTTCCTCCAAAGGTGGGGGCCAGAGAGGAGGGGCTGCAGCACATAAGACCTAGCTAGAATTAATGGAGCAATCCACAAGGACTGAAGAAATTGTGCCAACCTGTGTGTGCACCCTTAGATGGCTTACTTAGCCAAGCGGGTCTGGCACCACACCTGCAGTCAGGGAGACCTGAGTGTTTATCCCACCTTGCTCTGACACTTAGTAGCTAAATAATCTTGGCAATCACTTAAGTCCGCCAAGCCTTAACTTCTTCATTTGTAAAATGAAGGGAAGAAGAGAGCAAACATTTATTAGAACATGCATATATATTATAAACTATATGCCAGGCACTGTGCTAAGTGCTTCACAAATACAATAGCAACAATAATAATAATGAGCATTCATATAGCACCTACTATGTGCCAGGCATGGTGCTAAGTGCTTTACAAATGTAATAATAATTATTACTATAGCATTTATAGAGTACCTGTCTCTAAATCTAGCAGTTTTACTACTGAATGACTCTGAGTCATGTATCACAGAACTCCTGGATCAGTCAGTCAACAAGTATTTATTAAGTGCTTATTATATGCCAGGCGCTGGGCTAAGCCCCGAGGATACCAAAAGAGGCTAAAACCTGATCTCTGCCTTCAAGAAGCTCACCTTATAATGGCGAAAGGTTAGGGGAAGAGGAAAAGGAAGGGAACATTTATTTATTTATATAAGGAAGCATTTTTTTATTCAATACCAGGCACTGGGCGAGAGCATTTTACATACGTTATCTCATTTGATATTCACAAGAAACTTATGAGGTAGGGGCTATGGTGAGCCCCATTTTACAGGTGAGGACACTGAGGCAGGCAGACATAGGGGAGGCAACAAATAAAAAACTAGGTGTGTACAGCACACCATGTAAGTGGAAGGTAATCTCATAGGCAAGGCACTCAGGAGTGAAGCTATCAAATCTCCATTTTACTGATAAGGAAACCGACCCAGAGATGAAGTGATCTGTCTAAGTAAGGACAGCTAGAGGTGGCACAGTGGATAGAGCACTGGGCCTGGAGTCAGGAAGATCTGAGTTCAGATGTGGCCTCAGACACTCATTAGTTATATGAACCTGGACAGGTCACTTCACCCTGTTTGTCTCAGTTTCCTATTTTTTTTTTTTTGCCTTTTTTTGGACAGGGGAGGGCAGGGCAATTGGGATTAAGTGACTTGCCCAAGGTCACATGGCTAATAAGTGTTAAGTGTCTGAGGCTGGATTTGAACTCAGGTCCTCCTGACTCCAGGGCCAGTGCTCTATTATTCACTGCGCCACCTGGCTGCCCCATCAGTTTCCTCATTTGTAACATGAGCAGGAGAAGAAAATGGCAAACCATGCCAGTATCTTTGCCAAGAAAACCCCAAATGGGGTCACAAGGACTCAGACACATGACTGAAAAACCACCACTACCACCACCACCACAATTAGAACTCAAGGCTTATGACTCCAAGTTCAGCACTCTCTCCAGGACACCACAGTGAACAAATGGACCATTACCATGACCTTGGCCAAGCCAAACACCTACTGTGTGCAAAACACAAACTTTGGTCTTCTCTGTAAAAGTGAGCTGACAACATTCCTACTACTACCCTCACAAGGTTCAGCACGAGTAAAACAAAACCCTACAAAGAGCTATAAAAGTAGGAGTGATGAAAACGATGAACCCTATGGGAGAATACCACAGAAACCGCCTAGTCTCTGCCAGCTTGCTACCACAGACCCTCCGAGGAGAAGCAGACAGGATGGAGAGGGAGCCCACCCACAGCCTGGGTGGCTGCCTGTCTGGGGCGGACCTTGGAGCTCTGCCACGACCACCATGTGCCTTCAGGAAATGCGGATGCTAATTTTATCACGAGCTCAGTTTCCTGGATTTTTAAGCAGTTGACTTGGCACCAATCCTCTGGAAATTTAACACCCAAAGAGTGGTGCAGTGATTAGCTGCAGGGTTGTCTGGTTCAGGGGCAGAATTCCAACTGGGTG
This sequence comes from Pseudochirops cupreus, assembly GCA_028627135.1. Lineage (NCBI taxonomy): Eukaryota > Metazoa > Chordata > Mammalia > Diprotodontia > Pseudocheiridae > Pseudochirops > Pseudochirops cupreus. Next base: position 154,091,252 of record CM053582.1, on the reverse strand, counting down.
GAGAGAGGCAGAGACAGCACCCCAGCCACGCCCACCAACCACCTGGGCCCATTTCATGCAATCTGAGAACTGGAAGAGGATGGATACTATCAAGCTGGCTCATTTACATAGCAGAGAAAGGCCCATAATGTAGTATGGCATGGTGCAGAGTGACAGACCTGGAGTCAGGAAGACTTGGGTTCAAATCCTGCCTCAGACACTAGCTGTGTGATTCTGGTGATAACATCACTTAACCTCTGTGGGCCTCAGTTTCTTCAACTGCAAAATGGGGATAATAATAGCACCCACCTCCAGGATGAGTGTGAAGATCAAATGAGATCACAAAATGTTTTGCAAACCTTAAAGCACTATATAAAGATTAGTTATTATATTATTATTGGGGCAGCTAGGTGGCACAGTGACTAGAGCATCGGCCCTAGAGTAAGGAAGACCTGAGTTCAAATCCAGCATCAGACACTTGACATTTACTAGTTGTGTGACCTTGGGCAAGTCACTTAACCCCCAATTGCCCTGCTTTACACTCTCAAAAAAAAAAAGAAATATTATTAGCTGTTATTGATTAGGGCCACCCAGTAAGTTAGTGGTAAGGAAGGCATCCTCACAGCTGCCAACCCATCCTGCCCTATACTATATCTCCACCCAAAGGCCCACGCCCTTCACCTACAGCCAAGCCAGGTGAAAACTAGAAAGATTTAAGGTGCTACAGATTGCAAAGCTAGGAAGTTGGCCTCAGTGCCTGATGATGGCCCCTGGCATTCCGAGATTCTTGGATTCTATAAGCTAGAGCCATTAAAAGTCCCCACTCACCTGAGGATTCAAGCTGGCCCTAGAAGAGCAGAGACACCAAGTGCTGTGAGATCCCCAAGAGCCAAGTTTTCAGTCACACAGTCACCACCCTAGCTAGCCCTGATCCTCACCTGGACTGTAATAATTGTCTGCTGGGCACTTTCCCAGCTTCTGGTCTCTCCCCTCTCTCATCCATTCTCCACACAGCTTCCAAGTTGATATTCCTAAAGTACAGGTTTGACTATGTCACTCCTTGGCTCAAGAAGCTCTAATGGCTCCCAACTGACCCCACAATGAAATGGCAACTCCTCCGTTTGGCAATCATTCCCCTTTTACTCCTAATCTCTGTGACTGCCAAGATCAAAACTTCCTTCCCTGGCCAAGAGTTCTCTAAATGGGCTGTAAATACCAATTAGAATGTAAGCTACTTGAGGGCAGGGGCTGTCTCATTTTTGTCTTTGCATGCCCATCACCTACCACCCTGGCACATAGTAGGTGCTTAATAAATGATGTCCCAACTGTATGAAACAATCCCATAATGCTCACTGTTTATGCTCCTCCTTTGTCTTATAGTAAATACAGCTTTATGTTAGCTACATTTTCATATGTACAGTCCTTCCTCTACTAACTGCTACCTTGTAATTATTTACATATGTATACGTTTTCTGCAATGTGAACTCTTAGAACGGGAATTGTGTCATTTTTGTCCTTATAATTTCCTGAGCCTTGAACTCAGTAGGTACTTAATACCTATTTGTCAGTTGGTTGATTCCTCTCAAATAGTCTGTGGAATTCTACAAGGGCAGGGATCATTTCACCTTTCCCCAGGCCCCTACAGATAGAGGTGCTCAGGAAATATTTGTTCCCTGGGTTCGTGTGCTCAGGAGGGAAGAGTAGGAGCCCAGGAGGTAAAGAGACTTTTTTTTTTAAAGCAAACAGGTCCTTTATTGTTGAGGGAGTTAGGGCCGGGACTCAAAACATGCCCTAACTCCACTCCCTCATAAAATAACATTAAAGTGTCCACATACATCCCTCCCGCTCTCCCCCCCCACCCAAGAGACTTTTTTTTTTTTTGCTCTCAGACTGTAGAGTTGGAAGGGCTTTTGAAAACCAATCTACTCCAGTCCCCATTAATTTTACAGGCGAGGAAACAGAGGCCCAGAGAGAAGTGATTTTGGCACTCCTTGACTTGGCCAATGGCTTACATCAAATTAGAGGAAATTCTGAGGCCAGAACTCAGGTTTCCTGACTTCAAGATTAGGGCTTTTTTCCCCCCAAATTATCCCGTTGTTTCCACTTTTTGACTATGCCGAAAACAATCACAAAATGTTTGAGGTAGAAAGGAGCTTCAGAGGCAGCCAGCGGTTCAGTGAATAGAGCACTGGACTTGGAGTCAGGAAGTTCAAATCCAGCCTTGGACACTCCCTAGCTGTGTGACCCTGGGCAAGTCACTAAACCTCTGATTGCTTGACAAAATGGATCCACTGGAGAAGGAAACAGCAAACCACTCCAGTATATTTGCCAAGAAAATCCCAAATGGGGTCATGAAGAGTTCGACATGACTAAAATGACTGAACAATGACAGAAGGGAGCTTAATATGTGGAATGTTAGGAAGAGACTTTAGAACATAGAATGTTAAAGATGGAAGGAACCTTCATAGAAAAAAGGATGTTAGAACTGGGAAAGACTTAACAACATAGAATGTCAGCATTGGAAGGGACCTTGAAATACAGAATGTCAGAGCTGTGACAGCCCTTAAAACAGAATGTCAGAGCTGGGAAGGAACCTTAGAGCACAGAATGTCAGAGCTGGGAGGGACTTGAGAACACAGAATGTCAGGGATAGTGGGAAGGACGTCAGAGCATGGACTTTCAGAGCCGTGACAGTTATTAAAACAGTGTCAGTGTCAGAGCTGGGAGAGAACATAGAAGACAAAATGTCAGAGCTGGAGGGGGCCTTAGAGCTGGAAAGGAATTTGGAACATAAAATCTTGGAGTTGAAGGCGACTTTTGAACACAAAAGGTCAGAATTAAAAGGCGCTTTAGAAATCAGCTAGCCCACCCCCTCTCATTTTACAAGAGGAAATTGAAGCAACTTGTCCGAGGTTATGCTGCCAGAGTAAGGAGCTCCCTGTATCCCCCACCACCTCCAACTCCTTTTGGAACCAGTTCAGTTAAGTTCCAAAAACTCAAAATCCTTGAAACCAAATAAAATCATCTTGCATGATTTCTTCAATCAAGAGTTGACCTTGGGGGCAGAGTCAAGATGGCAGCATACAAGGAGGAGAACTTCGTGAGCTCCCCCCATAACCACCTCAAATACCTATAAAATATGACTCTAAACAAATTGTAGAGTTCCAGAACTCACAAAATGACAGAGAAACAAGGCTCCTGCTGAAAGTAGCCCAGAAGGCAGACAGGAAGAGTTCATCTCAACACGCTGAGAACCAAAACAAGCCCAGCCTGAAACGGCAACTTGGACCCAAGGGGGTCAGGACAAGCTGCAGCTGGAGCACTCAGCAGACTGGATCACCAGCAGCTTCCAGAATTATCAACCCATAGGAGCCAAGGACAAAGTGAAAGGTCAGTGGAACTAGGCTAAATTTGGGGGAAAGGAGTGGATTCGGCCGTCTGCCCCCAGGGCAAGAAAGCAGCAGAAGCAGCCACCTCCACATGGCTGCTTCAGAGCTCCCAGCCTGCAGATTGCACGGGGCCCAAGTGATCATTCAGAGGCTAAGTGCTCTTGCCTTAACCTGCCTGGATTGAGATCATGGTCTTGGGTGGTGGTTCTGAGGTGTGTGACCAGTGAGCCAAAGCTGGTGAGGGCTGCAGCGACAGCAGCCTCCTAATAGCTCCGGCAGCTGCGAAAACCCCAGTGATTTGGGACAAAGTGCTCCCCTCTGAAAACAGAGTTCTACTGAGCCCAAAAATCAAGTAATTGACTGGCAACATGAGCAGGCAAAGGAAGCAAAGTAAGTACAGCAATCCAACTTTAGATTCCTTTTTTGGGTACAAAAAGGATCAAAGCATGGAATGGGAGGAAGACAACAGTCAGAACTCCCGCACCAAAAGCTTCCAAGAAAAATGTAAACTTGTTACAAGCCATAGAGGAGCTAAAGAAGGATTTTGAAAACCAAATAAGAGAAGTAGAGGAAAAATTGGGAAGAGGAATGAGAATGATATAAGAAAATCATGAAAAGAGAGTCAACAATCTGACTGAAGAAAATAACATCTTAAAAAATTGATTAACTCAAAAGGCAAAAGAGGCCCAAAAAGCCAATGAGGAGAAGAATGCCTTAAAAAGAGTTAACCTTGGGGACAATAGCAGAAAAAATTCAGGAAAAACATCAAAGATGTCAAGCTTTGACATCTTAAAGCTTATAGATGCCTAAGACCTCTCACAGTTGTATAATGTCACAAATACTAATTAGTTAAGACTAAAGATGAAAATCAACACCAAATTAGAAGAAAAATTACACTAGTACATACCACTACCAGAGTTCTAGCCTCATTTACTCAAACAAATTGTTGGCTGTGATAAAAAGAGAAATGGAAAAAAAAAGTAAGACATTGACCCTAATGATCACCATTTCTTAGATAGCATAAAGTTGCCACAACAATGAGACCAAATGAGTCTAGAATTGCTTCAGTCAGTCAGCACATACTTGATTTTCCTTGTCAAGCAAAGACGTAGCCACTAAGGCAGAATACAGTCTCACTTGCAAAGTGTTATGGAGGATGATGGTTCCATATTACAACCATAGCAATGTCTCACAAAGCAGAAAGAAGCAGGATGAGGAAAAATGAGACAAAAGAAAGTTTGGCATGAGGCTTCAAAAAATCAACACATCCCAAAAGCATTTATAAGTAAAACTAAAAGGACAACAAATAATTCCAAAGTGGAACGGATTTGGCAGTGTTTCTATGGCTAATTTTATCTCTGATGACAACAGAAGCACCATATTTTGCTTAATACTTCAGCACCCAATGTTATCTGGGGAAGTGGAAATGTCACTTAGGAAGACCAGGAGGGAAGAGAGGCTTTTGTCTGGTGATTAGTTCTTTTTCAGCCATGTTCAACTGTTTGTGACCCTTTTGGAGTTTTCTTGGCAAAGATTCTGGAGCGGTTTGCAATTTCCTTCTCCAGCCCGTTGTTGTTAAGTCATTTTAGTCATGTCTGACTGTCCATGACCTCATTTGGGGTTTTCTTGGCAGAGATACTAGAGAGGTTTGCTAGATCCTTCTCTAGTTTGTTCTACAGATGAGGAACTGAGGCAAACAGGGTGAAGTGTCACACAGCTAGTAGGTGTCCGAGGCCAGATTTGAACTTAGGAAGATGAGTCTTCCTGATTCCAGGTCCAGCGCTCTATCCACCTGTTGTACCACTTAACTGCCACTGGAAGAAAGGCTAGACTTAACCAGTAAAACCCAGGCCAAATTGGTCTTGGGGCAACAAAATTTAAAGGCACTCAAGGATCAATTTTCAAGGTATCTGAAAGGGAAGATTTAAAAAAATGGAAAAGATTATAGATTATTTATTACAGTCTGTATAATAGACCCTTTCAAGTAGATGAGAAAACAAGCAATCATTGAGCCATGTCCCATATAAAAAATGGCCTATAATAACACATATAGTTATGCAAACATGAGAACAGGCATGCACAGATGGTTTTCCATAGAAGATTATATCTCCAGTCACCCTCCCACAAGAGAGGTACAGAGAATAATACAAGAGCCCACTGTGTTTACTACAGTACAAGGAAGCATTTGGTTCAGCAGACCAGAATAGCTTCCTTATATACAATGTGGCCCAAAAGTCTTAGGACAGTTTTCTCTCATTAAAACCTTTAAAATTCGCAAAGATTTTTGGGACCCTCTGTATATGTCATGATCATAGGAGTCTTTGAAAGAGGCAGTCACAAAGAAGATGAATACCAATTTAACTATCTGATTCTAAGTATTAATCAAGGAATAAAACCGGGAGATGGACACTCCACAAAAGTATTTGGGTAGTATCATGGGAGATGCCCTCTGCAGAACAGAAGACAGATTTCCTTCACATAATAAGACTTGCTGTCATTGCACCAAACTCCATAATACTCTAGGATCTACTCAGCTCGGTCCATAACACCTCAAAAAATGATCAGCCTTGCAATCCACAGAGGGACAGTCAGTCAATGAAGAAGGCGCAGATTATGACACGTTGCTGGATGGGGAGGCAGAATCTGTCTGTACCCAGATTTTGGACAGGTAGAGCAGTAAGACAATGATCTGGGCCCAAAATGGAAGGGGAGAATTAGTTAGATTGCATTTGGGTCACTGCATAGTACTTTTGATGGTCATTCCTGCCCCTTTATTCTTCAAATACCAATGCCTACTTTTTCAGTGCCAGTATTCTCAACGTGATGTTGTATGACTGCCAATCATGAAATACCACAATCTCTGAAGTATCAAAACTGTGGATAAACTAAAAGGGCAATGGAACCTGATGTTTGTAAGTAGCATGCTGTATGGTACCGATGGTGACTTGCATGAAAGTTATACGTAAGGCATCATCAAGGTTGGGTGTCTAGAAAAGGAGGGCTAATCACAAAGGAAAACATATGGATAACCCATACACACACATGTGTGTGTGTGTGTGTGTGTATATATATATATATGTATATATATATATATATATATATACACACACACACACACATATGTGTATATGTGTATATATATATGTGTGTATACACACACACACATGAGTTAGGTGATACAGTAGATACAACACTGGGCCTAGAGTCAAGAAGGCATGAATTCAAATCTGGTCTTAGACACTTACTAGTTGTGTGACCCTGGGCAAGTCACTTAACCTCAGTTTGCCTCAGTTTCCTCCTCAGAACTGGTAGCCATTTATTATTTATTCAAAGATGCCAAAGATGGCCTCCAGTGCTTTGGGTTGATCCTTTATCGACTATTTTTTTTGAAGGAGATAGACAAGAGGATAAAGGATAAAGGGGCATGGATGAGTAGTGATTTGTATCCATGCAATACCCACACTGATCAGACAATAAATTAATGGTGAGGCAAGTACAGAGTAGTGGACAGAAAACTGGACTTGGAGTCATTAAAGCCTAGGTTCAAATTTAGCCTCAGATACCTTCTAGTTGTGTGGCCCAGGCTAAGTCTCTAAATCTCTCTGGGCCTCAGTTTCCTCATCTGTAAAATAAAGGGGCTGCCAAGGTCTCTTCTAGCTCTCAATCTATGATGCTATGATGTTCTCTACCTCATAGTTATTCCTTATAGCTATTGAAGAGATCAAGGGAGATGAAGTGTGGTATGAAAGATATGCTGGAATGGATGGCCTTTGGGGAATGGCATAGTTCTTTCAAAGACTCTAAACTTCTCTCTGAAACAAAGGCCTATTTATAAAAAAACGAAAAACACCAATATTCTATCAGTGATGTTGTATAGCTATGAGCCATAAAACTGAACCATCATTTATTAAGTGTCCATTACGTGCCAGGCACTGTGTGGAACACTATGATCTCTGAAGAAACGAGGTTGAATCTCACCCAAGGGCAATGGAGAGGTAAATGGTGGGTTTGAGCAGGTGGCAATATGTAGAAAAAGAAATATTATTCAGGAGCAATGGGGATGAAGTATGTCATCAGAGATCAGATGACTAGAGAAAAGATGGCCCAGTTATGTGGCCACAGAGGGAGGGAGCATCTATTCACCTGGCAGGCTCTTTTGTTTCAATTGATCTAGGAAGGATCCCAGAATAGTGAGTAGAACCATTCTGGAGGATTTATAGGACGACCTAGACAAAACTGACAGAAGATTGGCAGATAAAGAAGGGTTGCTATATGTATCAATGGAGGGAACACCCACATTAATAAGATTTCAAATCCATTGATGTATCAAGAGTCTTTGTCCAATGCCTCATCGTGGCTTGGACCATAATTCTTGTAGGCTATGCCGTTGGATTACAAAGACTGGAATGCCTTATCACACTGAAAAGGCTCTGAGTGGCTTTGGCCTGGGTCAAACTTGTACAGCTGGGTAGCACAATGAATAGGCCTGGAGTCAAGAAGACCTGTGTTCAAATCTGGCCTCAGATACTTACTGTTTGACCCTGGGCAAGTCACTTAACCCTGTTTGCCTCAGTTTCCTCACATATAAAATGAGCTGGAGAAAGAAAATGGCCCACTACTCCAGTATTTTTGCCAAGAAAATCTTAAAAAAGGGGTCATGAAGAGTTGGACACTGAAAATGACTATATAACAACAAAACTACATGCCCATCATCAAAGAACTGGCCTAATAAAATGCAGAAAGGGTCACAATCTAGATTGGCCACCGGGTAATTTTGTTATTGTTGTTCCCAGCCGGATAACTCATAAAGGACTATTTACTAAGGTATGGATGGGCTACAAGCTTCCTTGGCAGGGGGATCTCCCCACTTTGATGAAATTATAGATCCCTCCCTGAAATAGTTATTATTATTAATTTTCAATATTATTATATTTCTCATTCTAAACTGGCAAACTCCTTCCTGTGAGGGAGGATATAACACTACCGTATTTCCTTATTGCAGGAAAGGAAGATCATGATGTCATAGTTTTAGAGACAGAAGGAACCTTAGAGGTCACCTAGTTCAACTTGCTCATTTTACAAATGTGGAAACTGAGGCCCAGAAGGGTTAAGCTACTTGGCCAAGGTAATACACGTAGTATGTGGTAGCAGTGGGATTTGGATCCTGGTCCTTTGACTTTAAAGGTAACATTCCTAGCTTCATACTATACTGCCTTTCTCCAAGTATGAGAAACATTTGACCTCATTTGGTTAACTGAGGTCAGAGTAGCTTGGCCACGGAATCTTCATACCCATTTTAGAAGCAATTATTAAAATATTAAAGCTAGGGGGCAGCTAGGTGGCACAGTAAATAGAGCAGTGGCCCTGGAGTCAGTTGGACCTGAGTTCAAATCCGACCTTAGACACTTGATACTTACTAGTTGTGTGACTAATTGTATCACTTAACCCCAATTGCCCTGCCTTCCCCCCTCCAAAAAAAATTTAAAAAAAAATTAAAGCTACAAATTTCCCCCATAAATTAAAGTTTTCCATCTATATTAGGTTTAGTGCTACACTCATTTTCTGCTGCCCACTAAAGAGAATGTAAACTCCTTATTCCGGTATTCAAGACCCACAACCACTGGGATCCAAAGAACATCTCTTCAGTCTTATCTCTCCGTATTCCCCAGGTTGGACAAGTTACCGAACCTGTTCACTCTCCTCTCTGCTTTTGTACATACTGAGGTCTTGCAGTACAAGGGAACACAATGAAGGCAATGGAAAGAGTCAGAAGATTTGAGTTCAAATACCACTTGTAATACTTATTATGGAAACCAGACAAGTCCCTTTCTCTTTCCTGGATCTCAGCTCTTTCCTTCTTTAAAATGAAGTGGTTGGACTAAGGTTGCTTCCAACTCTCTGATCCTAGAATAACCCAGAATTGTCCTCCTCACACTCAAGTCCCAAGAGGCCCAACTTAGAGGTTATGTCCACCATGAATTCCACCCTGACAACAAATAGGGCATACCCTCCCAGGCCAGGGTGGGATCTCTCCCTCCTAGGATTTCCCATAGCATGTTATCAGGCTCTCTCCTTTCCACTGATTTCCTACTCCCTTTACCACGATAATTTGAATACATATTTTTTCCCCTTCTGGAAAATGTGAGCTCTCTGATAAAAGGACTATTATATCTCTGTAATCAAACATAGGACCTTTCATATAGTTTGTTGAATGACTAAGACACCACTTTGCCCTCCTCCCCCCAAACCTGTGGCTAGATGTGACCATGAGAAGCCAGGAACCTTGTAGGATAATATCACATCCTTTTATGGCATGCAGTTACCTGGAATGGAGTCTTACAAGTTATGCAGAGATATGCTTTGAAACATATGCTTTGAAATTCTCTTCATTCACCCCCACCTCTTAATTCCTCTGTAATCTCTCTTTCTCACACACACACACACACAATATTCTAGAACCCTGCAGCTGCTCCAACTTTTCTTTCTGTTTGCATAGGAAGGCAGATGGAAAAGAACAGGGCCATATGAATATGAATTGTACAGTTCAAGAACAAGAGGCATTTGGTCTGGCAAGATTCTCCAGTCCATACAAGGCATTATATAGAAACGGAATCTCAGAGTTCACATGTTTATAGCTTTAGAATGTAGTTTCCTCATGACCCTGTGAGGCTGGTAATAAAAACACTATTGTCTAGCTGTGGTGGCTGAAGCTCAGAAAGGTTAAGCGATTTGCCCAGAGTAACAAAGTCAGTGTTGGTGCTAGGTTTTGAACCCAAGTAAGCATGGGAGGGACCTTATCAATGATGTAAAAAAACTAGTGCTCAAAGCATGAGCCAATTCCACAATGTCCCTGACAAGTCACCATCCAGACTCTTACTTGACACCTCCTCGGACAGGGGCTCACTATTGCATCACATAGCCCATTCCATTGTTGGGCAGCCCTTCAAGGGATCATTTCTGCCCACAGGTCCTCCTTGTGCCCACAGCGACCAAGCAGAACAAGTCTATTCCCTCTTAGACGTGGCAGTCCTTCAAATAATGGAAGATAGCTTTCTTGTCTCCTCTAAATCCTTTCTCCTAAATCAACAGGCTTCTATTAAGTGTCTACCACCTATGCAGAAAGCATAGGTGCTTTGTGGATATAAAGACAAAAATGAAAGTTATTGCCTTCGAGGAGTTTGTAGTCTATGGCAAACATACACAGAAAAGTAATTAATATACACGTATGTATGTATGTATGTATGTATATATTATGCACACACACACACACACACACAAATTACATAAAAAGTATTAGTCCTGGAGTCAAAGGACCTTGGTTCAAATCTTGCCTCTGGAAATTACTACCTATGTAGGCAAGTCACTTAGATTTACTGGCTCTCAGTTTCTTTAGCTCAGTTTCTTAAACTGAGGGAGTTGGACAAATGGCCTCCATGATCACTCCTAATTGGAGGTCTACGAACTAATATCCATAAATACAAAGTTTGTACAAAGCAGTTCCTTTAAGGGATCTTCACCTGGCATTATTTCAAGACCCTCCACCACCCTGGTCATCTTGGAGCTTATCAACAACTTTCCTAAAATGTGTGCCCAGAAGGAAAGAGGACCCCAGGTGAGTTCTGATTAGGGAAGGGACTATAGCTGCCTATCACTGACCAACATTATCCCACTTTCTACTCACCTTCCATTCTACTCCACACATTCCTGAGAAGGTCACTCATTCTCATTCATCTCAAGGTTCCTCCACTTATCATATATTAAGTCTTTGCTTTGTTTCCTTTATTAACCCCAACTTTCTTATTACATCCAGTCCTCCAACCCAGCATGCCTCATACCCTTCAGCTACCCAACACCTACTCAATTCGATCTGTCCCATTACTTTAGCTAAAGGGACACATAACTGAAAACCTTCTCAGTGTCCGTTGGACCTTCCTATACTTTTAACCCTTTCCTACCCTCGTAGGAGACAGACTGAATGCTGGAAAGAGCACCAGAATCACAAGACTTGGATTTGAATTCCAGCTTTGCTACTTAGGACTTGGGCAAATCATAAAACTTTTTTGAGCCTCAGTTTCCTCATGTATAAAAATGAAGAAATTGCTTAGTAAGCTATAATTAAAGTGCACAAGCATCTTAGCACCTAGAAATGCTAGCTGTTATTAATTATCCTAATTCTTCATTTTCACCACCACCCTCCCCACCCAGCCATTAACCTGGATCTAGAGTCAGGTATCTTGATCACCAACTCGTGAGTGCGACCTCGGGTCAATCATATCACCATTCTGAATCTCAGTCTCTTCATCTTTCAGACTGGGAGAGTTACACTTATACTCCCTACTTCTTGGGGCCCTAGGGAGAAAAGTGCTTTGTAAAACGTAAAAACCTATGGAAAGAAAAGCTGTTATTATCGTAGCCTCTCCTGGCTCCTTCCTCGTTCCCCAGGTTATTCTGTTGCCCTGTTCCTCTCCTATCCCGCCCTGTCGCCGCCAATTCCATTCTGTCCTCTTCGATCACGCTCCATATTCTCCAATCCAGCCCGGTCGCTCCCTGTATCACCCCAGTCCTAATGGGTCACCTTTCACCCCTGGGCCAGGTGGCCAGGTGAGAAAGGTGTCCAGAGCTTCCCTCCCAGCAAAGCCCCAGTCCCAGCCCATGATCCCCACCCGCACCCACCTTCTCCCCCTTGCTCCGGAGACTCCCCTTCCCGGGCGCTGGAGCACAGAAATGGGAAGTGGGAGGGGGAGGAGTGCGGGAGCAGAGCCAAGCTGGGGGCGGGAGGTGGTAGGGGATGGTGGCGCAATACCAGGCGCAGTCCTTCCTGGGATTTGTAGTTCCCATCCCCTCCTCGGCCCCTGGCCAGCCGCAGTTTTAGAACTCCATCTCCCAGGAAGACCTGCGGCGATCTCGCCGCCCCAGCGCACGATAGCCGGCTGCAGTTAAAGGGGACCAAGCCTGGGAAGGGTCTTCGAGCCACGTCGACCCTTCCCCCTTCCCCCACCCAGTTCAGCACCAACTCCTCCCTTCTCCTGCGGCGTCAGCCCTCCCTCCAGCAGCATCTCCTCCTCCCTCTTGTGTTCCCTCCCTCCCTCCCCTCTGCACATCTCCCAGATCTTGCGGTCAATGCTGCCGGCTGCAGAAGTCCCTGGTACAGTGCGCTGTGCATAAATCCAGCGGCGGCGGCAGCACAGAACGCAGTTGTCTCCCAGCCAGACTGTGCGTATGCACTGCAGTGCATTCCGGGCATTGCACCCATCGGCCTCCGGTCACCCGCAGCCCCTGCGTCCTCCCTCAGCCCCCTCCCCGGACTGCACACACGAGAATAATGCTGCGGGCGTCCTTTCCCTTCCCGGGTTTGGAGAGGTAAGTTGCGGAGGGAGGGGGGAAATGGAAGAATTTGTAGTTGGAAGGGACCATAGACACCAACCCTCTCATTTGACAGATGAGGAAACTGAGGCCCAGAGAGGCGAAGGGATTTGCCCAAAATCACACAGGTAGGAGGTAGTAATGGTGGCATTTAAACTGACGTCCTCTGACTAAATTTCCTTTGCGCTACCTCTAGCAGAGTGAGGTGGAGACGCTTGTTTAAGGCTAAGCATCTGAAAGGGAGTGAAACCTGTGGGGGTGGATGGAAGGGTGTGTTTGAGGGATGTGGAGGTCATAGTATTAGCGACCCAACCTCTTCATTTTTTTCTGAGAGATACCCTGCGGCTCCCCAACTTTGAAATCCTGGTCTTAGCAGGTGGAATTGTCAGGACCCAGGGCGCGGACCCCTGGGAAAGGCATTAGGGAGAAAAAGGAGGGATGCGTGTGTTTGATACGTGTGTGTGTGTGTGTGTGTGTGTGTGTGGGGAGGGAGGGAGAGAGAGAGAGAGAGAGAGAGAGAGAGAGAGAGAGAGAGAGAGAGAGAGAGAGAGAGAGAGAGAGAGAGAGAACAGAGAACTCTTCCAGGTCGAGAGATATCAGCACTTAATTCATGAGGAGGTCAGGGCTTGTCAAACGTGCTGATGCGCTGCTGATGACCAGGGCCGGCGCTCATGGTCCGGGATTAACAATAGGGCTCTCTCTCGTCTGTATAGGGCTCTCGGCTTTGCGGATCACTTTCCTCAGAGCAGCGAATCCCCATTTTACAAATGAGGAACCTGAGGCCTTGCAGGTATGGGTGACTTGTCCAAGGTCATGCAACTAGTAAGAGTCAGAGCAAGGTCTCCCGACTCCAAAATCAGGATTTATTCTCCTAGGCTAAACTAAGTAGATGAGCCAGGAAAGGAGGAGGTATGAATATTATTCCTGTTTTTGAACTATATAACAAAACAGAACCATCTACAAGCCTTGATGCGGGATGATGCAGGGCTGTTTTCCAAGAGCCTGCGTCTGATGCTGTCTTCAGGGTATGGGGTTTAGCCTGCTTCAACCAACCCGGAATCAAGTTTAAAGCGTCATTCCTCCTTCCCTTCCTTCTCCCTCCCGCACCCCCCATTATTCTTTTTTTTTTTTTGCCTTTGGTAAAATTTCCCACAATCCTTACCTAGCTCCTCCTATATACAGGATTTTAGACCTCAGAGGTGCCATTAGAAATCATCATAGTCCAACACCTTCATTTTACAGGTGAGAAAACTGAGGTCCAGAGAGGTTAGTTTAGGCAAACTGTACTAGACCCTAAAGTAACACACAGCTAGTTAGTAGAACCCAGAATTCCTGACTAAATCTAATCCTCTTTTAACCATGCCTGGCTAATTTTGGGAGCCCCCCCATTCTTTGTTGAAACAGACAATAGCCTTGACAAAGCCACTACTAACAAGATGTAAAAAAAATGAACTAGATGGTCTCTATGGGCTCTTCCAGGTATAATGTTCTGGGGTTCTGACTCTGTGGTACCTAAAAGAAGCATGAGTCGAAAAGGCTTAGAGATCCAGGTCATCCAACCGAACACATTCATTTTACAGCTAAGAAAACAGGTGAAATCACTTGTCCAAGGTCACATAGATATTAAGTAGCTGACCTGGGAATTTGATCTGGTTTTTTTCTAATTCCACTTTGCCTTCCCATCTTCTATTCTGCATCATATTCATGTGTATACATGTTGTAGCTCCCTTTAGGACCTCTGTTTAAAAAAAGGGGGGTGGGGTTTGGACATGATGCTCTCCAAGGTCTCTTCCAGTTCCAGCATTCTGTGACTCTAGAACACAGGTTCTTAATCTTCATTTGTGTCATGGACTCCTTGGGCAGTCAGTTTGATGAAGCATAGGGGCCCCTTTTCAGAATCGTGTTTTTGAACGCACAAAATAAAATACATAGGATTGCCAAGGAAACCGATTATGTTGAAATGCAGTTTAAAAAAATAATTTTCTAGAAGGTTCAGGTTAAAAGTCTCTGACTTAGTGAGATGTGAAGGCACAATGACTAGAACACTGGGCCTGGGGTCAAGATGACCTGAGTTCAAATTTGGCCTCAGATGCTTCCTAGATATGTGACCCTGAGCAGATCACTTAACCTTTTTTTACCTCAGTTTTTTGACCTCAGCACTTGCCTAACGTCATTGTTGTGAGGGTCAAATGAAATGATAATTGTGAAGCACTTAACACAGTCCCTGGCACACAGTAAGAGCTTTATCGATGTTAGATGTTATAGTGAAGGTGGTAGGGGGTATTTCCTCCCCCAAAATGTGAGGGGTAATATATCATTTTCTAGGCTGTTATGTAGAATAAGGAATAGACTTGTTCACTTTGATCCAGGGGACAGAACCAGGAGCAAGAGCTGGAAGATGCAAAGAAGTCCGTTTGGGCTTGATGTCAGGAAAAATAACCTAACAATTGGAGCTGTCCAAAAGTGAAATGGGCTACCTTGAGAGGCCATAGGATTCCCTGATTTGAACATCTTCTAATAGAGGAGTGGATGGCCACTTGTAGGGTGATCCCGGGGATTCTTTAGGGGGAATGAGTTAGATTAGATGGCCAATGAGATCCCATCCATCTCTGAGACCTCCAGTTCTGTGATTCTCTGCACAAAAACACAGACACACCCTTCTCACTCAACCTCTGGAAGGAAGTCTTCTTGGTAAGCTGGAGATGACTTAGGCTTATTGAAGTAGCCATGTTCTAACAGGGAACTAAGGAGCCTGGTTATCAGAGCCCTTTTCAAACAAAGAAGAGTATGTTATGTCCAGGTTTCTTTCATCTGGAGCAAGGAGGAATTCTCATATCTAATCCTCCCAAGGGAAGTTCAGCAATTCAATTTGGTAGGACATATTAAACACCTACTAAGTGAAGACAATGTACTAGATGCAGCAGTCTTTCTGGTCCCTGCAATGATTCCCAAAGCAAAAGCCTCTCTTGAGGCCATTGCTTACTGGGGGTGGGGAACCTGCAGCCTTGAGGTCACTTGTAGCCCTCTAGGTCCTCAAGTGCAGCCCTTTGACTGAATACAAACTTCACAGGACAAATCCCAGAAGAGAGAATTGTGGATTTTCTGTATATGGTATGTGCATATTCCATGCTTGTTGAATAAACGAAGAACTTCAGTGTTAGGAAAAACCCCCAATACCTTAAAGCCTTACAACAAACCTGTGAGGTAGATAATAGAGGCATTAACCCCATTTTATGGATGATAAGACTGAGGCCCAAAGAGATTACTAGTGGTCACATAGCCAGTAAGTGTTAGAGGTGGAATTTGAACCTAGGTCTTTCTGACTCCCAGGTCCAGCATTCTATCCACTATGCCATACTGTCTCTCCAAGGGCTAACTACAAATCTCATTTTCTTTCACCTTCTGTTGTTCAAAATCCAATTGAACAAATACTCTTAACTGAGAACTCTATACTGGGTACAGAGGGTTGAACTGGGGAAACAGCTCCTGGGTAATTGAAAGAACACTGCATTTGAAGTCAGGAGACTCAGGCTTTGAACCTCCCCTCACCTCTGCCAAGATGTGACCTTAGATTAGAAAGTCACTTAAGGCCTTTCAGAGCCTTCATTTCTTCATCTGTAAAATGATGTAAACTGTTCATCTCAACAAACATTAAACACCTGCTGAGTGCTGGACTGTTAGCGGGGAAAACATTAAGTATTAACTGGGTGCCAAGTGCTAAGGCATTCTGCTGGGTGCTTTGGATACAAAAACTGCCCTCAGGGAGTTTTCATTCTATTTGGTAGATATACCGTGAATATAGCTGAGTATATAAGGTAATTTGAGGTGGGAGAGAGTGCTAACAAATGGGGAAATCTGGAGATTTCTAAGAGATGGCACCTGAGCTTGACCTTGAAGAAAGCTAAGGATTCTAAGAGATGAAGGTGGAGAATGAATGCAGTCCAAAAAATAGGGGACAGATTGTTGTAACGGAGAGAGGACAGATAGGAGAGATGGAATAGTGATAATTGTGTGTGTATACATACACACTTAGAAACACATATACATATATATATATACGCACACATGATATATGCATTATATAATACAGTTTGTGTATAATACACACATACAGCTTTGTTTACAAAGTATTTTCCATATATTCTACAATTTGATGTGTATGGGAACATAAATTTATAACTGGAAAGGACCTGGGTCAAACACTTCACTTTAGAGATAAGCAAATTGAGGCCTAGGAGTTAAGTGAATTCCCCAATGCCATTCAAGTATTAAATGGCAGAACTGGGATTTGAACCCAAATGGAGCACTCCTTCCACTGTTAGAAATAGCCAATAGGCTCTCCTGGCTGGAATGTAGAATATGTAAATGGTAGTAATGTAAAAAAAAGTCTGAAAACATAGCAGCCAGATTATGGGAAGCTCTAAATGCCAATGAAAGGAGTTTGTGTTTTGTGGTAGTGGCAATAGGTAGCCACAGAAAATTTTTAAGCAGGAATGTGATATAGTTAGATTTTTGTCTTAGAAATATTAATTTGGCAGCCATGTGGAAAATGGTATTGGAGTAGGAAGAGACTGGATGCCAGGAGACCAATTAGAAATCTTTCACCATAGTCCAGGCAAGAAGTAATGAGAGTCTTGACTAAGGTAAGGATATTTGAATGGAAAAAGGGGGGTGGGTGGATGCAAGCTATGTTTTTGATTCTGCGTCCGTAAGACTTGGCAACTGATCAGATATAGGAAGGTGAGGTAGTCAAGCTGTGTGACTGAAAGGACAGCAATGTCACTCCTCAACAAAAATCAATTTGGAGAAAAGGTTGGTTGGGGGAGGAAGATGCTGAGTTCAGTTTTGGAATCTAAGACGCTGAGGAATCAGTGTAGCAGGCAATTGATACTGTGCAATTAAAATTCAGGAGAGAGATTAGAGCTGGGTGTGTGTGTGTGTGTGTGTATACACACACACATATTATATATTTATTATATAATTATTTATTATATATATTATATGGATATATATATATATATATTATGTGTGTGTGTGTGTGTGTGTGTGTGTGGCTTTGGGAAACAGATTGCAAAGGGTCGAGTCAGTCAGCTAGCATTTATTAAACACCTACTGTTTATCAGATACTATGGTAAGAACTGGGACAAAAAACAAAATCCAACTCTGAGCTCACAGTTGAATAGGTGAGATAGCATGCAAACAACCATATACACACGAGATATATGCAGGATGAATTGGTGGTGGTCTCAGAGGGAAGGAATTAAGATTAAAGAGGCCTTGGAAAGACTTCTTGCAGAAAGTGTCATGTTAGCTGAGATTTTAAGGAATCTGGGGAATCCCAGAGGCAGAGATGAAGAGGGAGGGAGTTCCAGGCATAGGGGACTGAGTGAAAATGCTTGGATTTAGGAGACAGAGTGATAAATGACTGACCTGGGCATGTTAGCAGGCAGCAGGCAGTACCCGTGGATAAGGAGAGATTGAATCTGAGAAAAATGGAGAGGGCAGGCTCCCAAAGGGGACAGGATGGGATCAAGGGCACAGAGAGAAGGGTTGGTCTTGGCAAAGAGAGGAGCCACCTCTTTCCCAGAGACTAGAGGGATGGAGGAGAGAATGAGGAGTCATTGGAAGGCTTTTGAGCTATGGATCAAGGAGAAAGAGAGAGGCTGCAATGAATAGCCTTGGTTTTTGGGTTTTTTTTCAGTAAAATCAGTAAGACCCTTTGCTGAGAAGGAGTAGGGAGAGGGGTTGTGTGGAAGGTTGAGAGTAAAAGCCTTGAGACAGAGACTGTGGGGAGTATGCCAGTATCAGTTCTAGAGGTTAGAAAGAACTGGTCTGCGTCAGTGAAGATTAGGTAGCATAAATTTGTGGTGGAAGTGGTTGTCATGGTTGTGTGGCATTTGCAGCACTGATCAGCCGCCTGCAAGGAGGAGCAGAGCATGCCCAGAGAACAAGGAGACAGGAGATTCAAGGGTGGTTGAACTTGTCACAGCTGTCTTCCAAGGAAAGTGAGCCAGAGCCAGGAAAACAAAGAGGGGTAGGGGGGACTGAAGGTCATTGTGAGAATAAAGAATACATTTAGGAGGAATGAGACAGAGGGAAAGGTGGGAGGCTATCATAAGAAAGAAGTATTTCAGAAGGTTAGACTTAGGTCTCAGATGATCTCTAAGGATCCTTCTAGCTTTGAATCCTAAGATGCTGTCCTGAGCATCTTCTTGGGGAAGGAGATGCAGATTGTTACCCAAAAAGCACTGGAATGGTTTGAATATAGGCTATATTCCTTAAATGAGATTTCTTTGAAAGAAAAAAAAAAGGTCAGTAGCAAAAATTTACCTTGATTATAGGGCTCACTCGAATTTGATACAAACCAGGTTTTTTGGGGTGTTTTTTGGTGAAGGGAGAGTAGGGTGGGGAGAGTCCTGTAGCCTGTATTGAAGGCGTTATGGTAGAAATGTAATACAGAATTGGAAATGTTTCTAAAATGTCTGAGTCATGGTGCTGCAGAGCTGAAGGGGCCTTTGAGGCCAGCCAGCGTAGCTCACGCCTCTGGAGGAATTCCTCTTACAACATCCCGGTCTCTGCTTGAAGACCTTCAGGGATCATCTATTCAAAACTGAAAGGGATCTCACAGATCATCTAGACTGACCCTCTTGTTTTACAGATGAGGAAACTGAGAGCCATAGGGGTTCACATTCCTTGCCCAAGGTCACACAAGATTTGAGCTCACTTCTCACTCCAAATACTGTGCCCTTTCTACTTGATCATGCTAAAGATCATTGGAAAGCAGAGCTGAGGCCAAATCTATCCTCAGATACTTATCAGTTGTATGACCTTGGGCAAATCACTTAACCTCTGTTTGCCTTAATTTTCTCATCAGTAAAATGGGGTAACAATAGTACTTATATCTCGGGGTTGTTGAAGGGTCAAATGAGATAAATAATTGTAAAGTGCTTTACCAGCCTTAAAGTATTACATAATAGCTAGCTATTGCTATTATTATATTGTTTTATATGATATATGGTTATTGTCTTATATAAATGCTAATTTTGCCTCTTTGGAGCTTCTATCCCTTCTTCCTTGCTCTGCCCCCCAGAACCAAGTAAGCAAAAGTCCAATCCCTCTTCTAGAGGACAACCTTTCAAATATTTGAAAACAGCTATCATATGGGGCTCCTCAAGTCTTCTCCAGACTAAATATCCCCAGTTCTTTCAACCAGTCTTTCATATGGTATGAAACAGGAGGCCTTTTCCTATCTTGGTTGCCCGTCTCTGCAGCTCATCAATGTTTCTCCTAAATGTGGTACCCAGAACTAAGCATCATATTCAGCATCACGGATGACATGTAACTGGGACAGGCCATTACTTAGGTACTGTGTCTTTCTGAATGGAACCCAAGATTGAATTAGCCTTCTTGGACACTCTGTCTTATTGCTGACGTGGTCATTAGAGATCAGTAAATCTCAGCTCTGTCTAACAGCCTCTTAAACGCTTAAGGAGAGGCATCATGTCCCCTTTGAATTTTCTCCTTCCTTTCTCCATCAGTCCATTGGCCGTCACTGAGTGGGTCTTTGATGACTGATGATCTTTCAGGGTTTAAGGATTGTAATTCTGGACGCTAGTGCTGGAAAAGACCTTAAAGATTATTTACCTAGCCCTCCCATGTTACAGATAAGAAGGCCGGGGCCCGGAGAGTGACTTCCCTAAGAACCTAGAGACAAGAGTCCTCTGAATTTTAATCTAGTGATTTTCCCCTCCCTTACCCAGATGGATTTGAGATTTCCAAGATGGAAGATGCTTTTGGAGACTAAATCTCTCATATCAGTTTGTTTGTCATTGATATTACCTTGGGGTTACGGAAGAGCCGTTGCCTTCTAGAAGTGTGAGTGTTGGGAGAAAGCAGATCCTTACCAAATGACAGATGGGCCTGAAATTCAACTTTTCTATCCCCAAGGGACCTTAGATACCATCTAAGATACCTTAGATACCACTACCTTAGATACTAGTCCAGTCCCCTCCCTCTTGATTTTACAGATGAGGAAACAGAGGCCTAAAGAGGTAAAGGGACTTGACCAAGGTCCCACAAGTAGGGTGGACTTGAACCCAGGACCAGCCACTCTTTCCATCATATCAAGCTACTTCCTTTGTTTCTCCCCATTAGTCCTCTGTATTCCTCTTCCCCCAATAAGCCAGTGTTCTTTTGCCCCCCTCAAAACCTTCCCTCCAGTAAAAAACACAAATCTTTCAACTCACTCACACTGTTATAAATGATAGATAGCAACATCCCCAAATTTTATCCCACTTCTCTTACCTACCTGTAGCTAAATTTTAACTAGCTTCTAAGCCTTAAGCCAGATAAAATCAATTCCATTAGGAGACATTTATTGAAGGTTTACTGTAGGATGGCTGGGAGAAGACAGAGAGATTAGACATGACTCAGTTTCTGCCTGCCTGGAACTCACAGTCTTGATGTGGACCAAATGTGATATACAAATAATTATAGTGAGCAACAAAATAAAGTGCCTTGTGAGGTGTGCACTGGCTTTGGAGTCAGAGAGCTTGGCTTCCAATTCTGCCTTCCCATTTCTCCCTATGCGACGCACAGAAAGTCCCCTCCCCTTTGTGGACCTCTTTCTTCCTTAAAATGGAGGGTGTGGAGTAAGATGATTCCTAAGGACCCTTCCTACTCCAAATCTAGGATCTGAGGGGGAAGGTTGTAATGGACCTCAGGGAGTCAGGGAAGGACCTTTGAGCTAATGGATAAAATTTAGGCATCAGCTATCCAGGGTGGGGTAGAATGGGGGTACAGAGGGAAGAATGGAAGGGGAGGCTTCCAGATTCCTCCTCCCATTTTATAACTGTATCAACAAATAATTTGTTATAAAAAATGCAGAGGTTTTGAGGCCTAGACGTCAAGTATGAGTCAGCAGTGCTTCAGGGAGGCCCCAAACGCTCACATAATCTTGTGCTGCAGAAAATGAAGCAGATTGGCTAGAGGGAGGGAGCTGATGGTCTCACCACCCTGGGGCCTGGTCACAGCCCATCTGCAGGGCTGTGGCTGGTCGTGAGCACTGAATTTTAGCAAGGACTTGGATGATCCAGAGCCCACCTTGAGGAAGGTACCTAGGATTCTGGGAGCATTGGGCCAATTTAACCTGGAGCAGAGGGAGTTTAATCCTCACATTCCGATATCTGGAGGGCTGTCAGGGGCTGAAGGATTACATTTGTCATTTTTGGCTTGAAAGGGCAGAACTAGGAGGAGGAGGGAGGAAGGGAGGAAAGGAGGGAGGGAGGTTGAGAGAGAGAAAGAGAGAGAGACAGAGACAGAGAGAGACAGAGAGAGAGAGACAGAGAGAGAGAGACAGAGAGAGAGAGAGTGTGTGTGTGTGTGTGTGTGTGTGTGTGTGTGTGTATGTGTGTGTGTGTGTGTGTGTGTGTGTGTGTGTGTGTTAGCAGGGTGAAGGTGAGGGTTGGGGGAGAGAATTACAGAGAAGTCAGATTTCTGTTTAGGAAAAGGAGAAAATTTCCTGATGGTCATAGCTCCCCTCAATAGGTGATGCTGCCTTGTGAGGTAGTGAGCTTCCTGTCATTTTGAGATCTTCAGGTAGTGGCAGATGGATAGAATGTCTGGGGAGATTCCAGTATTGGATGGGAGATTGGATTAAATGACCTCTAAGGTCACTTCCGACTGAGGGTCTGCAAGCTTCCTGGTGGAGCTGGGCCTTGGAAGGGGGGTAGGAAATAAGCAAGATGAAGGGGAGAAGGGTATTTGGATGCTGAGCAATGGGCCAGGCCAGGCATGCTTTCCATGATGCTGTGTTGATTCTGTGTATCCTAGGGCAAGGGAAAGAGCACTGACCCAGGAAGCAGAGAGTGCACACCTCTTTGGTCCTCATTTTTTCCTGTAAAATGGGAAAGTGTAAAGTGGAGGTGGGGGAGAGTGTGTGTGTGTGTGTGTGTGTGTGTGTGTGTGTGTGTGTGTGTGTGACTACATGGTTCCTAAGTTCCCTTAGCTCTATGGTCCTATGATCTGTACCTTTCCAAGGTCTTGGGAACTTGACACCCTTCTTCTCCCCCTCCCTCATGCCATTGTATGCCCAGGGTCCAATAGTACTGCACTGGGCACTCCAGCCATTTTTTCTGATCTGTGTGGTGATGTCTATTCACCCAGCATTTTTCATCCAGTTCTTCTGCCCTGTGCCTGGCCTTATTCATCTCAGGTAAGGCACTGGTGGTGGAGTACAGGGGGATACTCGGCTCTGCTATCTAGTGACCTTTGTGACCTTGGGAAGTCATTTGCCTTCTGAACCTCGGTTTCTTACTTTGTGAATTGAAGGGATTAGACTGGATTAACTCCAAGATCTCTTCTAGAGCTAAATCCTAAAAGCTTAATGTGGGATGATTTGGGGGTGGGGGGAGGTCTGTCTTTTACCTCTCCATTATGACTGCTTAAAAAGGGGACATGTTAAATTTAAAACTAGGCCCAGAGATGACATTGAAAAAAAAGAAAGACTAACCTCATTGCTGTGTGAATATTTATAAATTTGTGTTTACATATTTTAATTTATATATGTGTATATGTGTATATAGATGTGTGTTCATAGGCATGCATATGTGTACTCATACACACACAAAACATGCTAATTACACATCATGGGAAATATATGTATATGTATATGTTCCTGTGTATATACACATATAGGTATACAGTGTATTATAGATTGCATGTGTCTATAGATTGTGTATATGTATGCATACATGTATAGACAAACACATGTAGATATGCACACATGTGTATACAGCTGTGTATATGGGTCATGCATGCTCATTATAGATTGTGTCTGTTAGAATATAGAAATATATGTATATGTGATTATTTGTGCAATACATGTGTTTAAATATGCACACATGTAGTACATACATTATATGTTTTATATATGTATTGCCTATATGTTTTATATGTATGGGCCTTTATGTGTTGCACACATGTATGTGCACATATAGATGTGTGCACATGTGTGTGTATGTGTAGAAATCAACAAAGATAGAATTTGCCTAGAATGTGAGCCTGTATACATATACATACAGGTGTATACATCAATGTATGTGTATATCACACACATATAGATGCTGATTACAGATCATGGGCTCATAGGTTTTAAGAGCTGAGGGGAGTTTAAGAGATTACCTTCATTTTATAGAGAAAGAAACCACGGACAAATTTACTCATTTAAAATCATTGTTAACTGCCATTGTATGGTTGAAAGCAATCAAAACCTCCAATAATTATCAGATAACACTATTTGATAATTCAGACTTTTTCAGTCTTTCAGAATATTTTGTGAGTGACTGGCCTTCCCTGGAGAACCAGGACTCAGGAGATAAGGATTCAGAATCGAGCTTTAGGAGCATAACTTGGGAATTGTGTCCCCAAGCCTCAGTTTCCTCCCAGTAGGAGAAGCATTAAAGTACAGTAGAAGGAGCATGGAAGCCAGAAAACCTGGGTTGTCCTGGCTTTCCCTGATTCTACTCACCACTACTTGACCTTAGACAAGGTAGTTGTCTTCTTTTGAGCCTCATTTTCATTAACTCTCCAGGTCCAAGGTCACACAGACAATTAGTAGGAAGATCTGGGAGTCAAGCCTAAGACACAGAGAGCATCATCAGTTTAGATCTAGAAAGGTACCTTTCATTTTATAGATGAAGAAACAAAGGCCTAGAAAAGTTAGGTGACTTGCCCAAGATCTCATGGCAGAGTCAGGATTCGAAACCAGATCCTCTGACCCTAGATGTAGACATCTTTACTCCGTGTTCCTCTAACTTCAAACACAAGGCATTTTCTACCATAATACCAAATTGTTAATGAGGGAAGTCCTTTGGAAACAGTCACACATCATAGAAATGTAATCTGTTACTTTCTAAATGAAGAGTTGGATCTGATCTCCAAATTTCCTTTCATCTCTGATACCCTGTGATTCTGTGAATTAGTCTGAATTAAGTTTTGTGATGTAGAAGGGGCTACAGGACCTCAGGTGAGTCATTTTTCATTTTTCTGGACCTTGGTGGCCCCTTTGACCAAATGAGGGGATTGACTCAGTAGTCTCTAAAGCCTTTTCCAGATGTAACATTTTACAAAGCCCCACAGGGGAAGATTATATCAACCAGCGTATTACTTGGATGAAGTGAAGTGTTAGGATAATCAGGCCCTTCCTTAAGCACCCTGCAGAGACTGGAGAGAAAACCAGAGAAAGGGACCTGAGGGTCATCTAGTTCAACACGAAGTAAAAAGGTTTTCATGCGCAGGAAGGGCTGAGAAAAAGCAGGGAAAACATGTGACCCCAGAGACGATGGCTAATCAATTCTCAGCAGCTGGGATTGCTTATTGATCTCCATCTTCTTCCCCAGCCCACATCCACCAAAGTTATTCTGGATGCCAGCCCAGAAAATGCTTTATGTATAATACATAATTGGTATAGAAGAGCCGCTAGTTCTCATTGTGGCTGGCTGAGGAGATTGGCTATGAGAATCATAGAGCTGGACAGTTCAGGGGAATACGAAAGAACCCAGATCTACCTATTCCATCTTTATTGTATAAGGGGAAACTGAGTCTCAGAGAGGGCAAGGAGAGGGCCTTGGAAAGAGGTCGTGGGGGAAATCAAGGGGCAGAGTCAAGGTTAGAACACAGGACTCCTCACTCTCAGTCTGCTCTTTTGATTTTTTCCTCCCATTTTCCATAAATGGGACAATACTAAGAGAAAGGGCTGTCAGGAATTCAGAATCACAGGGGTTTGGAGCTGAAAGGAACGTCGGAGGCCTTCAAGTCCAACCTGCACTTGCACAAAAATCTCCTCAACAGCTGGGTGTGTGCTAGAGCTGGTGGGCTCCTGGTTAAATGTTTGGTGTGAGCACTTATACATTCAGCAATCAACAAGCACTACAGATCAGGGCTTGATTTGTTGTTTTTGTTTTGTTGACTGTCCAGACTTAAGAAGATAATGAAGAAAATGCTAAGAATGCAGATTAAATTTAAAAGTGCCATGCTTTTCTTTTTTTGAGAGAGAGCTGGTTGTTTAATTTTTACTACCACATTCCTACCTACAGCATACATACAAAAGACCATCCATACTTTTTTTCGAAGGCCTCCAATGGGTCAGCTAGGTGGTGCAGTTGATAGGGTGCCTGGCCAGGAGTCAGGAAGACCTAATTTCAAATCCAGACTCATATACTTACTGTATGACCCTGAGCAAGTCACTTAACCCTGTTTGCCTCCATTTCCTCATCTGTGAAATGAGTTGGAGAAGGAAATGGCAAACTACTCCAGTATCTTTGTCAAGAAAACCCCAAATGGGGTCACAAAGAGTCAGATATGACTAAATAACATCAGTAGAAGATAAAACTCCAACACAGGAAATTATACCGTAAAGTATTATATTGTAAGTGCATTGAAGATGTCCAAAGTGTTTATGAATTCCGAGGGGGAAGATCTGCCAAATTCAGGAAATACTAGCTAAAGGCGATCACGTCTGCATCGGGCTCTAAGGGAGAGTTAGGGATTCAACAAGCGAAAGAAAGGAGGAAACCATCCCAGACAGGGTGTGTGTGTGTCTGTGTCTGTGTGTGTGTGAGTGTGTGTGTGTGTGAGTGTGTGTGTGTGTCTGTGTGTGTATGTCTGTGTGTGTGTCTGTGTGTGTATGTGTGTGTGTGAGTGTGTGTGTGTGTGTGTCTGTGTGTGTCTGTGTGTCTGTGTGTCTGTGTGTGTGTGTCTGCGTGTGTGTGTAAGTAGGTAGGGGACAGAGAGCTATAGACTTTAGTGGAAGAAAAGAACATGAGGCTGCACAGCTGGATGGGTGAGTTTATGCCAGTCATCATGGAGGGCTTTAGATGCCAGGTGCCTGGTTTTCCAGCCCAGTTTTGAGGTGATTTCTAGTGGAGATTTGTAGAAATACTACCTTAAAATATGCTTATTACATTTCTTTCCACTTCAAGAAAGACATTTTTTTGCTAAAAACAAACAAAAAACCTCATTGCTGTTTTCTTCATAACTTTCATTGTCATTCTCTTACTAAGCAGGGGTGGGGAACCTGCGGCCTCGAGGCCACAAGTGACCTTCTGGGTCCTCAGGTAAGGCCCTTTGATGAAGGGCCTCAGGTCCCAGGTTCCCCACCCCTACACAGTATATGCCATGCTCAGGTTTAGTACAAGGCAAAGTCAGGGAGAAAAGTAGGCCCTGTTCTTACAGCAATGTGGTAGCTCCTGGTCTGAGAAGCAGGTGGTTCAACATATTTCCTGGATTGCTTGGTAAGTGCTCACTAAGTGCTTGCTGGAGGGAAAAGAAAGCTCTTCCTGCAAGATATTACATATTCAAGCCCCAATACTTAGCTTAGTGTGGATGAGTTTATGTGATCATAGATCTAGGGCTGGAAGGGACCTTTTGGGCCATCTAGTCTTATCTCCTTCATTTTATAGAGGAGGAAACTGAGGCCCAGAGAGTCTAAGTGACTTGCCCAAGGTTAAATGTATCAGTCTGCAAGCATTTATTAATTGCTATGTGTCAGGCACTGTATTTAGTGCTAGAGATAGAAAGAAAGACAAAAAATAATCCCAGCTTTCAAGGAGTATACATTCTAATAGGGAGGGAATGGAGATGACATGGGATGGGCACATACAATATAGAGAAAGTACTTGGAAGGTAATCTCAAGGAGCATTAGCTACTAGAGCAGTGGTCCTCAACCTTCCTAATGCCACGATCCTTTAATACAGTTCCTCATGTTGTGGTGACCCCCAACCATAAAATTATTTTTGTTGCTACTTCATAACTGTAATGTTGCTACTGTTATGAATCATAATGTAAATATCTGATATGCAGGATGTAGTTTCATTGTTACAAATTGAACATAACCCACAGGTTGAGAACCGCTGTTCTAGAGAGAATGGGTAAGGCCTCCTGCAGAAGGTAGGATTTGTGCTGCGTCTTGAAGGAAGCTAAGGAAACTACAAGGCAGAAGTGAGTGGGTACAGCATTCCAGGCATGGGGTACAGCCAGTGCAAAAGCACCGAGGTGGGAAATTGTCATGTTTGTCTGGCCGCAAGTAGGCTAGTCTAGCTGTTATGCAGTGTGGAGGGGCCATATTACAAAGAACTTTCTATGCCAAGTTGAGGGCTGGCTGTTTGAAACTGGAAGTAATAGGGAGCCATTGGAGTTCATTGAACATGGGTGGTGGTGGAGGTTATAAAGTCACTGTTAAACAGTAAAGGAGGATTTAGCACCTTATGTACATAGTTTAGAAAAATCACCTTGGCAACTGGGTAGAGGATGGATTAAAGTGGGGAGAGTTGAGGCAAGGAGACCAGGTAGAAGGTAGTCTCCACCAGGTAAGAAGGTGATGAGGGCTGGAACTAGGGTTGTGGCTGTATGAGTGGAGAGAAAGTGATGGCTAGGAAGTGAAGGTAGAAATGACAAAATCTGACAATAGATTGCACAGAATGAGTGAGAGTAAGGAACTGAGGGTGACACCAAGGTTAACGGCTTGGGTTCCTAGGAAGAACAGCTAGGTGGTGCAGTGGAGAGAATGCAAGGCTTGGAGTCAGGAAGATCTGAGTTCAAATCCAGATACTTATTAGTATGTGACCCCGGGCCAGCCATTTAGCCCTGTTTGCCTCAGTTTCCTCACCTGTAAAATGAGTTGGAGAAGGCAGTGACAAACCACTCCAGTATCTTTGTCAGGAAAACCTCAAATGGAGTCATGAAGAGTCGGACATGACTGAAAAACCACTGACTGGGAGGATGGTGGGGCTCTTGACAGAAATAGAGAAGGGGAGAGGTTTGGAGGGAGGGGTGGGAAGATGAGATAGAGAATTCTATTTTGGATATGTTGAGTTTAAGATGCCAGTGGGGCATCCAATTTGTGTTACGTGCCAGAGCCAAGATTTGAACACATGGCTTCTAAGGGCTACCGCATCACTTTTCCCATTGTGCCATAGCAGTGTCTCTGATTGGATAGACAGTGATCAGACTCCATTATTAGTCACGATGCTTACCCTACAATTTCTGAAAAGGCTCATAGGATCCTTGATTGAAAGTTGGGAGGGTACTTGGAGAGCATCTAGTTCAACTCCTTCATTTTACAGATGAAGTAATATTATTAAGTGACTTGCCTCAAGTTATACAAGTAGGAAGCAAATGAATGTGGAAATATGACTAGTTTTGGAATGAGAGGACTTGAGTTCAAATCTTGTCTCTATTATCTGTCTGGGTTACTTGTGTAATCTAAGGAGAAGTCACTTATCTTCTCTGGGCCCCAGTTTCCTCATCTGACAAATGAGGGGGATAGTTTGTTGTTGTTTGCAGTTTTTCAGTCATGTCCGATTCATCATGACTCTGGGTTTGTTTTTTTTAAGCAAAGATACTGGGGGTAATTTACCATTTCCTTCTCCAGTTCATTTTACAGATGAGGAAACTGAGGCAAACAGGATTAAGTGACTTGGCCAGGGTCACTCAGCTAGTAAGTGTCTGAAGCCATATTTGAACTCAGGTCCTGCTACCTCTAAGCCTGGCACTCTATCCACTGCACCACCTAGCTGCCCTAGAGGAGTAAATTAGAGGGCCCCTAAAGATCCTCCTAGCTCTTGATCCTGGAATCCTATCTGACTTCAGCATGAAGAGGTTATAGCTGATTCATCAAATTTACCTCCTAACATTTTATTTAATACCTACTTCCTAGCCTTCTGCTATTTCTATAACCACCAGGCAGCTACTCTTCATGAAAATATTTCACTTTCACCTCCATATCTGAGATTTTTATTTCTGCTTATACTTAACTTTGGTTTACATTTTAGCCCCACCCCCACCCCTTTCTTTTACTTCTAACAAAAATCTGATTTTTTTTCAACTCAGTCTGATCTTAATTCTCATCAAGTCAATTAGCCAGCATTTATTATTATATTGTGTGCCAGGCTTTGTGCTAATTCCTGAGGATACAAAGAAAGGCAAAAAACAAACAGTCCCTTATCTCCTGAAATTCAGTCTGCTGAGTATTATTAGGGCTACAGGTATTGCTACTAGAATTACATGCCCCCTAGGGGCAGGGATTGGATTTTGGTTTATTTTTATTTCTCCTCATTATCTGCATACATAAATAATAAAAAGCTTCATAAATGTTTGATGAATGAATTTGGTTCTTTTATCTCCTATCCATACTTGAACTTGGCATAGTCTCACTGCCAGATTTGCTTTCTGGTTAAACCCTAAACTTCCCTGACCCATGTTGATAAAATGACAACACCTTTCCTTAAAGCAAATTATCACCCTTAATTTAATCACAATTATAAATTCAGATTTTTAAAAATGGCTTCCTTTTGTTAATATCTTCTTTTCCCAATTATATGTAAGAAAACAATTTTAACATTCATTAAAAAATTTTTTTTGAGTTCCAAATTCTTTCCCTCCCCTAATGTGTTTCCATACTAGTAATGTTGTGAAATAAGACACAGACCCCCTCCCCCCAAAAAAAACCAAGCCCATAAAACATGAAAAAAGTAAAACAAATAAAAGTATACTTTGATCTGCATTCAGACTCTTTATCAGTTCTTTCTCTGGATGTGGATAGCATTTTTTTATCATGAGTAATGGTTTTCTTTCAGGGCAAGTACCCTGAAAGTATCTGAGTTGGGTGGGTGTTGGACAAAAGTATATGTGATTTCTTGAGTTGGATCCCAAACACCCCCTATGAATGTTGGCATTCTAGAGTAGCAAGAGCTCAAAATCTCATTTCATTCCAGTCACTTAGTCAAGCACAAACTCCTAGCTTTGGGCAAAGAGGGCTGGACCATAGGTGAAGCACACTGGTTAAGGGATGGCTGTCCACCAGACAGATACTGATCTATGGGATAGGTGTTTAACCTGGGATCCATGAAACTTATATTTGAAAATTATATTTCAGTCTGGCCTCAGACACTTGACACACTTACTAGCCGTGTGACTTTGGGCAAGTCACTTAACCCCATTGCCCTCCAAAAAGCAAAAAGAAAAAAAAAAGAAAATTATATTTCAGAATAATTGATTTCCTTTGCAAGTCTGTGTACTTTATGTTATGCACTTAAAGACATTATTCCCACAAAGGATCCATAGGCTTCACCAGACTGGGATGGGGGTGGGAGGGTACCAATGACACCCAAAAAGTTATGAACCCTTGAGACAGAAGACCAGAAGTAAATCCCACTTGTGATACACTAGCAGCTACAAGCAAATCATTTAACCTTTCCATGCCTCAGTTTCCTCATCTGTAAAATAGGGAAGGAACACCCATAGTCTCTAAACTCATGGGATTATCGAAGTTCTCAGATGAAATAATGTATGTAAAACAATTTGCAAACCAAATGCCATATAAACGTCAGCTACTATTATTTATTATTGTTACTCTCTTACTTTTCTCATCTTTTTTCCTTGGAATTTAGGTAAAAACAGTCCTGGGAAAATGGAAATCCGTTTTCATTCTTTATGTTTCACATTCTGCAGAGCATCGCACAGGTAGATGAAATAACTGCCTTTTGTAATTAAAAGTGTTAGAATGTAAGAGTTAATAATAGTATTATGCATCTGAGCTAGTTCCATGAATGCGTCCATGCCATTCAGGCTGCCTGAGGGCATTGGGACTGGAGACTTGTAGGAAACCTAGTTTGACTTTGTTCCCTGCTGTGTACATGGAGCTGACAGCTCCTTTGTCAGAGTTCTTGGGACAACCATTGCTTGAAGCATGAACCCCTCCCCCTTTACTGAATTCCTCTATTTGAACTCATTCAGTGATCAGAGGGGAGTTTCTCTTGTTGGACAGCTCTCACCATTGGAACCTGCTTCTTTTATCTGGAGTAGCAAGTTACTTCCTGTGGTCCTCAAACCATAGAATCTTTGATTCATAAGAACATCAGAATGGTTCTACACTCTCTACTTCAAAGGGTTTTTGTAAAGAAAGTGCTTTGGAAACCTTAAGATACTCTAGAAATGTGAGTGGTTATAATTACTATAGAAGGAATGATCAAAGTCATAGGGCTGTGTGGTATAGTGAAGAGAACATCCAATTTGGAGGCAGAGGGCCTGGATTAGAGTCTTGACTCTTTTCTCTGATGTCTTTATGACTTTAGGCAAACCCCTTTCCTTCTCTGGGCCTTGATTTCTCCCCATGTAAAATGACAAGATTAGATTTGATAAGCCCTATGGATCCCTTTTAACTCCACATTCAATGATTTAATCAAAGTATCTTCCCAATGTAGGAACTACCCTGATGGGAGTCATCTAACCTCTGTTTGAACATGTCCAGTGACAGGGAGCTCACTACTTAACAAAGCAGACTGTTTCATTTTGGACAGATTCTTTTTTTCTTCATGAGTGACAGAAGAAGCAGGTAAGTAGGTTACAGAAAATGACAGGGTTGGAGGAGGGAGGGGAAGAGGAAAAAAGCTTTCTTAATTATGTTTTGTGGTCTTTGGGAACATTTTCAGTGATGTTGGGCATGGGTTTCAACTGTCTTCTCTTCAACCTTGAATAAAAATATCTCTAGTCAATCAATAAACCTGTGTTCTTGGCTGGTGGAGAGACATAGATTGTTCAGGGCAAATAGCCCTGAGGTTGCAATCAGAGGAGCTGGGTTGGAATGCCCTCTATGCTACGAACCACTGCCCCATGAGACCTTCAGCAAGATACTTCCTTCTCTGGGTCTCAGTAACTTTAACTGCAAAGCAAGGGGATTGGAACAGGTCAGAACTGTAATACTAGGAAAAAATTAACAGAGTGTGGCTCCAGAGGCATAATGGATGAAGCACTGGACCTGTCAAGAAACCCTGAGTTCAAATCCAGCCTCAGACACTTACAGGCTGTCTGACCCTGGGTAAGTCACTTAACTTTTGTCTACCTAAGTTTCCTCAACTGTAAATGGAAGATAATAATAGGATAATAATAATAATCTCCCAGGGTTGTTGTGAAAGTCAAATGAGATATTTATAAAATGCCTTGCAAACCTTAAAGTGCTATATAAATGATAATAATTATTATTAGAGCAATGAAATTTAGAGGTTGTGATTGACCCCTGCACTCCTTTAGCTGCTGAGCTTAGCACCTACTTGGCAGGAACAGTGGAAATAGGAACCTACCAGATGAGGCTTATGGAAAGATGAATATTTTGAGGGTTTGGGGGGACCACAACTGTGAGGTTTTTTTAGGCATAAGAATCTTCCATTAAGGAAACTTCCTTGACTGATACAGATTGGTGCCTGTTCTACAACTTATAGTCTCAATGAGTTGTCTGGAGGGGGTGGGGTGCTGAAAGGCTACTTAGTAGTCTCACAGCCTGCATGTTTCAGAGATCAGCTCTTTAGTCATTGTGTCACACAGCCTTTCTGTTACAAGGATCATTGTGGTCCTTGCCCCCTGAGTGGCACAGACTTCTCCAACAGCTAAGTGACTTTGGTGGTTAAAAAGTGAAGTCCATATTGAATAGAGATCCAGGTATAATTGGCTAAAGAGTTTAGCCTGGGAAAGAACATTTTCTGGGGTCAGTGCCAATATTAGTAGGCTGTCTCCTTTTGTCCTAAAGATGCAATCAAGCCTTCTGGAATGCTTGGAGATCAATCTGTGTACTGTAACTCAAACTTTGGGAAATGGACAGAAGCAGCTGATGTAATAGACTAAGCAGGTCAGAAGACCTGAGTTCTGGACCCAGAGCCATGGGTGACTTTCTCTGTAGCTTCAAATTAGTTCTATTCTCTCTCTCTCTCTCTCGTTCTCTCTCTCTCTGTCTGTCTCTCTATCTCTATCTCTCTCTGTCTCTCTCTGTCTCTCTCTCTGTCTCTCTCTCTCTTTCTCTCCCTCTCTTCTCCCCAGTTTCCCTATGACTCAAATGGTGTTAATAATTTCTGCCCCCTCCCCACTCACCACAGCTATTATAAAAGACAGATGAAGCAATGAAGGATATCTTAGAATTATAGCATCTCAGGTTTGGAAGAAATCTTAAGAGGTCTCATCTTAGAAGCTCAGCCCAGTGGACATTCTTACATCCCCAGCAAGTGGCCCACCTGCCTCTCTTTCAGGACCTCCAGTGCTGGAGAGCTCCCTACCTCAGAAAGTATTCTCCTCAATTCCATTATTGGAAACCTTTAATCTCATGTCTAATGCTAGGATAGTTTTTGTTTTGTCGAGCTGAAATTTGCCTCCGGATGACTCCCCCATCTACCCCATTGCCCCTGATTCTGCCCTTTGAGGCCAAGAGGAACCAATGTAATTCCTCTTTCATATGACAACATATCAGATACTTGCAGACAATGGTCTTATCCCCCTTGCTGTATAATATGTTGCACACATTAAAAGTAGCAGTAAAGGAGATTTTGTTTGTAGCTAAGGTTCCAGCTAATATTGGAATGCTTGTGGGCACAAAGGGAGGATTGGTAACTGGACCTGAGTGTGTAGATATATCCTATTGAGGGTATGTCAGACAGGGTAATAGGCATAGGCAGGGATAGTCATTTGGCTCTAAGGCTTTTAAATGAGTGTAAGGATTTATTTTTTACAGAACTCAGCTGAAAACATGTTAAAATAATCCTAACCTCTGAAGTAGGCCTCCCCAGTGGCACCAGGGAGACAGGCAGAATGGTATCATTAATAACAGTAACTATGATTTCTATAGCACTTTTCAGGTTTTTAAAGTATTTACTTTACAATAACTCTATCAGGTAGATAAGGTCAGCATTATTAGCTCCATTTCACAATTGAGAAACCTGAGGTTCAAAGACTTCCCTGGGGTCACACAGCAACTAAGTATCTGAATTAAGATTTAGATTCTGCTCTCCTTAGTGCAAAGCCAGTATTTTGTTCCTGTTACAAAATCAGAATCAAAGAATTTTAAAGTTAGGAGACATATCATAGGTCTATTGGTCCAGTTTGTGCCTGAAAAAGATCCCCTACCCAACATAGGGGCCAGGTGTGGTAGTACCCACCTGTAATCTCTGCTGCTGGAGAGGCTGAGGGTAGTAGATGGCATGAGCTTGGAGTTTTGAGCTACAATAGGCAAAAAGTCTATTAGGTGTCAGAACCAAGTCTGGTACTGCTGAGGCGAATCCCCAGGAGTGAGAAAGGCTATCAGGTTGTCTAAGGAAGGGTGAACCGCCCAAGTTAGAAGTGGAGCAGGTCAGAGCTTCTGTGTCACTTAGCAGTGGATTCAGGCCAGTGAGTGGCTGCTGTACGGTGAGATTGGGAGACTCAGCCTAAAAAAAAGGTCAATCTTCTCTCTTTTGATGAATGAGCTCTACAGAGGAAGGAAACTGCCGCCTACTAAGGTAGTCTTTTCCATTTGTTGGATAACCACACAAACACTAGGACTTGGAGTCAGAATAGCTGCATCTGAGTCCTACTGCTATGCTCCTCTGTATACTGTATCTCCTGTCCTAGCCAGGTGGCCCCTAGCCAACCTTTCCTTTCTCTGAGCCTCTGTTAAGTGTGGATACTGCATTACCTTATGGGGCAGGGAAGGATTATGAAGGTCAATGGAGATAGCTTGGACTGAAGACATGGATTTAAATTCTATCTCTGCCACTTATGATATGTATGACCTTGGGCAGCTCATTTGACATCTCTAGACCTTAGTTTCCTCATCTGTCAATTGATGGGATTGTCCAGCAAGAAGAGAGAGAAAAAGAAATTCCATTCAAAATAACTATAAAAATATATAAAATGTCTGGGAATCTACCTAATAAGACATAACATAGGAACTCTATATGAATGCAACTATAAAACACTCTTTACAAAAATAAAGATGAATAATTTAAGAGCTATTAACTGCTTGTAATTGAGCAGGGGCAAGATTCAAACAATTGGCAGCTTGGTGGTATAGTAGATAGAACACCAGCCTGGAGTCAGGAAGATTCCTCTTTCTGAGTTCAAATCCAGCCTCAGACACTTACTAGCTGTATGACCCTGGGCAAGCTATTTAGCCCTGTTTGCCTCAGTTTCCTCATCTGTAAAATGAGCTGCAGAAGGAAATGACAAACCACTCCAGTGTCATGGCTAAAAAAAACCCAACTCAAAAGGAGTCACAAAGAGTCAGACATGGCTGAAAATGACCAAACAGCAGCAACAACAACATGATAACAATGACAATGTTACCTAGGTTAATTTACT
The DNA here is from genome assembly GCA_028627135.1 of Pseudochirops cupreus. Lineage (NCBI taxonomy): Eukaryota > Metazoa > Chordata > Mammalia > Diprotodontia > Pseudocheiridae > Pseudochirops > Pseudochirops cupreus. The sequence continues at coordinate 154,055,366 of CM053582.1, read as the reverse complement.
TATTCATTGTCATACCAATCAAATTGTTGAAAGATTATTTTGTATAGTTAGAAAAAATTATAATGAAATTCATTTGGAAGAATGAAAGGTCAGGAATCTCAAAGAAAATAATGAGGGAGCCTAATATTACCAAACCTCAAACAGTACTACAAAGCAGTGATCATCAAAATATTAAGGACTAGAGGATTCAATTAGTGGAGCAGATTAGGTACACAATATTCAGAAGCAAATGAGTATAGTATCCTAGTGTTCATTAGCCCAAAGACCCCAATTACCAAAGACTCATTATTCCAACAAGAACTGCTGGGAAAACTAGAAGGCAATCTGGTTTTAGACTATCATCTCATACCAAGGTAAGTCCAAATGGACACATGACATCAGTATAAAAGGCTATTCCATAAACAAATTGGAGGAACAAGAAAGATATCTTTTGCAACTGACCAAACATGGGATAGAAAGGAAACAGGAGATAAAATGGAGAATTTTGATCATATAAATTGAAATGTTTTCAAACAAAGTTAATACAGTTAAAATGAATTAGAAAGGGAAGAAGTAACTGAGGGAAATGTTTTTGTGTCAAAATTTTCTGATAGAAGCCTGATATCCAAGTAACTGATTCAAATACATAAACATAAGAGATGTTTGCCAACAGAGAAGGGATATGAACAGAGATTTCTCAAAGGACAAAATCTAAGCAATCAAGTAATATATGAAAACAATGTTCCTGATTACTGATAATAGATTCTACCTCATGTCCATCAATCTGGCAAAGTTGATAAAAAATGGAAAATGATAGCTGTCTAAGAGCCTGTGATGAACAGGCATACTGATATGGTATTGTTAGAGTGAATTAGTCCAGCCCTTCTGGAAAGCAATTTAGAACTGTGCCCCCAAAGTCAATAACTGTGTATACTCTTTGTTATACTACTGAACCTATACCCAAAGAGATCAAAGAAAGAGGAAAAAGACTTATAAATACAAAAATGTTTCTAGTACCTACTTTCATAGTGGTGAAGAACTAGAAACTAAGGGGGTGTTTATTACTTGGGGAATGACTGAACAAGTTATGATTTATGAATGTTACAGAATATTATTGTGCATAAAAGGTGACAAAAGGGACAGCTTCAGAGAAACCCGGAAGGACTTGTATGGATTGATTTAGAGTGATGTGAGTAGAGCCTAGCAAACAATTTATACAACAACATTATAAAAAAAATCAAAGAAATGACCGATCATGCTTTCAGAGGACCAATGATGAAACGCTGTATCCATTCCTCATAGTAAGGTGATGAACTCAGTAAGACATGATTTCAGGCATGACCAACATGGGGATTTGTTTTATATATTTGCATATGTTTTGCATATTTGTCAATATGCATATTTGATAAAAGGGTTTTATTGGTTTTTCTTTCATTTTAATGTGTGTGGGGGGGCTTTTATTAAAGGGGGATTTGCCTTAGTTACCAAAATGCAAAAATTAAAAAAGTAAGAAAAAGAAGATCATAAAAGTATTTTCTTAAATGCATGGAGATGGAAGAGAACAGAAGAAAAGTCAATGGGAAACCCAGACAAGTTGAACAACTTTGAAAATAACAGTGTAGAATGTATTAAATACTTGGAGATAGAATTAAGCTGTTGGTAGCACTGATCTTTGCTACCTGTGCAATACTCTTCTGTTCTGCTTTCCATAGGGAAATATTTGTCTGATTTGGTGCTTAAATTCAGAATTAAAAAAAAAACCCAAAACAAGAATACAACTAAAAATGGGAGGGTTAGACTAAGACCTCTAAAGTCTATTCTAGATCTAAATCTCTGATCATGTGACTTAGATTCATGTGACCTTAGTTCAAATACTCTTAGACACTTACTATGTGATCATGGGATAGTCACATGAGTTCCCTAGCCTTAATTTCCTCATCTGTAAAATCAGGATAACATCTATAGTATCTACCTCAGAGAATTCTTAAGAAGTTTTTTAAAAGGAGCAGCTAGGGGGCGCAGTGAATAGAGCGCTGGCTCTGGAGTTGGGAGGACCTGAGTTCAAATGCAGCCTCAGACACTTAGCACTTACTAGCTGTGTGACCTTGGGCAAGTCACTTAACTCCAATTGCCCTGCCTTCCCTCCTCCAAAAAAAAAAGGAAAAAAAAGAAGATTTAAAAAAAAATCTTGCATAACAAGTGCTTTTCGTACATTCCACACCAGTATTTTCCTTGACCTTTTGTCAAAGCAGATTGGCACCTCCTCTGTACCTTATAGCCCCAGGAGTTGCCTTGGATAGAGATGGGGTGGGGTGAAATGTTTGACAAGAACCATTCCCCAGAATGACATGGCCTCTATCAGTGAGAGGGATGAGATGGCTTTTTGACTCTTTTTGTAACCCCAGCACTTACCAGAGGTGCTTAATAAATGTTTGTTGACTGACTGATGCCTTGCTGCTTACAACAAGAACAAGAACAGTAGGAGGAGGAAGAGTAATCATGAATACTGGTGCTGGTCTGATAAGATCCTGCCTCGGACACTGAATGAGTGACTCTGGACAAGTCACCTAAACATCTCCCAGCCTGTTTTCCTATCTGTAAAATAAGAAAATAATGATGTACACATCAAAGGTTGTGGTGAGGAGCAAATGAAATACACACACGTGTGTGTATATGCACATGTATGTGTGTATATGTGTGTATAGATGGATAGCAGCTAGGTGGCATCCTGGATAGAGCTCTAGAATCAGGAAGATCTGAGTTCAAATCAAGCCTCAGCTACCAGCTGTGTGACCCCGGGCAAGTCACTTAACCCTGTGTGCCTCAGTTTCCTCATCTGTAAAATGAGCTGGAGAAGAAAATGGCAAACCACTTTAGTATCTCTGCCAAGAAAATTCCAAATGGGGTCACAGAGAGTTGGACCTAACTGAAAAATGACTAAGCAATAACATGTACACACATACATATGTGTGTATGTGTGTGTGTTATATGTCATTTGATTGACTGTGTATAGTGCTTTGCAAACCTTCATGTACTATCTAAATGTTAATTATTATTATTATTAATTATTATTTAAACTCAACGATTTCTGGTCTTCTCTGGGCCCCCTGCTCATTGTATCATCTAAAGCTTATTAATGAAAGGTGATATCTCATTTTAGGCAGCTAGGGGGTGCAGTGTCTATAGCACTAGGCCTGGAGTAAGGAAGATCTGAGTTCAAATCCAGCTTCAGACATTTACTAGCTCTGTGACCGTAGGCAAGTCATTTAACTCTGCCCCAGTTCCTTTATCTGTAAAATGAGCTGGAGAAGGAAATGACAAATGACTCAACAACAGTAATCTCATTGAACATATTCATAATAATTAATAATAAGAGCCAGCATTTATATAGCACTTTAAGGTTTGCAAAGTGCTTTACAAATATTTTCATTTTATCCTCACAACAACCCTGGGACGTAGGTGCTATTATTCCCATTTTTAGATGAGGAAATTTGATGCAAACACAAAAGTTAAATGACTTACCCAGGATCAGACTGCTAGCTGGTAAAGTGTCTTAGGATTTGAACTTGGGTCTTTCTGACTTTAGGTCCAATGCTCTCTCCATTGCACCACCTTGCTGCCTCTATATTCATAGAACATGGGACATAGAGCTAGAAAAACTTTAAAATATAGAATGTTAAAAGTTAAAACTAGTAATGACCGCAGACTATATAACATCAGAACTGAAAGGGGTCAAAGGACATAAAATGTCAGAACAGGAGCTATAGAATGGACTTTAAAACGTAGACTATAAGAGTATATGTTGGGGTGGGGGCAGGAGAACCTTAGAATATAGAATGTTAGAGTTGGGAGGGACCTTAGAATGTAGAATTTTAGAATTATGAGGAACTTTGGAGACCACCCAGTCTTCCTTCCTCATTTTAAAGCTGTATAAAGTGATCACCAGAGAAAAATTACTTACTCAAGTTCCTGAGTGTAGACAAGGAGTAAGCAAGATAGGTGGTCATTTTGGTGTAACATCCAAGGTTGTGATGAAAGTGAATGAGAGAAAATATGACCTTTATAAAAATAATTGCTTATATCTTTAACTCTAGAAGGTTCTGCTCTCCATAGTTTATGGATAGGTGTTTTGTGGGAGGTTGGTCAAGTGACCCATATCTCATTGAAGGCTCAAAGCCTTTAGTAGGCAGTGACATTACATGGAGGTGGTGGGCCTGGATGGATGGGTAAGATTTGGATGGGTGGGAAGTTGGGAATTTGTGCTGTATCCATGTCAGCATTAGTCACCAGTGCAGACCACTTGGCATGGGGACACTGGAGGAGGGAAGGAGGTACAGCCATGCTTTCTTCACATGTGGTAGCTAGGTTCTTTTGCCCAACCTTCACACAAATCTCATCCCATAGAGTTACAGTGGGAAGAACATCATCCTTTCTGTGCTTTGAGGCACCATATTGGGAATGGATAGAGAGATAGAAACAACCTAGTTCCTGCTCTCAAGAAGCTCACAGGCAAAAGGTAGGATGCAATAGATTCTTCTTAAAAATGATGTAAGGTAACCTGTGGTTAAGGGGAAGGAGAGACCCAAAGTAATATGTGGCAGATCTGAGACCTGAACTCAGGTTCTGTGTTTCTTAAGTTTGGTGCTCCAAATTCAAGAGTTGCACCCCCTCAACCCCCGCTTCCAAGTGATCTCTGGGTTTAATTATCACTGCATTTCTTTTGAGTTCTTTGGCCATTTTGTGTTGCTTTCATTTACATTATTATAGCAGTTGTATATATTATTCTCCCGATTCTTCTTACTTTGCCCTGAATCAGTTCCTATAAGTCTTCTCATGTTTCTCTGAATTCCTCATGATCATTTTTGTGTGTGTGTGGCATAGTAATATCCCACCACATTCACCCACCGTAGTTTGTCCCACCATTCCTCAATTGATGGGCAATCATTTTGTTTTCAGTCTTTTGCCACCACCAAAGTGCTGCTATTAATATTTTGGTATATGTGAGGCCTTTTAAGTTGTCTATGACTTCCTCTGGGCCAAAGGGTGTGAATAACTTAGTGACTTTTCTCAGGTACCTTTGGGGTCTGTTGATGACTGATTCTGATGTTTGGGGGGGAGGGGTGGAAGGAGGGGATCTCTTGCTGCAGCCACAGCAAGGAGCAGCTATGGACAAGATCCTGGAAGCTGTGATGTTGTCCTCCTATCCCACCAATGTGAAGCAAGGTTTGGCACGGCGGGTGATTGAGGCAGCGAAGCAACCCATGGACAGTGCGCAGTGCTGGGCCATGCTGGAGCTGTCCACCAAGCTCTTCCTGGTGGGTGACACCAAGTTCAAGCGGGAGATTGGGCAGGAGGTCCTTGAAGTCTATGGCCGATACCACCTCGAAGCCTTCCTAGAGTTCTTTAACGCCCATTTCCTCCTGACACTGCTGCAGGAGGGCTATGGGACTCCAGGCCACCCCAGCCCCTATGTGCTAGATTATGTCCAGCTGGGCCTGCAGTTCATCCCTGAGGGCCCAGCGGCTGAAGGTGTCTTTGCCTTGCTCCGCCTGGAAGTCCTGAGAAAGGTGTGCGAGCGACCTGGCCCCAGGCAGTGTGCCAAGGTGGCTCGCCTCCTGAGTCAGTACCCACGCTGCGTTCCAGATGGCAGACACCGGTTGCTCTTCTGCCAGCAGCTGGTCCGCTGCATCGGACAGTTCCAGTGCCTGGCAGAGGGGGAGGAGGGCATTGTGGAGTTCTTGAGCCATGTGAACCGAGTGAGTGGGCTCTTGCCTAAAATTTGGAGGGCTCAAGCCTCATCCATCCTGCCATCCCTGAAAGAGCTGTTTGCCATCATCTCCTCCACAGGTATCTGGGGCAGGGGGAGGGTTTGTGGAGAGAGGGCTGGTCAGTGGGCACAGGAAGGCATATGTGTCTTGACATTAAATATATACTGGAGAATGTCAGAGCTATACAGGACCCCTCTAGTCTAGCTTCCTCCAATCATGTCATTTTACAGATATGTAAACTGAGGTTTAGGGATGTGTAGAACATCTTTTTCCAAGTTCATACAGCTTGCTTGTACTGGGACTAGGACCTAAATCTCTTGACTAGGGTCAGGGCTCTTTCTATCCTACCACTCTCAACCAGACAAATGTGACCCTGCTCACACTTCCCCACACATACATATGGAGGGGCACACACTTGCTTTTGTGAGCCACCACAAGTGTTTGAAAGCATTTTTGGTGAGGGGAGTGAGGTCCAGAATGGTGATTTCATTGGCGTGGGGAATTTCTGGTGTAGAAATCAATGCAGACTGGCAAATATCTGTAATCAATCAATTAATAAGCATTTATTAAGTGCTTGTTGTATACCAGGCACTGTGTTAAACTCTGAGGATACAAAGAAAAGTGAACATAGTATTTGCCTTCAAGGAACTCACAGTCTAATGGGGGAGACAACATGTAAATAAACATAGACAAGATGGAAAGTGGGAGGTGAGAATTGTCTGGGGCACTAAGAAGTTAGTGGATGGTCTCAAAGCTAGTATGTGTCACAATTAAGACTTGAACCCAGCTCTTTCTGATTCCAAGGCTGGCCCCCCTTCTCACTTCACTTGAGAGGCACATGGACTTGGGTGTAAATACATGTAGTGTTCATATATGTGCAAAGACATGTGTGTATGTGCGTGTTCTATTTAAATATGGCATTCCTTATGACCTCTTTCCCCTGACTGGATGTCAGGTGGTCCAATCCCATCCACATACTAGCTTGTGATCCTGGATAAGTCATGACTTGCTCAACCACTCATCACTCTCTGCTGATTCCCCTGCTAATATATATAGATGTATTATTCTCCCATTAGCCCATAAGCCAGCAGTTCTAAACCTGTGGGTCACAACCCCTTTGGGGTCAAATGATCCTTTCACAGGGGTCACAGGGATCGCCTAAGACCATCGGAAAACACATATTTCTGATGGTCTTAGGAACCAAGACATGGCTTCTCTATCCGTCTCCAGGCAGGTCTGCCCACATGCAGATACGCCCACATATGAGTATTAAAGGGTCACGGCATTAGGAAGGTTGAGAACCACTGCCATAAGCTCATTGAGGCCAGGGACCACACCATTTTTTATCCCCAACACTAAACACAGTGTCTTGTGTCTGATAAGTATTTATTGAAATGAATAAAGAAAAATCCCCTTCCAGGAAGGGCCGTGGCCCTTAATAAAATTCCAGGGCTGCTGGAAGGGCTTTTCTTATTGGTTGCCAGGCTAGTCCCTTTCAGATAGAATTCTCCCCTCATTCTGCCTCTGCCTCCCACCTCACAGAAGCCAAGAGTTGTTCTTGGCAGCATTGGGAAAATGGAAGGATGAATGGCTTGGGTGTCAGGTAGTCAGATCCTGTTTCTGCCACATACTAGCTGTATGAACATAGGCAAGTCTCTGCTCTTTTCTGAACCTGAGTTTCGTCACCAGTAATATGGTGGATAGAGAGTCAGAAAGACAGATATTTATTAAGCCTTTACTATGTGCAAGGCACTATGTTCAGTACTGGGGATAAAAATGAAAGATAGCAAGACTGTCCCTGTCCTCAAGGAGCTTACATTTTAATGGACAAAGACTACACATAAAGGGAGCTTGAAGGGAGAAGGGATGCTGGAGGCACAGTTTGGAGATAGCCAGGAAGTGATATGGAAGCTTGGATAAGGTAAAAGGTCCCCTATCCAAACTCAGGAGTAGAGTCCAAGCTTTTTATGGGGAAGGAATGGGGAGGAGGTGACTTGTTTGGAAAATGACCTGCACCACAATCCTTTCACTGTCTGACTCACAGGGTTGTTGTGAGGGAAAAGTGCCTTTAAGTGAAAGCCTTAAAGTGCCGTGGTCATGTCTTTGGTATTCCTGACAAAGTAGAATCAATCTAAATTATTCAGTTTCTGACCTCAGCTCTTTCTAACCCAAGGAGGCTCATGAATAAGGGAACAGGCCCAGGCTCTGGACTGTCCCTATTGCCTGCTGGTCAATGTCTGCTGCTGTCTGATGTGGGCATAGAGGGAGGCATGCTCCAATGTGACTCATGTGTAGGCAGAACACAGATATGACACCTACATGCACATACAGCACATTAAAACTGAGGGTAATGTGCGCGCGCACACACACACATACACACACACACACACATTACATAATCCACTCAAGTCAAACTATGTCAACCAACCTTTATTAAGTGCTTACTATGTGTTGGCATTGTTCTAAGCATCTGGGAAGCAAAGAAAGGCAAACATGCAGAAACACACACCACATACAAACAGAAGTTCACCACACATATGCAAAACCTAAGCCCATACAAACAGGCAGATATGCAAGCATACACATAGATACTCAATTTGCCCACCTGATTTCAAGGGGTAGCAGCCCTTTCTGTGTGTGTGTGTGTGTGTGTGTGTGTGTGTGTGTGTGTGTGCATATACATGTGCATGTGTGTGCATCTGTGTGTGTGTTCACTATACAGACACACCATCTTACAGCACATCTGTGTGCTTCACCTACTTCCACAGTCCAGTTCCCCCTCCTCTATACCCCTGGGGTTTGCTTTCTCTGCAATTGTGAGGCAGGTGGGTAGAGTGTTGCACTTACAGCCATTTCCTCATCTGTAAAATGATGATACTAATAGTTCCCATCTCCCAGCATTGTCATGTGGATCAAATGAGATAACACATAAAGTGCTTTGCAACCTTAAAGCATTATAGAAATGCTAACTATGATTATTGTTATTCATTTGGAGGTAGGTAGAATTTTTCTTTGGTTCCCCCTCTCGAAGACCTGCTTAAGCCCCTTCATACCTGTCTAAACCATCCCCCAACCACATCCTCTGTTCACCAGGGCCCACCCTTTATAGACACCCCTCAAGCCTGGCTCTCTGCTGGCCATTATTGAGATAGAAATATAGCAGGCCTGGTGCTTGTACCCAGTGACAGCCATTTCCAGTCTGTGTAAGGATGATTGTTCCCATCTTACAGATGAAAAAACTGAAGTTCCCATAAGTTACAGATCACAGAGTTAGAGCTAGGAGAGACCTCAGAGGCCACTCAGTGCAACTTCCACATTTCACAAATGAGAAAACAGGCCCCGGGGGGGCTGGCATGCCCAGGATCACAGAGCTAGTGAGAGCCTGAGGTGGGAGTCAGATCTAGCACTTCTTAGCTGCAAGCCCATGTCTCCATCCCAGGTCTCTTGGTTTCAAATGCAATACTCTTCCCTCTACCCTGCCTCCCCTGCTTCTTGTGTAATAACTGATTTGCATAAGTGTTTGACAGTTTGCAAGGTACTGTGCATCCTTTTAGAGGGAAGAAGCTGGAGGCCTGAAAGAAAGCTTTATGAAGTATATGAATAAGTGGTCCGTTGCCATGAGAGCTTTGTCTATTAAACTAGATTGGATGGTTTCAGAGATCCCTTTCAGCCGTGACATTCTGTGTCCCAGGCTCCTCCTATCTCTGAAATTTTATGTTCTAAGGCCCCTCTCAGCTCTAATATTCCATGTTTTAAGGCCGCTCTCAGTTCTTACATTCTCTGTTTTAAGTGCCCTTCAAGCTCTGATATTCTGTCTCAGGATTCCTTTAAGCTCCCATCTTTCTATGACCCTGATTAAGTTCTGTCTATATGTATGTGACCTCACTGTGGTTGGTGAGGAGGGGAGGGGGAAATACTGGGTTTGTAGCCTAGGTTCTCTTGAAGGAGGAGGCTACTGTAGATGCCAGGTACCCACTTTAATAAACCTTTATTAAGTAGGTACTGCCTGCAAGGCATTCAGTGAATTAGGGGAGAAGGATCCAGAGACAGAAACGGAAAGGAGTCTCCATCCTCAAGGAGCTCACACGCCTCTCTGTTTGCCTTGCTGTTCTCTCTTTCCTGTCAGTGGGAGTCAGGGAGCAGGGCAGGGGACGGGTGGGGGACAGGAGGCAGGGAGGGATCTGGGTGGATGTCTTTGCCTCAGCCCCATTTAGCTCTGCTTTCTGCCTTGTTCCCCAGAGGAACAGGAGCCTCCTTCCAATGCCCTGGCCAGCGTTGTCCAGTACGTGCCTCTCGAGCTTATGGACGGGGTGATCAGGAACCTCACAAATGATGATAGCATCACAGATGCCCAAATGATGACAGCTATCAGCAGGTAGGAGACAGCAGCAGAAGAGGGGGCTGCTTCACCAACCCTGAGGAACAGAGAGGGCTTTCTGAGCTCTGGTAGGGGATGGCAGCCGGGGAGAAGACACACAGAGGGGCAGGAGATTTTTTTCTCTTGGCAGGTGGCCCCAGCTACCTGGAGAACCAGTCACAACTCTGTCACTTACTGGTTGTATAACCTTGGGCAAGTCACTTTTCCTCTCTAGGATTCAGTTTCCCGTTCTGTAAAATGAATTGTCACCATATGATAAGGTCTCTTAAAGTTTCTTTTAGTACTGACATTCTTGGGGTCTGTGATTTTATTTTGCCCCTCTGGTGTGAGGCCAATGTGTGACATGGGACTTCTCCCTGGCCTATGGTTAGCTGAGACTAGATTCTGATAAAGTTTGGGTCCCCCGTGCCTTCTCTAGAGCCTTCCTAGTATACAACGGACTGCTTCATGGAGTACCATTTCTCAAGGTCTTCAAGCAGAAGGCAGATATCAGGGATAATATAGAAATTCCTTTTTAGATATGATTTAACCAGATACTTTCTGAGATTCCTTTAAGCTCTGTGATTCTAAGAAAGAGTACTAGGCCTTTCCTTATCCCTCCTTTCTACACCCCCCCATCTCAGTTATTCTTTAGGGCCTTCCTCTAGGCTAGGGAGCTTGTGATGTTTGTCATTGCAAGCACATAGGCTTGGGTTCAGAGGCTTAAAAAAAATCTAAGACATTTGTAGTTCTTTCCTAGGCGCTGTCCTAAGACAGTTATCTAGGCTGCCAACACAGGTACCTGGACATGGCCAAGCTTCCTGCATGGGTGTAGAGTAGGAGTGGTGAACCTGTGGCCTCATGGCCTTTTATTAAGGGGTTTTATTCTGTGAAGTTTAGATTCAGTCAAAGGGCTGCACTTGAGGGCCTAGGGGGCTACATGCGACCTTGAGGCCGCAGGTTTCCCACTCCTGATATAGAACTTGAAATCAAAGATTACACATTGTAATGACTTATTATAAAAATAGTCATTGATGACTCACCTTTACATAACATATTCAAATTGATAATAAAGTATGTATAGTAGGATTTGAATAAAAAAACCCACCAAGACACAATCTGATACTTTTCTCGTTAGTCAGTTATTATAGTCGTTCCTTAATTTTTCCTGTTTTGAAGAAAATTCATTGACTCTTCCTCTCACTAATAACTCTTACACAGCTCCTTTGTACTTGAAACTTAGTTTTTATTCTGCTGGGGACTATGTCCCCTAAAACTCATGTCTGACAGTTTTCTATGAATAACAAGAAAGACCTTAGGTCTCCTTGTCCTGTTCTCTGTATTTTTCCGCTTTCATGAACAGAACAGAAAGATCAGATAACTCCCCTAACACGTATATTACAACTAGAACAACAAAGAGAAGAAGAGCATGGTCCCTGGGCAGTGATGACGGACAAATTTGTGAAGTGTTCAGTATTTTTTAAACTTGGTGTCCATGGGGCCTTTCTTTTCTGCCTTTGATTTCCTTGGGGTATGTGTCTTTCAGTGGGAGCATTGGGTTAGCCACTTTTTCTTGCATATTTTACAATAATTTTCCAGAATGACTGGATCCATTCCCAGCTCCACCAATGGTATAGTCTTCTTATTATGCCCCTGCCTCCCTTCCCACCCCAGCCACCTCCCGTATTGACTACTGGCATTTTTTTCTTTGGCAATTTGCCAAGTGAGACAAAACCAAACAATTTCTTTAATTTGCATTTTTCTTATGATCAGTGACTTGGATCATTTTTTAAAATATGGTTATATTGCTTTAATTTCTTCTTTTGAAAAATGATTCATATCCTTTGACTGCTTTTTTTTGGAGAACGTCTCTTCGTCTTACATGTTTCTGTTGATTCTGTCTTTTAATATCAGACTTCTATCAGTAACATTTGATACAAAATTGGGTTTTTTCTCCCCTTGATGGTTTCTCTTTTTATTTTAGCTGCTTTGATTCATGCAAAAACGTTTTAATTTTACATCATCAAGACTGTCTTTTGTTACGTCTTCTCTTCTTTGTTTGGTTAGAAATTCTTCTGGTTGGGGCGGCTAGGTGGCACAGTGAATAGAGCACTGACCCTGGAGTCAGGAGGACCTGAGTTCAAATCTAGCCTCAGACACTTAACACTTACTAGCGTTGTGACCTTGGGCAAGTCACTTAACCCCAATTGTCCTACAATCCCCGCCCCCACAAAAAAAGCAAAAAAAAAATTAGAAGAAAAGAAATTCTTCTGGTAGCCATTATTTTGAAAGATACCTTTTGATTTTTTTTTTTCGGTAATATCTTTTATATTTCTATGAGGCAGCATGGCATAGTGGATAGAGACCTGGCCTCAGGGTCTGGTACTACCTCTGTGAGACCCTGGGCAAGTCATGTCACCTCTATCTGCCTCAGTTCCCTCCTCTGTGAAATGGGGATAATAATAGCACCTACTGCCCAGGGTTGAGGTGATGAGGATTAAATGAGACAGTGTATAGAGTTATGCAGGAGGGAAAACTTGCCTCTGGTGCGAGTGAGAGTAAGAGGAGCTATTTAATTAGATGTATTATATCATATGATCCTTATAAGCCAGGGTTATGGATGCTCCAGACAGTATTATCTCTACTGTATAGAGCCGGAAATAGAAGATGGGAGAGTTTATAACTTGCCCATGGTGATACAGTTAGTGGGTCTCGGAGCTCAGATTTGTGCCCAGATATTTCCCTGACTCCTGACTTCTACACCACAGAATCAAAGCAAGGCCTTCACGGATAGTTAGGTTTTTAATAAATAGAGATAGAAGAGATAGGGAATGATGTGAGCAAAAGCAGCAAGGTAGGAAAGGCCAGGACATGTTTGGGGAATAGCAAATAGTCTGGGTCAGTTGAAATGTGTGAGGGGAAATGTTGGAGATGAATCTAGGAAGGCTAAACTGAAGGGCCTTGAATGCCATAATGGTTCCAGTATTGCCCCACTTCACAGTCAAGCCCCCACCCTTGCCCCTGAATGTTTTTCTCTTCTAACCTGGTTCTCTTATAGAATCATCAGGTCAGAAGAGATGTCAGAGGTTCACCTAGCTCATTCTTTCTCCCTATGCAAAAATCTGATTTATAGCATCATTATTGATACGGGAGATGGGGTTGGGGAGGAAGGTTCTGCTTGAACCCTTCTAAAGACAGGGAGCTGACCACCTCAGCCGTCTCTGATTATTGAGAAGTTCTTTGCATTGATTGAAATCTGCCTCCCTGCAATGGCTACTGGTTTTAGTTCCATTTATTAAATTCAGCAAACATTTATTAATCACTTGCTGTATGAAGAACCCCATGGTAGGCTTCCAGATCCTCATCCTGATTCTGAAGAATTGGCAAGGACTCATGGGCATGGTTGTGGCTTCCCTTGGAACAAAGAATCCTCCCTAGCATTTTGGTCTGTTTTGTGCCTAAGTCCTCAGGACGGTCTTACCATGCAGAGCATAGGAAACGCCCTCCCAGGCCACGGAGCCCTCAGAACCTCATTGCTCTACCACAGAGAGATCTCGCCTGGCACTCTCAGACTCTTGTTCTCAGTCAGTTCTGCATCAGGATAACCAGCTTAGCAAATACCAACCTGGAAACTGCTGTTAGTTTTGCTTTTATAATCTGGTTACAAGTAACCTTAGAGTGGGAGAGAGGAAGATGTCTTTGGTAAGGTTAGTCACAAGGGCTCCTGCCTTTTTGCTTTTATAGTTCATTTGCATTGCCTTCCTTATTATGCACAGAGTGTGGCCCTTGCCCTCATGGAGCTTATAGTCTAAGTCAGAGGTTCTCAACCTGTGGGTTATGTTCAATTTGTAACAATGAAAATACATCCTGCATATCAGATAGATTCATAACAGTAGCAAAATTACAGTTATAAAGTAGCAACGAAAATAATTTTATGGTTGGGGTTCACCACAACATGAGGAACTATATTAAAGGGTAGCGGCATTAGGAAGGTTGAGAACCACTGGTATAAGTGCTTTGCCTCCCATTCCCCAAGAGACCAAGCAGAAATAAATCTGCTCCACACAGCAGCCCTTCAGATCCCAGTATGTCCTTCTCCACATCTTCTTCCACACCTTCTCTTCTTTAGCTTTGACATGCCATGGGACTGGTCCTGATGTAGAACAGTCATGGCCTCTCCCCATCCTGGTCATTCTCCTGGGCATGTGCTCACCAATATCCTTCTTAAAATGTGTCCTCTCTTTCTCCCTACTCCTCCATCAAGCTGGGGCTTAAGTAGGGATGGGGACCTCCCCACATAGAGTGGAAGCACATGTACCTGACCCTGCAGGGACTGATGGTAGATGCTGAATCTTCATTCTCCCAATGGGGCTCAAGGGGCTGCCTATACTTGGTTCCATCCTAAACTTTATCTAAGAGCTGGCAGGGCTAAAAATAGAAGCGTCAGCTCAGTAGCCCCTCTTCTTCCGGATGCCAGAGAGAGGCAAAAGGAGAAGATTCCTTGGGTCTCTGGGAAAATAGAGTGATCTTCCTCCCCTTTTCTTCTATTCCCCTAGAAATGTAATTAAGGATGCTCAGGGGCCGAGATGCAAAGTTTGAGAAAATGCATTAAAAGCTCCTGGCAGGTATTCAAAGTCAAGCCAGACTGCTCCCAGAGATGAGCAAGAAATGGAGAGAAGGGGAAAGTCGGCCTGGGAGAAGGAGAGATGAGGAGTAATGAGTCAGAGCCAGGGTCTGAGGCTGGGCTCAGCCCCAAATCTGGCTTGGGGCCCTATCCCTTAGTGGTCATGCTTGCCTTTGGCTAGCAGAAATGAACCCTATCAGGGTGGCTAGGTGGTGCAGTGGATTGAGCACCGGCCCTGGAGTCAGGAGAACCTGAGTTCAAATCCAGATTCAGACACTTAACACTTACTAGCTGTGTGTGACCTTGGACAAGTCACTTAACCCCAATTGCCCTGCCCTCCCCCTCCAAAAGGCAAAAAAAAAAAAGAAAGAAAGAAATCAACCCTATCAAGGGCCTTTGGGTATGAAAGGAAAGAAGCAGGTGGGAACAGAGTGAGGTGAGGCCCTGTTTGCCACCTGTCTGTAGAATCTCAGAAGCACATATCCTAGAACTCGTAGGACATCAGAAACATTCATTGTCCATTAGGAACAAACTCATGGATTCTTGTAATCTTACAAACTTAGAGAATCTTAGAAAAACAAAACAAAAAGATTTTGCAGATCTTGAAGCACCATGGGAATGTGAGTTGTTGTAATTAGAAACTTTAAAACAGTCATGGACCCTTAGAAGCACACACAGTGGATAAGTATTTACTTAGCGCCTACTCTGGGCCACACACTATGATAGGCACTGGAGATTTTTTAAAAATGAGATAAAAGCTACCCTCCAGAAGCTTACATTCTATCAGGGAAATACCGTGTGCACATATAATGGTATTTTTTAAATATACAAAGTAATACATGGAATCTTGAAACTTAGAATCTTAAAATAATAAAATTTCATAGCTGAAAGGGACCTCAGAAGCCAGCTAGTCCTGCCTCTTACCCAGGGAAGTAAGGTCTTCTAGAGAGATGGTCTCCTGGCCTTCTCTTGAATACCTCCAGTACTGAGGCAGTCATTATGGCAAGAGGCAGCTCATTAGAATCATAGATTTAGAGCCAAAAGGGACCTCGGGGTCATCCAGTCTGGCCCCCACATTTTGCAAATGGAAACTGAGGCCATGGAGGTTACATACTTAACCAATGGTCACACAAGCTGTTAAGTAGCAGAGCCAAGATCTGAACCCAGGCCACTTAACTCTAAGTCCAGTACTCTTTCCAGGCCCTATAGACTCCTGATTCCCCAGAAGACCTATTGGTCACCCACTCTTATTTTTATTTTTGCTTTTTGGAGGGGGGGAGGCAGGGCAATTTGGGTTAAGTGACTTGCCCAAGGACACACAGCTAGTTTTGTGTTAAGTGTCTGAGGCTGGATTTGAGCTCAGGTCCTCCTGATTCCAGGGCCAGTGCTCTATTCACTGTGCCACCTACCCGCCCCAGTCACCCACTCTTGAACAACTGCTTTGCACAAAACCAAATAAAATAAATGGTCAGTACCCTCAAGTAACTTGTGTTCTTCCTGGGGAGAAAAAGAATAGAAATGCCTCCTTATATTGTCAGTACATTAGTCCACAAATATTTATTGAAAGGCTGTTTTTATTTGTTCAACCAGAAAAAAAGGCAGAGTATGTGATATAAAGGAAAACGTTCTGGATTGGGAGTCAGGAACCCTGGCTTCTAGTCCTAACTTTGCCACTAACTCCTTGCTGATGGTGGGCTGGTCCATTCCTCTCAATGGGCCTCAGCCTCCTCGTCTAGAAAATGAATTCTTAACTTGTTTTTGTGGTAGACCCCTTTGGCAGAGAAGTCTACGGACCCCTTCTCAGAATCATTTTTTTAAATGGATAAAATAGAATATGTAGGACTATGAAGGAAACCAACTACATTGAAATATGCAAAATATTTAATTTTAAATAGTTTATTTTTAAAAAATTTATATTTTAATATATTTAAATAAATACATTTAATTATCTATTTAAAATGTTAAACCCAATAGAGGTCATGAACCCCAGGGTAAGAACCCCTGAACTAGATGGTCTCTAAGGCCCCTTTCATCTCTGACAATTAGTGCATCACATATATATTTTTTGAGCTCCTATTTTGTGCTAAACCGTGTGCTGAAATAATTGGGTCTTAGAATTTTAGGGCGAAAAGGGACCTTAATTATTAACTAGCATATGACCTGATGGAAAATAAAATGAACTAAATCAGGAAAACGATATACATAATGACTATAAAAATGAAAGAACAACAACAAAACAAGATTGAGAGCTGCTCCATTATAAATGACGATGCTTGGCCCCAAAGAGGAGACAGAAGAAGACATTTCCACCCTGTACCCCTCCCCCTACTTCTCCGCAGAGGTGGGGGACCATGGGTGTGCAACACTGCCTGTACCATAAGCCATTTTTGACATGTCAGTTGCTTTTGCTCACCTTTTCCTTTCGCTCTCTTTTATTCTTAATTATAAGGGATGGCACTCTGGGAAGTGGGGGGAGAAGAACTACAATGGGAAATGAAGGTGATATGAAAACCAAAGATATTAATACAAATTTATTTTTTAAAAATCCACTAGTCCAACCTCCCACAATTTACACAAGAAGAAGCTGGTGCCCAGAGAGGGGAAGCAGCTTGCCCAAGGCTGCACAGTGAGTTAATGGCTGAGCCAAGACTAGGGGTCAGGTCTTCTGACTCCTAATCTAACATTTTCTCGACATGCGAGTACAAAGTTGATTTAGACACTAACCCTGCCTGCTGTGGGAGGTAAGACACAGACACAGAGGAGTATGATTGAAGGCAGACTAAACATTATGAAGTGCCTGCTGTATGCAGAGCACTGTTGGGTACTAGGGGAGAATAAGGTAAAGGAGTGCACAGTGCTGTGTGAAGTGGAAGGGAGGGGAGCTCCTTCTGTTTGGGGGGCTCAGGGAAGGCCCCCACAAGCTCAAGACTGTCTGTAATGACCCCAGTAGTAATATGAGTGATAGTGCACATTTGTTTATTCTATAAAGCACTGCCTTCCTATCACCTTTTTTAGGGATTGTTCCCATTTTACAGATGAGGAGGCTAGGACTCAGAGTGGGTTAGTTGATTTGCCCAAGATCCCATAGCTAAGTCAGTTCTGGAACCAGGATTCTAACCCCAGCCTTTGGCATTGAGTCTCATGGTATCTCTACTGTATCGTGCTGCAGAACTGGTTTCCTGGGGGCTAAGAGCATGTATTGGGATGACCAAGCCTCTCTCAGGGCAGTGACCTGGAAGACTGGGACCTGGCATGGTGAGGAGTTGGCCGTAGTGGGGTGTGGTATGACCTCTTCAGTGGGTCTGGATTCTGGAGTGTGGGGTTTGGGGGAGGTAGCAAAGGGATGGCATGGCCCAGCTACAGGAGAGAACATAAAGGGTCTGTCTAGACCAATGACCTTTAACCTCTTGGGCTGGCCATGGAGTTGGAACTAACCATAGACAAAGTAGATGGCTATCTAGATATCCCACCACTGACCTGTGCCTTTTTTTCTTTCCTTTTAATTTAAACTCTCCTAATTCTTTTAGGATGATCGACTGGGTATCTTGGCCCCTGGGGAAAAACATAGACAAATGGATCATCACGTTGCTAAAGGGCCTAGCAGCTGTTAAGAAGTTCAGCATTTTGATTGAAGTCTCTCTCTCCAAGATAGAGAAGGTCAGCATCCATTCCACACTCCCTCTTAGGACCTGGAGCAAAAATCCCACCACAAGGGGCCTGGGGAAAACTAGAACCGTTGGCAGAAATGGATGTGGCCTTGACAGGCTCCAGCCATAGTGGGGACTTGTGTGGTTTAGTGAGAATACTGGGCAGGGAGTTAGGAGATAGGCCCCTTAACTCACTGTGTTATTTGAGGTAAATCATTTCCTTGGGTCTCCTTTTTCTGACCTTTGAAATGAGGAGGTTGGGCTAAATGATCGCTAAACTCCCTTACAGTTTTGATATTCTGTGATCTAAGGTTTCTCCCAGTTCTCATATTCTATATTCTAAGGTCCCTCCCAGTTTTGACGTTCTCTGTTCTAAGGTCCCTCCTAGTTCTGACAGTCTGTATTCTAAGGTCCCTCCCAGCTTTGACATTCTGTGTTCTAAGGTGTCTCCCAGCTCTGACATTCTCTGTTCTAAGGTCCCTCCCAGCTCAGACATTTTGGGTTCTAAAGCCCCTCCCCGCTCTGACATTCTCTGTTCTAAGGTCCCTCCCAGTTCTGACATTCTCTGTTCTAAGGCCCTCCCAGATCTGACATTCTGTGTTCTAAGCTCTCCTAGCCCCAGCTCTGATATTCCCTGTTCTAAGCTCCCTCCCAGTTCTGACATAACCTGTTCTAAGCTCCCACAGCCCCAGCTCTGACATTCCATGTTCTAAGGTCCCTTCCAGCTCTAACACTGTGTGTTCAGTGTTCTAACATTCTGTGGTCTAAGATCCCTTCAAGTTCTAACATTCTATATTAGATTATGTACAAAACTCTTTGCTTAGTATTGGGTATACAAAGATAAATATGTCATAGACCCTATTCTGAAAGAATTCACAATCTAATGAGAAAGATGTGTACACAAATAACTATAATACAAGAGAGAGAGAAAGTACAAAGGAAGGTCTCTCCGAGCTCTAACATTCTTTGTTCTATGCTCTTTTCCAGTTCTGACATTCTGAGTTCTAACAGTCTATATTCTAAGGTTCCATCCGTTCTAATATCCTTTGAATCTGTGAGCTCTCCATTAAACAGCTGTGTGCACAGAGGTACCTTTGGCACTGAGGGGGAGGTGGAGACTAGTAAGATAAAGTCCACTCCTCACTCTCCAGACCCTTCTCCACCTCCCTGCCAGCAGCCTTCTCACCCCGGGGATGCCTCCACCCTGCGGCTCTCTCTTCTGATTGGTGAGTCTCTGGCCCAGTCCACCATTTCATGAGGTGCCCAGGTCATGCTTACTCCACTCCTTACTCTGCGGGTTTCTTCACCTCCTCATCAGCAGCAGCCTTGTTCCTCTCTCTTCACTACTACTGCTCCTCCAGTTTTCTAGCTCCCCATTAGTGTTGTCTTCTTCCATTAGAGTGTAAGTTCCTCAAGGGGAAGGGCTGTCTTGTTGGCTTGTATTTTTATCTCCAGCTCTTAGGATATTACCTGACATGTAGCAAATGCTTAATAAATGCTTGTGCTCTCTCTCTTTTCTCTCCTTTTCCCTCCCTCCTCCTCTCTTTTTTCCTTTTTCTTTTTTCTCTTTATCCATCCTCTCTCCTTCTTCTCCCTCCCTCTCTCTTTCTTTTCTTTCTTTTTCTGCTTCCTCTCTCTCTTTTTCCTTCTCTCCTCTATCTATCTATCTATCTATCTATCTATCTATCCATCTATCTATCTCCTCAAGGAGCTTACAATTTAGTAGGGTAGTAAATATATAGTAGTAGGGTAGTAAGAGTATAGACATGACCTTGTTTAGTTAGCTCCAGAATGAGCTAGGATGTGGAATAGACTTTTAAAGACAGGGCGGCTAGGTGGCACAGTGGATATTGCACCAGCCCTGGAGTCAGGAGGCCTTGAGTTCAAATTTGGCCTTAGACACTTGACACTTAATAGCTGCATGACCCTGGGCAAGTGGCTTAACTCCAATTGCCTTGCCAAAAAAAAATGGGACTCAATGTTATGAAAACTCCAAGAAAAAAGAGAGCTCTTAAAGCTGGGGAGATCAGGGAAGGCTTCTTAGGGGGGGTGGCCAGAGTAGCCTTATCTAATATTATTCAGGGGCCATGGGGACCTCGAGGTTAATAGTTAAGAAGTTAGGTACAGGTTCAAAACAGCTGCTTACATGTGGTGTCCTGAAGGTCATGTGGTTGTCCAACTCTCCCTGTCCTTATTTCTATCTAGGCCGTCACATAGATTAGCTTCATGCGTAGTTATCACATGTTACAACATATAAACAAGGATTCACATTCATGAATATCCCATGTTCTGTCAATGAGTCTTTATTTTTACTTTATCATGGATGGACTTAAGCACAGCCTCCATCTCTACACTGTACAAATCTACTAGGTTCTCTAAAGGTAGAAAGACTTTGGGGTCCTGCTACTGCCCATGCCTGATGTCCAAAGACTGACCTAGCTAAGTGTGGACACCACGGGGTCAAGGTTTTTGGTCATAGCAATTCATGAAGAAATAAAAGGTTTGGCATAATCACCAAGATGGGAGTAGTGGCAACACCAAGGAGATAATCTGAAAACGAGATCAAAGAACCTTCAGAGGGTATCAAATCCAGCCCATCACAGGAATCCCCTGTACAAGCAGCGGTCCTTCAGCCTTCCCTGCAAGTCTTCCAGTGATCGGCCATACATTCATTCATTCTCCTTTTGGAAACCTCTAATTGTTAGGCAGTTAGGATGAAATTTCCATATATTGAGCCTAAATCTTCTTCTCCACAACTTCTGCCCATTTTTCCTAGCACAGGAGAATTCCTTCTGAACACAGTTCCTTTTTTTTTTTTTAAGATTAGGAAAGGGTTTTATTTTATTTTATTTTATTTTTTTGGAGGGCAATTGGAGTTAAGTGACTTGCCCAAAGTCACATGGCTAGTAAGTGTGTCAAGTGTCTGAGGCTGGATTTGAACTCAGGTCCTCCTCACTCCAGATCTGGTGCTCTATTCACTGCGCCACCTAGCCGCCCCATTTTATTTTATTTTAAAAAATTTATTAATTCACTTTTAGTTTACAACATTCAATTCCACAATCCCTTGAGATCCAAATTTTATCCACCTTCCTCTCCTCCCCTTTCTCCCCCATGATGGTGTGCAATCTGATATAGGCTCTACAAATACTTTTGCATTAAACATTAGTCAGGTTGTAAAGAAGAGTTATAACCGAGGAATGAACAACAAGGAAAAAGGAACAGAACAAAATAAAACACAAGAGAGAGAGCAAGTGAGTAGTTTGCTTCCATCTGCATTCAGACTCTATAGTTATTTCTCTGGATGTGGATATATCCCTTTCCATCATGAGTCTCTTGGAGTTGTCTTATAACCTTGCATTGCTGAGAGGAGCCCAGTCTATCAAAGTCAGTCGTTGTGTCTGTAACTGAACACAGTTCCTTTTAATGTGCGCTAAGATTGTCTTAGCTTTTTATTGGCTGTCATCATGACTCATATTGAGCTCAAGATCTTTTTCACAAAAACTGTTGTCAAATTTTTGCCATTTTGTTCTTCAGAGGCAGTGTAGCGTAGTGGGAGAAACCCTGGAGCTGGAGTCAGGAGAAGCCTCTGTAGATATACTTTTCTTGACCCTTAGCTTCAAGACCATGGGCAAGACACATTGCCTTAGTTTCCTCATTTGTAAAGTAGGGATAACAGAGCCTTTAATAATACTTCATAGGGTTACCCAGGGCACAAAATTAGATAATTTATGTAAAGTGCTTTGTAAACCATAAACACTAGTCATTCTTGTTTTGCAGTTGGGTTTTTAACCTCAAAGCACTTTTTATTTATTGTGAATAGCTATCACCTCTCACATAGACCATCTGTGTGATCGTAAAGTTGTTTTATCTTTCTGTATGCTCCAGTTGGCTATGACTTTAAGTTGTAGACAGATTGCTAATCTACACTGTTGGAGCAAGTCACCATACCAGCAGTTCCCTACACCAATGAAATCGTAGGCCTATAGATATTCTATCTGTCATCTTATCTATGTATCTATTATCTATCATCTATCTGTCTTTCCATCTAGCTGTCTATTATCTACCTATCTATCCATCTATCTAACCATCTACCTATTTATCTATCGTCCACCTTCATCTAGCTATCACTACCTATCTACCTGTCATCCATCCATTTTTTATTATATTCTAGCTGATTAAGTATTGCTAGAGCCTATCTTTCTAGCCTGTAGAAATGTTTTTGCATCCTGATTCTGTCACCCAAAAGTTAGCTGACCCTTCTAGCTTCCTCCCATCGGTAAACTTGATGGGTGTTCCATGTATACCTTCTACAAGGCGTTGAAGAAAATACGGAGCAATGGAAGACCAAGAACATATTCCTTGGAAACTTCATTGGTCTTCCCTCAAATTGACACCAACCCATTAGCTACTACTTGGTAAAGGTCGTTCAAATCTACCTAGATATACTCTCCTTTTGCCTATCTCTCTATGTCTTATCCAGAGGAACAGAATGAGACTCTGCTATATGCGAAGTTTATTATGTCTGTGGCATTCCCCAACCAAACAGTCTAGTAGCCCTGTCAAAAAAGGACATAAAATTAGTCTGACGTCACCTGTTTTTGATAAAACCATGCTAGTTCTTTTAGATTCCTACTCCCCTTTCTAAATATCCCTACATAACTCTCGTTTAGTAATACTTCCTGCAATTTTACTAGGAATTGAAATCAGGCTCATCAGTCTATGGTTTTAAGACTCCATCCTCTTCCCTCTTTTTGAAAATGGGGACAGCGTTTGCCTGTCATATCATGACACTTTTCCCACTTGCAAGATTTTTCAGAGATCACCAACAGCAACCCAGTGATCCCATCTGCCAGTTTCTTTAGTATCCTGGGATATCCTGATCTCTTGAGCTACATCTTGGATTCAATTCCCCATTAATCTTTTTTGTTCTGTCTTTTCCAATCAGATCATTTCTGTGCAGTGCGAATAAAAACATAGCAAGAATTGAATAATTCTGCTGATTCTCTGTCAATCAATGGTCAGATTCCCATCCACCTTGAACAGCGATGGTCCTAGGCCCCCTTTGATCATGATCTTGTTCTCAAAATAGTTACCAAAACCCTGTCTCTTGGCCTTGGCTTTTTTCTCAGAGTTTAGGTTATTCTGAGTGCTTCTGCCTCTGATATTAGTCTTATAATACCTAATAATACTTTACCACTCACTTCCTTTGTACTCATGTTCAGCCCTTGTTTTCATTTTCTATACACATCTTTAAAAAATCTAAACTGGCCAATGAATTAATTTCCTGTGCATCTATTAATTCTCTTTAAATACTCCCCTTTTTTTTCTTCCTGTTTGGAATAATTTCTTTTCCTGCCTTTGGAATTTTGTTCTTCAGAATGCCCCACACTTTGTTGGCTGATTTAGGCAAGAGTCATTCTTCATATGGGACAACTAGGTGGCTTAGTGGATAGGATGCCAGGCCTGGAGTCAGGAAGAACTGAGTTCAAATCCAGCCTCAGACAGTTACTAGCAACTGTGTGACCCAGGGCAAGTACTTAACCCTGCTTGCTTCAGTTTCCTTATCTGTAAAATGAGTTGGAGAAGGAAATGACAAAACATTATTTTTGCTAAGAAAACCCCAAATGGAGTCACAAAGAGTCAGATATGACTGAAATGACTGAACAAATTTTTTATTGAAATTCTTTGAAATTTTTTTCTCTCCAAGTAGAGAACATGAGACTATAACTTGTTTTCCAGACTCTATCATGAATTTTAAAATCAAGTAGTCATTTCCTCCTAAGGTATCCCTCATTTCTACTGCAACAATATTATTTATCATCATCAGAGCCTCCATCTTTTCAAAAATGAAATGATTAGGGGCAGTTAGGTGGCTCAGTGAATAGAGCACTGAGCCTGGAGTCAGGAGGACCTGAGTTCAAATCCGACCTCAGACACTTGACACACTTACTAGCTGTGTGACCTTGGGCAAGTCACTTAACCCCAATTGCCTTGCCTTCCTATGCTCTGGCCCCAAGAATGAAATGATCTTTCAGGCAATTCAAGAATTTGTTAGTTTTTCTTTTGACAGAGTGAATTTTTACTTTCAGTAAACAGAAAGTTGAATCATTACTGCATCATGCCTCTCTATGAGATTTATCTGTTTCCTGAATTCCCCATCTATTTCTTCCTTTTGTCCACTTGGTGTTTATTACAGCATATAGACCACAATTATATTGGTTCTATTTTTTCTCTTATCATTATCCACATTCTCTCCACTGTTTTTCCCCCTGCCCTCCAGTTCATGAGATTTCCTCATGTTGAATTAGTATTAAAGAGGTCATAAGCAATCCAAAAGACAGAAAAGTTGTACCATTTTTTAAAAATTTAAAAATTTGTAAATAAGTACACATACAAGAAAATTAAATAGTATATATGCTGCTGTAGTCATAGACTTCTACATAATTTGTTGACAAATCAGAAGTCAGCAAGCATTTATTAAGCACCTACTCTCTGTGCCACGCACTTTGCTATGAATTGGGGATATAAAGAAAAGCAAAAACAGTTCCTGACCTCAGGGAGTTTACAACCTAATGGGGAACAACATACAAACAACTATGTGCAAACAAGAGATACATGGGATAAACTGGAGATAATCTCAAGTGGAAAAAAGACTTAATTTTGCAAGCATTTATTAAACACCTGCTGTCTATTAAACTCTAGGTTCTGTGTTAGAGAGAATGAGATTCCTAAGACTCGGACTCTGTTTTTATAAAAACAACAACTTACATTCTAATGGAAGGAAAGATGTATACAAGTAACTGATACAAGAGAGAGTAAGAGCTGAGTAGAGGGAAGGTCCAAGCAGAGCGCTATGAGAAATTGAAGGAGAGAGACCACTTTCCCCTGGGGCAAGGAGGGAAGAATTGGGAAAATCTTCATGAATGAGTGAAGGAAAAATGTTTATCAAGAGCTTGCTATGTGCCAGGCATGCACCAAGCTCCAGAGTGAAGCAGCACGTCCTCAAGGAGGTTATAGTATGATAGGGGGAATTGAAAGATGTAGAGGCAGGGAAAGATCACCTAGTCTGGGAAGTCACAGAGATGGTGAGTGGAGCCATTGGGACAGCCAATTGGTACACCCTTTCTGGAAACAGTTTTATCTGTTTATTTAATTACTGTTCCCAGAGATAGTGGGATACCAGGGGAGTATACTTATGGCAGCAAAGCAGAAGTGGCTGCAGTGGAGGATTGGATGAGAGGCGAACCACGACTTGGTCTGGGATTGGCTAGACACAGTGAGTGGGCCATGAGAGTCTGTGCTCACTCACTCCCTTCGTAGAAGAGTGGCGTTTGAGCTGGGCCTTGAAGGAAGGGAGGAACCCAGAGATCTCTGCTTTTTCGCATCTTTATCAGTGACTTGGATACAAGAATACATTGCATCCTTCTGAAATGTGCAGATTACACCCAGCTGGAAGGTCTGGCTACCTCACTGGACAAAAAGGGCTGGTTTCCCAAAAGGGAGAGATGGCTACTTTACTGGATGACAGGGTTAGGATCTCACAGGGAGAGGTGACTTCTGCACTGCACAATAGGGTAAGGATCCCCAAAAGATCCTTAGATAGTTTAGAACATTGGCAGGATTTATTAAGGGTAAACCAAAGCCTTATACTTGAGTTCGTGAAATCAGTTCCCTAAAATACGAAGTGCATTAGAGGTGGCTAGATAGCAATTTGCTAGAAAAAAACAGTTGAAGGATTTTAGTGCATTTCAAACTCAACATGAGTCAGGGGCACAACGCATAGAGCACTGGCCCTTGGAGTTAGGAGGACTTGAGTTCAAATCTGGCCTCAGACACTTAATTATTAACCCCAATTGCCTCCAAAAAAATGAGTCAACAGTGTTGTACCACAGCTAAGAAAGTTAAATCGATCTTAGGTCACATCAAGATTGATAATACCCAGGACTGGAGTATTCTGCCCTAGTTAGACTATATCTGGGCTATTGTGTTCACCTCTGGTTACTACATTTTAGGAAGGGTATTTGTAATCTGTAGACCGTCCACAGTGGGGCCACCACAATGAAGAGCAGCCTTTCATTCATAATATATAAGTATAGCATCCCTTTTGGGGCCTTTTCCTTTGCCTTAACATTTAAGGATTGGTATCCCAAGAGGGCCTACTGACTATTACTCTTCTCAGGGATCCAAGGGTAACACTTAGAGGTTGAAACTTCTCATACTCATGAGACTTCACTGCTTAAGACTTAATTAATATTTACAGAAGGTATTTATTAAGCAGATATAGTAAGGACAATTAGTGCAAAAGCATTTCTCCCCAAATGCATGGCACACTCTTCCTCTGCACTCACAAGCTTCCTGGGGAGACTGGGGTCAAACTTGGAATATGGTAGCCCATGAGGCACTGATCCTAGCTCACAGGGGCCCTTTTCTTCCTTTATAGAGTCTTCCTCATTCTAGGTGGGTCTCTCTGCTGAGCTCTAAGGATTGGGGCCTCTGATTGGGTCTGCAGATGACACTTCCTTACTGCCACAAATGACTGCCCTTTCCACATGTGTTATCAGCCTCTACCACTCTGGCAGTCAGTGCTACCAACTGGTCACCTGTGGGACCACTAATGGGACCTCTCTATCTCCCAAACTCACCAGGTCACCTGGGCAATCACATCTCAGGATACTTGTTTGCCTAAGATCATAAAAGAATAAACAAAAGAACCAGAGATGCCATTTGCTCAGGGATACACTGAGGTGGAATGGGAAATAGAGCAGCTAGCCATCCCTTAGCTCCCTCAGGGTATTATTCCTAAGGCTTATTACGATCTGAGTAGGAGATAGGAAGAATGGAGATTTAACTTCTTTTCTCAGGAGACACTTTTTTTTTGCCTTTGGTATATCTTGCTCTATTCCTGGCTGGATGTATTGTCTCCTACTGGTTCAAATTCTAATAATAATAATAATTTACCATGGTCAGTGGCTGGGGGATGGGGTGAAGGAGAGAGAAAGGATCAGTTTTGAAGAATATTTAGCCAATCAGTCAACCAAAAATTATTTATTAATCATCTATGTATCAGGCATTGTGCTACACATTGTAGATAGAAACACAGAAGGAATCCATCTTTATTTATGAGGAACTTACATTCTTATGGGGAGAAAGTCCAGATATAAGCACATATAGAATAAGTATAGAGAGAAATACAAGTATTTTGGGAGGAGAGCACTAACAGTCATGAGGATCAGGAAAGGTTTCACATACAAGGGAGAAAAGAGTTCATAGAGACTGACTAACTGTCTTCGAGTAGAATCCAAGGCTTAGAGTGGGAAAGGACTCTGAAGGTGATTCAGTCCAGCCCTTTCTTGGAAGGCTTTAGTGTAAGGGAGGGTGAGACTTACTCTGCTTGGCCTCAGAAGGCAGGTGGACGTAGTAAAGAGACAATTAGGGTTGATGTGAAGGAAACTTTCCTAGCAATTTGAACCATCCAAAAAAGGGATCTTTGGAGACAGGGGGTTTATTGTCACTGGAGGTCTCTGAATAAAGACTAGCTAATCACTTCTCAATGATGTTGGAATTTATTTTCAGGTGTGAGTTGGATTAGATGACCTCTGAGGCCCCTCCCAGTTCTGAGGTGCTATAGTTATATAATTCTCATTGTAAAGGATTCATCTTGTACTTTCAAATATTAAACAGATGTGAGTTATTATTAACTCATCTTTATCAGGGAGTTCAGATAGACATGGTCCAGGGACAAGTCACTATCCTATAGTTATTCTTTCGTATTTAATGTTCTACAGGTTGTTGCACAAATGGATACAGTGAGCTGGATTGTTGGGGCTTTTTTTAATTGGATAAAAGCATTGGGATATAATAAGCTCATCTTCTGAAGGCTCATTGGAAGTATCTCTGGGATGGCTCCAAGAGCAGACAGGATGATGGGGATGAGATGGGTTTCATCCAGCTCCCACCTAGTTTTAATGCTTTCTGCTAGGTTTCTGTATTGAAATCTTTCTACCCCACCTAGTTTGGAGACTGTATTTATTAAGATAAAAGCCATTAAAAGTGTTGTTAAATTTTTATGATTTAATGTCATGTTCAGGCAATTGTGGACAACATTTCTTTCTGCAATAACGTTCCAGTTCCAGTAAAGTTTATTTCTTGAATTCTCAGGAATATTTGGGGGCTTGTATTTATAAATTTATATTTATCATCTGTCAGTTAATGAAAGATAACAAACTTCTGGTATATAATTCTGACCACCTCATCATGTCTTTCTAGGAATTTTGTAGGTGCTAAATTGGTTATAATTTTTATACTATCATTATTACTACAATTATCATAGCTTTGTCATCTAAAATGGAGAAACAGTTGTCTCCTACTGGTTGATAAGATATTTTCTTGTATAAACGCTTTTTTTCAGTGCTATAATACATATATATCCTGTACATACCTAGTTTTTTTTTTGATGTTCTCTCCCCACTAGAATGTATGCTCCTTGGGGGCAGGGGCTTTCTTTTGCCTTTCTATATCCCCAGTCCTTAGCATAATACCTGGCATACAGTAGGTGCTTAATGCTTGCTGTTGTTGTTTGTGATGATGACAATGACGACGATGATGACGATGACGATGATGATGATGATGATGATGATGATAAATACTTTGTATAAAATATGTGAACACTCAATTGATTTGAATTTGAAAGGAGCATTGGTGTTCTCACCTTTACTAGTAGATAGGTGATGCCTTCTGTCAAGAAAGCTGGGATAGTGTTTACTTCTCAGAGAAAGCTGGTTAACTCCTTTGTTAGTAATTAATTCGGGCACTATTGTAAAGCATTTGAACCAATGGATATTTCTCTTATCTGGCCTTGTAGCTTTCTAGTTTTTAGAGAAGCCAGAGTTTCACTCTCCCACTGTGATGTAACTGCTCATTATGTCAATGCCCAAGCTTTCTGTTTTGTGTTCAATCTGACTTGCTTTTTCATTGTTATAACTACTTATACAACACATAGAGACCACCAGAAATTTTCCACATCCTTCTCCTTTGGGAATTCTCTCTCTTCTTTGATTTGTTTGTTTTCAAACATCTCTAGTATAACTTTTGGTTGATGCTGAACTTTTGTTGTTGTTTTTGCTCTGCTTTGACTATTCCTTTTCTCTAAACTTTCGGCTTTCATTTTCAAGTGTCGATTAAGTGTATCAGGAATTTCTGATATACTTTTATTTTCTGTATTCCATTTCACATATTTCTTTTTTTAAAAAATTTAGTTGAGCAATATGGTACTCAAAGTTTCTACTGCATTTACGTGCTGGCGATTGATGAATCTTCCAATAGGTCTCCCCCTGGTCTTCGGTAAATTTCACAACCTTTTCCTGCCATGTTAATATTTGACATCCGTCTTTAGGAGTATTCTTAGCTAGCTCCACCTTTTCTCCTGTGGTCTTTGCCATAGCAATGACCTCAGTGTATCTTTTTGCATAAGTTCTGAGCTGTTTTTATACTCTTAAATATTGTGCAAGAATGCACAGCTTTTAAAAATCACTCTGTTTTAGTGTAGGTGGTCTAGTCATTGAATATATGCCATCAAATTCAAAAAGAGCTTTTCAGAATTTCATTCTGAATATGCCCATTTCCCTTTCCAATCCGTTGGAGACATCAGCATTTTTTTGGCTATCCTTTTTGTTTTTGAGTAGCACTCCTTGATTTAGCATTAAATATAGATTTTTAATACCTTCGGGTTATTCAGCTTTTCCCTCTACAAGGAACCTCCTCTTTAATTTCTGATCTTATTTCATCCTATCTGGGTTTGGGAATGAAGCTATTTCTTATGATTGCCCTGCATTGATCTACAGCTCATTGCTGTGTAACTTGGAGCTGGGGATAACATGGACAAAAAGCAGAATGAAGTCCTTGCCTATAACTGGTAAGATCCATTTTTCAGTTTTATCATGACTTAATATTGGTGCATAATGAGAGCATTCATGACTTCAACCTTTCATGTACACTTACGACTTGTCTACTTTAGTGGTCAGTGACCTCTGCACTGAAGCACTTCTGAGATACTGGGATCCTTGATGTGTTCTGATCTATCTTGACTTCTTGTAATAGCAGAACACAAGGAGAACTGCTATCTTCTGTGTCAAATTGATCAAGAGTTTGGAGTAGAGTGAGCCGACAACTCTGTACTCACTTTGTCTTTTTTTTTTTTTGAGGCCTCACAAGATGTTTTTAATAAACATGGAACTCTGAGACAAGAAAAAATTGTCCCCAAATAAATACACAGTGCCTCAAAACAATTGTTGTAAATTTGCTTTGTAACAAAGGTCTCTTTTATCCAAAAGATATTTTCTCTCTAAATAGCATCTTTAAGGAAAGAAAGGGAGAGAAGAGCAGAGAACAGCCATTACAGAAAGATATTGCATCTCTCATGGAATCTCAGAGCCAACTTTCTGATAACACCATCGTGTAAGTGAGCATAAAAAGTCTTTTCTCCAAGA
Organism: Pseudochirops cupreus; assembly: GCA_028627135.1. Lineage (NCBI taxonomy): Eukaryota > Metazoa > Chordata > Mammalia > Diprotodontia > Pseudocheiridae > Pseudochirops > Pseudochirops cupreus. The sequence continues at coordinate 154,024,506 of CM053582.1, read as the reverse complement.
TTATGGTAAATGGTCCCCAGCTTTCTTATAATAACAGCACAGTTTGGTCCTGAATTTTGAATAACATCTGTATTTTGGGTACCATTCTGTTGTAGTTTTTTTCTTAGATTCATAGGAGCAGTTGCTTCTCCCTGCCCAGGATGCTAATCTGCTCAGTGGTGTCACCAGAATCCAGCTGACCTGTGTTTCAGGGTTCTTGTCGGGCCTTTATAGCTACCAGAGAGGTCTCAGGACCCTGCTCTGACAATCACATTCCCTTGCTTTGCTTTTTTGGAGGGCAGTTGGGGTTAAGTGACTTGCCCAAGGTCACATGGCTAGGTTTTGTGTTAAGTGTCTGAGGCCGGATTTGAACTCAGGTCCTCCTGACTCCAGGGCCGGTGCTCTATTCACTGCGCCACCTAGCCACCCCCACATTCCCTTACTTTGACATAACACACACACACACACACACACACACACACACACACACACACACACAATCCCTGTCCCTAGAATGGCACAAATGATGGGTTGGGCTTTGACAAGATTATTACTATTATTATTTTTTATCATTTATTCTTGTCTTTTTTGACGGGGTCCAGATGGAAATAGGCCTAGGACAAGTCACATCCTGCTATGATTTTTAAAATATTTAATATTATGCAAGTATATAAAGTAACCACTTTTTTAGTCAAATAAAAGTGTTGGGCTGGAAAGTAATCCTCTGTAGACTCATCAAAATTTCCCTTGGCACAACTTTGAGAGCAGACGGAACATCGGGGATTATAATTATATTTCCATATGATTTTGATCTCCTCTGCTAGATCTCCATCCTTTACAGACTTTTCATTCCATGTGCCTTAGACATGATGATTATTTGGTAGGGCAATAGGTATTAAACATGTCGTCCTTACGTTCTTGAGATTTTATGGACCAAGGTTATGTCTAGGTAACTGTGGGGCAGAAGTTCAGTCTGTGATAATGGTCCAATTCCAGTTCATTTTGTCAGATGAGTTCTCCAGGATTTTTTAAGGCCATTGTTTCTAGTATGGGCATTTCTTGTTTGCCACTCCATGAAAGATACTGAGCTTCTGAAACAAAATTCTAACTACCAGAGAATGTCTCACAGGTACTAAATTTTTTTCACGCTGCAGTGAAAAAACCATTTCTCTGCATCATGTGCACTGATCATTAAGTCTGGTTTCCATAAGGATAACCCTTCTGTAATTTTTAGTGGCAACACCCCAATTCTTGAATTGCACTCATATATACCTCTGTTTCCACGAACAATCTGCATGACCCTGTGTTCCATGTTTCTTTGTCTACATATTGTTGGCCAAGTTCATTAGGATGTCGCCCCTGGAGGGTCTTTTGATTCCATTCTTGATCCAAGCTTTTTCATGAGCTCCATCTTCAGGTAAACCACTCTTTCTCACATTTGACCCTTCCAATGGTGTTCTACCTATTATCAGTCTTTACTCTTCTTCTCATTACTATTTTCTCATCCTTCCCGTCTTTTTTTGATGGAGTTCAGATAGAAATAGTCCTGAGAGAAATTACTATTCTGCTATCCTTTTGTATTTAGTGTTTTGTAGACTATAGCACAAGTGGGTAAAATGATGATTCTAATTTTTATTATCACCATCTTGTTCTCATCTTTTTTGATGGGGTTCAGATAGAAATGGTTCTAGGATGTTTATTATCATTATTTGCTGTTTGTTATTTATTATCTTGCTTTTTTTGTGTTTAATGTTACAAGGTGGATAAAGTAACTTTTAATAGTTGAATAAAAGCATTAGGATGTAAGCTAACCCCCTGTAGGCTCACTGAAAGCATTCTTAGAACACCTCCAACAGCAGATAAGACAACAGAGATGACATGCACCTCCTTCCTAAGTGATTTTGATCTCCTGTCCTAGGTCTCTACATTTTGTTTTTTTATTTTTTTAATTTTTTTTGCTTTTTGGAGGGGGGAAGGCAGGACAATTGGGGTTAAGTGACTTGCCCAAGGTCACACAGCTAGTAAGTGTTAAGTGTCTGAGGTCACATTTGAACTCAGGTCCTCCTGACTCCAGGGCCAGTGCTCTATTCACTGCGCTACCTAGCTGCCTGGTCTCTGTATTTTGAAAGCTTTTCATTCCATATAGCTTAGAAATTATGAATATTTGCTATGGCTGTCTTTATTGAGAGCTTGTTTCTTAGGTTTTTATGGATCACTGTGGCTGTTGTGGGCAGCAGTTTGATCTGTGGTAATGGTATGGTTCCAGGACAGTTTGTGGCTCAGTTCTCCAGGATATATTTAGGTCTGTATTTCAAGTGTGGAGATTTTTTGTTTGTCAGTCCTAGAGGGAATCTGGGAAGGCTCCCTGAAAGGGGAAGCACATTACTTCAGCTTTGAAGGATCTCGTGTTTGATTGGAGTGTTGGTTACATGAAGGAGAACAGGGTGAGAAGAAGCTAGAGGAGTTTGGATGGTGCCCAATTATGCAAAGCCAAGTAAGGCCTGTGATATAACAGAAAGAATAGAGGTTCTGGACTCACAGTCTGGGTTTGAATACGAGCTCTCCCACTATTGACCTTGGGTAATCCCCTTCACTCCAGTAGGCTGTGGTTTCATCCCTGAAATGAAGAGGGCCTGGCTTTGGTTCCTCCTAGCTCTGTATCTTATGATCCCATGCAAGGAGCTGGTGACAGCTTTGGAGTAAGGTTATGGCGAACTTCTCAGCCTTTTAGTCAAGCCTGCCCTGCCAAATACAGAGAGCCCTGGGGGCTTAGCTGCACCATGAAGGGAAGGGGACTGAGAGGGCATGAGAACCTTGCTCCCATGCCTAGTTCAAATCAGTGCCATACGACAAACATTGACCAAGACCCTACAGGGTGCGATGTGCTGGAGGCAGCTCAAAACTTAGGTAATACACCACCCTTGCCCTGATGGAGCTTACACAGAGATAATTAAAACAACAAGGAGTTACTAAGTGTCTACAGTAAGCTAGGTGCTAGAGGTGATGTAAGGACACACTGCCCTCAAGAAGCTTATATTCTACTATGGACATATGACGTATACACAGATAAGACAAAATATACACAAAGTAATTTCAAGAGAGAAATGCTAATAACTGGGGGTTCAGGAAAGCCTTCCTTTAGGAAGTGGCACCTGAACTAATTAAGATTCCAACACAGATCATATACCATACTACATGGTAAGTGCATTAGAGAGTTGCTAAACAAAGTTGGCCTGTGGAATCCAAAGCCTAAGGTTGTTATAGTTTTGGAGGAGGGGATGGCATAATTAGAGAAGGCCTCCTAGCATGTGGATTGGGCTTTAAAAGATAGAGGAGAGCACTCGAATCATAGGGAGCAAGATGGGCAGGTGAGAACATGGTGAATCAGGGGACTCAGGAGTAGTCCAGTTGAGTTAATTAAGTTCATGTTAAAACTAAACGTGTTTTTCTGAAACACAAATGGATTTTTGTAATTATCAGATTCGGAAATTGGAATGAAATCTAACAGGTGTCTAAAATCCACATATGTAAAAGTAAGCTATGTGTTTTATGATATTTTAAAAATTCTATTTTCCTTTTTCTTTAAGTTGATACTAATTTCTGTGTTAAAAATCATTGAGGGGCAGCTAGGTGGCACAGTGAATAGAGTACCACCCCTGGAGTCAGGAGGACCTGAGTTCAAATGTGGCCTGAGACACTTAACACTTACTAGCTGTCTGACCTTGGGCAAGTCACAACCCCAATTACCCTGCCTTCCCCTCTCCAAAAAGCACACACACACAAAAATCATTGAATTCCAATTCTGTCCCTGCCAAGAACAGTGATGAGATACATTAAGATGCTGATAAATATTTGCTCTGTTTAGAAAAAAAAAGTTTGCCACTCCATGTAGATAGCGACTGGTTGTCCTTGTCCTTAGGTATGAGTGTAGAGTACTTTCATTTGACATAAGTGAAGAGTATGTGGAAGAGACAGATTAGTCAAGAGAGTCACTGAGGAAAGCAGGACTGTGCCGCTCTTGATCTCTTCTGGGGCTAATAACTCTTTAGACCTGGGGACATGGGCAGAGTGAGGGATTGTGGGTTTTATTTTTTGTTTGTTTCCTTACTCAAAACACCAAGAGGTCTAAAGGTCTGTTGTGTCAAAGAGGGATTCAGTTTGTTCCATATGGTCCTAGAAGGCAGAACTAGGACCAACAGAAGTTGCCAAGAAGTAGTTAGTTTACTCACTTAATTCTTTGCAGTCTGGCTTCCAGACTCATTATCCAACCAGAGCTGTCCTCTCCAAAGTTACCAATGATTTCTCAATGCTCATTCTTCTTGGCTTCTCTTCAGCTTTTCACAGTGTTGATCAGTCTCTTCAAGATACTTTGTCCTGTAGGTTTTCAACAGCAACTTCTCCTCCTCCTCCTCCTTCACCTTCTCCTCCTTCTCCTCCTTCTTCTCCTCCTTCTCCTCTTCCTCCTTCTTCTTCTCCTTCTTCCCCTCCTTCTTCTCCTCCTTCTCCTTCTTTTCCTTCTTCCTCCTCCTCCTTCTTCTCCTCCTTTTCCTCCTCCTTTTCTTCCTCCTCTTCCTCTTCATACTCCTCTCTTCCTCTTTCCCAATTCTTCTAACTATCTGACCACTCCTCTGTCTCCTTTGCAAGATTTCCATCCAGGTCATGCTGGCTAACCAACTAACTGGCTGGCATCATGGTGACCAAATCATACCTTCCCCAAATATTCCCTTGGTGCCCATTTCCAGAGATGCTGAAACCACTTGTCTGACACCAGAGCAAATTTCGTATGGATTCCTAGGAAGGCTGCCTGCCATGTTACTTCAACTTCTAACCCAGGTACTTGAGGGAAAGAAGAGCTCAGTATATTTCATTAAGGACTTGATATTGTGACATACTGTAGACTCACCAATGGCCAAGCTCTTCTCCTTCTATATTCTGTGTCCCCAGACCTCAGACAACTTGGAGTACAGCTATACACCTTCTCCAGAAACACATGGCCCAGGGGGAAACAGAAATACACAGGAAAAGCTACCCAGAAATGCTTCTATCTCACAAAGGTCTCACCTAGATCACTGTTTCTCTTTTTTAAAAATTTAGTATTTTATTTTTCCCCAGTTCCATGTAAAAGCAATTTTTAACATTCATTTTTAAAACTTTAAGTTTTAAATTCTCTCCTTTCCTTCCTTGTCACCCCCCTCATTGAGAAGGCAAGCAGTTTGATATAGCTTATACATATGTAGTCATGCAAAACATGTCCATAATAGTCATGCTGTGAAAGAAAACATAGGCAAAAAAATTCAAGAATAAAGTTTTAAAAAAGTATGCTTCAGTCTGTGTTCAGACACCATCAGTTCTTTCTCTGGGGATGGATAGTACTTTTCATCATAAGCCCTTCAGAGTTGTCTTGGATCCTTGCATTGTGAGAATAACTGTCATTCACAACTGATCATCTCACAATATTGCTGTTACTTTGTACGCAGTGCGTTTCACTTTGCATCAGCCCATGCAAGTCTCTACAGGTTTTTCTGAGAGCATCCTGCTTATCATTTCTTATAATATAATAGTATTTCCATCATAATCACATACCACAACTTGTTCAGCCATTCCCCAATAGATGGGCGACCTCTCAATGTCTAATTTTTTGCCCCTGGAATAGAGCTGCTATAAATATTTTTGTACATATGGATCCTTTTCCTTTTTGTTTTTTATCTCTTCTGGGATACGCTACCTCATTTTCTAAAACAAACAGCATAGTTAGCCAGGCCAGAGGTTCTGTCTCTTTCTGTTTTTAACTACTCCCTTCAAGCACCTCCACTACAGGAGAGAGGCTGACACCTCCTATTAGGATTATTAGCAGTCAGTACCTCCTCCCATCTTTAGTCTGGTAATAATCGGATATTTGAGTGAATAAAATTCAGTTGAAGAAAATCAGGGCAAAATTCTTCCCTACCAAAAATGTAGGAATTAAACAGCAAATCAGTACTAAGTACCTACTTAATAACAGTAAATAATAGGTTAATAGCTAGTATTTTTATAGTACTTTAAGATTTGTAAAGTGCTTCATATATTATCTCATTTGATCTTCACAATAACCTTGAGAAGCAGGTTCCCTTGTTATCCCCATTTTATAGATGGGGAAACTGAGGCAAACAGAGGTTAAGTGACTTGCCCAGGATCACACAGCTGCTAAGTGTCTGAGGCTGGGATTTGAATTCAGGGTTTCCTGACTCCAGGCCCAGGGACCTATCCAGGATGCCACTTAGCTGCACTAGGGATATGCTATGGGAAGCCTGGTGGGCCTGAAGTCAGGAGGCCTGAATTTAAATACTGCTTCTGGCCCGTTAGCTGGGCAATTATGGAGAAAAGTCAGTTAGCTTGTCTGAATCTTAATTTTATCATCTGTAAAATAGGAGTAATAGTACCTGTCCTACCCCCTACACACAGCAGGGTCATGAGGAAAGTGCTTTGCAAGCCTTGGAGTGCCCCCAATGCCTGGCATGCATTCCTCCTTAGCTTTCTGGAACACACCTCTTCTTTTAAGGTATAGTTCAGGTACCAACTTCTGCATGAAACTTTTCCTGATTCTCTCCCCCTGCCATCCCCTTCTGTTAGCACCCCCCTCCCACACTACTGTGTATTTAACTCCTTGGTACTTGTTTGAGTTTATTTACTTTCTGTTTATGCTGTATATATTTTTTCTTTTTTTTGCAGGGGGGAAGGCAAGGCAATTGGGGTTAAGTGACTTGCCCAAGGTCACACAGGTAGTAAGTGTATCGTGTCTGAGGCTGGATTTGAACTCAGGTCCTCCTGACTCCAGGGCTGGTACTCTATTCACTGTGCCACCTAGCTGCCCCAATATTTACTATGTCTACTAAGTCAACATTTTTTTTTTTGGCAAGGCAATTGGGGTTAAGTGACTTGCCCAAAGTCACATAGCTAGTAAGTGTGTCAAGTATCTGAGGCCAGATTTGAACTCAGGTCCTTCTGTGTATATATTTTTATATGTGCTTGCTGTGTCCTTCATTAGAATGTAAACTCCTTGTGAGTAGGGATTGTTTCTTCCTCTCTACCGGTCTCCCCAGTGCCTTGCATTATGCCTGGTTACACAGTACATTCTTAGTAAATATTTGTCACTTGATTGCTGTTGAAATTTGAGTTATTTTTATTATATTAAAAAGGGAAGGAGTTGATGTGAAGATTTGTGAACTAGGAAACAGTACAGAGGCCAAACTGTTTGGTATAGACCACATTATAGGAGATGATAAAAGAGAGAGAATCATGGGACTGGGTCAGTTAGGGAAGGCCTCACAGAGTAGGGTGGGGCATGAGCTGGACCTTGAATGATAGGGAAGGGTCTTCTACGCAAAGGTAAATCAAGGCATGGTCTTGGCCTGTTTGGGGACACAGAGGAGGACCACCTGGCTGCAGCGGAGGATCCGTGTAAAGAACCGTGGCGATGTCGGGTTGGGCCAGACTGTGGACAGTAAAGAGGCAAGGATTTCCCCATGTTCCATCCCCACTAGATACAGAACGTATGATGTATCAGAGTCTTGGGTCCTTGTGTAGATGCTTTGAGACTTCAAGGATCCCTGACTTGATCATTGTGGGTTCTCCCTTCTCCGATGTGGCTCCTCGCCTCTCCGTGGCTTAGCAGACGACCTTCGTGAGATACCATGACCAAAAAAATAAATAAATTCCGCACCTGGTGGCCAGTATTCTGATGCACAGACCATTATTTAGTTGATGACAATCATATTAATAATAAAAATGATAATTACATTAATAATAAAAACAAGAGCCTCTATTTTTCTAGCAATTTCTACTTTTCAAAACACTTCACCTATATTGTGTTGATCTTTGAAACAATCGTGTGAGGTCTGTTGAGAACAGGTTTTGTTGTTCCATTATACAGAAGAAGAAACTGAGACCCAGAGGGATCCACTGGTTTGCCTGGGGTCATGCATTGAACTAGTGAGAGACCCAGGGTGAGAACCCAGGTCTCCTGTTCCAGTGTATACCACTGGGTAGAGGCATTCCATCCTAAACTGACCCTCCACCACCTGTGGCATCCTGGGTACATCTGGTCTCCTCCAGGGTGTCGGAGATGGCAGGGTTTTCTGAACTGATGTGATATAGAAGACCGTTAAAGTGAGGCTGAGGTTTATTCCTCTTCTTCATACCTGGGCCAGGAAGCTCTCAGAGAGACAAGATGAGTCTCTATTTGACTGCAGCAGGAAGAGCAATGACCTGGGAGTCAGGAGGCCAAGATTCTAACCTTTGTTCTGTTGCTTACCTGCTGTGTGACCCTGAGCAAATCAGCTCCTTTCCCTGGGCCTTAATTCCTATGTGTGAAGTAAGGAGAGTTGTACTGGATCACTAAGGTGTTTTCCAGTTTTAAAAGTCTCATGTTCTTAAAGTCCTGGCTCTATTAGTATTATGTTTCAAGGTTTCTTGAGATTCTGATGTTCTAAAGCATGTTCTCAAGTTGTCTCCCCAATTTAACATTCTGTATTCTGAAATCCCTTCTGCTTTGTGAAGTTTCTTTATCTTTCAAACGAGACATTTTGAGGACAGTTTTAAAAATAACATTTGAATTTATTATATTCTTAAAAACAAAAGCAAGCTGTATCTAATAAGCCTTGTATAATCCTCTTTTTCTGTTCTACTGTGTGTATAGAAATGCTCATTTTATTTGGCGTTTGTTAAAGTTTTGGTTTTTAAAAAAATTAAAATAATATGAAGCATTTGGTGAAGACTTTGTGGTTCTCTGTTCAGTGTTCTATGTTCTGAGACCCTTTATAGTTCTAACATTTTTTAAAAAATTATTTCATTTTTTCCATTAACAAAATCTATTTTTTCCTCCCTCTTACCTCCCTTCCCTATTAAAAAAAAAGGCAAAACCTTTGTAACAATTATGCTTAGTCAAGCAAAATATATTTCTGCTTTGGTCACATCCAAAAATAAATCTCTCATTCTGCACCCTGAGTTCGTCACCTCTCTTTCAGGAGGTGGGTAGCATGCTTCATCATCCCTTCTCTGAAACTGTGGTTGATCATTGCATTGATCAAAGTTCTTCCTTCTTTCACAGTGATTTGTCTTTATAGTGTTGTTGCTATGATGTAGATTGCTCTCCCGGGGCTGCTGCTCACTTTACTCTGCATCAGTTCATCTAAGTCTTCCCAGGTTTTTCTGAAACCATTCCCTTCATCGTTTCTTACTGCACACTAGCATTCCATCTGTCCATCTGCTGCCATTTCTTCTGCCATACTGCTCTAACATTCTATGTTCTGTGTTCTAACATTCTTTGCTCTAAGGTCCTTTCCGGCTCTGACATTTTAAGCCAGTGTTCTAACATTCCGTGTGCTAAGATCCCGTCCACCTCTGATGTTCTGTGTTTCAATTTCTAATGTTCCCTGTTCCGAGGCCCCTTCCATTTCTAACATCCTCGTATTCTATGTTCTTTAGGTTTTCTCCAAACTGCTCTACCCCATTGTGAGGGAGGCTGCGCTGTCTGTTCTCAAGTACATGCTTCTGAGTTTCCAGCACTCCCATGAAGCCTTCCACCTGGTAAGGAGTTTGTGCAAGCCAGACTGCACATCTGGGACGTCCCTTTTTTGCAGGTATGGATGGGATTGGAGAGTGGGAAAAAGGGTAGGATGGGTCCCCAAAGGAAGTGACTGGACCTGCCCTTGGATATCCTGACCTTTTCCCATTGGCAGTTAGAGCCTTAGTTCAAATCCAGCCTTAGACACTTGTTAGGTGTCTGACCCTGAACAAGTCACTTAATCTCTCTGCCTCAGTTCCCTTATCTGTAAAATGGGAATAATAATAGCACCTGCCTTCCTAGGGGTGTTGTGAGGATAAAATGAGATGATTTTTGTACTTTGAAAATCTTAAAACAAAATACGAATGTTAGCTCTTGTCTTTGTTACTACTACCCCCTGAGGCCAGTCCCCTGTGCCTGCAGTAAAGGGGTCTATTAACTCTTTACATTTTTCTCTTGATCCCCTGTATTCTGGGATGAAGATAGGGGCAGGGTGGCAGCAAACAGAGTAGCCAGGACACTGGAAACCTATCTTCATGTTCTTCTTAATAGCAACTCCTTATCCTTCCATCTCTATCCCTAGCCCTGCCTTCCCCCCACCCCACTTCACAGACAAGCCTGCAGGGTCAGTAGTGCCAAAGCGATCATTCCGGTTCCTTGTGCCGCCTCACCCAGCCTGTCTTCATGTTGCTTCCTGGCACTGGATAGGATAGAAGGTCATAGGAGGGAGAGAGAAAGTTTGCCCTTACTTTTTTCTTCAGTCCAACAAATGCTTGTTACACAGCTGTGTGAATTTGGGAAAATCACTTAAGAAGCTTTCTCTCCTCCCCACTTTAAATTCTAAACTTAACTCACTTCATCCTATCAAAGATAAGATGGCTCTTTTCCCACCTAAGGCCACCCTCTCTATTTGTGCCCGTAATCCCATCCGTTCCTATCTCCAGGAACTGAAACATTGCCTTCTTAACCCTTTTGTCTATTAAGGCTGGGGGCTGTGTCTGGTTTCATCTTCATACACTGTTCTCCCACAGAACAGAAGCTGGTGTATGTTAGGCATTTGATAAATGCCTGTTGAATTTGGAGACCCAGGAAACGAGCATTGTGGCAAACAAGAGTCACAGCTCCAAGGAAGGATCACTTGCACTCCCCCAACCTCCCAAACAGGGTCTCTGTGATTTTTTCAACAGGAAGTTAATCCCTGTGGACTCTAGTAATGAGGAGTCAGGTTTGAGGGAGTTTGTGGCATGGCCTACATTAGGCCAGCAGGGGAAGTTTAAGCCCTCAACATGAGAACGATCCTGCGAAAGGTAGAGAGAGGAATGGAAATCCAAATGAAGTTTTCCTGGGGCATGAAATGGGTGTTTGCTCATGCACTCAGAGCTTTGCGGAAAAGCAGAGGGATGGTTTTTGCTTATTTTTCAAGTAAAATAAGGAAGATGATAGTAATTATAGAGCCTTAGGTGATGCCCAGTTCACTCTTGCGCTGGTATTCAGAACCTTTCCAGCTTGTCAGGACACGGCAGAGCCTGGACTCCCCTGGCATGGTCTCAGGTCACCTCTGTTCCTTGATGAGGCATAAGAGGAGGACTTTATGGTAGAGAACACCTCCTACAAGTGGGCAAGCAGAGGCTCTGAAAAGGGCCAGGACGAGAAGTCCAGACACTTGGGTTTCCATTATAATAGCTAACATTTATATAACAGTGACAATGTGCCACCTAATGTGCTAAGTGTTTTTACAAATATTATCTCATTTAATCTTCACAACAGCCCTGGAGGTAGGTACTATTCTCATCTCCATTCTACAGTTGAGGAAACTGAGATAGTCAGGGGTTAAGTGACTTGCCTAAGGTCACACAGCTAGTAAGTTTCTGAGGGGGGATTTGAACTCAGGTCTTCTTGACTTTAGGACTGGTGCCATGTTGTTACATTCCAAAGCCTCTACAGTCATGCCAAGCTTCTTCTGGTCCTCACAGCTTCTCCCTCACATCCCCAAAATGGTGGCCTCCCTGGCAGAAGAGGACTCCAACTCCCGAGCAAACTGCCTGGAAGAGTTGGCAGAGCTGATCCACTGTATGGTGTTCCGCTTCTCAGGCTTCCCGGACCTGTATGAGCCAGTCATGGAGGCCATCAAGGTGGGTTGCCCACACCTATCACCCGAGACTCACTGGACAGGGTTTTCTGAGCTTTTTATTTTTATTTTTCAAAATCTGTGACATACCTGTTCAGTTAAGAGTCACAGATCTGACTCTAGAATACAGACCATAGAATGTCAGAGCTAGAAGGAACTTTATAAGGAACACGGAATGTCAAAGCCAATAGGAACTTTGAAATATAGAATGTTAGGACTAAAAGGGATGTCAGAACATGGAATATTAGAACTGTAAGGGATATTAAAATATAAAATGTTAGAGCTAGAAGAACATAGAATGTCAGACCTTGAAGGAACTTTGGAACATGGAATGCCAGACAGAAAGGGATATTAGAACATGGAATATTAGAGCTATAAGGGATCTTAAAACAGAATGTTAGACTAGAAGAGCCTAGAACATAGAACATTAAAGCCAGAAGGTACTTTAGGACATAGAATATTAGATCTGTAAGGAATCTTAGAATATAGACTGTCAAAGCTGGAAGCAACTTTAGAGCACAGTGACTGGAATCTAGCGCTGGCTTCCTAACCATGTCTTCCTTTCAGCAGACCAGTCTGCCTCGTTTGCGTGGGGTCAGCTATGAATGGGGCCTTGCATGGTGGACACAGTTCTTGACCTGAGATGTGAAATCTGTGTGCATGTAAAGGGTTCAGATGTAGAATAAATAAGTAACAACTAATATTTATGTTATTAAATGCTTATTATTGTTCTAAAAAAATCCCCTATCTCATTCAGTTAAAATGATCCCATACCTCATTGAATTAAAATGATAAAATAAATGGTTTTTTGACCTGGACTTGTGATTTCATCCATATAAGACACTCTTTGTGTTAGAACTCCCTCCCAGGGTTCAAGTCGGCAACTTCTCTGTGACTTAATAGTCTTAGGGAGTGTCCTGAAGTACCCACATATCAAGTGACTTGCTCCGGGTTACATAATCTCTAGTTTCAGAGGTAGGGCTTCCTGATCACAAGGCCAGGCCTTTCTCTACTACCCAATACTGCCTTTTAAAATAATGTAATGGTTTAGTGTAACAATAAATTTAAAATGACCATTTTAACAACCCATTTATATTTAAGATTGGGAAAGTACCTCCCTTTACCAATATAGATCAATACCTCTTTGCAGTATTCATATGGCCAGAGTATATCAAAGGCTTGGGCGTAGGTCTTCCTGACTCCAAGGCTGGCTGGCTTTCTATCCATTACAATCTACCCATACTTCCACACAAGTGCCATTTTATGTAAATATTAAGAAACTGAGAGTGAGTGATTTATCCAGGATCACCCAGCTAGCAAGTGGCCTGGATTTGAACCTAGATCTCCCCTGATTCTTGGCCCAGAGTTCTTTCCCCTTTTCCCTGATTGTTTTCGCATATTCAGGTGTAGCTGTGTGTGTGGGAAGAGCATGGAGCTACAGTGGCCTGACTGGTTGCAGGCCATGGTGGCATTTCAGGAACTGGCCCCAGTGCCCTTTCTCTCCTGCTTTGTCCCCACCCCAGGACCTCCATGTTCCAAATGAAGACAGGATCAAGCAGCTCCTGGGACAGAATGCCTGGACCTCCCAGAAGAACGAGCTGGTCTGCTTCTACCCCCGGCTGGCAGCCAAGTCAGACACAGGCAAGATCGGCCTCATCAACCTGGGCAACACCTGTTACATGAACAGTGTGATCCAGGCTCTGTTTATGGCCTCTGAGTAAGCAGTGCTTAGGGAGTTTCTTAACTTAGCTCCTAGCAGGAGGGATGGAGGGAAGAGAGCCAGGATGGTGAGCAATCTGCAGTCCTTGCTATAAAAGAAGCATCAATCAGAGGACCTGGGGAGGTTTCACCAGAAGAGAAGACTGTCTTCAAGTATATGCGAGAGATCAGACTCATACTGCTTGGCCCCAGAACATAGAACTAGGTGTCATGAGTAGAAATTAGCAAGGGAAAGGACTATAGCTTCAGGTAGGCATATTTTAGCTCATTTCAAGGGGAAACTTCCTAACAGTTAAAACTTCCACCCTTTATTTGATGAATGAAGAAATTGAGGCCCAGGGAGGGAAAAGTACTTGGCCCAAGTGGCAGAGCCAAGACAAGATAGAGGCCAGTTCTCCCAGCTTCTGATCTAATACTCATTGCACCTCTTCTATGGCACCTTCTATGAGGCTTAGCAAACATCCTGAGGCATCCATTGCCCCTGGGCACCCCAAATGGAGTGATTCCTTCCTTTTGGGCACCCTACCCTTAATTATATTATATTATATCCAGTTGTACGCCCTGAATGGAAGCATTCTTTTCTCTTGTTATCTGAAGGGATCAGTCCTTGAGAGTTTCTGTCATTTGAAGGCACTAGGTCACTAGAAGGAGTCTCTTCCCCGCCCCTCCCCCCCATCAACTAGGTTTTCGAATCAGAAGAGCCAGATTCAAATCCTGGCTGTCGCTTCCTGCCTGTGTGACCTTGGATGAGTCACTTCCCCTCTGGGTGTCTTAGTTTTCTCCTCTATAAAAAGAAGAGCTTGGATATACATTCTCATAAGTTTGCTTCCAGCTCCATTCATGCCATTTATCAGAGAATCCTAGAGCTGGAAGAGACCTCACAGGGCACTGAGTGCAATCCTGCCCCTATAACATCTCTAAGATGGGTTTGCCCAACTTCTGTTTAAATGCCACTCTCCTCTAGTTTCTTTCCTGTAAAGTAGGTTTGTTAACCTGGGTGATGACACCTGGTGCCCTTTCCCATGCTAATATCCTATGATATTCTCCTACTATCTCCAGGGGCAGATGCTTACCTTCAGATGCTCTAATTCTTAGCAAGTTCTTCCGAGGAGCAGCTAGGTGGCACAGTGGATAGAGCATCAGCCCTAGAGTCAGAGGGGACCTGAGTTCAAATCCGACCTCAGACACTAGCTGTGTGACCCTGGCTTAGTCACTTGCAGCTGCCATCCACTCACTGCTCCTAGTTCTGCTCTCTGTGATCAAGCAGAAAGAGTTGAAATCTGCTTCCACATGGCAGTTCTTGATATATGTGATGACATCTATCGATGTGGCACCTCCCCTGAGTCTTCTCTTCTTCAGGGTAAACATTTCTGGCCCCTCCTATCAGGCTGGTCCCACTATGTCTCTAACCTAACCTGTATGTCTCTGGTTTGCTTTGAGCTTCCGACACTGTGTTCTGCATCTTCCTGAAGACAATTCTCAGCCCCTGATGACCAAGCTGCAATGGCTTTTTGCCTTCCTTGAACATAGCCAGGTGACTATGTCTGTCCACAATCCCAGAGGTGCGGGAGTAGAGGCAGGTAGCACTGGGGCCTGCAGGCCGTGCCGAGTGACCAGGCAGGGATTACAACCGTTCATCATCACTCCTGGCCATGCTTTTATCTTTTAGTTTTTTTGTCCTATTAAACTCTTTTAAAATTTAATTTTATTATTTTTTCTATTTGACAAGCAAATATTTTCTTTTCCTTACAACCCCTCCATATTAAATAATTAAAAGCAAAAACCCTAATGACAAATATGCGTATTTAAGCAAAAAAAATTTTTTTTAACCCACTGGCCATGTCTAAACCTAAATTCCTTTTGCCCAACCACACTGCTTCGCCCAGGGTGGAAGTGGCAAAGCTAGAGCTTTGAATTCCATGCTCTTTGCACTAGTCTACACGGCCTCCTAAGGACATAGACAAGGAAGAGACGGCTCAGAGGGAGAGGGGCATGCAGAGGGCCGGGCCCTGGAGCACAGGGAGTTGGCAAGAGGCCCCTGTTTCACAGATCTTCTTTCTTTTTATTTCCCCTGCTGCTAGCGGCCCGCTGTCTCTCCAGAGAGCTTCCTGTCTGCCTCCTGGACACCCTGGTTCAGTCCCGGCGCCCAGCAGGACTGCTCTGAGTACTTGAAGTATCTGTTGGATCGGTAAGAGAAGGGTCATGGAGAGAGAAAAACGGGGGGGGTGGAGAAAAAGGGGAGGGAAAGGGGATAGAAAGAGACACACAGAGAAACAGACATGGAGAGACAGAGAGAACAGGAAAGAAGAGAGAAGGAAAGAGAGAGAGAGAGAGAGGATACAGAGAGAGAAATAGAAGAGAGGGCAGAAGGAAATACAGGAGAGAGACACACAGAAAGAGAAATAGAGAGAAGGAAAGAGAAACAGAGACAGACAGAGTGGAGTAGAGAGAAAAGGGAAAGGAGAAGGAGAAAGAGTCAGAGAGAAACAAAGAAGAGAGAGGAGAGAGACATAGAGAGAGAGAGAGAAAGAGACGAGAGACAAAGACAGAGAGAACAGAGAGAGGCAGAGAGGAGGCAGAAATAGAGAGAAGGGAGGGGAGAGGAGAGAGAGAAATAGAAAAGAGAGGAGAAAGATAAGGGGACAGAAAGAATGAAATAGAATGGGAGAGAGAAGGAAAGAGAAACAGAGACAGAGAGAATAGAGAGAAAAGATAAGGGAGAAGGAGAAAGAGAGAGAAATAGAGAGGGGAGAGACACACACAGAGAGAAAGAGAGAGGGTATAGAGAAGGAGAAAAAGAAAGGGGCAGGGAGAGAGAGAGGGAGAGGGAGAGAGGAGAGAGAGAAATAAAAATAAGAGAGAGGGGAAAGAGGAGACAGAGTGAAATAGAGAGAAGAGAGATGGGAGAGAGACACAGAGAGAGACAGAGATAGAGAGAGGAGAGAGAGAGAACAGGGGGAAGAGAGAAAGAGGGAGAGGGAGAGAGGAGACAGAGACAAAGAGAGAATTAGAAGAGAGGGGAGGGAAAGGGAAGAAAGAGAGAGACAGAGGAGAGTAGAGGGAGGAAGAGAGAAGGGGAGAGAGAGACAAAGACAGAGAAGAGAGAGAGAGAGGCAGAGAGGAGACACAGAAATAGAGAGAAGGAGAGAGAGAGAGAGAGAGAGAGAGAGAGAGAGAGAAAGAATAGAGAGGGGAGAGAGGAGACAGAAACAGAGGAGAGAGAGAGAAGAGAAGAGAGATAGAGGAGAGAGAGACACAGAGAGAAGACAGAGAGAAATAGAGGGAAGAGAGAAGGAAAGAGAGACAGAGAGAGCGAAATAGAAAAGGGAGGAGAGAGAGAGAGCTATTTCAGCTCTGTGAGAAAAAGGCAGGAGTAATGGGTTCTAGGCCCAGTTGGCTGCCATTATGCTGGGGGTCTCTAAGAAAAACCCATTGCCCAGCTGGAGAGTTAAGTTTATGCTAAAAATAAAAGGACCTAGGTTTGTTTAATTTATCTGGAGGAAAAGAGCAATGATGACCTTGTGGATTACTGCAAGGTGGGAGTGAGAGTGCTGGCAAACAGTGCTCTCTCACTAATGAATACAGAACGAGGCCAGCGGTCCCCACTGTAGTAGAAAGGTCTAGAGTCAGACATCAGTAGAAACATCCTGAATTTCAAAATTCCAAGTTCCTGAAACAGCCTCCTGAAGAAGGGGATTGTTGCAGAGCCAGGCAGAACCCCAGTGGATCAGCAAGAGAATGCTTTCTTACTTATTTCAGTATCTCCTCCAGCATCTAGCCCAAGGCACCACTCAGAGGAAGCACTCGGTCAATAAACACTGACTCATTTTGTAAAGGTCTAGGCAATGAGTCTTGTGTGTAGGATCCTTGTTGAGCTGAGGGAGAATAAGGGAAAGATGCTGTAATACTGATAACTGATTCCTATGATGCTTTAAAGTTGGCAAAGCCTTTTACATACATTATCTGATTGGACTGTCACAACAAAGGTAGGGACTACCAGGATCATTTTTCCCATCTTAAAGATGAGGAAACTGAGGCTCAGAAGTCTTGTCCATGACCACATGGTCACATCTTGTCCATGTCAGCTAGTTCATGGCAGAATCAGAATTTGAACTCAGATCTTCTGAATTTTAAGTCTCTATCCACTATGCCTTTCTCATAGCAATACAATAATAGTAGGAATATAGTAACATTGATAATCCTCAACAAATGTGCAGCCCTGACGCTGTCTCCTAGGGTGGAGATGACCCTGGGCTCTTGCTACTTGAGGACTGACTCTGACAGCTCTTTTCCAACTGGAAAAGCTTAGATTATGGGCCCAGAGAGGGGCTGTGTCAGTTTGGTAAGGACCAGCCCGGCTTAGTGAAGAGAGTCTCATCATCAGAGGGTTTGGATCTTTGCAGCTCCCAAAAAGCACCTTCTAAAGGTAGAGGGATTATGACCTCTTCTGGCAGAATGAGCCCCCAACCATGAGACCATGGATATGTGTAGGGCTAGTGATGATTTTGATGAATGTAATAAGGACTCCCATGTATAAGTACTTTCAGGATTACAAAATCCATAGGGGGAAGAGCATAAGATCATTTTGTTTAAATTCAACAAATCTTTATTAAACAGCACGTGCAAACCCATGTGCTTGGCCCTGAGGGAGATACAGAGTTGAATAAGACACTGTCCTTGCCCTCATGGGACTTCTGGCCCAGGAGAGGTTGGTTCTATCAAGCATCAACAAGCGTTCATTAAGTGCTACCGTGTGCCAAGTACCATGCTATGTGCTGGATGTACAAAGATATAAATGAAACTGTCCTTACCCTAAAAGGGCCAATGTTCTATTGAGGAGGAAAAATGTACAAATTGATACAAAGTAAATATGAAGTAATTTTAAAAGGGGGAGGAACAGTGACAGCTAGAGGAACAAAGAAAGCCTCATTTAGGAGGAGGCACTCAGCTGAGTAAGGAAGGAACCCAGAGGATCATAGGGGGAACCTGCAACCTCAAGGTCATCTTCTAGATCCATGGGCATGGCCTTTTGACCGAGTCCAAGTTTTACAGAACAAATCCTTTATTCAGGGAATTTGTTCTGTGAAGTTTGGATTCAGTCAAAGGGCCACATTTGAGGATCTAGAGGACCAAATGTGGCTTCAAGGCTGTGAGTACCCCACCCTGGAAGGAGGTGGTGGCGAGAAGGGGGTACATTCCAGGTGTGTACGTGTGTTTGGGGAAACCACCCATGCCAAGGTATGGAGGCTGGTCTCCAAAACTGCCTCAAATACTTACTAGCTGTGTGGATAAGTCCCAACCTATCTGGGTCTCAGTTTCCCATCTGTAAAATGGAGGGGTTGGACTAGATGACCTCTAGGTCCCTTCCAGCTACAAAAATCTGTGATCTATGACTCCTCTTTGAACCATACTCTTTTTCTTCTCAGAGCCTGAGGAGGGCCATGGATATATTCCCCAAGTCTCAGACACTAGATCTAGGCTCATCCCCTTTGGATTCAAGAAATCCTCTGAGATCTAATCTCTTTACTTTACCCTACACAGAAGTAACTACTAATGTCCTGAGGTGGATGTTGGTCTGGCCCCTCAGGATTCTACCCATCACTCACATGCTCGCTTGTACAGTAAAGATATACACCTTTCAGGGGCCACATTTTAGGAATGATACATTACTAGGTTTGTGAACTCCCAGGATGGTATGAGGATTGGAGATCAGACCGTGCATGAATCAGCTGGAAGAACTGCTGGTCGGAAGAAGAGAGGTCCCAAGGGAGACGTCATAACTTCCTTGTAGTCTCTGATGGATTTGTAAGAGGCATTAGCCTTGTTCTCCTCGGGCGCAGAGGGCAGAGCTAGAGGCACTGGATTTGAGCGCACACTAGAAAATACCAGGAAGCGAACTCTTGATCTAAACAGATAAAATTCTAAGTATGCCAGGTAGATTATAAGGGAGATTTCAAAAATAACAATGTTGAAATAATGAAACTAAATAAATAAATGAGAAAATAATGATGATGAATAGCTGTACCAGGTCTTCAGGCTGAGACCTGGATTTGGAGGAGAAAGTAGGAATAGGAAGTCAGAGGTTCAAGTCCTAACAGCTAACTCCTTGATTGGCTCTGGACATGTCACTTCCCTTCTTGGAGACTCTGTAAAATGAGAAGGTTGGACTAAAATGAGAAGGTTCTTTTTAATTCTAGATGCATCAAGTTGAAGAAAAGCATATTTTGGTTCAGTGTAAGTAAAAACACTAACAATTGGCCCTGTCCAAAGTGCCCACGACCTCCCTCGCTTCAGTGAACTGCTGGACAGCCATTTGGAGGTCCTGAAGAAGGGATTCTTGCTCTGCTATGGGCTTGGGCTGGAAGCTCTGAGGTCCCTTTGGATCCTAAGATTGTTCCCTGATTGTACCATAATAGATCAGACTAGGATAGGGGAGTAAGGAATATGGAGGCCTGACTCCCTGGGGATCTTCTCCTAGGTTCAGGAGGTGCTTGGATCATGGATTCCATCATGTTAAAGGTAAAAGAGCAAGTATCTGGCCCCAGAGGAATGGAAAGGCTGTGGAAGAGAGATGAAGAGAGTGAGGGAGGGGCCTGGAGCAGTTCTGAGAAACAAAATTAGGGGGAAGTGGGAGGAGGTGGTGAGGGAAGAACTGAGAAAGTAAAATTCTGAAGGCTGGCTTTGCTTAGGGACTATAGATAGAAATGAATATTTAATGCTAGTCAGACGTGTGTGTGTGTGTGTGTGTGTGTGTGTGTGTGTGTGTGTGTGTGTGTATGAATGGCTGTATGTGCTTAATAATTCAGGACATGAATGAGTGTATATTATGTGTGGATTTATGTATATGATGTTTGTATCTGCATATCTATGAACAGGCATGCATATAAGGGAGTTATCTGTGGATTTGGGAAGCTGGTACAAGGTGATAGAACAGAAAATACCCCAGATTGGAAGTCCAAAGATCCAGCTTCAGGGCAGCTAGGTGGCGCAGTGAACAGAGCACCAGCCCTGGAGTCAGGAGGACCTGAATTCAAATTCGGCCTCAGACACTTAACACAAAAACTAGGCGTGTGACCTTGGCCAAGTCACTTAACCCCAATTGCCCTACCTTTCGCCTCCAAAAAAAAGCAAAAAAAAAAAAAGATCCAGCTTCAGGACCTGGGCTGGCAGCTGGCCAGTCATTGCCCATTTCTGGGCCTTAGTTACTTCACCTGTACAATAAAGAATAGGGGACAAGCTCTATGGTCCATTCCTCTCAGCTCTACCATTCTGTGTTTATACTCCAAGGGCCATTCCAAGAGTCTGTGACTCTGTGTGTTGTTGTCTATATCCAGCTATGGGAATATATGTATTTATCTGAAAGCTTAAGTGTGTATGTATGACAGAGGTAGGGGGAAAGAATGCAGAACTAGGAGTTCAGAGACTTGAATTCTACTTTGAAACTTACTACCTTGGGTAAATCATTTCTTCTCTCTCTGAGCCTCAGTTTCGACATTTATAAAATGGGTCTAATAGTCTTGTTGTGAAGATACAATGAAATAATATGATAAGGTCATCTGGAATCGTAAAGGTGTTTATAACTGTGTGGTCTTATGATTCATGTATGTGTGTTCATGTATGTGCATGCATGTTCATGTATAAATGCATGTGAATATATACATGCATAAGTACACACCTATGTGTATTCACATGTGAGTGTGTACATGTATATTGAAATGTGTTTGTATATGCATATAGATACTGTGTCCTGATGGTGTCTATCTTTCTTCTCTGCACTCCCTTCCCCCCTCAATCTTGCTGCAGATTGCATGAAGAGGAGAAAACAGGGAAGAGAATTTGCCAAAAACTCAAACAGTCAAACACATCTTCCCCACCAGAGGAACATCCAAGCCCAAGCCCAACAGCCGTAGAGAAAATGTTTGGTGGGAAGATTGTGACGCGGATCCGCTGTCTTCGCTGCCTCAATGTCTCTACCAGAGAGGAAGCATTCACGGACCTCTCCCTGGCCTTTCCACCCCCTGACCGCCGCCGCCGTCGCTTGGGCTCTGTCATGCTGCCAGTGGAAGATGTCAGGATACAAGGTCCTACATCACCAGCCAAAGCCCAGGGTCTGGGCAACGAGGGGGCTCGGAGACAGAGAAAGCACTGCATTGCTGGGGATGCTCTGCCCCCAGTTGTGAGCATTGAGATCCTTGGGTTCAAGGAACCTGGAGGGCACAGAGGCAACTTCAGACAAGAAAATGAAAAGGAAAAGAAAGAAAAAGAAGGGAACAGTGATAAAGAGGAAGAGAAGGAAGATATGGAAAAGAAGGCTCAGAAAAAGGAGAAAGAGGAAAAAAAAGAAGAGGAGAACAAGCAGGAGGAGGAAGAGGAGAAGATGGGGGAGAGAGAGGAAAAGGAGAAGGAAGACAGGAAAGATAAAAAGGGGAAAGAGAAGGAGAAAGAGGAGAAGAAAAAGGAAGAGAAAGAGGTGGAGAAAAAGAAGGAAAAAGAGGAGGAAATAGAGAAACAAAAGGAAGAAGAGAAGGTTGAGAAAAAGGAGGAAGAGAAGGAGCTGAAGGAAAAAGAGAAGGAGATGGAGAAAAAGAAGGAAGAAGAGGTAAAGAAAAAGGAAGTGGAGCAAAAAAAGGAAGAAGAGAAGCTGAAGGAAAAAGAGGAGATGGAGAAAAAGAAGGAAGAAGAGGTAAAGAAAAAGAAGGAAGTAGAGCAAAAAAAGGAGGAAGAGAAGGTGGAGGAAGAGGAGGTAAAGAAAAAGAAGGAAGTAGAACAAAAGGAGGAAGAAAAATTGGAGAAAAATGAGGAAGAGAAGGAAGTGGAGGAAAAAGAAGAAGGGAAAGAGATGGAGAAAAAGATGAAGAATAAGGAAGAGAAAGAAATAAAGAAAAAGAAGGAAGAAAGAAAGGAGATAGAGAAAAAGGAGGAGGCAGGGAAAGAGATGGAGAAAAAGATGAAGAAAAAGAAGGAAGTAGATCAAAAGAAGGAAGAGAAGGTGGAGAAAAAGAAGAAAGAAAAGGAGGAGAAAGATAAAAAGAAAGAATTTGAGCAAAAGAAAGAGGAAGAGAAGTTGGGAAAAAAGAAGAAGGAAAAAGAGAGGGAGGCAGAGAAAAAGAAAGAAGTTGAGAAAAAGGAGGAAGAAAAGGTGGAGAAAACGAAGGAGATGGAGAAAAAAGAAAGTGAGGTAGCGAAAGAGGTGGATAAAAAGGAGGGGGAAGGAAAAGAGATGGAGAACAAGAAGGAGGTGAAGAAAAAGAAGGAAGTGGAACAGAAGAAGGAAGAGGAGGTGGAGGAAGAGGAGGTGGAGAAAAAGAAGGAAGAAAAGGGAATAGAGAGAAAGGAGAAAGAGAAGGAAGTGAAGGAAAAGGCAGAAAAAAAGAAGGAAAAGAAGGTGGATGAGAAGAAAGAAGAGAAAAAGGAGGAAGAGGAGAAGGAAAAGGAGGAGAAGAAAGAAGGGGAAGGTCGCCTCGGTCTGAGGGCTGGAGGGAACCAGGGCATTGCCTCTGGGGAGCAGATGTGTGGCCCTGAGGGCTCTCGGTCAGTCCCAGATCTTCTCAATTACTTCCTGTCGCCAGAGACGCTGACCGCTGAGAACCGCTATCACTGTGAGCATTGTGCCTCCTTGCAAGACGCAGAGAAAGTGGTTGAGTTGAGCCAGGGACCCCGCTACCTCATCCTCACCCTCCTGCGCTTCTCCTTCGACCTACGGACCATGCGTCGGAAGAAGATCCTGGACAACGTCTCCATCCCCCTGTTCCTGCGGCTCCCCATGGCGGGCAGCCACCCCCAGCAGGGCCAGAGCCAGGCCTGTGCGGCCTATGACCTCTGCAGCGTCGTGGTACATTCCGGTATCTCTTCGGAAAGCGGCCATTACTACTGCTATGCCCGAGAGGGAGCGACAGCCACAGTCAACCCGCCCGGCTCCTCGGGATTCTCGTCTGTTGAAAAGCCCCCAGGACTGGAGAGCCAGTGGTATTTGTTCAATGACACTCGGGTCTCCTTCTCCTCCTTCGAGTCAGTCAGTAATGTCACCTCCTTCTTTCCCAAGGACACAGCTTATGTGCTGTTCTACAGGCAGCGAGCCAGAGAAGGGCTTAGAGCAGAGCCCAGGTCATCCCGACCCCGCAGTGAACCAGCCCTCCACAAAGATTTGATTGAAGCCATATCTAAAGACAACATTCTTTACCTGCAGGTGAGCAGAGCAGGCCCCAAACACTTAGGTGGGCCTTCCTCCTAACTCTCTGAGTCTCCAGTGCCCTTATCTATAAAAATTTACACTGCATCCCCCGCAGGGTGGTTATGAGCCCTCTGTAAACCATCCACATTGGGGGAGTCATTTTCAACGATGGTTGCTGTTATTATTTTTATGTCCTTAAAGGGAAGTTACAGACATTCCTACTCCCTTACTATCTTGACCTCATGCATCTTGTATCTGAAATGAAGCTTGCCAGGACCACCTCGCAGATACAGCTGTGCCTCACTTTATGCAAACAGCTGTGTTCCCCTAAACATTGTATTTAAATCCATTAAAAAAAATCAGTCTCAAATTTAATGCCCTTAGGGGAGGGGGCTATTTAGAGAGTCAAACAATGTTCAGGCCAGAAGGGACTTTAGAACCCAAGGTTAGAACACAGAACATGAAATGTTAGTACCAGAATGGTAGATCTTAGAACATCAGAACATAGAATGTCAGAGTTGGAAGGGGCCTTACAACTCAAATGTTAGAATATCAAAC
This sequence comes from Pseudochirops cupreus, assembly GCA_028627135.1. Classification (NCBI taxonomy): domain Eukaryota; kingdom Metazoa; phylum Chordata; class Mammalia; order Diprotodontia; family Pseudocheiridae; genus Pseudochirops; species Pseudochirops cupreus. Next base: position 154,000,410 of record CM053582.1, on the reverse strand, counting down.
GCTAGAGTTGGAAGGGTCCTGAGAACATAGAACATTAGAAAAGAGAACATGGAATATTAAAGCTAGGCAGGACCATAGAGACCTTCTCATTCATTTCTCTCATTGTTTATATGAGGAAAGTGAGTCCCAGAGAGAAGAAATGTCATATGAGAGTCCTCGTCATACAACGGGTCAATGGCACGGCTGAGACTGAAACCAGGTGTCGTCTGGGAGCCAGGGACCTTTGTATTTCACCATTCTACCTCTTCGGTGGTCCTCTGGAACAATGCTTTTCTGTGTCCTATTAAATGGACCAACACAGAACGTCTCCTGGCACAGCTCCTTCCCAATGGGTACATATGCAGAGAGGTGGCTGAAATCAGCTCTCTCTCCCATTCTCCTTTCAAGGAGACTGAGAACCACTCAATAAGTCTGCCCGTCTGTATCCAGGCAGGCCTACACCTGCCCAATAGGACATACTTTCTACATGAAATGGGCCTCAAAGGGAGGGAGAGTCTTCACCAGATGAAGATGAAGTCTAGGAGAAGTTCACTGCTCCAGGCAAGGGGATGGGCTGGGGGTAGTGTAACCAAAGGCCAAGAGGGGATAGGAGAAAGCAGCATGGGAATGGAGGGTTTTCTAATTTCAGGGGAACATAGGGTGTTGAAGGGTAGCGTGGAGCTAGATTGTAGAAACCCTTGAAGACCAGAGTTGAAAATTTTGTTCATTTAGACAGTCAAGAGCCATTGTGATTAGAACCTAGGTGTTCGAATAAGTGTGAGCTAGGGTCATAAGTTTAGAGCTGGAGGAACTTTAGAGATGAGGGCTTCTTAACCTGGGGTCCATGAATTTGTTTTTTAAAAATATTTTGATAAGTATATTTCAATATAATCGATTTCTTTTGTAACTCCATGTATTTTGTTTTCTATCTTTACAAATATTATTTTGATAAAGGGTCCATAGACTTCAACAAACTACCACAGGGGTTGGGTGACACAAAAGATCCCTATTCTAGTTCATTCCCTAATTTTATTGCAGGGGAAACTAAGGCAAAGTGACTTAGGGTCAATTAAGGATGGATAGGACTGGAACCCAGATCTTTTCTTTGAACAAATTTTCCAAGTCCAGGACTCTTTCCACCCCACTATGCCAGCCTTTTTGGAGTCCACAACCAGCCAGCCCTGGTTACAATATATCAGGACCATATCAGGAAACTTCTTTAGAAATAGCTTTCTGGGCCAGGCAAGAGGTCATATGGAAAAATCTGTCTCATTACATCTTGAATCAAAATCGAACAAGGCA
>CM053582.1:153982243-153998629 GCA_028627135.1 Pseudochirops cupreus | reverse complement strand
AATAATGTGTACTTGATCTAGGGACCTGCAGCCTTGGAGGTATGTCACAGATTAGCAAATACCCTTGGGTGCTGGGTATCCTGGAAGTGTTTGCTGTAGTGCTCCTCTGCTTTTCAAACCTTTTCCTTGCCTAGATTTTGCCCCTCCCTATTTCTTAGTCTTCTGGTCAATAGGGCTGAGGGGGTTGGGAGAGGAGGTGTGTGTGGTTGAACAGACAGTACTTTCTGTTGGGGCATCTCCTGGGGGCGTTTGGGCTACTCCTCTGAAGTCCCGAAAGAGACAGTAGCATGGGCTAGTGAGAAAAACATAGCACTAGGTTTAAGTCTAGTACTGCTGCTGCTGCTACTACTACTACTACTACTACTACTACTACTACTACTAGTACTGCTACTACTAGCAACTTGAGACAATTGTTGAACCTCTCTAGGCCTTGGTCTCCCCATCTATAAAATGAGGAGATTGGACTAGAATCTGGTCTCAAAGGTCCCTTCCAGCTATAAGTCCTATGAAAATTACAAATGATTGAGTTTATGAGGAGTAACATCACCACCACCACAAGGCAAATCCTAGGAAATTGCCTGAACTCCCATGGGGAAGCAACCCACACAGACCTTCTCTGCCTCCCAGAGAATGCAGGGCTAGCTCCTGCTTCCTAAGATAGAACCCTGTTCTGTCACAGCTGCAAACCAGGCAGGCCCCGGTTACTTGATCATCACCCCTACCCCACCTGGACCCAATCTCTGGGGCACATCATACATGTGTGCAACATAGACTTGGTCCCTAAGGTTTCCCATTCTTTGACATGTACTTGTCCCTTCCAAAAGACTGCTCCCCCCACCCCCTCCCAAAATCTGCCCTTGGCTTTGAGCATTTTTGCCGTCCGCCAGTAGGGACACAGGGAAAATGTCCAGGTGGACCCTGAAACAGACTCCATCCCAATCCTCAAATCCTACCAGGGCCCCTGTACAGAACTACCCTACAAACACATCTCCCTTATGTACACAACATCAGTCCTGTCTACATGTCCTCTTCTCCACATGACATTCATTGCCTGTCTCCCCCGATGCATTTATCCCATGTGCTCAGTCTCATCTCTCTCCCCCACTGCACTTCTTCCATGACCTCCTTTCCCCAATGAATTTCTCCCATGCAATAACATCAACAAAAGCACAACAGGTGCATTTTACCTGGACACACGACATGATCCCCTTCAATCCTGCACTGCAGCCATATTAACCCCCTCCCAATTCTTCATCAACCCTCCAAAAGCCTCCCCTTCCACTACCCACCCTTCACACACTTCACCAGCCTCAACCCCTTCACTACGTGCCCTCTCCCATGGATTCACACTCCTGTGGGAGTCTAATTCCCTTCTAACACTAGGTACCTCCAAGCACTGTGGTTTTTTTTCTCTCTCCTGGCTTGGAAAAACTCCTCTTTCCTATAGTGTGTCTCCTCTATCCCCCAGCGTCCTATCCAAAGTCTAAAGGAACACCTTTAGCTCTAGCTCCAAGGTGCCTATGGGTGTCCCTTCCTGCTGAGCAGGGGATACTCCATCCCAGCAGGGGTCTTGACATGCTCATCAAATCCCACAAGTCCAGTTTCAGTGTCCGGAGTTTCAATATCCACGGCCCTCAGGTGCTTGATAGCCTGGTTGTGGTCTTCTGTCCTCCTTGGTCTATTCTGTTTCTCCCCATCCTGGGATGCTGGAAGCAGTTCCTCCAAAGGGTGGGGGGCATTGTAAATGTCAGCAGACCCCCTGGTCCTTGGTGCTAGGATGTCCTCACCTTGCCTCAGGACCTGCCTTCTTGACCAAGACAAGGCCCCGGACCTGAGGAAGGGGAAAGCCACCACTAACCAAAACTCCCCACTTCTCTATTGGGAAATGTGCCCTCTGCTGAAGCCTATGGGGACAGGCTGGGAGAGCCTCTTAAACACATGATGTCAAGGCTGAGAGGGGGAGAGTCTGGAAGTGAAGGAGCCAGAGGCTGTGACACAGAGTGAATTGGGGCTTTGAGTTCTGGATCCCAGGGAGGACAGCCAGCCCCGGCTCAAACAAGGATACCCGAGGCTAGGGAGCTAGAGGCAGCTGCAGAGACTTTTCAGCAAAAGCTTAGAAGGGAAAGAGGCAGGAGTGAGTCGTTCTGGGCATTCTCAGTATTGCTCAAAGGTGTGATCCTGACCTGGGGCCTAAAGACCAGAAGGAGAGCCCTGCCCAGCCCCTGGATGGGGAAGTCCCATCAAGCACTTCCTCCCCCACAGAGGCCTCAGGAGACAGAGTCTAAAAGGCTGGGCCCAAGGAGCAGGCCAGGGACCCCAGGGAGGAGGGAGATGGAGAAGGGGAGGCAGGAAGAAGCTGGTTACAGGGAGATCCCCCTCCCCAGGTCCAGGGCCTGCCTTGACCTTCACAGCTTGCCCCCCTTGCTGGGCTCTGAGGACTGCCGGACATCTGTCCATTCCTGCATGGTGTTCTGCAAGGCCTGGGTCTTTTCCTTGTCCACTTGCACATAATCCACTTTCTCATCCGATGTGATGGATGATGTAGATGGCTGTGGAGCAGAAATACAAGCCAGCGTGAGTCCCGTGGGTGTGACCTGCCCTTCCTAGGAGCAGAAGCTTCTCCCTTCATCTTCCTGAGCTGATGCCTAGCTGGTGGATTTGTTTTAACTATACTATACACGTCTATTCATGGATACAGGGAACTCCTGATGAAGAAAGAAGGCAACTTGACCAATGCAGGTTACTATCTTCTCTGCAAAGTAGGGTCTTAGAAAGTTGCCTGAGGGGAGGTGAGGGAATAGGTTATAGGGGGCTGTAGAAGGGTGTTTAGAGTTACAGAAATGGGAGGATAGGGAAGGGATCCTTGGAGGGGGGTAGGCAAGGTAGCAAGTAGAAGTAAAGTAGAGGGGGGTAGCTAGGTGATGCAGTGAATAGAGCACCACCCTGGAATCAGGAGAACCTGAGTTCAAATTCAGCCTCAGATACCTGACACTACCTGTGTGACCTTGGGCAAGTCACTTAATCCCAACTGTCTTGCCTTCCCCCCTCCAAAAAAAAAAAGAAAGTTGCCAGAGTCACTGCGAAGTTAAATGACTTGCCCAGGGTCACAGAACCAGAATGGGTCAGAGGCAAGCCTTGACCCCCTCTCTGAGGCTGACTCCCCATCCTCTACTCCATGGCTGCCTCTGGTAGCTAAATGCCTCCAGGGCCACCACTGCCATGGATGCCATGGATGCTCCTGTTCCTCTCTGGGCCAGGACACTGGTGGAACTAAGGCAGTGTGAAAGAGCCACCCTCCCACCCCCATCCCCAACCTAAGACCGTTGTGGGCAAGGAAGGTCTGGTGCAGACATGGAGCTCCCAGGGTGATCCCTGGGAGTAGGAAACATATAGCATCAGTTTTCAGGACCATGGAAGGAAATTCCTGACACTACAAGTAATCTTCCTGAATTTCTTAGATGGCCTTAGGAATTGCTTTTACCGGGAGTATCTGACTGTACTTTTATTGAATGGATGATCTGTTTGACCCCTTGGGCTCTGAGCGATCTGTCACACTAGATGGGGAACCATGCCCAGGCAAGCACAGTCTCTTCATCACAGGGCTGGTGTAAGGATCAAATGAGAGCTTAAATAAGAAAGTCCTTCGTAAACCGTAAAGCAAATGTCACCTATGTGAAGGATTACTATCTGATTAAATGTTTACTTCCTTGCTTGTACTGCTCTGCTGATGGTACGACTCACTCCTTGCCCTGCATCCCTAGCCTCCCCCCAGCATGCTGGCCCAGCCAGTCCCTGGGTCCCCCTTCCCTCCCTCACCCTCTTGGTACCTTTCGGTGGGGGCTGGGTGAGCTCGGCTGGAAATCCAACGCTAGGTAGTCCACACTGCCTGTACTTTTCTTGGGAGCAGGGCTGTTTGTGCCACTGGGAACAGGGGACACCGACACAGGATTTTGCTGTGACAAGGGGACAAGAGTGGAAGAGAGTGTCAGCAAGCAAGGAATTCTCCACCCCACCCCCCAAATTCCTTCTGGGACTGACCCCTAGACCTTAAACAAATGTAAATGGAGGAAAGCAGGAAGGAATCAAAGGGAGAGAAATAAGGAGGAAAGATGGTTGGGGGATTAATCATTTTGTTTGCAGAAAAAACTCCGAGATCTTCTGTGAATCAATTCAGTCCAAAGAAATTAAATTGCAACGTGAATGGTGCTAAGGACGCCTCTACCTGATTCATCTTGTCATGGCTCACCGTGGCATGGATGGACCCTTTGCCCCCATTCCCCTCTCCACCCCGGCTCTGGAAAGCTCTTTTAATGAGGCATAGACTCTGGCAGGCTCCATTATCTAAAGACTAGCTTGTCACCCTCAGCAAATTATTAACTCACTCAATTACCAGCTGAAGTGCTGAGGAAAGGCAGGCCTGCCATCCATGAGGTCACTGATCTCAAAAGTATTGAAGGGGGAAGGTCTTCCCATGGTCCTCTGCTTATACCATTCTAATGCACTTGTCATTTAATACTATGCATCAGGTCTTTCAGCTCTAGAATTCCTGCCTTGAGCTGGAAAGGACCTTGGAACAGAGAATGTTAGAGATGAAAAAGAACTTAGAACACTGAATGGCAAAGGTAGAAGGGGCCTTGGAGGCCCTGCAGTTTTCTATCAACCCAATAGGCCAAGGGTGCCCAGATGGGGTCCAAACTGCTGTGTTGGAGAAGTGAGGAGCTCAGAGCCAAAGGAGAACTTACAACACAGAATATTACAACCGGAAGAGGCCTCATAACATAGAACAGTAGTAATAAGGATAACGATAATGAGGATTTAGATGGTGTTTTGCAAAGCAGTTTGAGCTGGAAGAGACTTTAGAACAGAGAATGCTAGAGATGAAAACTACCTTCACACGTGGAATGACAGAGCTGGAAGGGATGCTGGAGGCCATTTAGGCCAGACTCCTCACTGGCCCTAAGAGGGGAAGTCACTTTCAAGGCCTATGACCCTTATTCCCAGTCTGAAGAAGCACTTGAGAGAGATGTAAGGCATTTTCCCATTTTGTAAATACTAACCAACCCCCAGATTCCATCAACTCTCCCAACTTGTGAAGTTTATTGAAAATAAAAATTATGTGTGTATGTATACCATCCTCACCTCTCTCCACAATGGACTGTAAGATTTTTGAATCTGTGAACACTTGAATGAATGACTGGATCCTTGGCACCTTTGTCAAACATGGACTAGGCTCCCATCATCAAAGAACCCACACAAGACCTCCAGATCAGACCATCTGCCTCATTAAACTGAATATGCCTCTTCCCTACTCCCCTCTCAGACTCAGTTTTCCCACAGGGCTTACCATGGGGACATAATTCTCCTCACTGTCCCCTGAATCGGTGCTAGTGATACTCTGGGTGGAGACAGGACGGCAGGACTGGGAAGAGCTAGCACTGAAGGTGTGGCTGTTATGGGAAGAGGAAAACACACAGGGAGTTAACAATACAAGGGTCAAGCCTGTTAAATGATGCTTTTAAAAGGATGCTTAAGTTCAGTAAGACTCTGGTGTGTCTACCTCACATGTCATGGCTTCTGCCTATGTCTTTCGTTATCAAAACTTTTGTTACTAGCATTCTAAAGACAAAGCTTTGTAATAGTATCTTAAAGACTTCTCAAATAAGGAAAGAAAGAAACTATGAGGATGAGAATTGTCAAATGACGCAGCTTGGTCCTTCAAGGTATTCTTAAATTCTGGTTCTAGAATCAAAGGTTCATGGAATCATTACTTCTTGATACATTAGGACCACAAAATCCTAGAATTTTAGAATTTCAGTTCTAGAATCACAAAATCTTAGCATTTTCAAAACTTAGAATCATAGAATCTTAAATACTAAGATCTTGGCATCACAGAATTGAGTGGATGTTGCCTCTGTCTTTCCTGGACACCCACCAGGGGTCCAAATGTGCCGTAGGGGCTGAGAGAGGAATGGTGATGGACAGTGTCATGGAACTCAAGTATCCTGTATAGACCACAATGATTACTATAGAGCCGAGTTCTTGGTCATTCTGCAAGATGGACCAAGGGATTCCTGGGAAAAACTACAAGATGAAGAGGATACTTGTATAGTAATAAAGGAACACACTGGGTGGGTGCTCAGGGCATGATGTAAACAGTTATCACCCAAGACAACCATGTTGAATATAGGAATAGCTAAGGGGTAGTACATTTGAATTACAAAATCACAAAAAAAATGCTAAGAGAGTGAGGAGGAATGTGAGAAGTAGCACCTCATCTCACCCTCTATTTGGTTTTTTTTAGTCCCATGACCGAAAGACTATTGTTAACATTTAGCTAGACTTTGGCTCCAAAGAAATAACTTCTATAAAGCATTTTTTAACTGTCATGTACATCATCATGACATATGCACACAGTCACTGAACCTTAATTCATCCTCAAATTGTGCAGAGGGCTTGGTACTTTCCAAAAGTGATTTCATGTACACCATCTTGATGGACCTTCCCAGCATCCCACAGACATAGGGGCTAGGCATGTACCTCTCCCTTATTTTTCTTTCTGACAAATGAAACCGTAAGTCAACAGAGAAGTCAAAAGACAAGGAAAAGTCAGAACTGGGACTAGAACCCAGATGTCCCACCTCTCCTCCCTTCCCCCCACCATCCTCATTCTCAGTCCCCTGACCCATAACCCACTCACATTGCCCTAGACCAAGACTTTGTGACTGGAGACTTAAAAGGAAGCTCATCAATGACTGTGTTGTTTCTCAAGTCCAGAGGAGTCGGCTTTGCTGGAATAAGATGAGAAGAGAGAAGAGTTTGAAAGAAGAATGTTATCTTGGGTGCTGGAAAGGGTCACATATTTTCAGAGCAGAAGGGGCTATGGGACAGCTCATCCAATCCATTTTATAAGTAGGGAGGTATCTTGAGTAGAGATCATTCTTCTCACTTTACACACATGAAACTGAGGATTTGAAAGGTGATTGTCTTGCCCAAGGTCACAGAGAGAATTAGTAGCAGAAGAGAGCCTTGAACTCAGGCCTCCTGACTCTCAGGCCAGTGCTCTGTCTACTTAACACCATGCTACATCTCACCTAGGAAAACTCCAGGTTCACACACAGGCTACTGTGAAAACGTACCTCCTTAGAGAGGGTAACCATCCTCACCTTTCCTGTCAGGTTTGAGATTTCGGTTGACGGGGGGAGGCTGGATCTCACTCCCCCGCCCCCGATGGACCGGCAAGGCAGAGGAGGAGAAGGTGAGGTGGTCAAAGTGATGAGGCCCAGGGCTCATAGGAATGTAGACACTCTGAGAATTGTCATTAGATCTCTCCATGGCCAGCAGGGAGGAGGACCCAGGGTTCATGGGCACATAGTTGTCTTCTGAATTGGAGCTGTCTGTGTGTCCAACAGCGGCTTTCCCTGTCTAGAAAGAGCAAAAAGGGACATGAGAAGTGTCATTGGAGGGGAAGGTGGGGATGGAAGATGGGTAGGCTCGACCCTGTGTGACTGGGCCACCTCTAGGAGGCTGAGAGAAGACCTCTCTCCAGATTCCACAAAACAAGGAGCTGTAGCAGGAGGGATTTAAATTAGACAAGGGGGAGACTTTCCCGACAATGAAAGAGATATTAAACTTCAAAGGAAATCATGTAATCACCTAGACACAGGTTGCCTATTCTTTATCTATCCAGCCCAAAGCCTTAATAGGGGTAGGGAAAACAAAAGACTCCTCCACAAATAGATGCTGCAAGTGATTTCAGCTGGTAAATGTGATTCTGCCCATCAGCAGGGTGCTGGGGACCAGCAACAGCTGGGTGCAGGCTCTGTCAGTGCAAGTCACAGTGGTGTTGGGTATTCATAGGTCTTAACCATAGTAACAATAACAATAATAGCTAACATTTATGTAGTGCTTACTATGCCCAGAACTCGCTAAGTGCCTTATAATTATTACTTCATTTAATCTTCAAAAAACCTTGGGAGATGATTATCCCCATTTTACAGATGGAGAAACTGAGGCAAACAGCGGTTAAGTGACTTGCCCAGGGTCACACAGTTACTAAGTGTCTGAGGTCAAATTTGAACTCAGGTCTTCCTGACTCCAGGCCTAACACTCTTATCCCTTGCACCACCTAGCTGCCCCGTATTTTGTGAGTTTCTTTGGCTCCTTAGGGCTTGATTGAATACCCTAAGGGTGAGTCCTATGCTGTGTCTTTGGGTGAGTGGGCTTTTGGGGAGGGGGGTAATCTCCACTAATTTATCAAAGGGGTATGAGATGATAGAAAATTACCCAGGAAATCAAGGTGATGGTTGGGAGGCAGAGGAGAAAAAAAGCAAAAGAATCTAAGGGCGTGCTTTAGATGGCCACTTGAGACAACTGGGAACTGGCTGTACAAATTATGGTATATGAATGTAAAGGGATATTATTGTACTATAAAAAAAAAGATGATGAAACAAATCATCTCAGAGAATCCTGGCTAACATGACCTGATGCAGAGTGGAGGGAACAGAACCAGGAGTACAACTGGAGGGCAACAATCCCAGAAACAAAAACCACCTTCAGGGACTCAAAACCTCTGATCAATGGTCAATCAGCTCTGACCGGCCACATCTGCAGAGAGCCTCTGATGAAGCACCTCACCCACCTCTTGATAAGGAGATGGACACAAGCCACATAAAGAGGCAGCGAGGCAGAACAGTAGATGAGACAGCTGGTCCTGGAGTGAGGAAGATGTGAGTTCTAATTCAACCTCAGACATTTACTGTGTGACCCTGGACAAGTCAGTTAACCTCTGCCTCAGCTTCCTCACTACCTCACAGTGATGTTGGAAGGCTCCCTTTCTTTCCTCTCCCTTCCTTCCCCTCCCCCTCCCTAAAGAAAAGCACATTTTCCAACATGGACACATGTTGATTCGTGTTCCTTGACTGTGCTTATTTGTTCCAAGGTTGGTTTTTTTTCTTTTCCTTGTTGGTAACTGGAAGAAAACTTTGGGGGGGAAGTGGGATTAGTTATATTGGTGCCAAAAAAAGGTCACTGTAACACTTTGTTTGAAGTACACAGAAGAACACATAAGGAAGTTAAGAAAAGCATGGACAAGGCCAGTTTTGAAAGTCACATGCAGAATTTATCATATACTTTTTTACGTTATTAAGCAAGCAACAGAAAATGGAGGTTCTCATGGCTTCATAGCAAATTCTCTTTTGGGTCCTGCTGTGTTTATGGAAATGTTCTCTTCTTTCAGAAGTTTAGAATAAAAAATAATAATAAACAAAAAAAATTAGGATCATGTTTCCCTAAGGTTGATCTATTAGTGGACACCAAAAAAGGGACCCTGGGGAGGCAGTTTCTCTCTTTCTAGCAGAGAAAACAAGGACTGTGTTACCCATGGATCTCTGGCCAAACCTCCGGACCCCAGAGGGAGGAGACACTCACTAGGTTCCTGAATGAGCCTAGGCAAGGGCAGGGGAAACAAGTGTTAGAGGCAGCTGGGCCCCACTTACCACAAAGGAGTTGAATCCATCGTTGACAGACTCTGAAGACTGGCCACCTTGTGGGTACTCATACGTCTCACAGGAAGAAGCTATGACACAGGGATGAAAGATTAGTCTGTTCCTGTCTCTTACCTGATCACTGCCTTTCCAGTCATCTCTATCCTAACAACACTCACTGATTCCACTGGGTCACTCCCCTGCCCAAATGTCTCCGTAAGCCCTTCACGGCTCGTCTCAGAGTTGCACATGCTTCACGAAGCCTTCTTGGGGCTGTGTGGTATGAAAAAGAGTCCTGAGAGACCCGAGTTTGTTTCTTCACAGTGACATTATTTTAAGTAAACTGTCCCTTTGCCTCCGAGCTTAGGTTTCTTTGTGTATGAGATGGGATTAACAGCACATTCTTTGCCTCCCAGGGGTATGGAGGGGACTGTTTGGTAAATCTTAAACTTGTTATCATTATATCATTACATCATCATCACCATCACTCTTTTTTCTCTGGCTCCACTTAACTTCCTCCTATGAAATTCCATGTCACCTAAGTGTCTGCATCATACACCCAGGCGCCATCTTGTATCCTCCACTACTTCATCTTCAGGATCTCTTCTCCCAATTGGACAGTAAATTCTGCAAGGGCAGGGGCTGTTTCCTTCAGTTCTGTGTCCAAGCCAGGACTGTGCACATCGCAGGAGATCTGACAAAGCCTTTCCTCATTCAACAGGTATTGACTGTGTGGCTAACATGGATAGGGCTTCGGTCTATTTTGGTTGACGGACTCAACAGTGCCGGGTCAGGAGTCAAGAAACCTGGCTTCGAATTCCAGTCCTGCCCCTGACTTGCTACATGATCTCAGACAAGTAATTTATACTCTCTAACACTCAGTTTCCCTATCTGTACAATCTGTAAGGCAATAAAACTCATTCTGATCCCATTATAAAGCTACTGTAAAAATTAGATAAAATTTTTTTTTAGACCAAACCCAACCCTGTGATTTCACCTGTTTAGGGAACTCCCAAAAGAGGAAAATCCTTTTACAGATCAACACTGAAGTTTAGCACAGTTTAGTACACAGTAGGTCCTTAATGAATGTTTATTAAATTGAACTGAATTGAACTTACACTCTTTTTTTTTGGAGAGGGGAAGGTAGGGCAGTTGGGGTTAAGTGACTTGCCCAAGGTCACATGGCTAATAAGTGTTAAGTGTCTGATGCTGGATTTGTACTCAGGTCCTCCTGACTCCAGGGCAGGTGCTCTATTCACTGCACCACCTAGCTGTCCCGAACTTATACTCTTGTAGGGACAAAGCTAGTATGTGTCAGAAATGGGACTTGAGTCCAGGTCTTCCAGGGCTGGTGTTCTATCCATTCTACTACACTGCTTTTCCTACCATGAGATAATGGTACCAAGGCTTATTGGTGGGATGTGTCAGTCAGGCCAAGCAAGTGTAGAGAGATGTTTCTCCCTAGAGGGCTGGCCATTATTGGACAGACTTTTTCAGTCACATGATGGTATGGCCTGTGTGACCTTGAACAAGTCACTGTGCTGCCTGGCTGTCAGCTTCCTTATCTACAAAATGACTGAGGTTGGACTGGATAATCCCTGGGGTCCCTCCATGATTTAGATCTGTGATCTTCCAAGTCATACAGACCCTCTACTATAGTATAGAAAGGCCATGACATACATTGGTGCAGGGTGTGCTACATGGGAGAATCATAGAGTCTTTTAACATCCTCTATTAAATCATAAGCATCCTGAAGGCAAGGGATGTGTCTTACCATCTTTGTAGAATAACCATAAGAATGGATATGTTTGGGGAGATAGGGGGCTGCCTTGGAGGTAGGATGACCTGGGCTCAAACCCTGCCTCTGACCCTGGGAGAATCCCTTAACTTCTCGGGACACCAGGCAATTCTCTGAGACTACAAGTTGTAGCCCAGGTATAGATCCGTATTGGGAGGGGGAGCTTCCTCCCTGTGAGCCAATAAAACCACAGATCTAGACAAAGCTATTCAGTCACATTTCTAGAGAGTTTTAAGGTTTCTAAAGAGCTTTCCTTCTGACCATGCTGTGAGGTAGGTGGTTTCAAGTTTTATGGTTCCATTTCATAGATGGAAAATCTGAGGCTTGGAAGATTGAAGAGATTTGTCTAAGGTCCTGTGGGCTTTTATTGTAATGTTGAGCCAAGCTTAGTGGTCTCTCTGCATCCAGTAGGTTCTTTATAAACACTGGTCAAATGGAATGGAGGAGTGAGGGGACAAAAAAGCACGTGGCATCTCCTCCCCATGCCAGCCCCTATGCCTGAAAGTGCCCACTGGCTCCACAAGGGGTTTGGAGGTAGAGGAGGTCATACCTGTAGACTTCAGGAATTCTGACTATGTCTACTATTCCTGGACCTGAGCCTTCCCCTTCCTCCCTCCATCCCTCCAGTAAGGTTCGCTGCTTACCTCGGTGGAGTCGACTGTTGTCCACTGCTGGGAGAGTGTTGCGTCGGGGGATGGTGGCAGCAACGGAGACTGCCCGGCCACTCTCTCCATTCTGGGTCCGTTGCTGGGGACTGCCCCAGCGGGGTGTCTCTGCCTGACCTGGTTTGGGGGGCCGGGGTGGCGGAGCCACCGAGGAGTCCCCAGATGGCCCCACTGCCAGAGCATTGTGGTTCTTGTCCAGTGTGAACGTCCTGGGGATCTGGTAGGCTGAGAGCGGGGTTCCTGGGGCATCCACGTTGTCCAGCAGGAGGTCCCCAAACTCCCTACACAGAGTGTTGTTGGGGGTCTTGAAGGTGTACACCTCATCGTTGTCTGTCTCAGAGCCAGTGAGGCTGCCCTTGGTGTGGCTGGGAGGATGGGAGGCCAGGCTCTGTGGGAGATCGTAGGCACTGTCCCGGAACTCTGAGTTGTGCCTGCTGGGCTTGGGCAGGCTGTAGAAGCCGTGTACCTGGCCGCTGACACCGTTCATACAGTGCCCATTCCCTTGGGCAAGCTTCTGCACAGCTGTGTCGCTCCTCATGAAAAAGGAAGCCCTGGTGCCCTGGGAGAAACTGGCACTCCTGAGAGGGGAAGAGAGGGCACTGGGTTAGAGGTGGGAGGGAGAGGTGAAAAGACCACAAAACGGGCAAGCAGAACTCTTGGATTCTGGCTCTCTTACCACATAGGATCTTGAGCAAGTCATAGCCTCAGCTAGCCTCAGTTTCCCCTCTGCTCATCTAGGGGCTGGGTGAGATGATCTCTCAAGTTTCCTCCAGCAATCCATTCTTAGGCTTGAAGGGACATGTTGGAAAGTTACCATAAGACACAGCACGGCAGAGTAGACAAGGCAACAGACTTAAAGTCAGGAACACCTGAGTTCAAATCCTGCCTCAGACACTTAGTAGCTGTGTGACCCTGGATAATAACCTCAGTTTCCTTCTCTACAAAATGAGGAGGTCAGACTTGATGGTCTCTAAGACCCCTTCCAATTCTAAATCTATGATCCTCAGATCCAGAGATTGGGGCTGGGTGGAAGGGAGAAAGCATCGAGGGAAAATATGTCCTTCTGGCCTCATCTCAAAATCATGTAAGCTCCAAGCAAACCAAATATTTGCTATTTATTCCCTGATCTTATTCTTCCTTCATTCAATCTCTCCATCAAGTCTAGAATGCTCTCCTTCACTCCCTGCTACCTGCTAAAAGCCTTCAAGGCCATGTCCAGGTGCCCCTTTCTCCGGGACACCTGCTGTGACCACCACCCCTGCTGAGAATCACAGTGTTATATGATCTCTAGAGCTGGAAAGAACCTCCTAGGTCTTCTGGTCCAACCTGTCCATGAATATCTGACTGTCTACGATATCCCCAAGCAATCATCCAGCCTCTATTTGAAAAGGACTAATGATGGGGGAATTCATGCTCTCTGCAGACAGCCTATAACACACCTGGAGCACCCTTCCTACCACAAAGATGGCCCCTCCCTCCAGCTGAGGCATGTTTCTCTACACGTTTCATACATGTATGGCCTCTCCCTCCTCCCCCTTCTGGAGGGCATTTTGCCCAGCTCTCTCCTGTGTATCTTGCTGATTTGTATTTGTGCATAAAAAAAGCTGTCATTCACCTTTCAGTCAATGAGTCACTAGTCTTTATATGTGCCAAGCATTGTACTAAGGGCTAGGAGTATAAACAGAAAAGCAGTCCCTACCCTCCATGAGCTCACGGGGAGAGACAAGATGTAAAGAACTCGGGACATCTGAGATACAGAGAGTAGATGAAGGTAATTTCAAAGGAAAGGGAAGGGGATTAGCAATAAACAGGATCAGGCTGCGAGGTGGTACAGTGGATAGAGCTCTGGGCCTAGGAAGACATGAGTTCAAATCTGGTCTCAGATCCTTGTTTGTTGTGTGACCCTGGGCAAGTCACTTAACCTTGTCTGCCTCAGTTCCTTCATCTGTAAATGAGCTGGAGAAGGAAATGGCAAACCACTCTGGTATCTTTGCCAAGAAAACCCCAAATGGGGTCAGTCAGACATGACTGAAATGACTGAACAACAAAAGGATCAGGGGGAAAAAAATTTAATTAGGAAAAAAAGGATCAGGAAAGGCTTTTCTGCAGAAGGAGGGATCTTGTGCTGAGTCCTGAAAGAAGCCAGGGAAGCTGGGCAGTGGAGATGAGGAGGCAGAGCATTCTGGGGATGGAAGATGACCAGTGCCCAGGCACAAGGACATGAGAGGGATCACCCTGTGCAAGTGACAACAAACCAGGCAGCTGTCTTTGCACCCTCAGGGCTGGGTAAAAGGCTTGTGTGTTTAGAAGCTTCTCTGTCCATAGGGAATTGAATTCTAGGCTCTCAGAGCTGGAGGGGACCATGGAAGGCCTCTGTCCCAGCCTTCCCCTGAGGGTGGCCATCCCCTTTTACAACAAGGAATCATTTAATTTCTTCTGACCTGGCACCTCTCCCAAGGCAGGGAAGTGAGCAGCTGTGTCCCCCAAGCTTTCTCCACTGCTGAGCTTTCCAAATCCTAGACAGATGTACACAAATATAAACACAGACACACACGTAGATATAAACACAGACACATAAGACATAAGCACAAACACACAAACTATGAAGATATAATATACTAGGGGTAAGGTAATCAGAAGTACACACGTACGTACGTACGTACGTACACACACACACACACACACACACACACACACACACACACACACACACACAGCTACCCTACCTGTCTTGGACTGGAAGCTGTATTATTAGGCTATGGTTCTCTACAGCTAGCCTGGACCATGCAGGATTTGTGGTTAGAGAAGTGGACTTGGAGTCAGTTGGGATGACCCAGGTTCACCTCCCTCCCTAGATCCTTTCTGGATGTGTGACCCTGGGCAAGTCACTTTAACTTAACCACTGCCAAGCCTCAGTTCCTTCATCTGTAAAATGGAATAATAGCCCCTACCCCTCACAGAGTTGTTATAAGCTGTTAAGAGTAGATAATACTTGGAAAGTTCTTCACAAATCTTACAGTGCTATATGAATGTGAGTTATTATTAATAGAACTAAAGTGTCCAATTTACTATTTTATGCTTTAGAAAAGACTAGCATTTTCCCCCAAGAAAACCCCACAAGCCCATTGGAGGTTTGCCCATTCGGATGACCTGGAGCAGGCTTCCTCATCAGTCACTGCAGCAATCAGTGCTTTTTTTGCTTCTGGCCTGGTGGGCCTAGGAGTGCTCCAACCACATTACTAAGTGGTGAATTAGAGTTGTCTGGTTAACCAGAAGGAGTGAATAAAGCAAGATCTTTTATATCAGCACTCTGAAAGTACTTGAAGACAAGAGCGTCTGTTTCTCCCTTCTTCCATCTCTCCATTTCTGTTCCCACCCACCCCCACAACACAGACACATCCTCCCACACACCCCAAAACACCTGAAGGGCTGCCATGAAGAAGAGACATGGCCTTATTCTGCCGGTCCCACAAGGCAGAGCTAGAGTCACGGGAGGGTCTGCTGCAAAGGCAGACTTGGCTCAATAAAAGGGTAAAAATATGTTCATCATTATTGCTGACCATAGTGGGGAATGGGTAGGGGGGAAAGCTTTTAATAGAAGGTAGATGGGGAAGATGAAGAAAAAATTCATTCTCATTTCAAGTATAGTTTGGCCTGGAGGACTCTGGAGGTCTTGGTGATATTTTTGGGTATATACACACACACACACACACACACACACACACACACACACACACACACACACGCATACATAATCAGACAAACTTGTGGTCAAAGACACACGGGGCATACACAACACACAGAGACATAAACACATACAAAGACACACAGAGGTAGACATACACAAACCCACACAAACACACACATAGAGGTATGTAGGTCAATCCACCCACAGCTCACTTAGATGAGCAGGCTGGCATTTTCCCAAATGGTCCCAAACTCTACTCCCAGGCTGCTATTTGGACAATCACTTGGTTAAACTTACTGACTTAGGAAAAAGCTCCTGCAGATGGAAAGGGGTGGGTGAGTGGGTGGGTGTGGGTAGGTGGAGAGTGTCTGGCGCCCATCACTGTCACTGACGGCAGAGATAGTATTCTCCCTGGCGACAGAAAGAGACACACCCAGGACACTAAGAGCACTGAGAATGGCGGCACTTGGCAAGTCCTCTTTGCCCTTGGATGGAAAACCAAGAAAAACCAAGCAGCCCAATAAAATACCCCCAGAATGACAGATATATGGAGTATTTATTGAACATTCACTCTGTCCTAAGTCCTGCATTAAGTTATGGGGATACAAATCCAATCAAGCATACAAGGCAGCTAGAAATGGGAGAGGCATGTTTTGGAAATGATTGTTCTTCCTCCCCCCTCCCCCCGCCAATTAGCAAACCCAATGAACGGGCCAAAAAGGTTAGCTTGAATACCCTGCAAAGGGTGATGGA
>CM053582.1:153905958-153981743 GCA_028627135.1 Pseudochirops cupreus | reverse complement strand
CCTTGGGAGACCTGTCCCATGAACGGGGAATGGGAGGGCAATGACTCTAGTACTGTGTTGTTGCTACAGGAAGAAGAAAATGTCTTTAGATTATGAATTTATTAACTTCACTGCTTTTGGTAGAAAGAGGACACATACTTTAGAAAATGTTCATATAACTGAGGTCCTGCATCCTACCTCTGTCCTGTCTGGGGCTGGGGGTCTGTTTCTTGAACTTGTCTATTTCCTCCTCCCCTCCTATAATATATCCTCATGCCATTCTTCCCTTTGTTTCTTCTTTCATTTATGTTCAAAGTGCTTCGCCTGACCAAATGGAACATGCTTCCAGTGTATTCCTCTGACGGGGGGACCAGGAGACTATCCTGGAATGAGGGGACACACAATTTTTTACTTTCAGCTTTGATATGTTTTGAACGTATCCAAGACTGACATTCTGCTTGCCTGCTATGGGGCTGCATACATGGTGGTGTGCTCATATCCCCACTGCTCTTATATGCCACTGATCACTCTGTGGGACTTGAGCTGTCTCTCCTCTTTGAAGGATGTACCTTATATTTCTAAGACACTTCTAAAAAATTCATGCTCTCATCTCTGTCCCTATAAGCATGAGGACTGGTGGTCAGCTAAAAAAAAAAATATATATATATATATGTATATATATAAATATATATATATAAATCTAATCATGATAAACTTGGTAACCCTTTTCCACTCTCTTCTTTGTGTTCCCTCATCTTCCCCCATCTGGTTCAAGGACCGATGCAATGCTATTCTCCACCCCCAATCTCCTATTCTATTCCTTTTGACTAAGGTCAGCCTTCCACAGCAACCTTCTAGTGCTGGATCTCCTGTCCCCAAGCCTCACGATGTCAAATTTGCCTTCTCTAGTTCACCTTGGTGCCTACATAATGGGGTTTTGGGTAGAGACAACAGAGGCCAGGAATTTTATTGCTGGCTCCTGTCCAGTCCAAGGACTGTGTCTCTTGTGAATTACTGGACACTTCTCTAGTTGTTCTTCACCAAAGTGTCAAGGCTGGTAGATATAATGTGTTGCTCAGATTTGCTAAAGTTTTTTTTTTCTTTTTATAAGGGATGGTTCTCTGGAAAGGGAGGGAATGAGAGGACATAACTGGGAAAAGGTGATGTAAAAATAAAAGGCAGTTAAATATACAAAATAAAGTATGATATAAACATAAAAAAGGGGGAGGGGGGAGAAAATGTCTGCTTAGGATGGGGCCCTTCATCATTTTCCACCATGGTGTGATCTCTACTAGCCTGGAAACGCAAACTGCTCCCACCTGACCTAGACTTTGAGTTTTCATTTCTATATTAATCATTTGTCCTATTAGCTCCTAGTGGGGGACTAGCCCGAGTCGACCTAGCACACTGCAAAGGGTACTGGACCTGTAGTCAGGAGGCCTGGGTTCCACTTCTAATTCGGGTGGTTCCTTTGCTGCATGACCAAGGGCAATCACCTCTCTCCCCTAGCCTGAGGTCTTCTCATTTGCAAAACGATTTCCAAGGACCCTTCCAATTCAGATACCATGGTAGCAATGAATAACACCTGTGGTATCTACCCACCAGAGTTGGTTGTGGGTTTGAAATCCAGGGATGTCGCTAAAGCACTTTGTTACCCTAAAGTACTAGATAAACGAGTCTATATTTGCAAGCCTCTGGCTCAGTGAGCCTGGACAAGGTGCAATTTGCCAATGTGGCCACAAGATGGCGGAGAGAAACAGGGCCCCCACAGTCATGGGAGCTGGAATCCCCGCCAAATGCTAGCAGGTGTCTGGCCCCTGCTCTGGGAACTTTCCCCCAGAGAGCCAGAAGTTCCGCCCAGGCTGGGAGGCATGAGTTCCTGGTCCCTCCCGTGCAATCTCCTGTTCTCATCAGCTCTTGCCCCTGGGGCATCCAAGGAAAGTTTTGCAAAAGTCTTTACTGCCCTTCCCACCTCTAAGATCAGGGCGACTGAAAACGGCCTGGAAAATCCAAGATTCAGTCAACCTCTCAATAATGGGGAGTTTCCTTGGATGCCCTCTGCAGGTAGGTCAGGCAGGAGGCACTAATGGTGAAGTAATACAAAAACATTTCTCTACAGTCTCACTTCTCTCTTTTATTCCACCAGATCCTCTTTCCCAGGGCTGCCTAACTAGTGCCCACATGAAAAACAAGGCCTGTCTGCTCAGATGCCCATTTACACAGCCTTCTCCTCAAAAACTTCCTGGTGCTCTGACCCTTCCTCCCAGGAAGCTGCTCTCAGTGAATGTTCTAATGCTTCTTGTCTTGCCCACTAAAAACCATATGACCTTGGGAAACACACTTCTTCTCTATGGTCTTCCTCAGTTCCTTCCTCCAAAACATGAGGACTAGAGTAGATGTCTCTAAGGGGCCTCCCAGCTCGAACAGTCTATGTTCTAAAGGATTCGTCCAGCTCTCGCGTTCCGTGTTCTAAGGCCCCTTCCAGCTCTAGCATTCGATGGCCCTGTGTCTGAAGGCTCCATCCATCTTGAACAGAACAAGTTTGTGCAAGGCTATCTAGGACATACAGGGACAATGCCTTACCCTAGAAGACTGCAAACATAGCCTTTCAGGTAGCTAGACCTACCCCTTTATGCCCAGGTATCCAGCTAGAAATTGATTCATTTATTTGAAATGTGGGCCTCACATTTCACAATGATTTGGACATATGCTAGATAACCCTGCTATACAAGACTGCTAATTCCATTAATGAAGACACCAAATCTTATTCCTCTACCCCTACAAGGAGCCCTGTACAAGCCTGGTATATAGGAGGAACTTCAGCAGAATTCCATAGGCCTTTATTAAGGGCAAGGCCCTGTACTAAGGGTTGTTGATACAAAGTGAAATGGGGTACGGACTGAGGAAATGACATATACTCAAATAGCTATGATATAAGGAAAGAGAATGGAAAAGAAAGGGAATATTTACATGGTACCTACTGTGTCCCAGGTTCTGTGCTGAGTGCTTTATACAAATAAATATGATCTCATTTGATTCTCACAACAACCCTGTGAGGCAGGTGTTATTATTACCCCCCTTTTACAGCTGGGGAAACTGAAGTAAACAAAAGGGAAGGGATTTGCCCAGGGACACAAAGCTAGCGAGTGCCTGGGATCACATCTGGACTCCAGTCTTTCTACCTTTATGCCCAGTGCTCTACCCAATGCACCACCAGCTGCCTCTCATAACGAAATAAAGACATCTACTAAGTCTGAGGTCAGATTTGAACTTAGGTCTTCCTGACTAGTTGGAAAGAGTAAAGGAGAGGCCTTGGTAAAGCTCTACAGTAAAATCTAAGGAGGGAGATCCCCAGGAGAGAAATTGTCATGACAGATGGGAGAATGGCACCAGAGCTTGAAAGATAGAAAGGGCAGCAGAAGAGAGAGACTGGGGGTGGGGGTGGGGAGGGCATTCTAGGCATGAGGGAGGGGGAGGAGAGGTGACCAAAGACAAGCAAGGGCAAAACCAGAAATAGAATTAGTAAATGGCCTACCATCCTTTTCACTGGGTCTTCCCATGAGACATTCCCAGGTTGTTCAATTCAGTAAGTTTTTACTAAGTATGCACACTGAACCTCATCTTGAAGCATCCCCTCTCAGCTTATTCCCTCCCAACAAGGAAAAATCATAAGATCAGAGGGTTTCAAGTGAGAAGAATCTTAAGAGATGATCTATATAGTTCCCTGTTCTACAAAAGAAAAAAGTGAGAATCAGAGAAATTGTGACTGGCCCAGGGTCTCCTTGTGAAGGGGTCCCCTGAACTTGTCCTTTCAAGTTGCCATATTTTCCAGAAACACTGGACCCAGAGTATGCAAGGGGCCCTGAATGTGTCAAGGACCAAGACAAAAAATCTGAACTTATTTCTAACTCCCTTGTCCACTCTGCTTTCCATATATCATGCTACTTTTAGTATTAATAATACATAAAGCAAACAAAAAAAAATAGGGATAAATGCAAAATCTTACCCCTGGAGGAAAAAAAGTCAACCTCACAAGAACAAGCCAAGGTATTATATTTTTTTCAAACAATTTGACTAAAAAAAAAGCTGGGGATTACAGTGGGCATCAAGTTCCATCCAAGGTGTGAAATGACAGTTGAGAAAGAGAATGCTTCCACATGTGTCTTTCAAATCTGAAGCAGCCTCTGCCGGGGCTGTCTGAACACTCAGTCTTCCCTCCTGCCAAGTTCCACTTACCTTGTGTTCTCTGCTCTTCGGCTTATGCACTGGTGCAGGAAGAGATAGTCCTGGGGGGCACTGGTGGACAAGGTGGTCTGCGTGTGGTTTGCTGAGGCTTCAAAGGTGAACAGGGTTGGCTGGCTGGAGTGCGAGGGGGCTGAGGATTTGCGCTCTCGAAGCAGGTGTGGGTTGGAGCTGTTGAGTTCGGCTGGGGAGGAGCGAGGGCCGTGACCCACAGAGGGGAGGTTTCTCAGAGAGTCTGTGTAAGAGGAAAATCCGAACGTGAATATATGTATATATGTTTCCATGCAAGCATATAATAGAGTCAGTCCAATTCAATCAAGTCAACCAACATCTTTCGATTTGCTGGAGTGGGCCCTCTCGCATGGAGCATACTAGTGACAGTTTTCATTTCTATATTCCTTGAAGCTTCAGAAAACCACTTAGCTCACAACCAGCTTGTGAGGTCAGCTGGCGAAAAAACACTTAGTAAGTTCCTACTGGGTGCCATAGGAGGCACTGATGCGATGTTGCAGGATGACAAGACTATGGGAGAACATGATAAAAGTTCAGAGGAGTACAGCCCAGTTATAGACAGAGAAATACACAGATGAATGAAGAGATATAGATACATATGTTGTTCAGTTATTCAGGTGTGTCTGGCTCTTCGTAACCCTGTGGTCTGGTCCATGGAATTTTCTTGGAAAAGATACCAAAATAGTTCACCATTTCCTTCTCCAGTGGATTAAGGTAAACAGAAGTTAAGTGATTTGTCCAAGCACAGCTAGTATTTGAGGTCATATCTGAACCCAGGTCTTCCTGATTTCAGGCCCAGAGTTCTACCCACTGAGCTTTTTAGCTGTCCTTGATAAAGACATATATACATACAAACAAACAAATGAAAAGAATGAAGAGACAGCTACGTAGACAGAAACAGATGAAAAAGTATTATTAGCCCATTTCACAGACAAAGAGCCTAAATTTCAGAGCAGTAAAGCAACTTGACCACCACAGTCACAGAGTGAGTGTCTGAAAACAGAATTTGAAGCTAAATCTCTGCGGACATGATGCTCCTTCAACACCATCAGTGTATGGGATGGTCTTTATTTTCCTGAGGGCAGCGGGTTCCATTTTGGGCCGGCTCTGTAAGAAGCTCAAATCTACCTTCCTTTCTTTGTCTCCCACCTAGTTCTACCTTGGGCCACTAAAATGAACAGTCTGGGGTTACTGTGGGTATCTGTCACTGAAGCACCAACCTAGAGAGGTTATCACCAATGGATTTTTTTTTTGGTGGGTGGAAGAGGTGGCCATCCTTAGCCTTGGCAGGGTTTTAGTCTGTTTGAATGAAGGGGGTACCCATATCAAGGATCTCTGACGTCCTTACAGTCAGTACTGAAGCAGAATGAGGTTATGATATAAAGGCTTGTGGAGACAGATCAACACAGTAAATAACTAACCATAATTCAAGAGACCTGATAATGACACATACCACCATCTCTCGACACACAGATGATGGACTCAGGGTGCAGAACAAAAAATTGTGTTCGAGGCCACTGTAGGATTTTTTTTTTTTTGCTTGAAAAAGGATATTTGTTACCAGGATTTGGTTTTTTCTTTTCAATCAGGGAAAAAGGAGGTGGAAGAGAATAAATGCTTAATTTTGGTTTCTTAATGTTTTTAAAAAGAGGATATATTTTTTCACTGATTATTGCACTGGTGGCAGAAATTCCAGAAATAATAAGGTGGAAATAATCATCACTGTTAACAATAAAAATTCATATTCGTATAGACTTTTACAGTTTATAGAACACCTTGTTACAACCATCTGAGGAGGAGGAGGGGAAGAATGAGGAGAGTTATCACACCTTTTTACAGAAAAAGAAATGGAAACAGAGAAATTCACAGAAGAGGCTATAGCCTTGTCCCTAAGGGGAAGGGGCAAATTCCATAGGGCACCTGAGAACACACTGGTTTTCTCATACCTTTTCTGATCATATACATGTAGATGAATTAAGAGGCTATTGGAGGAGAAGTAAAGGTAAAAGGGGAAAGAGAGAGAGATTGGGGGAGGAGGGTAGTACTGAAAGAGAAAGTCCCTTTTGAAATTTACTTAACTCTCTTGCCATGGGGAAGCCATTTAATCTCTTTACATCTATTTCCTTATCTGTAAAATGGGTATATTAATACACACAGAACTGAACTCACAGGATTTCTGTGAGGCTTCAATAAAATAATGTAGACTCAAAAGTACTATTTAAAATCAGTTACTGTTATTTTTCTGCTCTTCTTTTGGATGGCTTTCATATAGAAATGGCCCTGGAAAAAGCTGCTATCCTACTATTATTTTTTTAAATCACATATTCGGAGATAGTTGGATAAAATACCTGCTTTTTGAAATCAACTTTTTTTCTGATAATTGTATCAGAATTTGTGTGAATTTGTTTTGTGTAACTTTGCATATCTGATTCAAGGAATTGCTTCTCCCCCCGCAATGTGTTTGGTGGGGAGGTTAGGTAGGAGGCAGAGAAAACAAATGCTTGTCAATCAAAAAAAATTAAGGAAACTGAGTAAGAGTTAACCTTTTTTTGTTTCAGGTTCCCTGAAAGTGTCTTTGGGGACAGGGCCAGCTGCAGAGAGTATGATGGGGATGATGTAGACCTCATCCTGTTGCTGTATGATTTCTTCTGCTCTAACTGGTTGGTTTAGTAACATCTATTTAAAACACAATCCTTAAATTTTTATGGATTAACCTTCTGCCCAGGCAACTGTAGACAACAGTCCCATCTTCCATCAAAAGCTGGTGCCGGTGAAGTGTGTCGGTTGAATTCTCTGCTAGTTTTGTTGTTGATCAGATCAATCATGAAATATTGAACCAGCCCGGCATTCTTGGTCCTACATAATTCATCTACATGTATATGATCAGAAAAGGTATGAGAAAACCAGTGTGTTCTCAGGTGCCCTATGGAATTTGCCCCTTCCCCTTAGGGACAAGGCTATAGCCTCTTCTGTGAATTTCTCTGTGTTTCCATTTCTTTATTTGTAAAATAGGTGTGATAATTCTCCTCATTCTTCCCCTCCTCCTCCTCAGATGGTTGTAACAAGGTGTTCTATAAACTGTAAAAGTCTATACGAATATGATTTTTTATTGTTAACAGTGATGATTATTTCCACCTTATTATTTCTGAAATTTCTGCTACTAGTGCAATAATCATATTATTGCATATATATTGCATATTATTCTCATGATAAGTTGCTGTAATCTTTTTGCTAATACTTTATTTAAAAATTTTGCATCTATATTCATTAGGGAAATTGGCCCATAATTTTCTTTCTCTGTTTTGGCTCTTCCTGATTTAGGTATCAGTACCATATTTGCATCATAAAAAGCATTTGGTAGGATTCCTTCCTCATCAATTTTCCCAAATAGTCTGTATAGTATTGGAATTAATTGTTCTTTAAATGTTTGATAGAATTCACTTGTAAATTCATCTGGCCCTGGAGATTTTTTCCTAGGGAGTTCATTGATGGCTTGTTCAATTTTTTTTTCTGAGATGGTATTATTTAAGTATTTTAATTCCTCTTCTGTTAATCTGGGCAATTTATATTTTTGTAAATGTTTGTCCATTTCATTAAATTGTCAAATTTATGTGCATATAGTTGGGTAAGGTAATTCCTAATGTTTTACTTTCCTCATCATTGGTTGTGAATTCATCCTTTTCATTTTTGATACTGGTAATTTGGTTTTCTTCTTTCTTTTTTTTAGTTATCTGATTTCTTAAGGATGCTCTGAGATAAATCTGGGGATTTGTCTACTGTGAATTTAGCAGATAGAGAGCTCCTCGCATATAATTCTAGTCACCAGATTTGTGTCTTGCCAAGTGTTTGGTAGGTGCTAAATGTGGGTAACCTGCAGTTGGTTCTCCTATAGATTTCTACTCTTTCTTTTTCAGAATCTGCACTGATTACTAAGAGATCCTGAAGGATAACCTTTTGTAATTTCTGGTGTCCACGATCGAATCCTGAATTGCCATCAAAGGCAGCTAGATGGCGTAGTATATAAAGCTTTGGATTTAAAATCTAGAAGACCTGGGTTCGATTTCAGACTCAGACATTTACTAGGAGGGCGTCCCAGGCAGGTCTCTTAAGATCTCTCAGCCTCAGCTTTCCTTATCTGGAAGATGGAAACAATAATACCTGCCTCACAGGATGTTGTGAGGAAATAATTAGATAACACATAAAACACTTTGCAAACATTAAGGCACCATACAAATGCTAACTATTATCCTAAAATCTTCAGTTTTTATTTTTTTAAAAATCTGCATGACTCAGTCACTTGCTTGATGCTTCTCCGTCAAAATATTGCTAGCTGAATCTGCATGGATATCTCCCAGGCCTTTTGATGCCATTTTTAGACTTTATGCACTTAACAGGGTATATTCGGAATTAAACAACTTGTAGTTACATTTGACAAATGCAATGGCATGTAGATATCCTAAGCTTTTACTATTACACTGCTCTGGGAAGCGGTTGTGGATGTCGTTTGTTCCAAAAGTATTTCTGTAAGTTTTAAACCTATTTATATGCTATTAATTTTTGTTATATATAAATTATATTTGATATACTATTAAATTATTAACATGATATAAATAATATAATATATAAATTATTTATTGTTTAGTCATTTTTCAGTTATGTATGACTCTGTGACCCCATTTGGGATTTTCTTGGCAGAGAGTGGTTTGTTATTTCCTTCTCCAGTTCATCTTAAAGATGAGAAACTAAGCCAAACATGGGTAAGTGACATGTCCAGGACCACACAGCTAGTAAGTGTCTGAGGCTGGATTTGAACTCAGGGAGCTGAGTTTTCCTGACTTGGAACAGGCCTGATAACTCTATCTGCTGTACCATCTATCTGGTCCCTATAAATTATTAAATATTGTTAAATAAATATACATTAATATTTATGTCCTATTAATTTATTAAATTTACTTATATGTTCCAAGAACATCTATTAATCTTATTTCCTTGGAAGGGATTGTAAAGAGTATCTAGTCCTGTTTGACAAGGAAGCACTAGTCTTTGTACTGCTGCCTTAGGATGACGTGATCTGTTAATGTTGTACCGGTTTTTGTTAGGAAACTTTCTAGATCTGTTGTGGCCCATTTTATCATTTCAAAAGTTTAGATTAAGACTGGCATTTCATAAGTGTCAACTGCTCTAAATTTTAAGATGCTAAAAAGTCTCCATGTTCATAGCCACAGCTTCCCCCTTGATAACTTTATTTTCAATGTGTCTTACCTGGAGGATGACCGTCGTATTCCTAAGTATCTCCTTTATATAGTAGTTCAAGCTGACCTCTTGAATTCAACTTCAAAGATTTCTGCCTCTCCTTCTTCTTGGTATATATTAAGAAATTTACACTTTACTGAGTCCAATGATATTTTGATATCATTTAGGAAAGATTCCATGAGATTAAGAAACTGATTAATATGATTTTCAAGATCCTAATAAATTGGTGTTAACCAGGAACATTAAGTGATCAATAAAATGTTTTAGCATAACTCTCTTTTACTTAAGAGCTGGAGACATGATATTGAATTATAAGTGGCTTAAAAATGCCTCCTTAAGAGACGTCAGATTCTCTATCAACTATTCTTGCCATTATGTTGTTGGTGGCATGTTTTAAACTGAGAAGAGTTTTCCATGTGAATATCAAATGCTCCAGTATTTTCACTATACTTGTATCTGCCCTATGTATTAGAACTAAATTAATATGCCATTAATGAATTACTCTGTCAAAAGCTTTGGGATAACAAATTTGGAGAAAATTATTATTTATCTCATTCTTCTCCTTTTTGATAGTATTTGGATAGATAGAAATGGTCCTGAGATCAAGTCAACATTTTGCCTATTATTTTAAATTTGATTTTCTAGGGACAATTTATCATTATTGTTATTATAAGGAAGAAGAGTCATGTCTCTGGAGAATGTGTCCCAAAATTCTGGAAGGGCTACATCAGTGACTGCCCAGCTAATCTATGCTGATTGAGATGACATTCCTCTCTGTGGGACCCTCATTGCCAGATACCACCAGACACTGAGGACTGGAGATAGGGGTTGGTCGGCATTATGTTTCCCCCCTCCCCTGGTTAGCACTCCCACAAAGAGCCATCTCACACCAGTGATTAGGGAGTTCATGAGGACTCACTGGTGGTGGTATGTTTGTCCTTCATTCTTGAAGAGGATCATGACATTAGGGAATGACATGAGTTGCAGTTGACTTGGATTTGAGTGAGGGAGAATTGTGCAGGGTCACCAGCCTCACTGTCTCCTCCTGAGTCATCTGGGTCCAATGGCCAGATATTCATCAGGACAACTGGAGATACCCATTATAACACTAATAGGATATGGTTATATGGTGGCCATGGGGTTGGTGTATTATATGGGCAGGTAATGTACAAGGGTCAATATAAAGTTCTAGGAAGGCCACTGCGGGCTCAGTGGAATGGGGAAAGAGGACTAGTGACTCTTCATGACCCCTTCCAAGGCCGAGATTCAAGCCCAGCCATGCTGAACTCCTCAAAACCCACCATAACTTTTGGAAAAGTAGCATTTGTCCCACTCTCTTCAAGAATGACCTAGCCTGAATATAGTGTAGTGTGATAGGAGTGTTGGACTTGGCACCAGAAGACCGGAGTTTAATTTCCAACCCTGACATTTACTAGCTATGTCAACACAGGCACACTGTTTAACCACCCTCGGTATCCTTATCTGTAAATCAGGGCTAACAATTCTTGCCGGCCTCTCAGGGAAAGCATTTTGTAATTCCTTAAAAATTCCCCATCTCTGGCCTAGGTGGCACCATAGTGCTTAGCATGCCAGGCCTGGAGTCAGGAAGACTCATCTGGAGTTCAAATCTAGCCTCAGATATTTATTAACTCTGTGACCCAAGGCAAGTCACTTAACCCTGTTTGCCTCATTTTCCACATCAGTAAAAATGAGCTGGAGAAGGAAATGGCAAACCCACTCCAGTATCTTTGCCAAGAAAACCCCAAATGGGGTCATGAAGAGTCGGACAGGACTGAAATAACTGAATAACAAAATTAAATAAATATTACTATTAATATCATAAGGCAGGGCTGCTAGTGATCAAAACACTCCACAACTTGGGTAAATTACTCTCCTGTTTATCTCCTGCATGGGGGATAGAGAAGCTGGACCCACACACTCCAGGAAGAGTCTACAGGTCCCTGAGGAAAGACATAAACTCTCTGACCAGTGACTGCATTGATTTTCAGGATGAATTCCCATCCCACTTTCCTCAGTGACCTATATACAAAGAACATTAGTGAGACTGAATCTGGGTTTAGTCACTCCATTAGTAACTGCAAGATGAACTCCCTAATCGCTGATGTGAGATGGCTCTTTGTGGGAGTGCTAACCAGGGGAGGGGGGAAACATTTTGCCGACCAACCCCTATCTCCAGATAAAACAGAGGTTATTCAGTCTCTTTTGGTGGAACTTCTTCCAACCATTTACTCTCTCTGACTGACCATGGGTGGCCCCCAAGGCTCTGTCCTAGGTCCTCTACTTCTCTTTCTACATTGTCTTCCTTGGTGCTATTCCTAGGGCTTCCATGCCAATGACTCCCAAGTCCATAAAGGTTGTCCCAAAAGTCTGAGTGCTGTTTTAACTTTTAGTCACTTAAATACATTGAGTGGATAGCCCTCATCTCTCTCTTGCACTCCAGTTCCACATCTCTAGATCCCTCCTGGATATTTCTACTTGTGTATCCCTCTAGCATCTCAAACATGGCATGTTTAAAGAAAGACTTGATCATTTTTCCCCTCCTTCAAAGTTCTCTACTTCTGTTGGCATCACCACTCTCTCAGTCACCCAGGTTTGAAACCCTGGAGACATCTTGACTCTGTCCTGTCCCTTCCTGGCTCTCCCTCTCTTCCCACTTCCTATCCCCATTTAACCTGGCTTTGAAAAGTTAAAATCTATTAGAATTTAAAAAGGAAGAAGTAGTTCCCTATCTGAAAGTATATTATTCTCAAAGGTAACAATTCTAGTTTTCTTGAATGATCTAAAAACAATTGCCCAGTTCACTTGCAGTGAGGTAAACTTCTACAAATGGGCCATTTTAGACATACACATGTATAAACCAGCTATCTTCCTTCCTTCCAGGTCAGGAAGACCTGAATTCAAATCTGACCTCAGATACTTCCTAGCTGTGTGACTTCAGATGAGTCACTTAATCTGTTGGCCTCAGTTTCCTCATCTGTAAAATGGAGATAATAACAGCATCCACCTTACAGGGTTGTTTGAGGACTAAATGAGATATCTGTAAAATGCTTAGCACGGTGCCTGGCACATACAGTAGGTGCTTAATAAATGCCTGTTTTTTCCTTTGTTTCATGGGAGCTAGAAGAGACCTCAGAATGCCGAATGCCAGAAACAGAAGAGACCTTAGTCTAACTCTGTTAATTTACAAAGAGGCTCAAAGGGATAGTGATTTTTGGGGTCCCACATTGTGTTAGGTGAAAACACTGGGAGCAGGACCCAAGTCTACCTGTCCCCAAGAACCCTGCCCAGCCCCACACTGCTTTCAAGGCAAGGCTGGCTCTCCTTGGATTGGAAAGAAGTTGGAAATCTTCCCCAAGGACCCCAACTTTCTCTCCCATTGAGGTCTAGAATGATCTCACTCAATTCAACCAAAATGTATTAGGCATCTAATAGATCTGATGTATTACGCTCAATGTTCATGATGCAAAGATTAAAAACATTTCCTGCTCTCAGGGAATTTATAGTCTAAGGAGAAAAATAGTGTGATGAGAAAGAAGTATAATGCAAGGTGAAATACATCAAGGGGAAAAGACAGACACACCCAAAGCACACTAGGAAGCTATGGGGGTGGGAAGATTAGAGATCCAAGATTCAGCTGGTATGCAGAGAGAATCAGGAAGGCTTCATGGAAAAAGGATGTCCAAGGTGACATCTGAAGGAAAAAAACCCAGCAGGCAGAGATAAAAAAAGGGAGTATATTCCAAATTCCAGGCCCAGGAGAAGGCCTAAATAAATGAAGAGACGTGGAAGGTAACGCAGATGATCAGAGTTAGGAGGTGGAACTCGGAACAGAACGGCCCTAACACCCTCCACAGCTGCCTTCTGCTCGAATGGACTTCTCTTTTCTCTAGGTTTCTGGGAACAGCCCTCTTTCCTGGTTTCCCACCTATCTGACCACTCCTTCTCAGTCTCCTTCCAGGCATCCAAGTCACCCCCAGTTGGTAAGGGTCTGTCCTGGGTCCTCTACTCTTCTTCCTCTTTCACTGGGTGATTTCATCAGCTCCCATGGATCCAATTATCTGCCATACTGATGAATCTTAGGTGTATTTATCCAGCCCTAACTTCTCTCCTGACCTCCAAACTCCTATCTCCAACTGCCGACTGGGCATTTCCAACTGGATATCCCACATACATCTTCAATTCCAAGTGTTCCAAAGTGACCTCATTATCCTTCCCCTAACATTTTCCCTTCCTCTCAACTTTCCTCTTACTGCTGAGGGCACCACCATCCTCCCAGTCAGCCAAGGTGGGGAACCTACATGTCACTCTTGACTGCTCTCGCTCCCCCATATCCAATCTGTTGCAAAATCCTGTTGTCTCATAACATCTCTGGTAGACTTCTCTTTCTTTCCTCTGACACTGTAAACACCTTGGTGCTGGTCCTCATTAATTACCCCATGCCCAGACTAGTGCAGGGAGGCATGGTCTCCCCACCTCTGGTCTCTCCTACCTCCAGCCCACATTCCACTCTATAAGTGTGAGTCTGACCATGTCACCCCTCTACTCGACAAACTCCAGTGGCTCCCTACACCCTCTGGGATCAAATGTAAGATCCTCTGTTTAATAAAACTTTTAAAGCCTTTTAGAACATCTCTCCCCACCTTTCTGGTCTTGTCATTACTTACTCTACTTCTCCAACTCTGTGATCCAGTGACGCTGGCCTTGGTGCTGCCGATAACACGAGACCCTCCATCTCCTGACTCCAGGCATTCTCACTGGCTGTCCCCCAGATCTGGAATGCTCTTCCTCCTCCTCTTCATCTCCTGGCTTCCTTCAAGACCCACCTAAAATCTCACCTTCTATGGGAAGCCTTTCCTAGCATCCCTCAACGCTAGCACCTTCCTTCTTGAAATTATCTCCAATTTATCCTGACACATAATTGTTAGCATCCTATTGCTCCTTGACAGCAGAAATTGTCTCTTGCCTTTCTTCATATACCTGGCACTCACAGAAGGAAAGGAGGAAGGGAAAAAAGCATTTTATATACCACCTGCTATGTGCCAGATATGACTACAGTGAGGTAGGTGCAGTCATCCCCATTTTACAGTTACATGAATTGAGGCAAACAGAGGCTAAGTAACTTGCCTGGGGGTCAACTAGGTGGCTCAGTGGATAGATTGTAGAGCCTCAAGTAAGGAAGATTCCTCTTCTTGAATTCAGATCTGGCCTCAGACACTTACTAGCTGTGTGACCCTGGGCAAGTCACTTAACCTTGTGTGCCTCAGTTTCCTCAACTGTAAGACGAGCTGGAGAAGGAAACAGCAAACTGCTTCAGTATCTCTGCCAAGAAAAGCCCAAATCGGGGTCACAGAGGGAGACACAACTGAAAAATACCTAAACAACATCTTGCCCAGCATCATCCTGCTAATAAGTATCTAAGAGGCATATTTGAGACTTCTGGCCCAGAGCTCCATCCTCTGCGTCACCAGTTGCCTTGGCACATCTCACATATAGTAGGTGATTTTGCTCGAATGTGAGAACACAGAATGTTAGGTAGGCCTGAAGGAAACATGAGAAATCTTCATCTTACACAGAAGGGAAATAGAGGCCTAGAAAGGTTGGACGGCTTGTCCAAAGTCACAAACTCGCTAGAGAGAAAGAGTTAGGATTAGAATCCAGGTTTCCCAGCTCCCAGCTTGGGGCTCTCCCCAGGCCACTAACCCATCTCTTACTGTCAGTCTGAATAAACATCACAGATTTGCCCCATATCGGAGAGGAGGGGTCAGTATGGGGGGAGAGGGAATAGGAAAGAGGTCTTGTCTGGGATGATGAGAACCGCAGAGAACATCTGGACAGTGAGGAAACTATCCTGACTGTGCAGAAGGGTCACTGCTAGGAAAAGGGCAGAAGGAAAACCTAGAGAAATGGAAAAAAATTCACCCAAAGACCCACCTCCCGAGGTTTCCTGGAGGCCACACAGCATGGCAGAAAGAATCCCAGTCGTGGAGATTTAGGACACCAAGTTTCAGTCCTGCCACTTAATGTGTTGTGTGACCTTGAGCAAGACTCATAACCCAGCAGAGCTTTGGTTTCTTCATTTGCAAAATGAAGATAATTAGCTTTGTTCTATCCTCCCTCATAGAAGTCATCGGGGTGATTATCAAACGAGATGGGGATGGAAACTGCTGTTGTGACTTGGTCCAAATTGAAAATTCCTGGCTGAGGAAAGCCCCTCTCCTAATGCAGGTTGGCATCTTCTCGGCCTAAGAGTCTGAGTCTTATAGAGCTGCCTAGTGGGGTGAAGGGACTTCCACAGAATCACGCAGCCAGAGCATGTCAAAGGTGGGACTTGAACCCACGTCTTGGGCTCACAGGCCTGCTGAGATAAGGGATATCACAGTCCTCTGCAAACTGCCACTGGCAAGGTCGACATAAACTACTGTTCTTGCCAGTTATCAGGAGATGGAGAGGTTAAGAGGTGGGCTTTGGCCTAAGCAGCAGTATTTTCCTTCCATGTGGACAGCCTGAAATTATTTTAATGCCTTCTCAGTGCCATACATTCCAAGCTTTTACACAATGTTCTCTTACTTATCACAGACAAAATAATTACTCAGCCGTTGGAGACTTGTGCTCAGAAGGCAGGCTTTCCATGCTAGTGTCTGAGGACAGTCTGTCTGCCCTTTGCCAGCAGGCATCCCCTCACCCTTGCCCTCACCTCCCCCAATCTCTGGCATCAAGGCTCTGACCTCCGACTTGATGAGGTGTTAGGTACATTCAGATCCTTCCTGATCTGGATCCCCTTCCCTAATCATTTGGATCAAGTTCTAAGTGCTATGGTGCCCATCTAAGATTCCCGACTGTGTTGTAGAGGGCCTGGATTTTAGAGCTCCATTTCAAATATTTCTAAGTCTGGAATTTCTCCACTGATTCCTGTTTTAAAGTAAAAGTGTCCCCTGAGAAACTCTTACCCTAGCTCTGCTGAGGTTCAGGGCTTTGTTACACCAGGCCCTGCAAGGTTGGAGTCACAGTGCCTAACAAAATGCTTGTGTATAGCATTTGCTTAATAAAGGTTGACTCACGGACAGACAGAAGATACCTTAGAAACAGAATACTAAGGACACAGAACTTAGAACATTAGTAGTGGTCTTAGAACTGTTAAAAGCACTGACACTTTCATTATCAGCTCTGTATTTGATCTTGGGGAAGTAATTTCTCCCTGAGCCTCAGATGTTCATACCTGTATAACCTGCCTTATAAAGTCATGGTAATGAAAAAAAAAACAAAACAACACCGTGAATTATAAAACACAACAGATTTGCAAATTCATTTCTCTTTGCTCCAGGGCCCAAGAGTCCATGTAAAATAAGTGCTCCAGAAAGATCTCTTAAATTTTAACTAAGTTGGGAGGCCTAGGGTTCAATGTTAGCTGTGCTGCTACCTAACTGTATCCCTTTGGTGAAGTCAGGTCTCTGGGTTTCAGCTGGAAAATGAGGATTGTAATACTTGGCCTGCCTATCTCACAGGGACAGTATAAAGCTCAAATTAATCAACAAGCATTTATTAAACACCTATTATGTGCCAGGC
The DNA here is from genome assembly GCA_028627135.1 of Pseudochirops cupreus. Lineage (NCBI taxonomy): Eukaryota > Metazoa > Chordata > Mammalia > Diprotodontia > Pseudocheiridae > Pseudochirops > Pseudochirops cupreus. Next base: position 153,964,673 of record CM053582.1, on the reverse strand, counting down.
ACCAATGAATAGAAGGTAAAAGTTCTCTGATGAGTTAAAAATCTTAAGTTATGAATTATTAAAAATTACTTTGATCCAATCAACCTGGGGAGGGGACAACAAAAAACTTGTTCAAATCACATTAAACTGTCAATGGAGTGGTGTTTGAAAGGGGCCCTGGTATGGAAGTCAGGAGATCCAGGCCCCGGGCTTGTCTCTGCCACACTTCTTATGTAATCTTGGGCAAAGTCATTTCCCTTTCCTGAGTTTCATTTTCTTTGTCTAGGCCACTGCCCTAGAGAATTTTGAACTTCTCTTCTAGCTAGGACATAAACTCATAGGATCCCAAGAGAGGCTAAAGGTGACCCTAGATAGGGTCCTCAGAGGCGATCTAGCTCCCCATCCTCATTTTACAGAGGAGGACACAGAGGCCCAGGGAGTTTATATGATTTGTCAAAGGTCACATAGGTAGTAAGTATCAGAGGTGGGCCATAAGCCCATGTTATCTGATTTGAGAGCCAGTCTGCTCTTTTCACTGTTTCAATTTTTCCAGGATGGTCATTCTATGTTCTAAAGCCCTTTCTACTCTAACATTCTATGTTCGAAAGACTTTTTTTGGGGGAGGCAATCAGGGTTAAGTGACTTGCCCAGGGTCACACAGCTAGTAAGGGAGGCTGGATTTGAACTCAGGTCCTTCTGACTGGGAGCTTTATCCACTGTGCTGCATAAAGACATTCTAAATTGTGCTATAAGTAATGGGGAGGAGACTGTCTTCATATTCACCTGGAGAGGTTTATACAAACTGATGCTAAGTGAGAAGAACAGAACCAGGAAAAATTTGTACACAATTACAGACACATGGTATGTGTGACAACCAGCTTTGATAAACTGGACTCTTCTCAGCAACACACGGTTATAAGACAACTCTACAAGTCTCAGGATGGAAGGAGATACCTACATTCAGAGAAAGATCTGGAAAGACTAAAGTTTAAATGGAGACTGAAGCAATCTACATGCTCTCTTTCTTTTTCATGTTTGGTTCTCTTTCTTTTTCGCACTGTTCACTCCTATACTTGATTGCACGCCGCCATGGGTGGGGAGGGTGCGGCAGGGAGGGGAGAAAAATTGAAACTCAAGGGATTGTGGAACTGAATCTTGTAAACTAAAAGTAAAAAAAACAAATCAATGAAAATAAAAAAAAATAAGAAGAAATAAACAAGTCAATTAAAAAAAATAAAGACATTCTAATGTCACTCTTTATGCTCCCCTTTTTTTAAAGTTGTTTGCTGGAAAGGTTGGTAACTGCTGTATCTAGGGTCAGTGGCAGAGCCAGGAAGAGAAGAATCAAGGTCTTCGGCAGCCCCGGCTAGAGCCACCTTCCAGTCTAGACCAAAGATAAAGTCAGGGAATGCCTGACCTAAGTTTGTTTTCTTTTAAGCATTCGAGCATCCTGCTCCCCCACTGTCTTTTTAACAACCAAGTCACTGCTCAATGCTTCTACATTCCCCCAAGGGTGAAAGCTTGTCCTGCTTCTAAACTCTGCCCTCTGCCCAAGCACTTTCCAGGCCGGGAAATGTTCTGAAGGATTTCAACAGACAGCCCAGCCCAGCCACTAACACACCCAGTGATAACAGCAGCAGGGGAGGGGAGGGGGAGGTACAGAGAGTGTGTATGGCGGGTGGGGGTGCAGTCAAGGGAATGGGGAGAGATGATAGAGAAGATGGGGCCCAAGTCCTCTTCCTTCCACTCTTGCTCACTCAGCACAGGTCTGCATTGGCTCTCTTATCTTCCACCCCCGGCTTCTCTCTAACTCTTAGAGGACCCCCTGCCCAACTCTGGGTGCTTTTAATCCCCTAGAACACCCTCAGCCTCCTCCTCAGTGGCCCTTGGCCTCCTGGGATCTGTGGGGGTGGGAGGCTCATCAAACTTGTCAGCATAAATGTGGGCTGGATTCAGCCGACCCTGGTGCCTGTGCCCAACGCCAACCAAGCTGTTCTGAGGGGATGACCCAAGGGTCAAAAGTATGATGTTTTCCAAGCCACAGTGGCTGCTGGAAAGGGAGCTGTCCATGATTTGGGGACTGTGGGGGTGGGGGAAAGTCCAGGACAATCTTCTGGTTGGCAGAAGACAATAACCATCTATTTATGTTTTGCTCTATTAATAAAGCAACCCAAATACATACTTAGTAGCACTAAGACTTACAAGGTATTCCTTGACCGTTATTTCATTTGACAACAACCCTGTGAGGGAGGCATTATTATTATCCCCATTTTACATATGAGGAAACTGAGGCTGAGAAAATGAAGTCATTGTGTGGCCAGTGAATGTCTGAACCAGGATTCTAGGGCAGGTGCTCCTGATTCAGGACGAGTCTGGCACTCTCTCCACCACACCATGAGGGAAGAGGAGGGAGGGAACAAGCATTTATTAAGCACCAACTATGTGCCAAGTGTTGTGCTAAGGGCTTTACAAATATTATCTCATTTAATCCTTACAACAACTCAGGTTAGGTGCTATTATTGGCCCCATTTTATAGTTGTGGGAACTGAGGCAAAGAGGTTGAGTGACAGGTCATATAGATAGTGTCTGAGGTCTGATTTGAACTCAGCTCTTTCTGACTCCAGGCTCAGCACTCTATTCACTGTACTGAGACCTTAGAAGGTATCTGTTGTTGCTGTTATTTAGTTGTTTTCAGTCGTTTCTGACTTTTTGAGACCCTATTTGGGTTTTCTTGGCAAAGATACTGAACTGGTTTACCATTTCCTTCCCCAGCTCATTTTACAGGTGAGAAAACTGAGGCAAAAAGGGTTAAGTGACTTGCCCAGGGTCACACAGCTAGTATGTGTCTGAGGCTAAATTTGAATTCAGAAAGATGAGTTTTCCTGACTCTAAGCCCTCTGCGCTATTCACTGAGCCACCTAACTCCCCTAGTAGATATCCAGCATTTTGCCTATAAGAGACCCAGCGAGGTCAATAGACTGGCAAGAGACTCCAGACTCCAGGGTCTTTGCACTATGCTGTGCTGCCTCTCTTACAGCTCCAAGTCCATGAAGGGATTAACAGTGCTTTAAAACAGAGAAGCTGACATTGAGAAATCAGGGTTGTATACAACGGCTGGAGCAAGCTTCTCACCTAGCCTCATGATCCAGCTCCCATTTCTTTTTTTTTTTTTTTGGCTTTTTGGAGGGGGAATGCAGGACAATTGGGGTTAAGCGATTTGCCTAAGATCACACAGCTAGTAAGTGTTAAGCACCTCAGCTTGGATTTGAACTCAGGTTCTCCTGACTCCAGAGCTGGTGCTCCATTCACCGCACCACCTAGCCACCCCAAAACTCTGCCTCTTTTTTTTTTTTTGGCTTACCAGCTCCCATTTTTTCAGATTCATTGCCAACAGACCTATTAAAGCGGGTGCCTAGAAGCTTCACCAAGGTGACAGGGGTACAGGTGAACAGTCTGTATGGAGGATCCATAATAGATGCGGAGAATAACAAATAAGTCTCATTTCTGGAACTTCCAGGTTTGCAAAGCACTCGAGGTAGGGCTCACATTATGATCCCCATTTCTGCAGAGGATGGGTTAAGGACTTGCCCAAAGACATACTTATAGCAGTAAAAATAAAGCCCCCTGTCCCTAGTCCTGTTCTTCTCCCCCTACAGCATACTGCTTCCCAACAACAACTTATATCTGTTCTCCCACATCTCCTACCACTCCCATTCTCTTACTGAGCTTGCTCAGTCTCCTGCCTTGTTTAAATTCTCTGATACCTTGTTGTTGTTTAGTAATTTTTTTAATCACGTCCGACTCTTTGTGACCCCGTTTTCTTTTTTTTTTTTATAAATTTGATTTATTTATTTACTTTTAGTTTACAAGATTCAGTTCCATAATCTCTTGAGTTTCAAATTTTCTCTCCTCCCTCTCCTTCCCCCTGCTATGGCAGCATGTAATCAAATATTGGATGTGCAAATACTTTCACATTGTACAATAGTCTGGTTGTATAGAAGGGTTGTAACCAATGGAGTGAACGAGGGAAAAAAGAAAGAAAACTGAACATGAAAAAGAACGATAGCAGATGTAGATTGCTTCAGTCTCCATTTAAACTCTATTCTTTATAGATCTTTCTCTGAATATAGATATGTCCTTCCATCCCGAGATCTGTAGAGTTGTCTTATAACTATGTGTTGCTGGGAAGAGTCTAGTTTATCAAAGTTGATCATGTAACCCCATTTTCTAAGCAGAGATACTAGAGCGGTTTGCCATTTTCTTCTCCAGTTCATTTTACAGAGGAAGAAACTAAGGCAAACAGGATTAAATTACTTGTTTAGGGTCACACAGCTAGTGAGTATTGGAGGACAGATTTGAAATTGGCTCTTCCTGACTCCAGGTCTAGCACTCTATCCACTGTGCCATATTGATGCCCTTATTAGTCTTAGGTGAGAGTCAAATTTCAGCCTGATCTAAGAAAAAACAAACTGTACTAACAATTAAGGTTCACAAAATTTCACAGAAGTACAATGGGCTGCCTCCATTTTTTCCCCATCACTGGAAGTATTCAAGGGAAGACTAGATGACAAATTGTTGAGTATGTTGTAAAAATGATAACAGCTCGAGTATGGATTAGACTGTATGGCCTCCAAGAGACCCTTTCATCTCTTCCTTCCCCTCCTTCTCAGGCAGAAGGACTCATTCACTGCCCGTGCTTCTTCCACCCATGATGCACATCTCCCACAACTGGTTTATGAGCCTAACCTGGCTTGTAATCTCCAGACTGTGCTATGATTTGGGGTCAGTTGCTGCCTCTCAGTATCTAAACTGCCCTCTCTGTTAAAAAATAAAACGTAGTATCAAATAGATCGCCACATCTGGAATCACTGCAGTCTCAGAAGGAGCCCTCAAGGCAAGTGCAAGATGCCAAGATCATTCGAAATAAATGAAGACGCTGAACGTGGAGAAGTCTTTGAGGAGAGGGCAAGGAAGAGATGCATGACCACTGGGTGATCAAGTCCTGGGAGAGCTGTCACAGGGGCCAGGGACTGGCCTTGCTCTGTTCAAGCCACAGGGCAGAAGTCAGGACAATGAGAGGATGTTACTGAGAAGGACAGAAGGGAAAACTTGGCTGTCTCAGGAGGGAAACTGAAGCAAACAGGGTTAAGTGACTTGCCCAGGGTCTCACAGCTAAGAAGTGTCTGAGACTGGATTTGAACTCAGAAGATGAGTCTTCCTGAGTCCTAGCTCAGTGCTCTCTCCTCTGCACCACCTAGCTGCCCCATAGGTTGGGTTAGGGGACTTTGAAGATCTATTCTAACTCTTCTGAAATTTGTGAGAATAAGAGTAAGAAAAATCGTATTTGCATAGCATTTTAAGATGTACAAACACTTTACAAATATGAGCTCATTTTCTCCTCACAATAACCACAGGAAATAAGCACTATTATTATTGCCATTTTACAGGCTAAATGATTTGCCTACAGTCACAGCTTGTAAGTGTCCAAGGCCAGATTTGAACTCAGGTCTTCCTGACTCCAGGCCCAGGCTCCACGTGCTGCCAGATGCTTCTGAGTTCTTAATGTCTATAGAGCACTTGCCTGGTATGTTGCAGAGGAGATTCTTGGGCAGGCTGTCGTTGTGCTGGATGGTATCTAAAGTTCATTCTAATCCTAAAATGACATGATTTATGACAAAATATGGGCCAGAGAGACCCAGAAAGAATGAGAGTATGAAGGTACTGGGATGGGTCACTATTTGCACTGGTGAAGGGGCTGGCTGCCCACTTTGAAGATGTCTTAAAGAATAACTGAATGCAAGTGTTTTCAGAGGGTGTGTGTGTGTGTGTGCGTGTGTGTGTGTGTGTGTGTGTGTGTGTGTGCATGTGTGCATGTGTGTGTGTGTGCATCTGCTTCTCCAAAGAGAAGGTAAATGACTTCTTAGGTGGTCAGTTCCTGGTTTCTTCCCCCTCCTCCTCCCCCTCTTTCTCTTCCTCCTCCTCCTCTTCCTTCTTCTTCATTTTTTAGTCCCCCCACAGGCCCAAGCACAGAGCCAAGCACGGACAACTCCTGACCTGAAAGAAAAGACCCTCCATGATGCTGCTGGCGGCGGATGGATATTCATAACAACAGCTAACATTTTTAAGGCAGCGGAACATTTGCAAACCACCTTCCTCCTGTTCACCCTGGCAGGTAGCTTGCAAAGGGATTATTGCCATTTTAAAGATGAGGAAACTGAGGTCCAGAGGGCCTGATTTGTCCCCAGTTGCCTCGCTCCTAAGTGGTAGGTCCTCCTGCTTCTTAGGCTACTGACTCTTTTCACACAACCACAACCACCTCTCCAGACTGGTCATATTTTTGAGCTGAATGAACAGTGACCAGGAGAAAGAGTTTAACATAAATATGGAAGCCAATACCCCACCTTCCTGATGCAATATAGGCCTCCTTGCATCAGTAAGAGGCAGAGAAAGGCCTGGCAGGGAAGGAGAGGGAAAAAAAGAGATAAACAGAAACATGAGACCCTCTGGGGTACAAAGCACTGCCCCCCACACCTCCAAGGAGATACTGGCGAGAAAACAAAACCCCAGCATGAGGGGAGAGCCAAGCCAGAGCATCTTGACCTCAGAGCATTAGATCTCACCGTGTATTTGAGCAAAAATCAATTCCTTGAAGGACGAGGAGGAAAGGAGAGAAGGGAGGGAGGGCAGGGAGAGGGGCTACCGCGTGCCCTTGATTAACCTTGCTGTTATTAGTCTTGCTTGCGGATCTTCCAAGAGCCCAGATCCACATCCTGGCTGTAAGTGAGGAAGCATCCTTCTACATCCATGAATGAGATCAATTCTGGGTACTCCGGGAACTACAAGGTAGCTAGGATATCACAGTATGAGATGTATACTCGGAGGTAGGGGACCTGAGTTCAAATCTTGACAAGACCAGCTAGCGATAAAGTCACTTACTTTCTGAGCCTCCCTTTCCTCATCTGTAAAATCTATCTTCTGTACCAATTGCCACACTGAGTTAGCAGGGAACCGGGAAGTGCTAGGGCAAGGGTAACCATAGCATTATTCTTTTAGTTTAGTCTCCTGATCGCAGCTCCAGACCATGGATCATTTCATATCAGTGTCTCTCCTCCATGATTGTGAGTCCTGTCAACCTATCCTCAAGGACACATCCTATGCCTTCTCTAGCACGGTGTGGCTAGGCACAGAGTGGGTGCATAGTAAATGCTTGCTAATTTAATCCAGTTTGCTCATATCTCTGGTGAGACTGGATGAAAAATAAAAACAATTGAAGTGTTTGGATGTTCACAAAATGCTAGATTTGTCCCCATTTTACAGGTGAGAAAGTTGAGGCACAGAGAGGGAGAGAGTATCTTGCTCAGTGGTTACACAACAAAATGGTAGGACTGGAGATTCAAACCCAGGTCTTCTGGCTCCAAGGTCCAGCTTTCTGTTGGAGTGGTACAGCTGGGCTCTGCCAGACAGAGATGTTTTTGTTGTGGGCTGGGTGTTTTTGGACAGTGAGTCTATTCTTAGACTGGCTTTGTCGTTTTGATTCCATTTTAACTCTGGGAGAACAGTGCTCGGGTTACGGGTTTTGCTGTCACCTGATCCTATGGCCACAGACCATCGCCTTTTCAGCCAGAACCACCCTCCCTTCCCACACACACAATCCCATACCCCTATACCCTGCCCCCATCTTCAAGTAGAACTTAGGGCTGCTAAGGTGGCCATTCCCACTAGAAATGGGACTCTCCCCTCCACAAAACCCATAGCCATTCCTCCTGGAAGGGGCTTCTCCTCTCCAAGAAGGGCAAGAATCATGCTAGTTCCATTTATCCTCGCAAGCACAAATCAACTATCATTATTACTGACATTTCACCATTCAGATGTCACAAAGCACTTTGTATATCACTAATGCATTTCAATTATTCTAGGATACAGGATTTCACTGGTGTGGGTACTCCTTTCACTGGCAGATTATAAGCCCTACAAACATAGTAAATGGTTCTCATGAGGTGGAGTGAATGAATGAATGAATGAATGATCCTTTGGGGACAAGCGTTTCCACACTCAACTAGGTGGATTCTGCCTCAGGGGCCCAAATACTTCAGGCTGATCAGACCTGACTAGTACTCTGCTAGCATAGTCTCTGATCACCAAGGTCACTGGCAGGACAAAATGCAGCACTAAGAGGATAAAGCAATTATTAATTCAATTAAACAAATATTTGTTAATAATAATAGCTTCCATTTAGAAAGCACTTAAAGGTTTTCAAAGTGCTTTTACATCTGATATTTCATTAGATCTTCACAACAACCCCATCAAGTAGGATGCTATTATTAATCAATTTTATAGATAATGAAACCCACCCTGAGAAAGGTCAGGTGACTTACCCAGGGTGACACAGCTAGTACATGTCTGAGGCAAAATTCAAACCCAGGACTTTCTGATTCCTACCCACCATGCCACATGGCTGCCTACTATGTGCAAGATCCAGAACTTGGCATTAGAAGACAAAGTTGAAAACTAACATAGTCTTAGTCCTTCAGGAATTTAGAATCCAACAGCAACATTTATTAAGTGTCTACTATGTGCTAGGTAAGGGCAGCTGGGTGGTACAGCAGATAGCATGCCAGGCCTGGAGTCAGAAGTCTTATCTTCCTGAGTTCAAATCTGGCCTCAGATACTTACCTAGCCGTGTGATCCTGGGCAAGTCACTTAACCCTCTTTGCCTCAGTTTCCTCATCTGTCGAATGAGATGGAGAAGGAAGTGGCAAACCCCTCCAGTATCTTTGCCAAGAAGACCCCAAATAGGGTCACAGAGAGTCAGACACGACTGAAAAATGACTGAACAACAATAATACCATGTGTCAGATGTCATGCTAAGCCACTAGGGATACAAAAAGAAGCAAAAGACAATCTCTCTCCTCAAGAAGCCTACAATCTACCAACATCATCATCATCATCACTATTGTCATAGACTTCTTAGGAAGGGACCACAGGGACCCCATAACAGAAGAGGAAACTGAGGCCAGAGAGGAAAAAGGACTTGTCAAAGGCACAGAGATATTAATGAATAGATTCGAACTCAGGTTTTCTGACTCCAAATCCACTGCTCTTTCTGTTAAACCAATTCTGCTAAATCAATGTTGCCACCCATAGTAGAAAAACAAATAGATGAAAAATAATCACTTGGATTACACAGAGCGTGCGAGTGTATACACATACATGCACGTGTGCAGACACACATGCACGCACGCGCGCACACACACACACACACACACACACACACACACACACACACCCTTAGGAAGGAAATGGAGATGGCCCAGCATGTTCAGAATGGACCAGGAGAAGGTCAGGCTGGATCTCATTTGGGGAACAAGGCAGTACATTCACTGCCCTAAAGTCGCTCGAACCCCCAACAAAAGCCTATCTCTTTAATATCAGTATTCATCCAGAACAACAATCATGGATGACCATGATGCTAATCCCGTATTAAAAGGAAGCCAAAGGACAACAGAGAGAAGCTTCGTGGGTAAGCAGAAGGCAACATGTCATCAACAATGACTCGCCCAGAAGGGGCGTAAAAGATACCCCCAAGGACGTGGACGATAAGATGAGAAAGTGACCTAGTCCAACATCGAGGGCGGGGATAAGAGACCACAGGCTCTGCAATGAACCATCAGGCCCACGACGCCTCCGTCCTCATGTCTCACAAAGCATCTGGCACCCAATTAGAGCAGGGGCCTGTACTTGGTAGGCACTCCACTAACGTCTGTTGAACTGAATTGGAATGGGGTCAGAAATGATGGCGAGACTACGGGAGAAGAGGAGTATGAGGAGCCCCACCTCTGGCACTTCAGCATCTAGGTGAGAGCTGAGCTGCACATGTAGAAGGCTGAAACAGCAACAACAACGGCATCTATTATAATTAGAATGATAATTGTATTATATAAAATAATAATATAATATATCTATTATTATTAATTATTGCTTGTATTTATACAGCATCTTAAGGCTTGCAAAGTGTTTTACATGTATTATCTTATTTGCTCCACACAACAATCATGTGATGGAGGTGGCATTGTTATTATCCCCATTTTACAGATGAGGAAACTGAGGCTAGGAAAAATTAAATGACTTAGCCAGAGTCACACAGTCTCTGAAATAGGATTTTTGAACTCAAGCCTTGCTACCTCCTGGTCGAGCACTCCATCTCACTCCCCTCCCCGGCCACCTAGAGTACTCCGAAAAAAACTAGACAAAATGAAATGAAGTATCAGCTTCAGTACAAGGTGTGACATCATGGAGACCAACCCATGAACAGACCTTTCCTCATATATCCAAATGAGAGGCCACAGGCAGTGTGCAAAGATCCCCGGGAGTCAGAGCTGAAGGCCTGTGTTCTGGTCTTGGTTTTACCACTTGTTAGCTGGATAACCATAAGAGAATTCTGGTAAGATTCACTTCTCTGAGTCTCATTGGCTTCATGTGTATCATCATCATCATCATCATCACCACCATCATCATCATCACCACCACCATCATTTTTTGGTCTGGGCAATCAGGATTAAGTGACTTGCCCAAGGTGACACAGCTAGTAAGCATCAAGTGTCTGAGGTCGAATTTGACCTCAGATCCTCCTGACTCCAGGGGCGGTGCTCTATCCACTGCGCCATCTAGCTGGCCCTTCCTATGTATTATAAGGATAGTAATTATCCTTCCTGTCTCATATAGCTCCTAGGATTGTTTTGATGAGTGTTTTGTAAGCCTGAAGGGTATGACACCGATATCTACACCTATCTATCTCCATATACTATATACACATAAATAAATGTGAGCTAGGGTTGCTGTTCTTGGAATTACAAAATGACAGCAGAGCTCCCAGAGTCCTGTTCTTCCTGTCCTGTGTCTTTCACCAACCCCTGGAACCCCCCAGGGCATTTTTCTTGGATCTCCTAGTAGAGAGCAAGACTTTATTTTGAAACCAAACAGGGTCCCAGCTGCGTTGACATTCTCCTTCCCCAATGTGCAATGCATACACATAGGCTTGACAAGACACATGTTAAGATGATTAGAATGGAATGTCTCACTCTGCTCAGTGTAATCATGCTCCTTTCAAAATATTAGTGTTTCACTTTAAATCATCACCAAGGAGACAGGAAATAAGCTGGAACCTTCCCTCCCTTGCTCCCCTCTCCAAGCCCAAATTTATGCTCTGAAACAATCAAGGAGGGCGAATGACAAGCAAAGCGAGTCTCAAGAGCTCATCTGTATTATTATAATTACTCATATCCATAATCATCATAGCAGGCAATGAGTACCAACAAGAAGCTAGGTGCTACATAGAATACAGAATGAGAAGGCTCAGTCTTTGGAACAACCCTTCTCAGAGTCCTTAAAAATCACCCACTTACAGTCTCAGCTACTCCTCTACTTAAATCTTCTCCTGGGTTATAGAATTACAGAGTTTAGTAATGGAGGGAACCCTAGAACAGAGAATATCAGAGCTGAAGGGGCTTTAGAACACAAGATGTCAGTGCTTGAGGGACCATAAAACATGAACTGTCAGAACTAGAGGTGACATTAGGACACAGAATTTCAGAACCTGAAGGAGCCTCAGAGTCTATATCAGAACTGAAAGGGAACTTAGAATGTTAGAGCTGGAAGGGACTTTAGAACACAGAACATCAGTGCTAGAGGGACCTCAGAAGATAGAATGTCAATGCTAGAACACGAAATGTCAGAGGTGGGAGGAACTTTGGAAACTAGAATGTCAGAACTGGAAGGGAACTTAAAAACTAGAATGTCAGAACTGGAAGGGAACTTAAAACCCAGAATGTCAGAACTGGAAGGGAACCTAGAACCCAGAATGTCAGAACTACAAGGGAACTTAGAAGTACAATGTCAATATCAGAACCACGTCAGAAATGGAAGGAACTTTAGAAGCTGGAATGTTAACACTAGAAGGGACTTTTGAACCTAGAATGTTAGGATTGGAAGGGAAATGAGAACATGGCATGTTAGAGCTGAAAGGGACCCAAGAACAAAAAATCTCGGAGCTGGAAGGGAACTGAGAACACCAGAATCTGAGACAGAAGAGACCTCAGGACAGAGCATCTCAGAATCTCAGAATTGGAAGTGGACTTGAAACACAGAATGTGAGAGCCGGAAGGCACCTGCCATAAAGCAGGTCAGTCTGCTGATGTTATAGACAACAAGAAAATCCTAGAGGAGAAAAATGACTTGCCTAAGGTCACACTTAAGTTAGTAGCAGAACTGGGACTAGGGGTCAGAAGTCTCCTGAGTCACAGTAGTGAACTATACTATCCTAATATATATGTCACTGTATAACAAGATTATACACAGTACTTCTCTGGGTCTCAGCTTTCTCATCTGTAAAATGGGAAATTTGGGCTAAGTGACTTCTAAAGTACTTTCCGGCTTTAATCTTTTATGAATCTTTGAACTTCCAGTTAGGTGTTACTTACTCAAGGGAATCAGAAAAGGAAAAAGTATGAAAATGAGAACTGGGAGACCCTGACTAACTTATAGTGTGACCTTGGGTAAGTTGCTAAAACTTTCTGGGCTTAAGTCTTCTCATCTACACAATGATGATGGACTAGACAATGTTGGAAGACCCTTCCAGGGCATCCCACTCCCAGCTCAGAGCTCTCTCCAAACCCTATCAACTGTGTGTGGGGAATGGGGAGGGAAGTACCAATGTACACACAATACACTTTAAAATTTAATTTGCATTATTAACATTCTCTCTATTCCTTTCATAAGTTTAGACCAGAGATGACACATACTCCAGTCATGTATTCACAACATTCTAAAGCTGCCTGAACCAGATTAAAATGTAAATGGGAAATGTTTAACAAAAAAAGGAAAAATACAATTGAACACAGGTAACATTAATATGTAGTTGTCTAAGTCAATATGGTGGCCACAGGGATCCTTAGGCATGGTTTAGCAGTCTCTGTTTCTATTTTGAATTTGACACCACTGGTCAAGACAAGAAATCAACCCTAGATTTGTTTCCCATTTCCAAAGTATGAACACTCCCTTGCCTTTCCTTCTGCTTAAGCTCTAGACTTCTCCACATGCTGAACAGCAGCCTTGGCCATTATCTTCTTCCTCTTTCTTCCCATCTCTCCTCTATGCAGCAGGGGATATCTTGTTTGCTTGTACTTGTGTCAGCAGCATGTAGCACAGTGCTTGGCTTATATTAAATGCATAATGGATACTCTGTCGTCATTTTATAAATGAGGAAATGTCTGGTGCAGAAAAGAGTGACTTGCCCATGGTCACAAAGTTAAGAGGTGGGATCTGAAAGCAAATCTTCTGATTTCAGGTACAGCGAGCATTCTTTCTTCTGTACCATATTCCCTCCTACAGAACGTTGTTTCTCCTACTTACTACTTGTACAACTCTGGTCAAGTCACTTCATTTTTCTGGGCCTCAGTTTACCTCATCTGCAAAATGAGAACTAAATAATCTCTTAAGATCTTTCCAGATCAAAATCTTATGCTCCTATGAAGTTCCCATCTCCAGGGCTGCCAGTGTCCCCCAAGTCCCACTTACTTTAGAATGCAGCCCTTAATAAAGAAAGGTAAATTGACTAATTTGTCCAATTGTGGTCATCTAGAGTAAGGGGGGAGGGTGTAGGGTGCTCTAGAACTAGAACCCCAAACTCATGGGGCCTGGCTATTCTCTTGATGGGCAATTTCTTCAGCTCTGGGAAACTGGTCATTGGCTTGGAGACTCTGTTGAGTGTACTAGGCTCTGAGAAAGTTAAGGTCAGGTCTGGTGGCTTCTAGTACAGAGCCTTGGGGAAAAAAATGCAACCGCCAACAGACCTGGTCACACGGCTGGCCTTGCAACTCTGTTTACAATGATCAAATCTCCAGTGGGCGTGAAACATCTGTCCTTGCTTGGGAGAGGTTTGCAGGCAAAGGTCTGGGCCAAAGGACAGGCCTGGGTTGCAAGGGAAGGCTGGGAAGGCTCTTCTATAGGACGCCTACGGAAGAAATGTGGGCCAGTTGCCACCCCAGCTGAGTGGGGGCAGAGAGACTTATAGAGGGATCAGAGAGGGTGGCAGGCCTTTTTTTAGGGTCTGAGGGATCTCCCGTGCAAATGGCATACATGGTCAGCTCAGGGCAATGAATCTTAGCTGGAATTCCAAGCATCTCATAGATTACCTCCTACCTACTCTGGTTTATTGACTCATTCGTTCTTTCCAAAGGGACACTGTTCTCTTCGGAGCAGCTGAATAAATGATAAAACACGTATTGCCTGGTTGGGGACTCTGTCCAGGAGGGATTGTCGGGTTTATTCCCCCTCCTCCGCGTTCTGATTTTTTTTAGAGAATATAAGATACGATATGGCCAAGTAGAAGGAACAATGGGATGGAATTCAGGAGCTCTGGGTTGAGTCCTGGCTTGGCCACTGGTTATACTGTAACCTTGGACAGTCCACATCCCCAATCTGGCTCTCAGTTTCCTGCTCCGTAATAGAGGGGGTTTTAACAATATGAAAGATTGCTCTAAGTCCCTAAGAAGACTGAAAAACATATGTAATGTGTTTGGCAAATTTTAAAGTACTAAGTAATTGCTATTTATTGAAAAAATCTTTGTTACTAGGAATGTCACACTGAATAGAGGGATATATTTAGGAAAAAAGGTGACAGAAAACCAAAAAATATCAACAAAACTTTTTTTCTTTAAAGTGAACGTTGGACTAGATGGTGTCTCTCTATTCTAAATCTATGTTTGAAAGTCCCTTCTGACTCTGAAATGCCATGTTCCCAGGGCTAAGGACAGATCTGGCTACTATTCATCAGTATCCTAATGACTTGCCCATAGCCCAAGGCAGCACTGGACCAGGAGGCAGAGTGGTGATTAATCACCTTTAATTAATTAATTACCCTAATTCATTAATCACCACTCATTTAATGGTGATTCTGCCACTAATCAGTGATGTGTCTTAGGCAAATCTCTGGTTAGTTTCCTATGAAACAGGAAACTGGACTGGAGGGTTGGGGAATAGGGGAAAGATTGCTGGATTCTAAGTTCAATGCCCTGTCTCCCAACCTTATTAGCTGTCCTTTGGGCAGGTTCCTTTACCTTTCTGAGAATTGATCTGCTTCTCTATAAAAGAATAAAAATATTTCTCTTTCCTATTGCTCACAGGGTTCTTATGGGGAAGCACTCTGCAGATGTTAAAGTGTTGGGTAAATGTAAACTGTTCCTAAGGTTCCTTCCAGTTCTACCATATTTATGACTCAAGCTCCCAGTTTGGATTTTCCCTCCAGGCTTATTGGGCTGGGGGCTATAGCAACAGGAAGGATCCCAAAAGGTGATCCAAGGTTCCCGAACTCTTGCTTTCTCTCTCCCAGGGTCATTCAAAAGGGAGATACTATAGGGAAGCCCAATTCTAGGCTGACAAGTTCATCTTTCAGGTGGCTGAGGAAGCAAAGAATGGATCTGCTGATGTGAACCTGATCCAAGGCAGCTAGATGGCACAGTGAGTGATAGAGGGCTGGGCCTGGAGTCAGGAAGACCCGAGTTCAAATTTGGCCTCCCACACTTCCTAGCTATGTGACCCTGGGTAAATCTCTTAATAATGTGTGACCCTGGGCAAGTCATTGGTTATCTCAGTTTCCCCAAGTGTAAAATGGGAGTGATAATCATAGCATATATCTCCCAGGATTGTGGTGAGATGAGATAATAATTAAAAAGCACTTTAGCATGGTGACTAGCCCATAGTATGAGCTATATAAATATTAGCTATAATTCTTATTATTATCCTGATCAATTAAGTTTTTTTTTAAAAAGACACAATTTTTTTTTCCCATCCAAACTCAGGGATCCCCCTGAAACCTCTCCACAATCCCCTTGGGAATCTTCCAGCCTCATGTTAATTGAGAGATGGAAGCAAGGAGGAGGCAATGAAGAGAGAGTGACATCACCCTCTGCAAGCAGTGTTAAGAACACTACAATTCAGGAGAAAATGAGTCAGGGATGGACAACAAAAAAGGTTGGATTTGTTGACTTTTAAGTGGTGCTGAAAGCCAGCAAAGAACGGACAGAATCATGGCTCAATGGAATGGGAAGAGGATGACTGAGGATGGTGTGAAGGTAGAAAGATTCTGTTTTCTCTAGTTGGGTGACCTGGAAGCAAGGAGAGTCTTCTACAAAGGGGAATCTTTCCACTGGAAAGGCCACAATAAAAAAAGGTCAAGAGGGAATTCAAACCTAAGATAAAAGAAGAAGTGGCAAGGCAGCTAGCATTGTCAATGAGTTCAAGTTACAAGGCTAGAATCACCTACATCCCAGAGACTGAATGCAGATGTCAGTCAGTCAGTCAGTCTATCAGCCTTTACTCAGAGTCAATGATGTGCGAGGCACTGTGCTAAGTGCTGCACGTAGCTCTGAGCCCCCCACAGAGACCTTTGAGGGACTGTGGTGGGCAGGAGTGCCATGGAACTGGAGACGAGCAAATGATATTCCAATTTTCAAAGACAGGAAGAAGGACTACTATAGGTCAAAGACCCTCCACTGTAATTCCCAGGAAAATTCTAGAACGGCCTATTGACAAGAGAGTTAGCAAGCCCTTAGGAAAGCAGTGATTACCCTAAGCCAGCATGGGGCTCCTTGGGGATATGTCATAAGAGAATGATTTCCTTCACTGACAAGGTTATTTGCCCGCCTTCTCAGGGAGACATCATGGATATGGTATATCCAGGTATCAGTGAGAGAGGTGACAAATTTTCTCATTAGTTGTGCAGACAAGTAGGAGAGACATGGGCTGGACAGAAGCATAGATTTGGAACCAGTACGGCACAGTGGAAAGAGCTGAATTTGGAATGGGGAATTAGGGTTCAAATACCAGCTCTCTGCATTGTTTGATCTTGACCAAGTCACAACCTTTGTCTGCCTTAAGGTTCCTCAACTGCAAAATGTCAGTAATACCAGCATCTACTTCCCAAGGTTATAGCGAGGAACCAATGAGATAATATTTGTTAAGCTCATAGCATAGTGGCTACTACACAGTAGGTGCTTAATGAATGCTTGTTTCTTTCCTGCCCTTGTAGATGGACGTGATGGAATGATATTGTGCAAGAAATGATGAAGAGAACAGTTTCAGAAAAACCTGGGAAGACTTGTATGAACTGATGCAAAATGAAATGAGCAGAACCAGGAGGATGATTTATACAATAACAACAATATTTTAAAGAGACAACTTTGGAAGATTTAGGAACTCTGATCACAAACTCAACAACCAGTCACAATTCCAAAACACTCTCTCATGAGGTACTACCCACTTCCTGATGGAAAGGTAACATATTCATTGTACAGAGTGAAGAATATTTTCTTTCTTTCTTGACATGGCTAATGCAGGAATTTATTTTGCTTGATTATGACATTGGGAATAGTTGTATTTTTCTCGTCTTCTCAGTGAGGGGAGGGGAGTAGGGAATAGGAAGAGAATTCCAAATTGAAAGAAAAAATGAATAAAAATAAATAAAATAAGGGGGTTAGACTAAAGGGTCTCTAAGGTTCCTTACAACTCTAAATCTGTAACTAGACAATTCAATCTATGATCAACATATTCCTTTTCATATCTTCTCAATTCCAGCCAAAAGGTACTCCTGGTTATTTCTAAAACTCAATCTTCCACCTCCCACCTCCAAGTATTTGCATAAACTCTTCCCCCTCTCCCCACAAATCTTAGAACATACTCCCTCCACATTTTTGCGGTTGAAATTCTGTTCTTTTTTCCAGACTCAGCCTGAAGGATCCCTACTCCATGAAGCCTCCCCGATGAACCCTTGATCTATCTCTGTCACATGGTTGTTGTAGGAATCAAAGGTACTGTATAAAGTTCACACACATACACCCACACCCACACACACCCACACACCCACACCCACACACACATATAACCTTTACTCCAATCATATTCAGCATTGCATTACACTAGGTGGCACAGTGGATAGAGTGCTGGGCTTGGAATCAGGGAGACTCATCATGAAGAGTTCAAATCTGGCCTCAGATCTTTACTAGCTGTGTAACCCCAGGCAAGTTCAGTTAACCCCATTTGCCTTAGTTTCCTCATGTATAAGATGAGTTAGAGAAGGAAATGGCAAACCACTCTAGTATCTCTGCCAAGAAAACCCCAAATGGGGTCATAAAGACTGAAATAAAATGACAATAATTTGTGCACCCAGTATATCCCCTTTAATAAATTACAATCTCCTTGAAGACAGAGACAAAGAGACCGTTGTTTTTCATTTTATAATCCTCAACTTTGTAGTTAAGTAGGAGCTTAATATAAGTTTGTTGAATGTGAAATGAATGATGCTTAGGATTCCTCCAGGACTGTTGTGAGCATCAGCTGAGATCATAATGTACTAAACAACATTAAGGAGTTTAGGTTAAGCCACTGTACTGATTGTTAACACCCTGCCTTCTAAGCCCTTTCTTAGCTAATATCTCTTTCCCATCCCTGTAACAGAGAAAGTCCAGGCGAAGAGCTACCAGGCTATGGAGGGAAATAAAGACTGTGCTAGACAAGGGTCGGTGGAAAGAACTGAGGATGTTCAGCTTAGAGAAGAGAAGTCTCATCAGGGGAAAGAGGAGAGCAGGCAGACATGACAGTTGTTTTCAAGAATTGGAAAGGCCTGTCAAATGGAAGAAGGTGAAGGCTTGTTCTGCTCCATCCCAGAGGGCAGACCCAGGAGCAAAGAGTGGAACAGACACAGACAATGACTTCTTCTGCATGTAAGGGGAAGAGGTGGGGAGAGCTAGTATTTATATAGCCACTGGGCTCTAGAATGTGGATGTCAGGATTCTCACTGTTGTGTCCTTCGTTCTCAAAGAGAACCTTGGTATCAGGAATGTGATGCTGTGACATGCCAATGAACTGGGTTTAAGTGAGGAGGGCTGTACAAAAGTTACCAGCCTCACTTTTTCCTCCTGAGCCAGTTGGGTCCAGGGGTAAGATATAGATCAGGATGACTGGAGATGGCCCAGGATGCAGTGGGAGACCTTGGTTTTTTTAAGCTAAGGTCTTTTCAAGGTCTCAATTTGAGCGAGGCAAGGCCCAATCAGTGATTAAGGCTAAGTAAGAAACAGGCAGAGAATGGCCTTTTCTACCTAGTCAAAAAACAAAACAAAACAAAAACAATTAGTGCAGGTGAAGACCCTCTGGGTTCTGACCAAAACAAAAACAATTGCTAATCATGTTCACTCTAAGCCAATCAGGGCCCAAACAATGACCATATGGGACTCATTGTTGGCCAATCAATGAGAGCCAGCTCATAGAGGGAGGAGAAAGGGGAAGCTCACTTCTGGGAACACAGTGATTCCGGGAACTTTTTCTTTAAAAAAATTGGCACTTACAGAACACTTTAAGGTTTGCAAAGAACTTTAATATGTTATCTAATTTGATCATCACAATAACCTTGGGAGGTAGGTGCTCCTATTATCTCCATTTTATGGATGAGGAAATTGATGCAGAGAAGTTAAGTCAAAGGTCACACAGCTAGCAAGTGTCTGAGGCAGGATCAGAACTCAGTTCTTCCAGACTCCAAAGGGCTCTATTATCTCCACTATCAAGAAAGTACATTTATAAAAGTATAAGGGGAAGCTTCAGGAGGTCAAAAGCTTCTCTCTCAATGGAAGTCTTCTAGAAGAATGAATGATGACCACTTGTCAAGGATGTTATTGGACGGGATTTTCACTCAGCCATAGGCTGAATTAGTTCAGATGACCAAAGAAGATCCTTCCAACTTTGAAATTCTCTATGTGAAATAACACTAGTATCTGAAACCCTCTAGGAAGGAAGCTAGCACAAAAAATCATTCTCTTCATTAAATGGATGAGTGAACCAAAGTTTACACAGAGAAGTTAAGTGATTTTCTGAAGGTAACACAGCTAGCAAGTATGGGAGGCCAGAGATGGACTCTAAGTCTCCCCATTTCCGCCATTTTGGAAAGCCCAGAGCAGAATTACAGAAGGTATGAGGCATTGGGCAGGCCATGTTTGGGAGAGAACAAAAGCAAGAAAAACCAGAATGAAGGCTGTGGTCTGAAGAGGGCACATTTGGGGGCCACTCCTTGCTGAGGGGAGTCTGGGCAGCTAGGAGCAGAACAAAGATGCTGGAGGATGTTAGAAAGATGATGCCAATCAAAGGAAAATCAAGTCAAATTAAGTCAACAAGAATTTATAAGGCACTTAGTACTCGTTAAGGCCTGGTGATACAAAGAAAGTAAAACAAAACAAAACAAAAAAGCAAAAAAAGTCACTGCTTTCAAGAAGCTCACAATCTAATGGGATAGATAACATGTAAAGAGCTACACATGAAAAAGGAAAGTGGGAGGCATGCCCAAAGAGAGATTCCTGGCTTCCACATGCATCAGGTCATCATTAATTCTGCATTTATGTCAATTTTTTCATTTCACTCATTTAAAAATTCATTCTTTTATTTTACTCATCCATTAATTCATCTTTCCATTCATTTATTCCATGCATTCATCCATTCAGAGAGTAGCCACTTGGACAAGGAGGCTGTTTCAGGGTGTAAGGATGTCAAGAGTAGAGAAAAGTCTCATTTTTAAACTGTGGATAACAATGTCTCCTGTACAGAGATGTTCAGATCATAATTAATGTCTGAGAAACTCTCCAAGGGCCTTTCTCCTTATATGAAAAGCATTCATCATATACTAGAAATATTAAATGTGTGTTTAATTAAGCTGCCTATAATTAGCTACTGATGACTGTATCACCCATGTGTGTGCCTGGGAAAAAAGTACATTATTAATGGGGGGGGGGTGGATTATAGAGAAACAGAGAAGAATGCTGAGAGCAGGGGGAAAAATGGAGGGGGGGGGAGTGGAAGAGAAACTTGGCATGAAAGAGTCATTACAAAGTAGTATAGTACAGAGAGTCCAGTTAAATGGGTTTGATGCCTGGGAATCAATGCCTTCCCTTCCCTCCTCACCCCAAATAGTCAGTTATTGTCAAGTCTCCTCCATCCTTTCTCCATAACCTTCTCTCCACTCACACAACCACCACACTGGGTGGGCGAGGTCTCCATCAGCTCTCACCTAGATCTTTAAAATAATCTTTTAACTGGTCTCCCTGTCTCTAGCTGGCAGCTAGGTGATGCAGTGGATAGAACAGTCACTGGACTTGGAGTCAGAAAGACTCATCCTCATAAGTTCAAAGTCGGCCTTGGACACTCCCTAGCTGTGTGACCCTGGGCAAGTCACTTAACCCTCTTTGCCTCAGTTTCCTCATCTATAAAATGAGCTGAAGAATGAAATGGCAAACACCCCAGTATCTTGGCCAAGAGAACACTAAGGGGAATCACGAAGAGTCGAACACGAGTGAATGACTCAACAGCAACAATAACTGTATCTGGTTTCTTACTTCTCCAATCCATCCTCCAAACACAAAGTAATATTCCTAAAACACAGATGTCACCCTACCCCTGCTCAAAACCTACACCGACTCCCTATGACAGTGGTTGTCAACCTTCCTAATGCCGTGACCCTTTAATACAGCTCCTCATGTTGTGGTGACCTCCAACCATACAATTATTTTCGTTGCTACTTCATAACTGTAATTTTGCTGCTGTTATGAATCATAATGTAAGTATCTGATATGCAGGATGTATTCTCATTGTTACAAATTAAACATAGCCCACAGGTTGAGAACTGCTGCTCTATGACCTCTAGGATAAAAGACAAATTCCTTTGTTTGGCATTTAATCCTTTAGTCCTTCCAATCCACCTTTCTAAACTCTTTGGTATGTTAATCGCCTTCACATAATCTTTGGTCTAGCAGGGGTAGGGAACCCGCAGTCGGAAGGCCACATGTGACCCTCTAGGTCCTCAAGTGCAATCCTTTGAATCCAAACTTGTGAAGGGCCACACTTGAGGACCTAGGGGCCACATGTGGCCTTAAGGTTGTAGATTCCCCACGCCTGGTAGCCAAACAAGTTCCTTGCTATATTTCTCAAACACAATATAATTCCCAGGTCTCACTTCCACACCTTTGATCAGACTGTCTCCCTTGAGGCAAAGCAGTCTTCCTTGTGCTTCCCTTAAAATCCCTAGTCTTCTTCAAAGCTCAGCCAAAACACCACCTCCTACATAAGGACCTCCCTTGAATCCCTCCCTTTCCAGTGCTTCCCCCTAAATCACCTTGCATTTATTCTAAACGGACTTATATTGAATATATTTATATGTGTAAGGGTATAATAGCTGGAGAGCTGGCCTCAAAGTTCAAAGTTACACATACCACTTGGGTGAGCCTACACAAGTCCTAACAGGCAACTCCATAAGACCATCCATTGCAGATCAGGGGCTATGTTGGCAGTGGAAGTTTTCTCATGGAGAGCTCCCATACAAATGGAACTGACAGGGTACAGGCCCTGGAAACCCTTCCGCTCCACCAACTTACCCTGAACTTTCCCATGTGGCCCAGATCCCCGGCATTTGCCTGGTGTACCCGGCCCTTCCTGTTCCTTCCCTGTTACCTCCCAGTCAGCCCAGACTACCTGGTCACTCCTAGAGTCTTCCCAACAGTCTTTTCTGTATGTAAGATCCATCTTGCCCCCCATTAAATTGCTGAGATTCCTTATGAGTCTGGCTAATGGCTCAGATTCAAACTTGTCAATACAAGCATCACAAATATGACAAAGTTTTAGAGTCACGCCCACCTTGACCAGTGTTCTAATAAACCTTATCTCCGGCTGAAAGAAAGCTTGAGTCAAATTCATTCAAGGCAGGACACCCCTGGTTGTTTGTTCTTGAATTTTGGGGTCCCAGCACCCCTAAGCCTCGATAGAACTATAGGTCCAGTTTTTTTTAAAATGTGTATACCTGTTTATTTCCTCTATGGAAAATAAGCTCCCCAGGGGGAAGAACAGTTTCCTTCATGTCTTTGTATTGCTAGTAGCTAGGACAGTACTTAGCACAGGGAGGGCATTTACTACACACTTACTTATTGCTTGGAGCAGTGGAATATGGTCTAACTCTGGAGTCAGAGGATAGGGATTCAAATCCTATCTATGATGCTTACTCTCTGGGTGACCTTGGGCAAGTCAACCAACTTCTCTGGGCCTCAATTTTCCCCAAATGTAGGGGTTGGATTAGATGGCTTCTGGGGCATCTTCCAGCTTTAGATCTATAATCCTGTAATGAACTGATTAATTATACATGGAGTCAGGAGACCAGGCTAGGCTAGCCTGGCTCACGGCATTGCTAGCTTTAAAACCTTGGACAAAGTCATGGAGCCTTGGTTTCCTCATCTGTAAAATGGAGATAATAAGATATTCCTTAATATTCTTGGGGTGATTTGAGGGGCCAGTGAGTTAATAATAAACGGAAAAGGGCTTTAAAAATGAGATCTGTTCAAAAAAAGGAAAAAGGACCTTTTTGTCCAAAAATATTTATAGCAGCTCTTTTTATTGTGTCAAAGAATTGGAAATTGAGGAGATGCTGAACAAACTGTGGTCTATGATTGTAATGGAATACTATTGTGCTATAAGCAATGCTGAGCAGGATGCTTTCAGAAAAACGTGGAAGACTTATATGAACTGATACAAGGTGAAGTGAGCAGAACCAGGTGAACATTGTACATAGTAACAGCAATACTGTATGATGAACACTTGTGAACGACTTAGCTATTTTCAGCACTACAAAAATCTAAGGCAATTTCAAATGACTAAGGATAAAAAATGCCATCCACCTTCAGAGAAAAAACGAATGAGTCAGAATGTAGACTGAAGTGTACTATTTTTTCACTTTACTTGTTTGTTTTTGGTTCAGGTTTTCTTCCACAAAATGACTAATACGGAAGTGTGTTTTACATGATTACACGTGTATAAATCTCTATCAATCAGATTCTCACCATCTCAGGGAGGAGGGAAAGAAGGGAAGGAGAGAATTTGGAACTCAAAATTCTAAAAAAAACGAATGTTAACAATTGTTTTTATATGTCAGTGGGGAAAATAATAAAATATTATTTAAAAATAAGATCTGTACAAATGTATGGGGTTATTCCTCTCACACTGACAGCCAGCTTAGAAGTTGGTAACGGGGTTTGGCAGGTGGAATCTGGGACTTCAATAATATTTGGGAAGGCATCTGTTTTCCTTGTCTTCTGGGGCTACCCAAGTTACTCTTATGCTGCTCTCTGCATTTTTACTGTGCCCCAAGCAAGCTTGACACCGAGGCTTAAATGGCAGAGTTAGAGGGAACTGGAAACCATCAAATTTAGTGTTCTGCCTCCTCTGTGAAACCCTCTCAAATTCCCCTAGGTAGAAGCTATCCCTTCATCCCTTGAGGTCTCAGAGCCCTTTTGTCACTTTTCTAAGCTGCATAACTATCTTACTAAATTACAGACACAGAACGGTAGAATACATCCCACGGCAAGTCTTGGGAGAGAACCCAGGTTTAAGTCCTGCTACTGATATGAAGTAGTTGTGTGACAATGGCCAAGTTATTTAATCTTAGTGCCCCAGGCAGATCTAAGACTAAGATCTTAGACAAAGAGCTGACAAACAGTGGAGGGCATTAAAGAACTTCTAGCTAGCTAGACAGCTAGGTGGTGAAGCAGATAATGTACTGGGCATACAGTCCAGAAGATCTGAGGTCAAATGTGACCTCAGACCCTTGGTGTGACCCTGGGCAAGTCACTTTACCTCTGTCTAGCTTTGTTTCCTCATCTGTAAAATGGAGATCATAATAGTGCCTATCTCCCAGGGTTGTTGTAAGGATCAAATGAGATTCAAAATTGTAAAGTGCTTTGCACAATGCCCATGGGCACAGAGAAATGTTAGTTATTACTGTCATTAAATGACAGGTCCAAACTTCTCTTGTTCCTCCCCTCCAAATTGCTCATTTATAGGTTCCAGGAGGACAGACTGCATTTCAAAAATTATCAACCCTAGGCAAGTTACCTCACTGGGTCTCAGTTTCTTCATCTGCAAATGAAAGGGCTGAAACAGCTGAATGCCAACTAGCTATAGATCTATGATGTTGTGATACTGTTTTGCCCCCAATTCCTCCCATAGTGCTTTGCAGATATTAGGCTCAAAGTAAATGGCTGATTGATTATTGGGGGAGTTATTGCATACATTCCTTATTTTCCCCTCTAGTCTGAAAGCTCCTTGAGGTCCAGGATTTTGTTTATTTTTACCCTGTCTTACTGATCTTTTTATCTCCCTCAATGGCTAGCATAATGCCTTGTACAATGGAGAAGTTGGATTGATGGATGGATGGATGGATAGATGGATGGATGGGTGGGTGGCTGGGTGGATGGATGGATGGATGGATGGCACATCAGTGGAAGAAACAATAAATGCCAAAAAGGAGGAAAGAAGATCACTTCTAGCCATAGTGGTCAAGGAAGAAGATGGAATATAAGCTGGGCTTTGATAAATAGGTAGAATTTTAAAAGAGTGGAATAGGGGAGGTTATTTTAGCAGGAAAGATGATGTGAGAAAGGGAGACAAATGAATAGAAAAGTCTGGCTGAAAAGTGAAGGTTTGGGGATGGAAGTAGTGGATGACAAGACTAGAGAAGCAGGTGGAAAGCCCTGAATGCTAGGCTGGGGAGTTGGAATTTTTCCTGTTAATAAGTGAGAAGTACTGAAAAGTTTTGAAGAGAGGATGGTCATGATGAAAATAAGGGTTTGAGGGAGGCTAATCCTGTATCAGAATGGAACATGGATTAGAAGTAGAGAGTGAAGTGGTTGTGTGTATCCAATGGCAATGGCCAAGATGGTGGAAATGGTCCATATATGAAGTAATAAGGACAGAATTGGGGTTCAGGGTCAGAGGGCCTGGGTTTGAATTCCTTTTTCTGTGATTAATTGCTTATGTGACATTGGGAGTTACTTAACATTTCTGGACCTCATTTGTTCATCTATATAATGAAGGATCTATAGAAATGACCAGATGACTTCTAAGGTCCCTTCCAACGGTTTATCTATAATCTTATAAGATCTAAGATATTTTAGCACGTGAAATAAATGCATAAAACAAAACACAAAGGAAACCAATTCTACTGAAACAAAGTTATCAAAATGTTTAAAAAGACAAACTCATGGAGCCCAGGGTGAAAACCAATGGGGTTCTTATTGAAACAATGTTAGAACAAAGATCATAGAGTTCTACGTTTGGAAGGAACTTTAGAATAAGAGAATGGCACACCTAAAAGGAGCCTTAGAACTTAGAATGTTAGAACATAGGTGACTGTATTACAGTCTAAATTATTATGGATTAGGTGGTGCAATGAATAGAGCATGGTACTTAAGAGTTGGGAAGACCTGAGTTCAAATCCTGTCTCCAATACTGAAGTACTAAGAGACTCTAGATCAGCGGTTCTCAACCTGTGGATTAATTTTAATTTGTAACAATGAAAATACATCCCGCATATCAGATATTTACATTATGATTCATAACAGTAGCAAAATTACCTTTATGAAGTAGCAATGAAAATAATTTTATGGTTGGGGGCCACCACAACATGAGGAACTATATTAAAGGGCCATGGCATTAGGAAAGTTGAGAACCACTGCTCTAGATCTATAAAGAAGAGAACTGGGCAGGAAACCAGGGAAATCTGGGCAAGTCATTTAACCACTCCAGACTCTGGCTAGCTTTGTGACCCTGAACAAATCCCTTAACCTGTTTGCCTCAGTTTCCTCATCTGCAAAATGGAGGTCATAATAGTTACTGCCTCATAGGGTTGGGATTAAATGAGTTAACATATATAAAGTGTTTTTGCAAACTTTAAAGTGATATAAAAATGCTAGTTATAATTACTATTAACAATAATAAATGTTATAACTTGAGATCAAATAGTCCAATCCCCTTCTTTTCTAGATAAGGAAACAGAAGATTGCTCTGATCTGATTTCTGGATCTGGCCTGGCTTCAGAGACGGCAACTGTTTTCTGAATGTCCACCTCACTCTCTGTTTTCTCATCTTGGAGTCTAAACTCAGCTCAGGCAAAGACCTTGTTCTTTTACATAAAGAGATCCCATAAAGCAGCCTGGCCATGTCTAATGTTTTAGAAATACCTGCAGAAACAACATCAGCAGAAGAAAGTCCTCTTGGGGCCCTGGAAAAATTACCTAGTAGCCAAATGGTGCATTACACTGTGAATGTTCACAAAGTATGGAGCAAAGGGTTTGAGAGGCTGTTATTTCGGGCAGCTGGGGCCATCCTTGGAAGAAACAGCAAATGCTTTGAGATCTCCCAGTTTCCTTGGAAGAACTGACACCAATGTACTAAGCTGCACTAGATCTATAAAGGAGAAGAACATTGGGCAGGAAACCAAGAGAAGCTGGAAACTCAACAAAAATGGATCTAGGTCTTGGAACAACCGGCTAAGTGGCACTGTCAGGAAGGGAACTGGAGGACCAGAGGGAGATCCACCTGGTGTTTACTGATGATGATGATGATGGTAATGATGATGAAGTAAATGCCACCACCTGGCTTATTTTTCTGTTTTCCAAAAAAAAAAAATCATATCCCTAGCCTCATTTGATCCATACAACTTATTATCTAGTTCTACACTCCTTCATTTTAGAAAATGAGGAAATTGGTGGGGCAGCTAGGTGTCGCAGCGAATAGAACACCGACCCTGGAGTCAGGAGGACCTGAGTTCAAATCCAGCCTCAGACACTTAACACACACACACACACACACACACACACACACACAAACTAGCTGTATGACCTTGGGCAAGTCACTTAAACCCAATTGCCCTACATTCCCCCCTCCGAAAATGAGGAAATGGAGACTTTGGTTTTAGAGGCTCACCCAAGGTGCCACAGGTAAGAAATAGCATTGGCCAGACTCCAATTCAGATCCTCTGACTCTAAGACTCTAAGACTCTTTCTGTTGCAACCTGGAAATGAAAGGCTCAGGGAGGTTTAGTGACTTGTCCAAGATCATATAACTAGTTGTTGGCAGAAGCAGAGCTCAAAATGACGTCTTCTGACGCCAAGTACAGTGATCTTTCCACCATAACACATAACTTCAGAATTCTAAAATTCTAGCATCATTGGAATCTCAGAATCAGATAGGACCTCACAGGTCTTCCAGTCCAACCTCCTGAATGAAGCAGAAATACCTTCCACAGCCTCTTGAATGGGGAAATCATCCAGGATCTAGCCAAACACCTCCATACACAATTATAGGCTCCATAAAAGTCTCACTTTATTAATCTGTATTCCACAACAATGAATGAAGGACCCCCACACAGCCAAAACAGATCTGCCCTGCAACTCCTCAGGTTCGTTGGGCCTTACCATCTGCCTTTCCTCTGCTCCTTCCAGACCCCCAGACCCCCAGGAACTGTCATCTGACCTACTGTTGTAACCTAAGGACTCCAGGGGCCTTGCCATCTGCCCCACAATACACCCTTGGGACTTCCAGGCCTTTCCAACTGTCTTTCAGCTTAACTCTCTCTTATGTATTATCTCCCCCAAAATAGAATGTGAGCTCTGTGAGAGCAGGGACAATCCCAATTTTTCTATTGGCATTCTCTGCCTTTATAGCACAGGGCTTGGCACATATTAAGCACTTAATAAATGCTTTTTCATTTATTCACGGGCATATAGAAAGTGTTAATTAGATCTTTTCCATTCATTCATGGTGGGACCAGAAAAGGGGTGGCTGGGGCTGGGGGATACACACTGGCACATTCCCACCTCCAATATAAGCTTGGCTCAGGATCCTGGCTCTGAACATACTGTGTCCTCAGCAGCCAAAACAGATCATCCCAGACTGCAGACAGTCTCAACATCGAGGAAGCCAAAGGAACAGTTTGTTTTATTTAAGGGGGGGGAAAAGGAGCAGAGAGCGGAGGGAGGAGAGGAGCTTAGCTTTAGAGGGAGAGGCTCCAGGGAATGACAAGAAAATTCAAGGATTAGAAAAAGCTTGGGCTAAAAGACAGGCCAGAAATGTCTGGAAGCCACGTTGGTATATCACTGGCATCAAAGAGTACATGAAGCCCATCATCTCCCTTCAGGAGATGCCAGGCCACATATTCTAGCTCTTTATTCCTTCTGTCTCTCATTTCTCCTTTCTCAACTCTACCTCCTGGTTTTCCTGGCTTCCTTCAAGCCCAGCTAAAACCCTATATTCTATATCTATCGGAACCCTTTCTTCATCTCCTTGAATTCCAGGGCTTTCCCTTTATCAATTACTTCCTATTTATCAGACATATCGCTTTATACACAGCTGTTTGCTTGTCTCCCTTATTAGACTGTGAGCTCCCTGAGAGAAGGGATTATTTTTGCCTTTCTCTGCATCCCCAGTGTTTAAAGCACAGTGCCCAGCAATAAACGCTAACTGACTGACTGACTGCCTCCTCCTTCCCTAGTCTGGTGTAGAGGACAAAACAGTGGACTTAGGAGCCTGGAGACCTGGGCTCCCGCCTGACCTCTGCTTCTGGCAGAGTTACTGTGTGACCCTAGAAGAGACTCTGAGTCTCAGGGTCCTTGTCTGACAAATGAGAAGCATAACCCCTGCCCTGCCCCTGTGTCCTATTCCCCAGGAGGCCTAGAGGGAAACGTGGGACCTACCCTCTCCATGGCCACATACACCCACATTTTTGCAATTTCTCTGTCTGTGTATACTTTGGTAGCTTTCTCTTGTCCACATGGTAAGGTCACAGGCTGGGTCTGGCTTCTTCTGCATTTCCACAAGTGCACTACACTGACCAGTAGTAACTACCCAGGCAGGGCCAATGGGAACAGTGCCATCGATACAGTCCTAAGAGGATGGCACTGCAGATGGGTTATTGCTAACATCATCACCCACTGTGCCTTCATCTCTTACTGGAGTATAAGAGATTCTTCTATAAATGATCGTTTTTATTATTTTTTGTTTTAGCTGACACTTAAATAGTGTTCCAAAGTACTTTACATTCATCATCTCCTATGGTAGGAATGCTAATGCAAGGGATGGGGATGGGGGCCAGATCTGGGATCTTACTACCACAGGGCACTCCCAGAAGAGGAAGCTCCCTCTACCAATACAAGTCAGCACTTTCTCAGCAACTTATGGAACACAAATAGAAACTGATCCCTTCCAGCTACCTACTGACTTAGAAAATCACAAATTAGTATTATCAACGTTCTATTGTATTTTTATTTATTTTGTTAAATATTTCCCAATTACATTTTAATCTGGTTCAGGCCACATGTGGGAGCCAGACAAGTCTGACACCCCTGCTGGGGCACAGAAAAGTTAGTGTATGTGAATCCAGATCTCTCTTTTCATTATACCATGCCGATCCTCCAGGATAATGATAATACCTAAAATTTATATAGCACATTGTGAGCTCTCCTTACAGCAGCCATGTGAGGGTATGCAGTATAAGCAGTGTTACTCCCATTTAACAGAGAAGGAAACTGAGGTCTAGAGAATGTAGTGACTAGTCCAGGCACACACAGCCAGTCAGTACTGGAACCCAAACCCCTATTTGTTGACTTTGGGTCCTGAGCTAGTTCTATCAAATGGTGCTGCCACGTTTTGTCTGAGGGACAATTCTTCATCTCCATACCCTCTATGGGACCCAAAGTCCTAAGGTCAGGTAACTATTTTCCACATCTATGCCCTCTCAGAAGTCCTATTCCAGAGCAGTTGCTGAAGGCTTCCAATTGCAAGCATTTGTGTTAATCAAAGTAATTATCACTGTCTATTGTCCCTCAGCACTTTTCTTGGAAGGACTACTGAATCCCTGAAGACTCTCACCTATTTTTTTCCTCACATCCCCAAGGAGAGGAAATGAGAGTGAGACCATGTAGCTATTCCCATTGGACAGACACTAGAGAGAAAAGGTACAGAGTGATGGAGGTAAGAAAAGACTAGAGATGTCAGCTAGTTCAATTCCCCATTTTAGAGATGAGGAAACAGAAACCAAGAGAGGGAAAGCAATTTGTTCAAGCTCACAGAGCAAATAATTGGCAGATTAGAGGTTTGAATTCATATCTTTTTTTCTTTATCCCTTACAAGTTTTATTGATAACTTTCGTTCTCATATCATCTTAACTTTGGAAAATATTTCTCCCCCCAGCCTCCTTCCCCAACTTGGCTAATCAATCATCCTTTGTAACAAAGAATAAAAAAGAAAGAGGAAAAAAAAGAGTTCAGCAAAACTACCCAATATGTCAACCGATTCCAATATTGTATGCTGTTTTCTATATCCATCATTCTCCATCTCTGGAAGGAAGGGAGGGAGGTATATTTCCTTATCTCTGCTTTGAGGCCAAGCTTGCTCATTATAATTATGCAGTGCTCCGTTTCTAAACCCAAGTTTCTGATTCCCAATCCTAGGCTTTTTCCACTACGGTGAGTTCAGAGTTCTCACAAAGCCAATCAAAAAGGGAGGGAGGGAATGATTGCTAAAAAGCAGCCTGGACCAAGACACCTGGGCTGCAGACATGAAGGCAGAAGGAAGAGGCGTGGCTAGATTCTCAGGGCAGCACACATGACCCACAGTTCCGCTGTCCTTTCCTGTCATCTACCACTATGCACTGAACAGTGTTTTCCTAGAACCAAACAATGCTATACCTATAGATATATCAATATATCTACATATTGATATCTAACAATACCTAGATATAGATATATATAGATACATATCTAGAGATATAGAGACAGATATATATATATATATATAAAGAAATCTATAAAAAGAAAAGAACTAGACTCTAAGGGAGTGCTTTAGAGTACCTCCTAGAGAATTTGGGAATGGCCGAACCAAATGGACATTAATGCAATACAGTATTATTGTGCTGTCATCATATCTGGGACAAGTAACTCTGATAGACTGGGCTCCTCTCAGCAATGCAAGGTTGTAAGACAACTCCAAAAGACTCATGATGGAAAAGTCTATCCACATCCAGAGAAAGAACTACAGAGTCTGAATGCAGATTGAAGCAAACTACTCGCTCTCTCTCTTTTGTGTTTTGTTTTGTTCCTTCTTTCTTGTTGTTCACTCCATTGGTTAACTCTTCTTTACAACTTGACTAAGGTTTAATGTGAAGGTATCTGTACCTGATTGCATGCTTCAGGGCGGGGTCGGGGGAGAGAAAATTTGGAACTCAAGGGATTGTGGAACTGAATGTTGTAAACTAAAAATAAATAAATAAATTTTTAAAAAATTAAATTTTAAGAAGTAAATAAATTAAATTTTAAAAATATTACTATGCTGTAAGACATGATGAAAGAGATTTGTGGACAATATAATAATACCAGAAGAGTGAACGGGATCAGGAGAACAATTTTTACGGGGATAAGAAAACAATTCTGAAAGACCTCAGAACTCATCAATGCGAAGACCAACCATGCCTGCAAAGGATCTCTGATAAAGCATGTTACCTACCTCTTGAGAGAGAGGTGATAGACACAAGGTACGGACTAGACATCCATTCTGCATGTGGTGACTTTGTGAATTTGTTTTGTGTGACTTTGCTTATTTACCACAAAAGTTGGGTTTATTCTTTCTTTCTATTTTTAATTGTGGAAGCAGGGCAGGGCAGGGGCAGCAACAGTGATGTCCTTCCATCCCAAGGAGGGGACGTGTGTGTGTGTGTGTGTGTGTGTGTGTGTGTGTGTGTATAATATATCATACACAATTATATAATATATGTAATACTATATATTATAACATTTTTAAATGCACAGAAGAGAACAGAAAAAAGTTCAGAAGGAAGCTTAGATAAGCAGGATCGTTTTGTTTGCTTTAGTTTTTAACGTTCACTTCCATGACATTATGAGTTCCAAATTTTCTCCCCGTCTCTCCCCTCTTCCCACCACAAGACAGCATGTAATATGTAAAGAAGAAGTAGAACCATGGGAGAAAGCACAAGAAAGAAGAAACAAAAAAAAGAGAGAGCAAATATTAAGCTTTGATTTGCATTCAGACTCCATAGTTCTTTTTCTGGATGTGGACAGCATTTTCCATCATGAGTCTTTTGGAGTTGTCTTAGATCTTTGCATTGCTAAGACAAGATAAGTTTATCAAAGTTAGTCATCATACATTGTGGTTGTTACTGTATACAATGCTTTTCTGATTCTGGTCACTTTACTTAGCATCAGTTCATATAAGTCTTTCCAGGATTTTCTGAAGTCTGCCAAGCAGGATAGTTTTTAAAGCAATATAATTTCATATACACACACATACATACACATACATATATATATTTTTAATAGCAAGTGATAGAAAATGGAGATTCACTGGTGCATATAGAATTATCTTTCTGTATTCTGCTGTCATATATAGAAATACTCCTTTTTGAGGAGGGGGGTGTTTAAGTTCAGAATAAAACATTTTTTTAAAAATCTAAATTCTTGGCCATGGACTGTCACCCTCTACAGCCTTGGGGTTGCATTTCTCTATCTCAGTAGCTCAGGGGACAGGGACCATGAGTTGGGGAGGAGGGAGCCAGGGCAGAAGGAGAAAAGATGTAGAGAGAAGAAAGAAGAGACAGAAGACTCAAGATTCTTTAGTTTCCATGTTTTAAACACTTCACTGATCCTCTTACCTTCACTGCCTTTAAGTTAACAAGCATTTACTAAGAATTACTATGTATCAGGCACTTTGCTAAGTCCTAGGGATACAAACACAAAGACAATGCCTGAACTGGAGGAAGATAACATATAAAAGGGAGATGAAAAATGGGGAAAAGGGGAAGAAATAAAGGTGTTCAGCAAGTAGGAATAAAGGAATGACTGGCTTGGGCTTCCTCCTTAAAAACAGAAGTTCTGGGAATAAGCAGTCAACTGGAGGAGGGGGGCAAAATGGTAATACTTCCAATGTGTGAAGGGCGTACCAGGGGAGGTCCTACCAGGCTCTGTGGGTAGAGTAATAGACCACAAGTCTGCCAGCTCAGAACACCTCAAGTCTGTGAAGGCTCATCCTGGGCCACTTGGCCACCAGGTGACAAATTATACTGTGGCTGAGGTGAGGCAACTAACAAAACTCAT
Source organism: Pseudochirops cupreus (assembly GCA_028627135.1). Classification (NCBI taxonomy): domain Eukaryota; kingdom Metazoa; phylum Chordata; class Mammalia; order Diprotodontia; family Pseudocheiridae; genus Pseudochirops; species Pseudochirops cupreus. The sequence goes on along the minus strand of CM053582.1, from coordinate 153,930,681 downwards.
CCAGGAAGACATGAAGAGGGTTGCAGTCTGTACCCAGGGAAGGAATGCCAGAACCATTGTAATCCCAGCTCCTTTGAAATAAAGTCGCCAAGTAAACACCTTGGGTTGCAAAAGAGAGGCCACATAATTTAGTGGTGACAACAGCCTGAACTCAAAGTTACGATTCAAGTCCTAATTCTGACAATTGGTAGCTGTGTGACCTTGGGTGAGTCCCTTTATCTGTGAGCCATCAGAAAAAGTTTCCTTGATTGCAAAACAGTGATGATGATGATGATGATGATGATGATGATGCAAATCATGACTTACATTTCAAAGCTGCTTTTAAGGTTTACAAAGCACTTTTCCTAACATCAAGCCTATGAAGCCAGTACTACTGCCCTCATTTGACAGATGAGAAGAGCTTCAGAAGTGAAGAGACTTTCCCCATGTCACAAAATATCACAGTGTTTTGGGGAGGAAATCCCTTCAGAAAACTTAAAGCACTATAGAAATGTCACTATTGTTAAAAGTTTTGTAGGAAGGCACATTTGTAGCACATTTGCACTGGACCAGCTGCTGGAAATCTGTGATCTAGATGGGGTTGTAGAGGGAGGCAGGAAGGATGAAAACTTCTCAGAAAGACACTCTCAGGTACACATTTGTCAGCAAAAACTAGGGCCAGGAATCTTTGCATAGAATTCTCATAGTGATCCAAAGACGGAAAAAACCAGAGAGGGAAAAGACCAAGAATAGGGTTAGTCATAGACAAAGAAAGGAAGGAATTTAGGAAATTACAAAGGAAGGAAGGACAGGAGGAAGGGAGAGAAGAGAGAATGGAAAAAGGAAGGAAAGGAGGGAAGAAGGAAGGACATAAGCCTTTATTAAACATCACCTACATGTCAGGCACTGTGCTAAGCACTTTACATATCTCATTTGATCCTCTCAAGAACCTTGGGCATTAGGTACTATCATCCCCATTTTTACAGACGAGGAAACTGAGGCAGGCAGCAGTTAAGGGATTTGTCCAGGATCACACAGCCCTGAGGCCCAATGTGAACCCAGCTCTTTGCCCAGCATTCTACCTGCGTTCCACCTAGCTGCCTCTAGGCTGGGGGTCCTCATAAGATGGTGATCTAGAAAAAGTTATAGTCAGACTGTCCCTGCAGAGAGAGGACTGTACAGGAGCAAAGGTCAGTTACCAGAAACACAGAGAAATGTTAAGCCAAAGACCAGATGACAGCTGGGGATCAAAAAATTCAAGAGACAATGAGATGAGTCTTGGGTCAAAAGGGTCTGCACAGCGGGGAAACAAGATGGATTTCAGTTTAGCAAAAAGTTCAGAAGAGTCTGTCATGAATACCAGGTCAAGTACTAGCTCAGACATTCTTCTGGCTGTGTGACCCTGGGCAAGTCACTGCCCATCTTAGTTTCTTCACCTGTTTAAAAAAATGGTTATAACAGCAATACTTACCTCCTAAGGTTCTACTGAAGCTCAACCAGGGTAACACATGGGAATAGCTTTGCAAACCTTATAAAAAACACTGGCTACATTGTTGCCATTGTTGTTGTGTTACTGTTGGCATTGTTAGCATGTGACAACATGAATATTTGATTCCTGGGCACTTTAGGCTTTTCCTCCACCAGCCTTGGTTACCCCCTTTAGGAGAAGGAGGCACCACCAAGCAGCTGAAAGAATACCCTCCTTTGGTTTTAATCCTAATGGTAAATGTAAATGGGAAGCCATACACCTCACACCAAAGGTTTAAAGGAAAAGGCAACAATCAGATCTAGCTGGTGGCTGAGCTGCCCGGAATCTTCTGAGCTCCTCCCAGTTGTGGGCTCTGAATCCCTGACGACGCTGAAGCGCACTCCGGCTTTGGCACAGTCGTGGGGAGGCTCGTCTGACTGAGCCCCAGTGTCTGTGACAACTTGACAATGACTTTCTATACCAGCCTTAATTCAGTCACTGCCCTGAAACGCCAGGAGAAGGCAGCAGGGCTCAGACAGCTGGTCTGTGTTCCCCTTGCACATGCACACCTTTAGAGTAGGGGGCAAAGCTCTGGACTTGGGAGTGAAAAGACTTGGGTTTTAACTACTGGCTCTGACATTTATCAGCTGTGTGTCCTTAGACAAATCTGTGTCTGTCTTATCTCACAAAGTTGTAAGAAAAGTGCTTCTAAACTACAGATGGATGGATGGATGGACAGATGGATAGATGAACAGATGGATGAATGAATGAATGTGAACATTATTAGGATTGGGAAACTAGAAAAATCCCAGAATCTCAGAGTCAGAGGGGATGTCAGTGCCCATCAATCCAACCTATAGCTGAAAAAGAGCCCCCACTGCAACCTACCCCATAAACGCTCTGCTTTAAGACCTCTGGTCAGGAGAAAGGACTCACTACTTCCAGAGCTGCCCATTCCACTTTTGAATAGCTCTTATTATTAGTAAATATTTCTTTACATACAGTCTAAATTTTTACCTATACCATTCAGTTGGACATGACTTCATTATATGTTAACTACGATAATTGTGACATGAGAAGGGCAAGCAAAGGGTTAAGAACAATAATTTCATGGTATAGGGAAGTAGGAGATGAGAAAACTCCCTCAGTCAATACGAATTACCATTATCCCTGCAACTCAAGAGTCTGAGAGAGCTGTCTATATAGTACTGAGAAGTGACTCACCCAGAGTCTCACAGCCAGTATGTGTCAAAAGCGGGACTTAAACTCAGATCTTCCTGCTCCAAGATCAGCTCTCTGCTATTCCATGATGTAATAATCTCATGACAAGAAATAATAAATGATAACAAGACAATGTCATTAATGTCAATGACAATAATGATAAAGTGACAATAATAAATGATAATAGTTAATGTCCCTATATGCTTTAAGGTTTGCAACAAGAAGATGTCCCAAAAGTCTTAGTGTAGTTTTAAGCTTGAATAGCTTCAGAAAAATAAATGCTACACGTTTATAAAAAATATCATTTGGAAGATTATTGAAATTTCTTTAATTTTGTTAATTTTAACAAGACGGGGCGCTCTGTCTTTATGCACCGTGCGTACAACAGTGTCTGGCTGACATTTCCCACCAACAATAAGAGGTTCTCTTGTGGGGCCCCCTCAGCTACCTGATCTAGTTCCATTAAACTTTTTCTTGCAAGAGGTTATATCAAAATCAGTGTGTATGCATCAAAGCCTTGTTCTTTGGTTGATTTTAAGGCCAGGATTACAAATGCAATCGTTCCAGTCAATGAGCAATAGGTTCTAAAAGTTTTTTAACAAAGTTTGAAAGTTTACTGGAGTAAGATGGGGTACAAAAGACTGGTTAAGGTAGATTTTAATAAAGAAATATATCAATATTTTAAGGACTGAAATAACCTTTAAATGCTTTTAGGGGGGATAAATTTGTAGCATTTCTACTTCTAAAGTTATTAAAACTATACACTGCACTAAAACTTTTAGGACAGTGGGATTAATAATAATAATAGCTTTGTAAAACATTATCCTGTCAGAGTTGTGAGCATCAGGGTGAAATGATGGGAGTAAATAGCAACAGCTGACAGTTATACTGTACATTATGAGTTTTACTTATACAATTAGGATTATTATTCCGATTTTATTAATGAGGAAACAGAGGCTAAGAGATCAAATGATTTGCCCACAGCTCCACAGCCAGTTAAGTGTTGAGGCTGAGACTTGGGTCCAGGCCTTTTGACTCCGACATTCAGCTCTTGAGGGCCAAACTGAAGTAAGCCGTTATTCCTTTGCAGCTCACCCAAGGGGTCTTGGGAGACCCAAGGGGAAGGGGATAGGCTGGGCACTCCTCAGGGAAAATATCGGAGCCAAGTCGAGAAGAGGGCCCCTGACTTGGAGCTCGAAGTCAATCGTGCTGTCTAGGTCTGCAGACAAACAAGAGAAGGGAGGAGGCGTTGATGTCTCTGAGCTGTTGCAAAAAGCCTTCAGATCCCAGATCTGGCTGGAAAGCCGTCTGGACATTTATTTTCCTCATTGTCTCGGGGCTGGATGTCTGGAAAAAAGGGTGGGAGATGCAGACATAGCCTCCACCCCCAGGGCGAGGGCACAGGGCAGTCACCATTCCACTCTGCTGGAAGGGTTTATCTGGGCCCTCGCAGGGAGACTCAGCATTCACTCCCCCAGTGTCTGCAGCTTCCCAGTTGGTCCAAGGCCCACACAGGAAGAAAGAAGGTCAGGACATGAGGGGGACTGGGGCAAGCTAGAAAAAGCTCAGGACATCTGAGGAATCAGGAGAAGGAAAGGGATCCAAAGTAGTGGAAGGGACTCTGGATTTGAAATCAGGCGGCTGGGGTTCAAATGCCTGCTCTTCCATTTACTAGCTGTATAACTGTTGGCCAGGTCACTTCAGTCTCCGTGAGTCCAAGTTTTCTTAGATCACTGGGCCTGGAGTCAAGAAGACTTGAGTTCAAATCTGGCCTCAGACACTTAACACTTACTAGTCATGTGACCTTGGGCAAGTCACTTAACCCCAACTGCCCTGCCTTTCTCCCTCCAAAAAAAACCAAAAAAAAAAAATCCCTTCACCTCTGTTCACCTCAGTTTCTTCAATGGCAAAATGGGGATAATGACCCCACTTACCTCAAAGGGTTGTCCTGAAGACCAAATGAGACAATATTTGTAAAGCACTTAGCATGATGCCTAGCAAACAGAGGGTGCTACATAAATCGTTATTCCCTTTCCTTCTCCCCTTTGTAAGATAAGAGCAGATGAAATAATCTTTAAGGTTGGGGAGGCAGCATGGTACAGAGGAAAGAGCACTGATTTCTAGTCAAAGGATCTGGGTTCAAATCTTGCTCTATTAATTACTACCTGTGAAACACTCAGTGTTTCTGGGCCTTAGTTTCTGCCCCTGTTAAATGAGAGGTGGGGGAAAGGTGGGGTTGGGTCAGCACTTCTTAAACTGTGGGTACAAGCAGAAACAGTTAAAAAAAGCCCTGTGCTAGATGACCAAGAAGGATCCTCTTAGTTCCTGATGCATGATCCTAGGTCCTTTCCAGTTATTCTTTCATATTATGATTCTATACTCAAATGTCAACAAGGCCCTTAATAAGCCCATGCTCCTTGTGGACCAGATGGTTTGCCTTTGTATCCTGAGTTCCAAACACAGCACCTCACACAGACCAGGTGCTCAATAAATGCTCCTCAGTGGACTGACTGCCAGGGCTGTGATTAGGAGGCTAAATAGTAAACACCAGGGGGCGGCAAGGTGGCACAGTGAGGAGAGCCCTGGCCCTGGAGTCAGGAGGACCTGAGTTCAAATCCGACCTCAGACACTTGATGCTTAACTAGCCATGTGACCGGGGGCAAGTCACTTAACCCCAATTGCCCTGCCCTTCCCCTCCAAAAAGACCAAAAAAAAACCCCCAAAAAACAAACAAAAAAAAGTAAACACTAGACTTCGAGGCAGGAACACTAACTTTCTGTGCTACCCTAGGGTCAGTCACTTACCCTCTCAAAACCTCAGTTTCCTTATCTGTTTAATAGACAAAAAAAGGAGGTCCCCAGTGTCCCTTCTGGCTTTAAATCTACAATCCTCCAAGTGGGAGTTTTCATATTTAAATGAAAACCAGGGTGTCACAGTGTCAGGAACAGTGAATCTGGAGTCTGTGGACCTGGGTCTGAACTCTAGCCCTGCCACTATTAGCTGCCTGTTAAGACACTTCACCAATCTGGACCTCAGTTTCCTCCCCTGTAAAATGAGACAGCTAAATTAGATCACCTCTGTCTAAGGTTCTTTTCAGCTCTAAATCCTCTGATTTTAAGTGTCTGAGAGAAGTGTCTCTTCTCAGCTCCCTCTCCCTCCCCCCTCTGGGAATGTTAGGGCTCTGACTCTCCCACTCTTTATGTCATGGAGAAGGAGAGAGGTCAGAGGACAGTGGTGGGCGGCTGGACCTGACCCTTGAGGAACAAAACCACTTCACAATCTGCTTGGGGTAGAGGGGGAGAGAAGCAGGCTTGGGGGGGAGGGGAAAGGGTGAGAGACGAGGAAAATAATCAAAATACATCCTGCCCTCCAGCCCCAGTGGGCCAGCATCTCTCCACACGGTATCCTTGCAGGATACCAAAGGGCTACCTGATTGGTCCTCTTTGTCCAAGGTTCAGACTGAGTGGTACTGAGTTTAAAATAACTCTGTGGTTACTCAGGAAACCCAAGTGTAAGGAGAGTTTAAATATTTAACAAAAAAAAACCTTAAACAGACAGCCTCACCCAAAATTCTAGAAGAGAAGGAGTGGAAGAGAAGGGAAAATAGTTGATTTGAACTCTGGGAGTTTCATGCCCTGGACCTTTAGCATGTGACTGAGATGGAATGTGTCTCAGGGACTTCAAAGAAGAGAAAGCAGAGGAGGGAGAACGAGAGGCCGGAAAAGGAACAGAACTAGGGAGAGGGGAGAAAAAGAGCAGGTCTACAGGGAGTCAGAAGAGAGGAATGGGAAGGCTAGGAAAGGAATGGGAGAGGGAGAAAGAAAGGAGGAACAGGAAAAGGGAAGAAGAGGAGAGATCAGAAAGAATGAAAAGAAAGGGAAAAGGAACAGGAGGAAGAGAACAGAGGAGAGAAGGAAAGGAAAGAAAGAAGAGGAGATGTGGGAGAGCAAGAGAGGACTTGCCTTCAGAAGCCCCTGAAGTGACACCAACCCCGTGGATGCTCTCTGATAAGCCAACGGCTTAGTGGGTCCTCTGAGAAATTTATTGTGTTCTGGCCTACTAAGTCTTCAGGGACTAATAAGAGGGTATGAGTGCTGCTTTTAAAAATAAACAGTCAATTTACAACTACATAGGGGGCCATTATCCTTTGTTTCAGTGAGGAGAGGCTGCCTGGTTTAGGGGAAAGGATCTGGATTGAGTCAGAGTACCTAGATTTGAGTGATCTGTTCAGGGTTGATATCTTAGGGAAAATCACTTGTACGTGATGTTAGGAAAATCACTTCACCTCAGTTTTTCTATCTACAAAATGTGTGTGCAAGAGGCGGGGAAGGGTGGAGTAAAGGGGGAAGCACAATAATATTTACAGTTGTTTGGGGATGAAATGAAATAATGTGGAGGAAAGAATTTGTGAGTGTACAGCCAAGGGACACATAGGTTCTCTCTCTATCTGGAAGGCAACCAAACCAGACCATCCTGATTCTCAGTTCGGCTAGGGGGAAAGAAGGACAGCTAAGCCGAAGCACCCAGAACTCAGTGATGTGGCAAACAGAGAACCAAGAAGGGACCAAACAAGGTCTTGAGCAGCCGGAGTCTGATATCCGTCACTGCACTTTGGGAAAGAAACTTTTACTCTAGCACCATCCTTGGCATGTAGTAGGTACTTCATAAATGCCTACTGACATAACAAACACAAATCCTAACCATTGTGAAGACCTCATTTTCAAGCTTACAATAGATCAGACACAGAGAAGTAAAAAGGGTGGAGGTATATCAAGTGAGATCAAAATGTAGAGGGGGGCAAGACAGAAAAAACATTAAAAGCAGACCCAGGAACTGAGACAGCTCAGCAGCGTAGGGGCAGCAAACAGTGATCTGCCCTCTCTAAACACACACTTTAATAGCCTCTGAGTATGTCACTGTATTAAAGACCAGGAAAAAGCCAAGCATTCAAGGGCCTACACAATCTTTTTTTTTTTCTTTTTTTTTGGAGGGCATTTGGGGTTAAGCAACTTGCCTAAGGTCACACAGCTAGTAAGTGTTAAGTGTCTGAGGCTGCATTTGAACTCAGGTCCTCCTGACTCGAGGACCAGTGCTCTATTCACTGCACTACCTAGCTGCCCCAGGGCCTACACATTCTTGCTCAGTCCTATCTTTCCAACCTTATCTTACACCCTTCCCCTTCTTGTACTTTATGTTTCCAGATTCCTGCCTGACCTCTCCCAGAAAGAACCTCCCTCCCCAAGTCTTATCCCTCTCCTACACACTTACTCCAGCCTGCCTTGGATTTTAAATTTATTTATTTATTTACTTTTGCTTTTTTTTTTTTTTGGAGGGGGGAAGGCAGAGCAGTTGGGGTTAAGTGACTTGCCCAAGGTCACACCCGCCTTGGATTTTAACTACGTGTGTATCGTTGTTGTTGTTGAGTGGTTTTGGTCATATCTTGGCTCTCTGTGACCCCATTTGGGGTTTTCTTGGCATTTCCTTCTCCAGTTCATTTTACAGATGAGGAAACTGAGGCAAATGGGGTTAAGTGACTGCCCAGGGTCACATAGCTAGTAAGTGTTTGAGGTCAGATCTGAAATCAGGACGATGAGTCTTTCTGACTCTAAGCCTGGTGTTCTGTCTACTGCACCATCTCAGTTATCAAACTATAAAGACCTTGAGGGACAGCAGATGTGCTGTTTTTTAAACTCTGTATTCAAAGCACCACAGTGTCTTCTGTGGAGGAGGTTATTTAACAAATGTTTATAGGATGGGAATCAAAGTATACCCAAGATCTTGCTTGGAGACAAGAAAGATGGATAGATCCTGACTCAGCCTCTATCCTACTCAGTCAGCTCTCTAAGTCTGTCCGGCTTTCACCTCCACATTCAGCAGAAACTGTTCTTTCCAAAGTTACCAATGACCGCTTGACCTTTTCTCAATCCTCATTCTCCCTGACCTCTGTGCAGCCTTTGACACCATCCAACACTGGCTTCTCCTCCGTACTCTCTTAATTCCTCTCCTATCTGATGGCTCCTTCTCAGTCTCCACTTAGTAAGGATCTTTATCTAGGTCATGCTCACTAAGCAGGGGTATCTTAAAAAGTTCCCTTCTAGGCCCTCTTCTTTTCTCTCTTTATACTATTCCCCTTGGTGATCTCCTTAGCTGCCATGGTTTCAGTGGTCATCTCTGTGATGATTCTGGAGTCATCTGGGTCCAGTGGCCAGATACATGTCAGGATGACTGGAGATAGCCCCAGACACAGTGCAAGATCTTGGCCTTTTAAAACTAAGTAGGGCTCAGCTTAATTAACTGAGGCAATGCCTAATCAGTAATTAAGGCTAGTTTTTAAAAAAATGAGGCAAAGAATGGTCTCTTTAACCTAGTCCAGAAAAAAAAAAATCAAACTGAGAAGAGAAAGTGAGGCTGGTGACTTTGCACAGACCTCCCTCACTTAAATCCAATTCATTTGCATGTCATGGCACACCTCCTCACCATCACGTCCTCTTTGAGAATGGACAACGAACAACAACCACCTATGCTGATTATTCTTAAATTTACTCACCCAGTCCTTAATCTCTTTGCTGACTCCTACTCTCCCATTTCCAGCTGTCTACTGAACATCTCAAACTGGCTGTCCCATAGACAGCTTAAACTCAACATGTCCAAAATGCAATTGGTATCACTGTACTCAAGGCAGTAGCTATGAACTCATCATATTTCTCCTATGTCCCGAAACCCTCCCTTTCTTTTGAAACTCCCCATTACTGTTGGGGGCACCACCATTTTTCATTCAGTCACTGAGGTTCAACGTAGGTTCACCCTCAAGACCTCATTCTATCTCACTTCCCACATCCCATCTGTCACCAAAACTTGTCGATTTTACCTTCGTTAATATCTCTTGCATATGACCCTTTCTCTCCTCTTAATACTTGCTGTAGGCACTAATCATGACCTCATGCCTGGACTAATGTAATAGCCCAATGGTGGGTCTGCTGGCTTCAAGTTTCTCTGCTCAAGCTCATCCTGCCCACAGCTATTGAATCCACTCAACCAATCACATCACCCTCCCTCACTCAGTATATTTCAAGGGCTCCCCATTGCTTTCATTAACAAATATAAAATTCTCTGCTGGTCTTTTAAAGCCCCTCCCTACCCTCACTCCTTCCTACCTCTCCATTCTTCTTAAACCTTAACACCAGATAAGACTTAAACCTTTTGACCAGATAAGAGGCAGTTCTTTACTGCATTTTTAGCTAGCCTGGATCACTAAATGGGTGTTACCTCAGACAAACTAAGACTTGGGAAAGACCTTAGCTCAAAAAGGCCAAGGTCTCCCACTGAACCCAGGGCCATCTCCAGTCGTCCTGATCCATATCCGGCGACCAGACCCAGATGGCTCTGGAGGAGAAAGTGAGGCTAGTGACCTTGCACAGCCTCACTCACTCAAATCCAAGTCACTTGCATGTCATGGCATCACCCTTCTGATGTCATGGTCCTCTTGCAGAATGAAGGACAAATGACAACAAACCTTATCATGCCCCCTCTTCCCCTAAACTGCTGGATCCAGCGGCACTGTCTCCTTACAGATCCTCAGGTCAGATGCTTTCTTTCCTCACATCCCTACCTCCTGTCCTTCCTGGCTTCCTTCAAGTGCCAACTAAAATCTCACCTCCTGCAAGGAAGCCTTTCTCAATCCCTCTTAATTCTGGTGCCTCCCCTCTGTGGATTATTTCCAATTTATCCTGTACATTAGTTTGTCTGCACACAGATGTTCGTATGCTGTCTGCTCCGTTAGACTGTGAGCTCCCTGAGGACAGGGACTGCCTTCTTTCTGTGCAGCACTTAGCACGATATCCAGCACATAGCTTAATAAATGTTTAATTTATGAGATAAATGCTTGATAAATGTTTACTGAGTTGACGTGTGTGACCCTGAGCAAGTCATCACCTCTCTGGGCCTCAGTTTCCTTATTTGTACAATGAATGGGTTGGACTAGATGGTCCCCTCCAGCTATAGATCTACAAGGCTATGAACGTACAAACAGTGGCAGAGCCAGGACTCATCCTCACGTCTTCTGACGCTAAAGGCCTTTGTATCCCTACAGAACCCAGGACAGGGCCTTACACATACCAGGCACTCAAAAAAAAGAGTGGTTGATTTGATTTTGAATGAAAGTCCAGTCGTCCTTTTCTCCCCCCACACACACACGGAGCCTGTGCCTGGATTTGCAGCTGCACAGCCATCTGTAGGGCCTTTCACAGTCGGCATCTCGGCCTAGCCCATGGTCGGGCCCCACCCCCACCTTGGGGCTGCCAGGCTCTGTGTCTCCAGCCTCCCACACTGAAGTTGCCTTTCAGTGTGTCGCCCAAGTCAGCCCCCTCCGCACAGCTCCTAGACAGCCATCCCCCACACAGACTCAGCTCCCCACTAGGGCCCCAATTGCAATATTGACTTCAGTGGTCTTCTTGCCTCTAGCCTTGCCTGTGGTCCATCCATCTGCAGGCCAGGCAGAATCTCAGAATAACAGAGCTGGAAGAAAAGTCAGGGGACCATGGGATTGCGGTCTAGAGCTGGTCATCTAGTCCAATGAGCAGAAAGATCAAGGACTTAAATGAATTTTTAAAAAATTAAGATCCTACAGAAAAAGTCAGAGAGCCCCTGCTCTCAAGAAGTTCACTCTGTAGTTGGGAAAATAACATATAGAAGGAAGTTTGGCTTCAGGGCAGAAGGAACGGGCAAAGTCTTAAAGGCACAGTGGTGGGGCAGATGGCAAGGGATGGAGGTTCTTCAAGTAGTTAAGATGATAGTTGCCTGGGAGCTTCAGGACATGGATGCAGGGCTGATGAAAAGGCCCAGTGGTCCTCCATCTCAGAAGAACTGGGGTTGTCGACATAGCTAATTTGGACCTTTAGAGTGGGAAGAAAGGGGCAGGTAAACATACCCAGTAGAACAAACATCCATCACTCTTATAGTCAGGACATGTGGCTAAGTATTCATTTGACACATTTGACTTGCGCAGATGTGAGAAAAGCATCAGCCTGGCAGCAAGGAGACCTGAATTCTGGTCGTTAGCAGTATGATCTGGGCAAATCACCTCCTCTCTCTTGGCCTCAAATTTCCTCATCTGTAAAGTGAGTGTGTTACACAAGGTGATCACTATGATCCCTGCTGATAATCTAGGCTTCCTTGATGATAATTCTGTGATTAAGGACTAGGAAAAAGAGAAGTGACTCTGCTTCACAGAGAAAGAAAATGAGGGACCCAGGGGGACAAAATCACTTTCTCAGGATCATTATGTTCTAAAATAAGAACAGAATAAATGAAGTGTTACGTGAGTTCCAAGGAGACCAGGGAAAAACTACCCACCCACCAATCCCACTCCAATATTCCCCAGCTCCCAGGCTGGGGTTTATCCCCTGGCCAGATAGCAGCTGAAGGGTCACAGAGGCATCTCCCTTGGGAAGGGGGTGGGGGCATGGAGTAGGAAGGGAGGTAAAGAAGCATGAAGTGGGGAAATGATGCTGTGTAGAATGACATGGGCACAGAAAGTACTTTTCCCGAATTGATTTGACCTTTGAGTGAAAATGTCACCAGGCAAACACAGTCAGTCTTTTGTTCCCTGCGTGTCAGTGCTCCCTGCTCTTCTGTTGCCTCTGAAGCCTGTTCTTCCTATCACAGTCCAGGGGAGGGTTCCTGCAGTCCAAGCAAATAGAAGCTGTGCCTGGAGGTCCAGTGGAGAACCAACCACTCCCTGCACTGCCAGGCCAGGGCCTTTCCTCCCTCCCATGTTGCCATGGTTTCCCTAGTTAAATAGGCAGACACTCTGAGAGGGAAGATGACAGAGGGAATTATGCAAGGAAGGCCAAGAAGAAAAATTAGCATTTCCAAAATGCCATTCTGAACTCAAAGGACATGAACTAGATTGAGTTTTTAACTTGGGGTTCAAAAAACCCAAAGAAGTCTGTCTATGGAGAGATTTCAGGGACCCATGAATTGGATGGGAAAAATAATTACATCTTAATTTTTCACTAACCTGTAATTGAAATTTGACATTTCCATTTGAAAACATGACTCTGAGAAGGGATCTGCAGGTTTCCCCAGATAGCCAAGGAGGTCTATGATAAACACAAGAGTCAGACAAAATGACCTCCAATATCCCTAGCATCGCCGATATTCTGTGTTCAGCATTAAAACATATTGTGGTCTAGAGTTACTTCTAGCTCTAACATTCTGTGTTCTAAGGTCCTTTCTAGATCTATCAATCTATTTCCCCATTCCTCTTCCCATGTTAGCCATGTTACAAACAAAAAACCAAAAAAAAACCAAGAAAAAGAAAGTGAAAAAAGTATGCTTCAATCTGCTCTCCGAGTCCATCTCCAGTCTCTCTGGAGGTAAATAGCATTTTTCATCTTAGGGTTTTTGGAACTGTCTTGGATCACTGTAACAATCTCTTCTAATATTCTGTGTTCTAAGACCCCTTCCAACTTGGACATTCTGTTTTAGCAGGTCCTTTCTAGTTTTAATGTTCTAGGTTCCAAGGTTTCTCCTGGCTCTGATCAAATGAGATGATATTTGTAAAAAGTACTTAGTCCAGCCCTGGCACACAGTAGGCACTCTATAAATTCTTCTTCCCTTCCCTTTCTTCCCTCTGATATTCTGTGTTCTAGGATCCCTCCCAACTCTGACATTCTATATGTTGTTGTCTCCTAGCTCTGACTTTCTTTGTTCTAAGGTCCCTTCTAGCTCTGACATTCCATGTTTCCATTATGCTAACTCCCACCTTCCCAGTTCAGGGACCCTTTAAGTCTGTCCTGCAATGGTGGGGATAATCTGATTGTTTTCAACATTAAACTTTCCCCCCTATATATAAGCTTCTTGCCACATTTCATCTAGTTGGCTGGATTTCTGCTCTGGGTGCCACCGAGCATGAGCAGAAAACAGGCTGGTCCAGCTCACTTTCCACAAACATTGGGATCAGATGGCCCTCATCCAAAGCCACAACATTTGGATTTCCCATAGGAAAGGGGAGGTAATGTGTGGGGGGAACAGCAAGGTCTGTGTCAACAGATGGTTCAGTGGAAAGAGCTTGGGAATACAAGTTGAGAGACCCTAGTTCCGGATCCTGCTTGGCCATTGTGTGAGTATAGGTAAGTCATTTCTTCTCCCTGGACCTAGGTTTCCTCATCTATAAAATGGGAGATAAGGACATCTCATTTAAATGCAATGGAGGTCATGAAAGTGTTTTGTAAACTACAAAGTGCTATTTGAAAGGGAGGTACAATTATTATCGACACCAGCGTGATTCTCAGTTGTTTACAGAGAAAACACAATGAAGAAGGGGCTGAACATACCTTGGGTTCAAGGTCATTATGTCTTTATTCAGCTCATAACTGATAGATGTATATTTGAGGGAAAGTCAGTTACCTGTAACTGTAAAAAAAAAAAACTTTCACAGACAATAAACAGTGAAAGTTCAGGTATCGTGGCTGACTTTGACCCCAAAATTTACGACCTCTAGGTCAATATGCTTTGACCCAGAAATTGCACTGCTTTGGCATATACCCCAAGAAGGGTGTGATAAAAAAGAAAATCCCCATATCCGCCAAATTATTTATAGCATTTTGTTGTTGTTGTTTTGTGATAGCAAAGAACTGGAACCTGAGTTGATTGCCCCTCATTTGGAGATAGCCAAACAAACGGTGATACATGAATGCAACAGAATGACTATTGCTATGCTTTAAGAAATGAAGAATGTGACAAATACAGAGAAACATGTGAAAACTCACATGAGCTGATGCAAAGGGAAGTAAGCAGAGCTGAGAAAACAGCATACACAATTGGCTCAACAAAATAAATGGAAAGAATAAACACCACAAAACAAAGTTGCAAAATTACAAAGAACAAAGAGGGACCAAAGGAAAGAAATGAGAACACACACACACCCACACACACCATTTCTTTGTATCATGAGCATTTAGCACAATGCCTGGCACAAAGTAGGTGCTAAAAAATGCTTACTGACTGGTTAACCGCAAAAAAAGAATATTCTGCCAGATTTGGAAAGGTAGAACAAAAATAGTTAACAGGTAGTTGAGCCTCGAGGCAATAATAAGAGAACCCTTGTTGTTGTTCAGTTGTGTCCAATTCTTTGTGATCCTACTTGGAGTTTTCTTGGCAAAAATCCTGTACTGGTTTGCCATTTCCTTCTCCAGCTCATTTTACAGATGAGGAAACTGAGGCAAACAGGGTTAAGTGACTTGCCTAGGGTCACACAGCTAATAAGTGTCTGAGAACAAATGTGAACTCAGGTCTTTTTGTCTCCAAACCCAGAGCTCTATTCTCTGGGCCCCTTAACTGCCCTTAGTTGTTCTCAATGAGTTACCAGGTCCTGCAAAGCTACATTCTCAAGAGCATAGAAATAATTGTGATTACTGTGAAAAATCATAGTTAATATAAAAAGACTGGAGATGGGCAAATGTCTCAATTTATAAGGACAAAACTGGAGTCTCCAAACTATTCACCGGCAAGATTCACTGTACTTCCTGGCAAAAAATTTTTTAGAATGTATTTTAAAGTCCTGCTCTAGCGTCTCATCGTCGACTTGACAGAACCGTGGGCTGTGACAATGAAGCTCAAGTTTTGGTAGGTCCTACTGAGCTGGAAAGGTTTGAGGGCTGGAAAGGTTTGAAGGCTGGTCCAGCTAGTGGAAATGCTGGGATTTCTTCTTTAGTGGTAGAGGCACTACATTTGGAGTAGATGTAGGTCTGAACCCATGATCTGTTTGTTATTTACTGGGTGACCTTGTGTGGGCCTCAGGTTCCTCCTCTGTAAAATGCTGATATTTGGTTTAGATGAGCTCCAAGGCCTTTTTTAGCTCAAAGCCCCAGAATCCTGGTTTAATGAACTATGCATCATGACCTCCAACTTCAAGGTTATCTTTACTACATCACACTTCCTCTTAAGATATTTTTATTAAGATGTATTTTATTGGGGCAGCTAGGTGGCGCAGTGAATAGAGCTCTGGCCCTGGAGTTAGGAGGACCTGAGTTCAAATCCAGCCTCAGACATTTAACCACTTACTAGCCGTGTGACCTTGGGCAAGTCACTTTACCCCAATTACCCTGCCTTCCCCCTTCCAAAAAGCAAAAAAAAAAAAGATATATTTTATTTATTTTTAATTTTCAGAAACAAGAACTTTAAAATTGTCAACTTGATCCATTAATAAAGTCTGAGTGGGACAGGTTTAGGCAGGGCATGGAGGATTCAGAGGAACGGCTGAATTTCTTGGCTAATCAAAATTATTTGCAGTCTCATCACCAGCAAGTTGTCCTTTAGGTGGTGATTTTTTAAAAAATGAATTTCTATTGCTATCTTTTGTTAAAAGACAAAATTCATCCTCCATCCCTCCCCCAACTTCCTCCCAGAGAGCCATTCCTTAAAACAAAGAATTTTTTTAAGAGGAAGAAGAAAGAAAAAGTTCAGCAAAATCTATAAATATCTCCCCAAAATCTGACATTATGTGCAATATTCCACAGTCATGACTTCAGACCTCTGCAGAGGCATGGGGGGTGGCGATGGGGGGAAACAGAGTTCTACCACGCCCTCTTCTTTGGGGCCATGCTTGTTCTTTGTAATTTTGTAATATTCATTTTCTTTTAAAAAATAAATTTTATTTTACATCTTTTTTTTTATATCACTAGAATTTCTCCTAGTAACCCTCCCCTCTGTACTCCTCACACCCAGAGAGTCATATAACAAATAATAGGTTTTTATTAAGTTTTTAACATTCATCTTTTAAAAAATTGAGTTCCAAATTCTCTCTCACCTACCCATTTCCCACACACTGAGAACAAATGATTTAAGAGAAAAAAAAAAAGACAGGGCGGCTAGGTGGTGCAGTGAATAGAGCACTGACCCTGGAATCAGGAGGACCTAAGTTCAAATCCGACCTCAGACACAACACAAAAAAATAGCTGCGTGACCTTGGGCAAGTCACTTAACTCCAAATGCCCTCTAAAAAAAAAGGAAAAAAAAGGCAGAAGGGAAAAAAAAATCAACAAACCCAATCAATACACTGTAAAATTCTAAAGATGTAATCAGTATAATACCTCTCTATGAGCTCAGTCTAATATCTCTCTATGAGCTCAGTCTAATACAGAAGAAAACATGAAAATAACTTATAATAGCTTACATGGTTTGCAAGGTGCTTTACAAATATGATCTCATTTGATCTTCACAACATCACTTCTCTTGGAAGTGTTACTCAGATGCTCATTTTACAGTTGGGGAAACTGAGGCAGGCAAAGAGTAAGTGATTTTCCCAAAGTCACACAGTTAGGGTCCGAGGCTAGATTTGAACTCAGGTCTTCCTAACTTAAGGTCCAGTGCTCTTATGTACTGCATTATCTAACTGCCTCCAACTAGATACATACAAGAAAATACAGAATAAATAGGAAATACTCTGAGTGGGAAAGGCAATAACAGCTAAGGGTACCAGGAAAAGTCTCCTGTAGAAGATGAGATCTGAGATGAGTCTTGAAGTAAGCCCAGGGACCTAAGAGGTAGAGATGGGGATGGAGACACTCTCATAACGATGAAAGGCTGGGGCAAAGGCAAAAGGACGGGAATGGAGTGTGCGCACAAAGAACAGTGAGAAGATCGGGGCGGATGGATCACAGACTATGGCGAATGTAGGAGAGGGGTGAGTTATAAAGTACCTTAAATGCCTAACAGAGGACCATTTATTTTATCCTGGAGATGACAAGGAACCACCAAAGTTAAAGAATAAGGGGAAGCTGATGCAGTCAGAGCTGCCTTTGAGAAAAATCACTATAGTCACAGAACAGAATCAAAGTTCCACCTTCTGACTCCCATCCTTTGTCATCTGGAGCAGCAGTCCTGACCGCCTAACTTGGTAGGCTTCTTCTTTTCCTAAGAGCTCTAATGAACTTCTCTTTGGGCCACCCCCCACTCCCACCCCTTCCCCTTTCCTCACTTGCTGATCAGCTTGGACGAGACTAGCTGCTCCCTGAGAGCAAGGACCAAGTCTACCTCTAGGGACAGCATTCTCACTCTGGGAGATCACAGGTGCCACAAAGTCCTCACGAGCAACTGACCAGCCGCTATCCAGGGTCTGGCTCTTAGGAACAGTGAAGGGGCTGGGAGGTCTAGTTATCAACCTGTACTGTCCCTGGCATCGGGGCAACCTTCCAAAAAACTGTACCTAGGCAAGCAACCTGGCTTGGTGTATCCTGTCTCATTCCTCTGGGAGGGGATTAATGACTGCCAGAGTTCACAGGGTTATGGAAGGATCTTAGAAGGAGCCTTAGTGATGCTCTAGGCCAGAGGTGCCAACTCAAATAGAAATGGATCTTAGAATATTGACTTAGAAAACAACAAATGGACATTATCTATGTCGTATTTTTATTTATTTTGCTAAACATTTCCCAATTAAATTTTAATTTGGTTCAGTTGAGTTTTCAAAACCAGTTTTTCAAAGTTTTCAAAGGCAGAATATCCTAAATTTGATACCGTGATGGGCCAAGCCCTTCTATTTTTCGGATGAGGAAACTGAGGTCCAAAGAGCTTACCTATTTTGCCTAAGGTTGCAAAGAAAGTGACATTTTCTCTGACACCCAAATCCAGAGTTCTTTCACTGGGGAATGCTACAATCATGAATAATTCCTCAATGCTTTCTGCCTGGGGCTGTTTCCATTCTGTCTCTGGTGCAGCTCACCAAGAACAGCAGTCTGGGGAGTAAGTGAAGAAAGGGAGGGGAAGAGAGAGGAGAAGGAGGGAGGGGGGAGAGAGAGAGAAAGGGGAGAGAGAAATGGTGGAGGGTGTATAAAGTTAGTGAGTGGTCACTGTGGGTTGGGTGAGAAGGTGCCAATGCCCTTCTTTCTGTGTAGACCATAGACTATTTTGGCTTCTGAAGAAACAGACAGACTTATGAGGTAGGGAGCTCCCTGTCACTAGAAGTTGGATGAACCTTTATGAAGAATGCTTTAGAGATACAGGTTAGATCACTAGAAGTGATATGAAATATTTTTTTTTGAGGTTAAGATGACCTCTGAGAACCCTTACAACTCTGAGATGAGGTGATTTTTCACACATTTGTGAAAATCACAAAATCTAATTATTTCACAGATTCATAGGACCTCCAGATTGGAAAGAATATCTAATCTAACCTCTGCCCAGTCAAGAATACTCTCTGTAGCGTGCCTGGTAAGTGGTCATCCAGCCTCTGTATGAAGTTGAGGGGGGACCAATTATGCCCCTGGACAGCTCATTCCACTTTGGGACAGTTCTAATATGCCCTTCTGACTATCCTCCCCTGAGGCTCCCCAGCTTGTCAATACCATTGCTAACATATGGTGCTCAGTTCTGAACACAGCATCTCGGATGTGCTATGACCAAGGCAGAATACAGCAGGATGACCACCTTCCTGATGCAGCAACCAATGCTGAATTGCCTTTTCTGCTGACTCCTACTGAATTTGCTGTGTACGAAGATCCTATTCTCAGACAACCTACCCTCCATCCACACCTCCTCCATCCTGTAATTGGAAGGCTATTTTTTAAAAACACAAATGTAAGATACTGTGATTATCTGTATTCAATTTCATTTTATTCTTTTTTGCTCAATATTCTAGCCTGACAAGATTCTTTTTCCTTCTGACCCCATCATCCAGTGCATTAGCTAGCTCTGTGCCACCTGCAATTTGAAATCCATGCACTTATGTCTTTATACAAAATATTGATAAAATCTAAAACAACATGAGTATAAATACAGATTCCTGGGGCTTTCTATGGAAGACTTCCTTTCAAGATGACGTTGAAACATTAACGATTACTCTTTGAATTCAGGCATTCATCTAGAACTGAATCCAGCAAATTGTACTGACGTCTAGCCACAAGAACACAAGATACTTTTTAAAAATGCTTTGCTGAAATCTAAGTAAACTATGTCCAGGATGTTCCCCTCGACACACCACTTTAGTAACCCAGTCAAACAAAAGAGGGAACAAAATTAACTTGGCATGACTTGTGTGTGTATGAGTGTGTGCTGCTGTTGCTGTTTTTCCTTTAATATGAAGACTCAACCAGGTAAGTAGATACCATGCTGGACTTTGGGGAATAAAGAGGTGCGCAAGATGGGGTGGTATAGATGGTTTGTGACCTGCATCAGTAATAAAAATTCCTTAATAAATAAGATCACAGATCTATTTGAATATCAGGGCACTTCTGTCTTTACATGCTAGTCTTTTCGAAAACCCCCTCCAAATGGAATGATCCCTTGTAACTAAGAAATACAATCAAGTGGGGCAGCTAGGTGGTGCAGCAAATAGAGCACCAGCCTGGAATCAGGAGGACCTGAGTTCAAATCTGGCCTCAGACAATTGACACACTTACCAGCCATGTGACTTTGGGCAAGTCACTTAACCCCAACTGCCCTCCAAAAAGCAAAAAAAAAAAAAAATACATTCAAGCAAAAATGTCTGACTCAAAGAACGTGTTAGATAATACATATACCGCTTTGTTGTCCTTGTTCCTCACCTTTCTCCAAAGCCAATAAACATTTATTAAGCACCTACTATATGCCAGCAACTATGCTAGGTGTTGGGAATACCTCCTTCTCCCCTAAAAAAGCAAATGCCTGATCTCAAGGAGTTCACAGTCTAATGGGGGAAGACAACACATAAAAAGAAGTTGTGGGAGATGGGGCTGGGAAGAGGGGCCGAGCAAGTTTACACAGGATATGACGAAGTCCTGTGGCTGATGTGGGAAATTAATAGTTCATTTCAGAATGATCACTTTCTGGAGATCACAAAATGCAAGAGGTCAGCAGGATGGGAAATGAGGTGAAGTCCCTGATTTCTTTCCTCAAACAGAGGGTCTGGAAGGAGCTCCCACATGTCACCAATTATGTTCTCCAATCAAAAGTGAAGGAGGTGCAAGTTTCAGAGTTAATTTATTTTTCAGAGTGAAGAGTTTCTGGAGAACTTCCTTCTGCCTTGAGGCAGGAGGGAAGTTTCATGATCTCTTCTCTAGAACCTCCACTGGTTTTTCCTTTATTCAATTTCACCTTCCTTTTAGAGACACTTTCATCTACGTTGTTATAGTAATGGAGAATACTGTTCTGTGGGTTCTGCTTATTTCACTCTGTATCAGTTCATACACATCTTCCCACCCTTCCCTGAATTCCTCATATCCCAGGAATTGCACTTGATAAATCCAGGTTAGGTTACTGTGATCAACACTTTTCTAGATGTTTACTTGTTGTTCAGTCCCTTCAATTGTGCCTAACTCTTCATGACCCAATTTGGGGTTTTCTTGGCAAAGATACTAGAATAGTTTGCCATTTCCTTCTCCAGCTTGTTTTACAGATAAGGAAACTAAGGCAAATAGGCTTAAGTGACTTGCCAAGGATCACATAACCACTAAGTGTCTAACACCAGATAAGAACTCATAAAGATGAGTCTTTCTGACCCCCCAGCCTGGCCCTCTGTCCACCAATCTGCCACCCAACTGCCCCATCTCCCAGAAATTCATTAGTCATTTCTTTAACAACACCTTCTGGAATTCTTCCAGGAATTGTAATCAAGTTCACTGCCCTGTAGTCTGCCTGTTCTATTTTCATCCCTTTCTTAAAATTTGAGACAATATTCACTCTTCAACAGTTCCGAGGCACCTGTCCCTCTCTCCACAGTCTTTCAAATATCAGGAATGATCTCTTGAACCTGTTCTTTCAGCTTTCTTCCAGATCTGAATCTTAGTGTTTTCACATTCTATGTTCTAAGGACCCTTCCACTGCTGACATTCAGTGACTTCTGGTAGTTTCCTTATTGGAAAGAGTTTATTTTTTCCCTGCACTGCTGATGATACCCAGACGTAGATCACTAATGTATTGATTGTGTCAGCTTCTTCTTAAAGACTTCTTTGGCTGGAAAAACAGTGGGTGGAAGAGTCAGGAGATCAGGGATTGGGAAAAGAGGAAAAGCAGTGAGCAAGGAAAAAATTATAAAAATCCATCTGCCCGGAAACCTTTTCCAGCTGAAAATTAGACAACCAGAAGCCTTCTTTGCAACTCTTAAAAAATAAGACTCTGCAAATGTCTTCCAGTTGCATCCAGATGCAGGAAAGTTTGTTATCCCATCTGGAGTCAAAAGCCTCTGCCAGCGTCGGAGCATCTCAGAGTGTCAAAGACAGCTGGGACCTTAGAGTGGATTAAATTCAACCTCCCTGTTTGCATACAAATAGAAGACAACCAAGGGGCCCAGAGGATGGAGTGCTGGACTAGGAGTCAGGAAGACCTGGATTCAAATCCAGCCTCAGACATGACACATCTGTGTGACCCTGGGCAAATGATTTAATCTCTCCCGGCCTCAGTTTCTTCTTCTATAAAATGGGGGTGATACCCACATCCCAGGGTTGTCATACAGATGAAATGTTAAAGTGCTTTGCAAACCTTGAACTGCTTTACAAATGTTTACTATTTATCATATTGCTCAGGAATGTTCAACTTTGGGGTTTTCTTGGCAAAGACACTAAGGTAGTTGGCCATTTCTTTCTCCAGCTCATTTTGCAGATGAGGAAACTGAGGCAGAATTAAATGACTTGCCCAGGGTCACACAGCTAATGTCTGAGGCTGGATTTGAACTCAGGTCTTCCTGTCTCCAGGCCCAGCACTCAGATAATAATTGTTATTCTGCAAAGGTATTTGAGACCCACAGAATATGGGTGATCCATCCAGTCACACTGGCTAACCTGAACTCCTATCTGAGCACTATCACACAGTGCTTAGCTGTGGGACTTTGGACAACCTCTCAGAGCCTTAGTATCCTCATCTGTTAAATAAAGATAAAATTACGGATGCCATCCTCTCATAACATGGTCACAAAGAAAGTGTTTTGTAAATCACAGAGTACAATTGTGAAGCAAGTTACTATTATGAGTCTTTTTAAATTAACTCATAGGATCATAGGGGTGGGAGGATTCTCAGAAGTCATTTAACCTTCCATTTTATGGAAGGGGAAACTAAGGCCCAGGATAGTTAAGTGACTTGACCAAGGTAATACAGGTAATAAGTGTCAGGAGTAGGAGCCAAACCCAGGTTGACTCCAAGTCTGGCACTCTATTCCCATGGTACCATACCCCATCTTCTCTATGGAGAAGCTAATCAAAGAAGGTTGGGCAACATCTGCATATCCTCAGGGCATCCCATTCTATCTTCCCACCCCCTTGGCCTTCAGTGAACCCTGCTCACATATGTGACTGTTTTTCCATTCCTGACTGGAAGATATATGGGTACATCATTCCCCTTGTCTTCAAGATTGCTTTGGAATCGTCAGCTCCTGATAGTTGTATGTAGGACTATTCTGAACAAAGCCGAGTGGCTGGAGAGGCCAGAATATAGGGGTCTGCATGAGATGACAAATTTGAATTATTTAGAGAACTGAATGAATGCTGCCATGACTGTTACTCAGGATAGGCAGCCCAAGAGGGGTGGTAAGTTTCCAAGAATAAAATTCCAAAGGCATGAACAGATGAGGAAACAGAGGCCCAGGCAGTTTAAGTGAATATTCTAAAGGAGGGTGGGGGGAGAAAGGACAAGTAATCAAAGAAACAAATGTGGATACACAGAGAACTCACAGACCCATTTAGGCTTTTAAAAGACATGCACGGAAAATGAAGACGAGGGCTAGTTACTGAAGGAGGGTACAGAGTGGCGCCAGTGCATAGGAATGACATAGGAAGCAGGTCTCTGGACGAGCAGCAGCCAGACAGGGAGCTAAGGAGGTCCTTAAGGCCCCTGGAGCTAGCCCGCAGGAGAGATCTGGGAGCCTTGGGGAGGGTGGCTCCGGTAAAGTGCTGAGGTGAACCCCGAGGAGCAGGGAAGTGGGGGGGAAGGGGGCAGATAAGGCAAGGAGCCGGACTAGACGACTCCTTCTAGAAGCTAAGCAGTGGAAATAGGGAGAGATAGAGGAAGCCAGGGAGAAGGGGAGGATCTTAATGTTTGTGGGTTGTTTTTTTAAAGAATGAAGAGGGCCTAGAAAAGGTGGGAAAGGAACCCACAGAAAGGAAGAGAAGGAAGAAGGGAGGGAAGGATGACTCGGGAAAGCTCCCAGGGGAACCTAACAGGCACAAGTAGTGGGAAGGCTTGGGCTTGGCAAGAGAAGGGGCATCTGACTGAAGACTAGAACAGAGGAAAAGAGGTATCTGGAAGTTAGGAGGAGGGGAGAGAAGGGAGCTCCCAACACATTCCCTTGCTCTCTCAGTGTGGAACTCTTCATGAATTCTGCATGTCAGTATTGGTCAGCAGAGGTACTGTCTCTATATCATTACTGCTTTAGTATATACACTACTGAGCAACTCTGATCAGCCACGGTCCAACACGCTGTAATGGGACTCCGGTATAGTGATGTCATTTTGGAACTCCTTGAAAACGAAGGACAACCACCAATCCTGCTGGGCCCTGAGAATCCAACAAGCTGCCGGGAGAAGGGGTCTCATTAACTGAAGCTGGGTTTTAGAGATTATTTTATTTGATCCTCACAACATCCCTGGAAGATAGAGGCTTATTATTATAATACCTATTTTTTAGATGAAGAAACTGAGTCACAGCAAAGTTTAGTGTCTTGCCTAGGGTCATGTAGATAGTAAGTGCCTGAGGAAGGATTTGAACTCAGGTCTTCCAAGTCTAGCTCACTGTGCCACCTAGTTTCCTTAAGTATTTAAGTATTTATTCTGTTCCAGGTACTGTGCTAAAGACAAGAAACAAACAAAAAAAATGAGATATAGAGGTTTGGCCACCCAGAGGTGCACTTTGGGGACCAGGGTGTTAAACACTAAAAATCTTACTGAAGAGAAATCAGAAAGTATTGTGCTGCTATTATTAATTTTTTTACATACTTTTTTTTTGGAGGCAAGCAGGGTTAAATGACTTGCCCAGGTTCATACCAGCTACTAAGCATCTGAGGCTGGATTTGAACTCAAGTCCTCCTGACTCCAAGGCTGATACTCCATCCACTGCACCACCTAGCTGGCCCTGTGCCACTTTTAAATGACAAA